>CM048921.1:1504793-2104793 GCA_026686955.1 Epinephelus cyanopodus
TCATGGGTTCCTGAGGAACATGTATCCATACTTACATAAAAGCATCGGTCTGTGAGATAAGAACAAAACCAGTTTAGGACAGTACTGGAGAGGCCAACCAGGTGTCTGAGTCTTTTTAATAAAATGTGGTGGTCTACCGTATCAAAAGCGGCGCTTAGATCCAGTAGAACCAACACTGTGAGCTTTTTGTTATCTAAATTCCACCTGATGTCGTTTAAAATCTTTAGAAGGGCTGTCTCGGTACTGTGGTTCCTCCTAAAACCAGACTGATGCCTCTCTAAAATTGTATTTCTGTTTAAAAAGTCATTAACTTGGTTAAAAACCAATTTTTCTAAAATTTTACTTAAAAACGGTAAGTTGGATACAGATAAGAATGTTGGGGTCTAAGTTGCTCTTCTTCAGAAGGGGCTTCACCACTGCCGTTTGGGGAAGGTGGTGGCGGTTGGCGGTGGGGAAGACACCCGTCTGAAGAGAGCAATTCATGATATTTAAAAACTGCTCCTCAAAGAAACCATAAAACGTCTTTAAAAGTGATGTGGGAATTGGATCTAAAAGGCAGGTTGTTGGGTTTACTTGGGAGAAAACTCGACCAAGTGTCCTTGCATCAACCAGGGCAAAACTCTCCAGTGTTTCCTCAGGCAAGGACAACAGTCAAGGTGTGGTAACAAACAGAACTTTCTTGGATAACAGACTGGATCTGATGTCCTTGATTTTAGTTCTGAAGTGGTCTGCAAAGTCTTCACAAAGATCATCTGTTGGTGTCTTAAGAACTTTATTAAAATCAGTGCCTGTTAAAATATTAAAAGTGGAGAAGAGGAATTGGGGGTTGTTTTTATGGTTGGTGATGAGTTGTGAGAAATGGGAAATTCGGGCCTTTTTGACTGCGTTATTGTAGGTTTTGAGTTGTTGACGTAAAATCTCATAATGAACGGTCAGTTTACTCTTTCTCCATCTTCTCTCAGCACTCCTGCATTGTCTTTTCAGTTTATTAATTTCACCGTTTTTTCTCCAAGGGGGTGTAGGTTTTCTTTTTATTGTTTTTGTTACAGGTGGAGCTACTGAGTCGAGAGCTGACTTCAGTTCACTGTTAAAATTATCAACGATAAAATCACAAGGTGCAGGCAAAACTTCAGCAGGAGTGCTCTGTAAATCTCAATAAAATTTGCAGCCACTTCAGAAGTAAGATAGCGCCTCCTCACTGTTCTCACCGGGGCCTCCTCCTGGTTAAAACTGGTGATGTTAAAAAATACACAGTAGTGGTCGGAAACAGCCAGGCTGACAACAGAGGACACACCATGGACAGACAGACAGACTTCTGTCTGTGAGAGAGGTACCGGTTAAGCAGGCAAAGCTTAGTGTATCTGCAGTTTGCTGGAACCACACATTATAAAGGTCACATGCCACAGCCAGTCTCTGACCACTGTGCAGTCAGTCTGTACTGCACTGAGGTTCTTTGCTTGCGGTACAATCCTGTATAGTGTTGGTGATGCTGAGAAGCAAAGTAAGGCAACTGTTTGCAGAGAGATAAAAAGGGTGTATTTTCTATTCATTTTGATTATTTCTAGCATCACCATACATCATGCATAGGGCTTGCCACATTAAAATGGGACACACACCATTGTGGTTTGTCCGTTCCTCATCCTATAGCACATTCCATACATTTAAGGGGATTTTCCTTATTTTGATATAATAAGGGATAGAGATGACAATTAACTCCCAAATGATGAGAAATAGATAACTGATTCACTATCACCTGCATTCACTTCATAGTTTTTCTCATCTCTACTGAACTGATGGATTTGCTAAATGGAATTTTCTACAATCAATAGATAAATGTAATGTGATTATTTCCTATAAACTGATCATTTCGGAAATGTCATAATCTACAATCAGTTATGTGATAAATGCCATGATTGACATAAAATAGTTTGATTAAATGCATCATCTGAAATGTACATAATAATCAGTAGGTAAATGTGATAAATATAGATAGATAGATAGATAGATAGATAGATAGATAGATAGATACTTTATTGATCCCGGAGGAAATTCAAGCATCCAGTAGCAATAACATAACATACACTGAGCATACACACAACATACACACATTGAGGCAAATCAGAGAAGTAACAGTAGACGTAAAAAATATGTAATAACGCTATATTAAAAATATACAGTGATCTAAAAATATAAAGTGACATCGGTAAGTGGTATTGTTAGCAGCATATTCTATCACTAATATTAATTTACACATTTGGTGAATTTCATTAGGCATACTTGAATTGTTAGATTTAATAGGTGTTCTTATCTATATATATTTTGTCCCTTTGATGCGGGATTTATATAACATGATATTATGCTGAAATGCTGAATTTTCTTTGTCTTTGGGCATTAAGCCTGTTGGCAATATACTGCCACGCCACCTCCCTTTCTTTATTAATTGCTGCAGTACTGCCTTTTTCTTAATTATGTCCTTATAGTCCTCATACACTACCATAAGGAGCGTTTGCTCCGCCACAGAAAAAGCCTCCACTCACTCCTTTCCTTTACTTTTTGACATTTTGCAACATTTTCGGCACTCGACTAGTGTGGGCTTTTTATTTTCCCTGGGTGCGTGTATGAGTTGAGGTCTAACAGGTGAGCCTTGAATTAGCGTCAATTGGAGCCAACTGATTTCACTTGATGGAACGGGTTGGAGCTGGATTGAGAGTTGGCGTTTAGTCATACTTCAAGATTACACCTTTGTCTGGATATTCTTAGCTACGTTGATGGAATACCCCCCAGGTGTGTTGATAAAGTTTTGGCTTTATCCTCAAGGCGGTTTTATTGCACTCAGAGTAACAACCGTAGTTGTCAGCTCACGTTATCTTCAGCTGTGTATGTATGTATGTATGTATGTATGTATGTATGTATGTATGTGTAGGTGTGTGTGTGTGTGTGTGTATAAAAGTGGCGCAGCAGGGGCCTGTATCACGAAACAAGATCAACCGTTTCCTGGGCCTAGCCGTGAACGCAGCGGACCAATCATAATCATGAGAGAAGCGTAGCGTCACAGAGCGTCCTCACAGAGCGCCGTATGTGAGGGGGAAAAAAGTATTTTTCGTGACGATCAGACATTAATTCTGCTAAAATATGAAGAGGAGAAAAGTAACATTACAGATAAGGCCGACACCGTGGCAGCTGCAGGAGGAGGAAACATGCTTGGCAACGCATAACAGGATGAATAATGTTTAGTTTTAATTTGGATTAGTTTATTTGCACATAATATTAAAAACAGACAGTATAAAATTTATAAGACTAAAAACAGAAAAGTGCCAGAGAGGAGCCACTAAAAGCTTATCAAAGAAATACCCCAATGTAACATCAAAAATATAAAAAGAAAAAAAAAAGGGGGAAGGGAAGAAGAAATAGAGGAGGAGAGAGGGGAAAATCAAGACAAAACAAGGTAGCAAATAAAATTATGTGTAGGTTAAATTACTCATCACTGGTTCAAGTAGCTACAGTACCTGTACCTGTACATCTGACACTGATCACACCCTTGAATCCCATGAAATCAATGCTGCGCAGATGAACTGTGTGTATTACAATTATCGTCTGACATCATTGCGTCTGATAAATTGGTCTTATTTGTCATAACGTTATATATGCCTATGCTACAATAAAGCTTAAACCTGACCCCACAATTAAATCATATCAACGCCAAATTGATAGTCTGAATAAAATCATCCTGATATTGAGCTGTGTTAGAAATTAACAGCTGCGCAAAAATATACCTAGTCTCCCTCTTTAAAAAACAAAAACGGAAAATCCCTCAAACACCATGAAGTGTAGACATGATAGGCTGCTTTCCACATTTCCAGCAGCAAAGCTGTCAATTAGGCCCATTATCTTTAACAGGGATCATTTCCTCCAACAACAAAAAATGTTGGCACTAAGTAATGGTGCTATGTGTCCGCAATTGATCAGTTTCTTCCTTATGAAGGGGTGGGATGAGATTTCGACTTCTTTCCACTCCTTTTTGAACAATCTTTTCATTGTCTGTTGTTGTTGTTGCTTTCTTTGTGAAGATTTGTTGTGCACTTGTGATTTATAAGAGGGCAAAACAAAAAAAGCCCCCAAAAAGCTAGAAACCACACTGCTAACTGGTGTGTGTATACTGGACAAGATGCAGCTGTCATGGAGAGAGGAACAGCATGCTGACGAGAACAAAATACAATGAAGAGAAGCCTTGTAGCCATCAGTCCCACAAGGGATGAGGAGAAATCATTAAATTAGTAAGTGGTTAACGTTAGTGACGTGATTTTATTTGCTGAATTTAAATGCAATCATCAGCTGCTGACTCATTAACTGTAACATTACCGTCAACATCTAACAGCCTAGCTAACTGGTAACTTTAACATTAATACTAGCAGGCTGACTTCACTGACTTGAGTTGAATTCCCCGTCAGCTGCGACTGTCAAGAGGTCAGAGGCTGACTCTGTACTTCACTGTGCTAAATGAGTTTGATTATCATTTGCGTTCATTCTGACATCAGGAGGTTGTTTTTATTTTGTCTTTGTCTCTGACTCTGTCTCTGGGCCACTGTAGTTTCAAAAAGACCTTAAAATACACTTTTTGTGTATTGCTCTGTCATCAGCATCTGCAGTAGAGATGCTCCTCACATGCTCTCCCCCTACACTCAGTCTCCTCTGTTACAGCAGACCCATTGTAATGAAGGTATAAATGGCAAATGTAATGAAGTAAATAGTAGATTGCAGGCTCAAAAATATACTTGAGTAAAGAGTAAAAGTATAGTTTAAAAAGTACTCATTCCATAAAAAATATATATTTTTACTCTTGTGTGTTACAAGTGTGTTGCTACACACACCTATAAACTAGGCAGTGCTGATAAAATATGAATCAAGATTCTGTTACTGCATTGTCTTTTTCTCAACTCGTATTATCAATCAATCAATCAATCAATTTTATTTATAAAGCCCAATATCACAAATCACAATTTGCCTCACAGGGCTTTACAGCATACAACATCCCTCTGTCCTTAGGACCCTCACAGCGGATAAGGAAAAACAAAAAAAAAACACTTTAACGGCGGAAAAAAACGGTAGAAACCTCAGGAAGAGCAACAGAGGAGGGATCCCTCTTCCAGGACGGACAGACGTGCAGTAGATGTCGCACAGAACAGTTCAATATAATAAATTAACAGTAATCTGTATGACACAATGAGACAGAAAGAGGGACAGAGAGAGAGACAGGGACAGAGACAGACAGAGATGCAGGACAGACCATAATGATAGTAGCTTACAACAACATTAATGAAAGTAATGATAGTATAATAATATTATAATTATAATGTCTGATAGTATACATATGTGACAATAATCATATCTGTATAATAACAGTAGAAGTATGACTAATGATAACAGCAGCAGCAGGAGGCATCTGGCAGGACCATGGCAGCAGCACAACCACACATGTCACACTATCCAGGCACCGCTGTGATAGAAGTTAACCTGCGAGACAGTGGAGCACAAAGGCTCTGGAGAGGAAGCCGAGTTAGTGACATGCAGTATGGCCGAGTTAGCAAGATGTAGTAACAGGACATGAGAGAGAGAGAGAGAGAGAGAAGGCGCCCAGTGTATTATAGGAGGTCCCCCAGCAGACTAGGCCTAAGTCAGCCTAACTAGGGGCTGATACAAGGCAAGCCTGAGCCGGCCCTAACTATAAGCTTTATCAAAGAGGAAAGTCATAAGTCTAGTCTTAAATGTGGAGATGGTGTCTGCCTCCCGGACCGAGCTGAGGGCTCTGGCTCCTGATCTACTTTTGGAGACTTTAGGGACCACAAGTAACCCTGCATTTTCAGAGCGCAGTGTTGTGGTGGGATAATATGGCACTATGAGCTCTCTAAGATATGACGGAGCCTGACCATTTAGAGCTTTATAAGTTAACAGTAGGATTTTAAATTCACTTCTGGATTTTACAGGGAGCCAGTGCAGAGAAGCTAAAACAGGAGAAATATGGTCTTGTTTCTTGGTTCCTGTCAGTACACATGCCACTGCATTCTGAATTAGCTGGAGAGTTTTTAAAGACTTACTAGAGCTACCTGATTATAGGGAGTTACAGTAATCCGGTCTAGAGGTTACAAAAGTGTGGACCAATTTTTCTGCATCTTTTCCGGTCAGGATAGGCCTAATTTCGCAATATTACACAGATGAAAAAATGCAGTCCGTGATGTTTGTTTTAAATGAGAATTAAAAGACAAATCTTGATCAAATATTACTCCGAGGTTTCTTACGGTAGTGCTAGAGGCCAAAGCAATGCCATCTAGAGAAACTGTGTCATCAGATAAAGAGTCTCTGAGTTATTTGGGGCCAAGAACAATAACTTCACTTTTGTCTGAATTTAACATAAGGGAATTGGCTCATCCAGGTTTTTATGTTTTTAAGGCAGTTATGAAGTTTAGTTAATTGATTACTTTCTTCTGGCTTCATCGATTAATACAACTGTGTATCATCCGCATAACAGTGGAAATTTACAGAGTGATTTCTAATGATGTAACCTAAAGGAAGCATAGAGTAAATAGGATTGGTCCGAGCACAGAACCTTGCGGAACTCCAAAACAAACTTTAGTACGTACGGATGATTCATTGTGAACATGAACAAACTGAAAACGATCAGATAAATAAGATTTAAACCTGCTTAGTGCAGAACCTTTTAGGCCAATTAAGTGTTCCAGTCTCTGTAGCAGAATTTGATGGTGAATTGTGTCAAACGCTGCAGATTATCAACCGAACCTCAGCCAAACCAACTTTTTTATTGTACCACTAAAGAGTACACTAAAATATGTTTCTGATTAGAATTCAGAAATAGGCAATACAGTAACAGAATCTTGGTTTATATTTGATCAGCACTGCTTAGTTTAACAGTCTGCTCTGAGTTTTATAGAGGAAGAGGCAGCTTGCTCTCTCAATCATCCTCTATACTCTTTAGAATAGAATAGAATAGAATAGAATAGAATAGAATGCAGCCCCAAGGGGCACAAGCCAGTGTTCTCATTGGGCTGGTCCCAAGCCCGCATGCAGAGGGTTGTGTCAGGAAGGGCAAAACCTATGCCAAATCAAACATGCGAATCACAAATATGTGTATGTGTAATATACGTATACGAAAATCACTACTGTTAGTCGATAAAGAAGAGGAGGAAGGCATGTCCGTAGGCAGAGAGAGAAGAGAAAAGGCAAGAGTCTAGGACTGAGATTAGGGACTTTGAATGTTGGGACTATGACAAGGAAAGCTAGAGAGCTGGCTGACGTGATGCAGAGGAGGAAGGTTGATATACTGTGTGTTCAGGAGACCAGGTGAAAAGGTACCAAGGCTAGAAGCTTAGGAGTAGGGTTCAAGCTGTTTTGTTTGTTAGTGGTTATGCCCCACAGGTAGGATGTGAGTTAGAAGAGAAGGAGGAATTCTGGAGTGAGGCAGATGAAGTGATGCAGAATATCCCTAGAGGTGAGAGAGTGGTGATTGGTGCAGACTTCAATGGACATGTCGGAGCAGGGAACAGAGGTGATGAGGAAGTGATGGGCAGGTTTGGTATCCAGGATAGGAATGCAGAAGGACAGATGGTGGTAGACTTTGCAAAAAGGATGGAAATGACTGTAGTGAATACTTTCTTCCAGAAGAGGCAGAACTACAGGTTGATATGATAGGTTAGACAGTAAGGAGGGAAAGACTGATTTATACAGGTTGGCAAGGCAGATAGATAAAGATGGGAATTACATGCAGCAGGTTAGGGTGATTAAAGATAGTGATGGGAATGTATTGACAGGCGCCACAAGTGTTTTTTTATTTATTTATTTTTTATTTAACCTTTATTTAACCAGGAAGGGTCCCATTGAGTTACAGTAACTCTTCTTCCAGGGAGTCCTGGCCAAGACTGGCGGCAAAAGTTACAAGTACACAAAAGACAAGACAATGGACACATACTAAAACCACGAGAACACAAGTCTCACATACTAAACACACTAGAACACAAAGTCAATGGGCCTCATTCACACAATATGTGCGTGGAAATGTTCTTACTTTGCGCACAAAAAAGTGCATACACAAAATCACCGTGGGATTCATGACACCTGCGCACCGCCCAATTTTGTTCTCACCACCTTGCGTATATGTGTGAATCAGAATCATTCTAAATTGACAGGCGCGTGCTCGCAATTTGTGATTAGCATACTACCACGCCCCCATTTCTCCAAATAAGGAAACCGCTTGCCTAGAATTGATTCATGAATGAAGGAAGCGGTTACGCGAGGAGAGAAGTAGTAAATATCACAGTTTGTTAGAAGCGATGGCGCCAGGTCACAGGAATGCCATGGGTCACTGCAAGATTGTGGAGGACACAGCATGCCAGGATGATCTTGCAAACCTTCTCAGGGGTATAAAATAGTTTGCCACCGGCTGGATCCAAACACATCCAACGGCCCTTAAGCACGCCAAAAGTGCACTCTACGGCGCGTTTGTGGGCATGTATGTTAATATAGCGCACCTCTTGAGGGGTTTCAGGGTTTGCGTATGGTGTCATCAGCCATGTTTTAAGGCCATATCCCCGGTCACCGAAACAATATAACATTTTAGCATTAACGGAATAGAGACTTACTAAAATACTAACTAAAAACAATTGAATTAAAAGAGCTTTGATGCGCACATGGGTACTGTCTATTGCGCCAATTGTATTTGGCATTCCAGCTATGCCATGGAACCCCCTCTTCACATCGGTCTGATTATGTTGATTATGCCTTAGGATGCCATTTAATACCCGTGGGGTGACACGGCTCAGGGAGGGTTGTGCAATCTCAGCCTGGTCTGCTATTGTGGCACGGGCTGCAATATCCTCTAGCAAGGCTAGATATGCCATCTTAACACTTGCACAGGTGAATCAGAATCGTTTATATACCCTGCATGCCCTTTAACATGCTACCAATTAACCAATTGCCTTTGGCCACAGATGCATAATTTCATGGCACAAGAAATTGTTGGGAGTGGGTGATCATTATAGGCCAAAACATTTAAATGAAAGCCAAAACTGTTAAGCCTACATTTCGAAATGTACATTCTCATTTATTCCTTTGTAAACTAGGACTGTTGTTATCGTTGAATATTTTAATTGTCACAATGATGAGGGTGAAAGTGTGTCAATTTTATGGTTATTTAATACATTTGGCCAATATATTAGTAAATTAATGTTTTAAAAAAATGTTAATTAAATCTCTTTTTAATGAATGTGGTTTTATAGGCTCTGCATGTACTTAAAGGTATATGTTTGCATTTTCTAAGTCAGTTCGGCCTTCCTCATTTGTGCGTATGCATGGTCTGAGGCAGTTCTAAATTTGTTCACAGATTAAGAACAAATTCGGGTAAGAAAATATTGATGAATCCTGTATTTGTGCGTCAAACGATCGTACGCACAGTTTAAGCACAGATTTGTGTGTACGCACTGTTTGTGAATGAGGCCCAATGAGAACACATTACGCTCAGTAAGACACATAACAAGGCAAAACAGACATACTATTGAAAGGCACCAAGTTAGGAGCAGTGACACTGTTCAGTAAAGGTTGATTTAAAAAGATTTTATGTTAAAAGGTGGAAGTGACTCCAGATTTAAGGCGTTTTGGAGTTCATTCCAAGCGTATGGTGCATATGAAGAGAAAGCTGTTTTAACATTTTGTGTTAAAATCTCATAATCAGGAGGAGAACGTGAGCGTGTAAAAACCATGGATTTTTTTTTTAGCATTTAATACCAACTTTAAACCTACAGTGGATTTTTGTACCTGGTTAAAGGCAGACTGTAAGCAATCTGGAAATTGTTAAAAAAAAAAAAAAAAAATTCTTCCTTTACCTCTGGAGGCACAGCCCAGGGTTTTTCAACTAACGGAAGTGCAGGGGCCTCGGCTATCGCTCACACCCTTCACTTCCGGCGGTGCTCCCAGGAAATTGCCGTGTTGTTTACAAATACTTCGGGTAGAAAACCAGCAGAGTTTAGCTATATATCACATTTTTCACATCACTACATCACTGTGTAGACTAATTTGATGTTTGTAAAGTCTATAAACACGATTGAACGTTACTGTTTCTGTGTTTTGTAAATAACATGGTTATCGTAGATTAGCTGGGCTAACCGTTAGCTGTTAACGTTATCCATTAGCGGTGTCTGTAATAACCAAAGACTGTATAAAAATAAGGTATTAACTCAATAAACGGTCCACGAATAAAATATTTTTTCCAGTGGATATCTTAGTTACAACATGATTGAGCTAGCAAAGCAGTTTTGTGTTGCTATGTGTATTATTTACTCAGTTATGGGAAATCACTATGTCTAGAAAGCATGAGTGGCTGCAGCTGACAGGGAGAACTAACAGCAGCAGCAAAGCTAACATCAGGACGTCATCTGTTAAAAGCCTCCCGTTGTCGGCTACAACACGAAACTACTCCAGTTAGCTCAATCATGTTGTAACTAAGACATCCACTGGAATTTTTTTTTTTTTTTCACATTGACGAGATGGCTGTTGGGCTATGGACGAGGAGCTTGTTGTTTCTGTAGATAGATACACATTTCCTGGGGACACCTGCACATCTTGGTCATGCCCCCTCCATTGTGATTGGCTAAAGCGCAGCATCGTTCAAACTCAATCTTTTTTGCTATGGTGATGGACAGATTGAAAGATGAGGTTAGACAGGAATCTCCATGGACTATGATGTTTGCAGATGACATTGTGATCTGTAGTGAGAGCAGGGAGTAGGTGGAGAAAAATCTAGAGAGGTGGAGGTATGCCCTGGGAAGGAGAGGAATGAAGGCTAGCCATAGCAAGACAGAATACATGTGTGAATGAGAAGGACCCAAGTGGCACAGTGAGGTTACAGGGAGTAGAAATAAAGAAGGTAAAGGATTTGAAGTACTTAGGGTCAACAGTCCAGAGCAATATAGAGTGTGGAAAAGAGGTGAAGGAACATGTGCAAGCTGGTTGGAACGGGTGGAGAAAAGTGTCAGGTGTGATGTGTGATAGAAGAGTACCAGCAAGATTGAAAGGAAAGGTGTACAAGACCGTGGTGAGACCAACAATGTTGTTTGGTTTAGAGACAGTGGCACTGAGGAAAAGACAGGAGGCAGAGCTGGAGGTAGCAGAAATGGAGATGGTGAAGTTCTCTTTGGGAGTGACGAGGATGGATAGGATCAGGAATGAGTACATCAGAGGGACAGCTCATGTTAGATGTTTTAGAGATAAAGTCAGAGAGGCCAGACCGAGATGGTTTGGACATGTTCAGAGGAGGGATAGTGAATATATTGGTAGAAGGATGCCGAGGTTGGAACTGCCAGGCAAGAGGCCTAGAGGAAGACCAAAGAGAAGATTTATGGATGTAGTGAAAGAGGACATGAAGTCAGTTGGCGGGAGAGAAGAGGATGCAGAGGATAGGGTTAGATGGAGGCAGATGATTCGCTGTGGCGACCCCTAAAGGGAACAGCCGAAAGAAGAAGAAAATAATAGAATAGACTTTGTTGTCATTACACAAGAAGTACAACGAAATTTGCTGTGCCATGCCTGAAAAATGGAAAATAGACAGTAATAAATACACAAAACATATCAATACACATGTACACAATCATCCCAATCAATACATATATATTAAAAAAAATAGCATTAAAAGCAGTACTGCACAAGTTGACCCATTATTGCATGTTTAAGTTATGCTTAATGATTCTTAATATAGTTTATGACACAATAGTGGGGCAGTGTTTGATTCTGTTCAATTTAATGATGGCTCTTGGTGTCAATGGTGGCAGGCAGACAAAAACGTGGAGTAGAATCTATGTCAAGTAAAAGCCCTAGAGCTAGGAAAATCCACAGATGATACAAAACATGGTATGCAGCGGCATGAAGTGGATTTTCGCTGGTAAATAGGGTGCTCCGGGGATGACGTTTTTCTGTAGGCCAACACGGAACTTAGCATCACACTGGCTGTCAAAAAGCTAGGAGTTTCCCATTGGATTTTGGGTTATTGTAGAAAATAAGATCTCTGGCAAACAAACATTTCTTATACTTACATGTTTTGTTAAAAGTAAAAAGCTAATGTTAGGCTATAAATGAACTACACCAGTTGCTACAGCAGGGCTGTAAAGCTGTGTCAGTATGTGTTCTGTAGTCTCATGGACTTTCTAGCACCCGCCTTTTTTAAGACACACACAAAAGCTTTAAAATTCAAAGTGGCGTAGTTACTGACATATTTTATGGCATGAATAAAATGTGAAAGTGTCTTTAGTTTGTGTTAACCACAGACCACAGACACATCTAACCAAAAACCAGTTCAAAATACCCACTGACTTCAAGATGAGGGAACCGGGAGTGCAAATTTCCAGGTTTTACACTTAAAAAAAATTAAAGTAACAACTTGCATGCACCTTTTGGAGTAGTTCTGACAAACTCAGTTAGTTTAGTACAACCAAAATGATTTGCTTTGACCTCGACAAACGTAATTAAGTTGAACTAAATATTTATCCAAAAGTTGTGGTGCTATTTAGTGGTCAAATTATTTGATTTAAGATATTCTAACTTGTTTTAACTTAATTTTAATTCCATCCTGCTCAAAAATGTTTTTGATTTTGACCAGCTTCTTAAAATAAGTTGTCAGCTGTCTAAAATATGTTGATAATACAAACATAATCTTTTAATGCTGAAAAACATCTTTATTTAAAGCATGATCCACGATCTCCATGAATCATTTTAGAGTGTAGGATACATTTCTGGAGCACTCTATGAGCAGGAAGATGGAGGGAAGTTTACCATTGTTCACATTGTTAGGGTACAAAGCTGGTTGAAAATCAGCAGAGTGTCACTTTAATGGTCTCTTTACTCGTTGAATCAATCAGTCTTTTTTTTTTGTCTCCTCTAAGTCTCTTACTGCTCAGGGGCCAAGTGAGGAGTGTGTGAGAGAAGTTATCACATACACTGTTCTCTGTTATTCCAGGCAATTACCTCATGGAGTGAGGTGTTGGTTGGAACCAGTGGCTGTCTGCACAGACAGGGCCTCCATTATGCTGAGAGAAATGTGCTCCATGGGCTGTTTTTTTTTCACTAGCCATCAGTTATAAAGCTGGCTTTTCATGCTTATGGAAACATGAAGTTCATAGCTGTTAGTACAATTGAGCAACAAGTGACTTGATCTTGCAGTGAGTCAGAGAAAATGTTAGGCCAGTGAAAATTATGTGTGAGATTAAAGCCATTTTCTTCATGTTAGCACAATATGTTTCTATAGCTGGTCTATGTTATCCAAATGAATTCAAGTGAGTGAGGCAGATGTAAATGATGATGACCTTGGTATTCATTTTTGAAAGTGAACAGTTGTCTGAAACCCACATTTGCCTTCTTATCATACATTTGCATGATTATTTGTTTTCTCAGGTTGTGTACTCAAGCAGATATTTGCATTTAAGTGAGAGTGGTGTGGCAACACAGAGTGAAGTGGAGAGGTGTAAAACATCCTGAGGCAGAAAGAGAGAAAAAGAGAATCAACAGAGTGAAATTACTGGTAGAAGCTGCTTCCCAGGAATCAAAAACACATTTTGTTCAGCTCTGCATAATGTTGAAAATATTTTCTTGTAGAAAATGCAGCCAGCAAGTGAGTCCAAGACTTCCCACACACCAAATCTCCAGACAGAGTTCTGCCATTATAGAGCCAATTAGACATTTAGCCATTTTGAAAGTATCAGAGGTGTGCCTTATCTCAAATGAACACTCATAGCATCTGACCATACATACACAGTTAGAAAGGGCATATTTATTCACCAACTTCCCATCCCCCACACATCCCTGGATTCTTAATCCTGCAGTCAGGTCCTGGTTTATTACACAGGAACAAAGACAGGTTGTTCGCCTCAGAGGTACTACTGGTCCATCTAGGTATGAGGCATAGTCACCATAGGAACTGGGCAGGGCTGATGACAGTCTGTATTTGGATACATGCTAAGAGGCCCTTGACTAGGTCTAACAACTGTGAAGTTTGAGCTATGTACATTCCAAGAACACACTCTTTATACTGCAAATTGTCAACTGTAATGACAATTTTTTAAGTCATCCCCATTGAAATAAAAAAGACCTGTACTTTTAAGTTTGACAAAACAGAATATACTTTGAAAGGCACAACAACTCTCCTTCTCAGTGCCTCTTCACTGATTGGGGGCTTAAATTGTCCCATTGGGCTCATCATAATAATCACCATGGTTTAGCTGTCAGTACAAAACTGGAAAAAGGAGGGTCAATTGTATCTGCTCGATATGTTTTTATCAAGAGGATGGATTTGTCACTCACATTTAGGATGGACATTTCTTTGCAGCTGTCTAATAGTGATAGTGTCTGGATTCCCAGCTTTTTATATCAAATGATCAATCATCTTTGAAACTTCTCAAACCATGCACTGTTTTGAGAGGCACTCCAGGGGCCACATTCACAAAGCTTTTTAGTACAAAGAGTCACTCCTAGTGACAAAATTATAACAAAATTCTTCAAACTACAACATTTTCTAGAAATTCCCCTTAAAGTTAACACTAGGTCCTGATTAGGATAAAAATTATTCACAAAGCATCTTAGGCCTTAAGAGAGCTCCTAAGATGAAAACCGTAAGAAGTAGAGAGGAGGACTTTTAAGAGTTTCTTAAACAAAGGGGGAAATTGCAGAAACACAAAGAGGTAGGTGAAATATTCCTTAAAGAGCCAGTGTGTAAAATGGGTTGAAAACAGTGACACCAGTGGTCAAATTCTAGATTGCAGGGCTCACTCACTCACCCCCCCTCCCGTTGGGTAAATGACGGTGGCCTTGTAGGGACAAAAAACAAGTTTTTCAGGAGTAGGTATCTGGCGACGAGGTGAATGTTTATTTAGAAATCGAGACCATGTTATGATATTGTCATGAATCACTCACGAGCAGGAGACCAGAGTAGCGTTCGGGAGAAAGGCCCGTTTATTTGAGCACTCCAAAAACTCCGGTAACACTCCAGGGGGTAAAAGACTCCGTCCCAAACTCTTCTAGCGTAACACACACACTTAATACAAACATACTCGTTTACAGTACCTAGCGGGTACCCCCTCCCCTCTCTGCTCCACCAATCCCCAGCCCGCACACTGACTGACAGGGTAGCCTGTAAACAGAGCTCAGCTGTTTATTTAGCCTAGCAATATCTCCAGACTCTAGTAGTAGTTAGTTGCAATGGACGACTTTGAACGCGATTTTGAAGAGTTTCTTGTAGCGGACACAGACCCAGAGCCATACCTGTTTGAGCCGGAGCATACAGATGAGGAACTCCGTGTGTCGGATGCTGAGTGGGCAAGAAGAGAGGCTGAATCCTCCGCTCCCATTTTGCTGCACAGAATGGGATTCGGTGCTACCATCGTTGTGGACATATATCATCAGAAGGAAAGGTGCCGCAGAGAGTGCATCACAAGGAGTGAAGTTGCATCTTCTTTTCCTCGCAGATGATGGTTCGGGTTCATTCTCTCCTGTTGTGTGGTAAGTGTGGTCCATTCGCAAACTTTATAACTAAAAAACTTTTCACTACTCTCTATCTGCTGTTTCCTCCTCCTTCTTCCTTCCTCCTGCTGTCTTCGTTGGTTTATTTATACACGCGAAACACGTTCTCTGGCTGGCTGGATTGTCTGCTCGGTCTGCGGTACATACATGGCGGTGCAAGATGGCAAGGCCCTTGCTTTAGAAAGGGCCCTATATATATTATATATATATATATATATATATATATATATATATATATATATATATGTGTGTGTGTGTGTGTGTATATATATATATATATGTGTATATATATATATGTATATATATATATATATATATATATATATATATATATATATATATATATATATGTATGTATACATAAAAGCGTAATTATAAGGCTATGAAAACCAAACGAATTTTATTTTATAGTGATTATACACTTATATAAACATATTAATGGGTAGAATATTCAGATTCAGATTCAGATTTGACAATAAACCATGCCAAATATTACACACTGGCCCTTTAAACACTAAATGGCAGTGAGTTTATGAAATGCCATAGATTAGATGGTGCAGGAATAAAGTTTGTGGGCAACCGCATTTGGCAACTGGAAAAACGCAACAGTGCAGCCGTGATGGGTAACGCTTTAGATTACAGCCCGCAATTTACACCATAACTATTGGGAAGTTACGGTGTAATCTGTTGTACTAATGGTGTACCAGTGTAGTACATACCAATACATATATGTAGGTACAGGGGAACAAGATGCTAAGTTATGGAATAAGGGGCTAACAATTTGTGAATTTACAGGAATTTATAGGTTTTTTTAACTACTGGGTACTTATTCTATTATAACAGGGTATGTGTGACCTACTGATCAATAATATGGACATTTGGGAGGAATTTAGAGAGAACTTATACAATAGGTATTTTTAACTACTGGGTACCTATTCTATTATAACAGGATATGTGCAACCTACTGTACTGATCAATAATATGGAAGTTTGGGGAGAATTTAGAGAATTTATACAATAGGTATTTTTAATTACAGGGTACTTATTCTATTATTACAGAGTACAGTCTGACAATAAAACTGAAAAATCGGAGGGAAGATGGAGTGATGACTTCTGCAGCAAGTAATATGTGATTTTATTTCAAAATGACCTAATTACAACCAAACAGTCAATCTACATTGTTTCTTTATTTTCAGCGGGTAGCCTATACAACTACAGGGTACATGTGTTTCAGACAAAACTGAAGTTATTGTTCTTGGCCCCAAACAACTCAGAGACTCTTTATCTGATGACATAGTCTCTCGATGGCATTGCTCTGGCCTCTACCACTACCGTAAGAAACCTCAGAGTAACATTTGATCAAGATTTGTCTTTTAATTCTCATTTAAAACAAACATCACGGACTGCATTTTTTCATCTGCGTAATATTGCAAAAATTAGGCCTATCCTGACCCAAAAAGATGCAGCAAAATTGATCCACACTTTTGTTACCTCAAGGCTGGATTACTGTAACTCTCTATTATCAGGTAGCTCTAGTAAATCATTAAAAACTCTCCAGCTAATTCAGAATGCAGCAGCACGAGTACTAACAGGAACTAAGAAACGAGATCATATTTCTCCTGTTTTAGCTTCTCTGCACTGGCTCCCTGTAAAATCCAGAAGTGAATTTAAAATCCTACTGTTAACTTATAAAGCTCTAAATGGTCAAGCTCCGCCATATCTTAGAGAGCTCATAGTGCAATATTATCCCACCAGAACTCTGCGCTCTGAGAACTCAGGGTTACTCGTGGTCCCTAAAGTCTCCAAAAGTAGATCAGGAGCCAGAGCCTTCAGCTATCAGGCTCCTCTCCTGTGGAATCATCTTCCTGTTACGGTCCGGGCAGACACCGTCTCCACATTTAAGGTTAGACTTAAGACTTTCCTCTTTGATAAGCTTATAGTTAAGGCTGGCTCAGGCTTGCCCTGTACCAGCCCCTTGTTAGGCTGACTTAGGCCTAGTCTGCCGGAGGACCACTTATAATCCCCCGGACACCTTCTCTCTCTCTCTCTCTCTCTCTCTCTCTCTCTCTCTCTCTCTCTCTCTCTCGTATCCTATACTGTATCTTGTTTACTCGGCCATTCTGGATGTCACTAACTCGGCTTCTTCTCCGGAGCCTTTGTGCTCCACTGTCTCTCAGGTTAACTCGTATTGCAGCGGTGCCTGGATAGTGTGACGTGTGTGGTTGTGCTGCTGCCGTGGTCCTGCCAGATGCCTCCTGCTGCTGCTGCCATCATTAGTCATTAGTCATACTTCTACTGTTATTATACACATTTGATTATTATCATACATGTATACTGCCAGATACTAATATATACTTTCAACATATTGTACCACAGTAGCCAGAACTATAACGACAATATTATTACTTTCATGAATGTTGTTGTAAGCTAATGTCATTACTGAGGATGTCATACAGATTACTGTATTGTGTCATACAGATTACTGTTAATTTGTTATGCTGATCTGTTCTGTACGACATCTATTGCACGTCTGTCCGTCCTGGAAGAGGGATCCCTCCTCAGTTGCTCTTCCTGAGGTTTCTACCATTTTTTTTTCCCCGGTAAAGGGGTTTTTTTTTTTGGGGAGTTTTTCCTTGTCCGCTGTGAGGGTCTTAAGGACAGAGGGATGTCGTATGCTGTAAAGCCCTGTGAGGCAAATTGTATTTGTGATATTGGGCTTTATAAATAAAATTGATTGATTGATTGATTGATTTACTTCGGAACAAAGGTCCAGGTGACAGTATGTTGACATGGATACTGTTGGCGTCTGAAGACCATCTCAGCTGTCGCTCACCTCACCAGCATTACATTACTTGACTTCATGACTCTGTTTGCCGTCGACAGACAGAATTCACCCACCCTAGATGTGACTGTTTTGTCTTTAAACCACATAAGGCCAAGACCAGCTTAAAAACCACTATACTCACACTTGTCAAATTTGGACTAGACTAACAACGAGACTCCAGAAACTCATTAAAACACAATTTAACATCTGTGAAACCTTTATTCTTTTGGGGAAATCTTTCACTGCTTTTTCCCCACCCAGACCACATTAAACAGATTTGACAATGTATTCTAAAGAGATATTTTGTGGTTGTGTTTCAAAGGTAAAAATAAGTCTAAGTATAGTGTTATTTGATCTGGATCTGGTCTAATGTGGTTGATGGAGAAATATCAGTGAAATCGCCCTTTTTCTGTTTTCATAAGCAAAATAAAGGTTTCACGATTCTGAAACTGTGTTTAAAGGCTTTTGCTATGATGCGTAACACTCTTAAATAAGTGTTAGTGGTGCAAAACAGGAGAATGAACCATTAATAATGTTTCCCATAACTTTCACTTAACTGGGAATTGGAAGCTACAAATCAGAAGCTAACTTTAGTGTTGTTACTGCGCTGGCTAAACTTTCCTCCTTTGAACTTATATAAAACTTATAATTCCTTTGCTGCCGATTAGCAGCATATCAAACATGTCCTATGCTGCATTTAGGTTTTGTCAGTAAAATAAAATAAAAGGGAAAGTCACTCATGCTTCTGGTTTCATGTCTTATTGCTAGATGACTACTGTTGTTGCAAGCTTGTTCCACACAATAATTGGAAATTAACTGCAACTTTTCCATTATTATTGTGCTACATATTTGTAATGGTCTGTTGACAAACTTGAAACTAGATGCTGACTTTAGTTAGCTATACAGTATTTCTTGTATAGTCTTACATAGACCATTAATATTGCATTTATTCACATCAAGAGTGCCAGCGATGATGGCTTTGTGGCTGTGTGTACAACAGTTTGATCGCTTCTCACACCATAACTACCCGATGCGGACTGTAATCTAAAGCGTTACCCAGTGATGACTTAGGTCTTTCTCAACCTTCCAACAGCAGAGTGATCACACAAACAGTGACAACACTTACACAACACTATGCCCCTTCATCTTTCCCTAAAAGGAAGTCCTTCATCAGCACACACACAGACTGTGTACAGTCACTCAAACCTGCAGTTGTTTTAGTAAGACAGCTGTTCTCATACTGTGTTATGCTACAGTAAATCAGAGGCTGCAGACCAGAATTGAATTTTTTGTTTTTAAAGTTTTTTAGATGTTCTCTAGATTTTTTAACAGAAAAAATGAAATTGAGACAAGGTTAATGGCAGACTGGACATACTGTGAAGGAGCATTAATGCGAAATCTTGTTGGACATTTGCTTGACCTATAAATAAAGATGGATGACATGCCCCTCTGGTGGATGGCTGTAGTACATATCTGTCAAATACATCTTTCCCAAAGCTGCTTTCTGACATGTTAGGCAGTTCTTATCATGTTGATGTATGTGTCACCAGTGCAAGATAATTCATTTTTGTACAGTGGGAGGAAGTGGAGATGTGTCGTTTAACTTTACATACAGACTGGGGTATGACTGAACTGTTGTAGGCAAGCAGCCAACCTAATGTCTTAAGTCCACTTGGCTGTTGGCCAATGATTTCATCTTCTTTTAACAGTCTTGGGAACAGTGGGCTCTAATGTAATTAGTTGGAGTGGGCAAGGTTGCTCTTGATGCTTTTTGCATTTGTTTTAAAGCCAAAAAAAATGCTGTTACACAAAACACAAATTAAATAAGAATGTCCAGGGGGTATGAAGGGGCTGACCAAAACTTATGCTGAAACTGAACCATAAATCCAGACTTGGAAGATAACACAGCAGCTCTTTTGGGAAAGAGGTCTTAATGAGCCAAGGGAGGAGAAAAAAAAAACCAAACGGCTCAGCTTGGCCCCACTCCAAAATACCAGACCACAGAGAAAGAATGATTCTTATTGTTCATTGTATACCTGCAGATAGACAGACATGTAGGAGGGGGCAGAGGTTTTCTATTCAAATTTCATCTGTCCTCTACAACCCCTTTACAACATAGAGCAGACATGAATTAAGCTTATTGTAAGGAGCAGGCCAATATAGAAGAGGAGGGTCGACAGTGGGGCCACTGGTGACTAGCTACTCCTTGCCAACTGCAGTGACACCTACATTTGAACTGCCACCCATGAGCCCTGTACTATGAGCACTTTGATGATAATGAAGCATTAAGATGATCCATAAAGGAGCACTGTGGTAGAGCTGTACAGCTTTTTTGATGTGATATTTCATTACAGAAAATTTAGAAAAATTTGACCATCATTTTTGAAAAAAAAAAAACATCTCACCATCTGATCCATCAGTAGCTGTACTGATCACACAATCCTGCTCAGCAGAGGGAGTTTTTATGGAATTGATTCTTTGCTAAGCCCTGCCACTTTGTGATGATCTGTCAAGCTGTCAGAGACACTTTCACTGACTGCACTCCCTGAAGAAATCTTCACAATGTTTTGGAAAAACAAATGAAGTGATTTCAGAGACAAGCAGAGAGAGGGGTATGCAATATGTGTTAGAAGGATATGTCCAAAATGTCAAACTCACTCAGCAGCACAATGGGTTGAAAAAAAAAAAAACGAGCGTTAAAAGCTAAAGCCTAACTATAGGCTGCAGATCACAGTGTAAAAGTGAACTACCACATCAGTGGCAATTGAGACAAAATACAACAAATATAAAGGGAAACTTCACTGATATTCAACCAGCTGTGTGTCATCATAGTGTGTGCAGATAATCAATGTTTGACTTGCCACACACTGCCAGCCACCAGACCTCGGCTGCTGAGTGGGGAGTTTCAGGGGACGCCAAACACTGTTCATCTGCACTTGCTACAATGACACAGCTGGTTGAATCATCACTGGTTCCTGTAAAGCAGGGTTGGTCTTTATTCACTGTTAGAATCATAAAGAAGCACAAGCAGCATGTGTATGAATTCAGTAAGCTATACATTCATTATCTAGCTAGCTAACCCTACACTTTAAGGAATTAGATTTCGGTTTTGGAATGGGGAAGACACGTTTATCTCTCTCCAACCTCTCCAGGTCACAAGTATCATTAATAGACAGCGGGCCCCAGGCACAACCTTTAGCTCGAAATCCACAAATCTAGCCTGAAAGTGAAGGAAATCTGGAAAGATTGCATGAGAATCCATGGAGCACAGCCATGTTGTTACCAGACCCTTGTCAGAGCTTGCTGATGCTATACTGTGATTGGCCAATCTGCATTCAAGGCATGGGACTTAGTGGAGGGTCAATTGTAGATAATTCACTTTTTTTCTTTTCTTGAACACTTTGAGAGTTTCTTTTCCACTCAGTACACCAGGACTTCCATGATGCATTTTGATAGTGCTCTTTAATTAGACTCTCAATGCTGATCAACAGCCATGTCTTTCAGATGCCAAGACTCCACTTTGTAACACAAGCTTTCTGTAATAGGTCTCCAGTTTCTGTGAAATCATGAAGACATGATAAGGGTTCTTTGGTAGACTTGACAAAGCTCCTCCTGAGCCTCAGAAAGGGAGTACCCTTTGACTGTCACATCAAGGCACATCACCAGTCAGTGGTTTGCCCATTATTTTTGCTGGGTTAACTGCACATTGAGTATATGCTCCCAGAAATCAGTAGTGATACTGAGTCGGTTATCCTACTAAAATAAAGTCAATCAAACATGAGTTTCTCAAATGTTATACCTGTGTACACATGAGACATTGACACTGTCAAATCAGAGAGACAATGTGGTTTCATCCATCCTCACTTGGAACAGCAGCTGCCTGAGAGTTTAACATCAACTGTCAACATCCTGGCATGGGGCTCCAGACAAGAAGAAAGTTAGCACATAAGTTACTTTGATATAACATAACATCTGTTGCTAAAAATACTCAGAAATTGTTAGGAAATATATATTATTATTTTACAACCAATGGATCAAGAGATATTTGCCTGCATGCATTGATTTAGCACCCCCAACTCAGTATCACCCTAAAAACCTTGTATCAACACAGACACCAAAGGACTCTTAATTATAAATGTTGAAGGCCACCTTTTTAAGATTAAAGTGCACACAAATTTCCATCATGCTCCAGGAATGAGTCCTAAAACCCCGAAATAGGCATTTTTGCTCTCCTGGTTCCCTGATCTCAAAGCCAGTGGATTTTTGAATGGGCATTTGGTCAGATGCCTGAAAAAGGTCTGTGGTTAACAAAAGCTGAAGAGACTTTCACGTTTTGTTTTACAACATAATACAAGTCGGAAAGTACTCCACTCATGAACTTTGAAGCTTCTATGTGTTCAAAAAAAGGAGGTTGCTAAGAAGTAGCTAAATGCAACTACAGATCATGATGCTGAGTGGCGCCAACAAGGCTGTACAATCTCATTGTGGTGGCGATGTCAAGACATGCAACCTTAGTGTGGAGTGTTTATAGCCTAAAATTAGCACATTTATGCTTCTGCAATCATGAAAGTGGCGTTCACTTGTGAAGATTATCTTGCTGAGCAAAACATGTAAGTATCATAAAGATTTGTTTGCCACAGAGCTTATTTTTTGCAATAATCCAAAATCTAATGGAAAAATCTCATTGGATTTTTTACGAGGGAACCAGTGCGACGCTAACTTCTGCATTGACCTACAGAAAAAAAAGCTGTTCCTGCAGCACTCTGTAATGTCAGCCAAGGAATTTGCAGTTTAACATCTCTTCCATTACTTTCTTTAAAATCTTTCTGTGAAAGACTACGGGACCTATTTAGATGGTCTCAAGCGGACGGCGGAGGGCGCATAATCCATGTTGCAAGTGTCATTGCTATTTAAATGCAGGCGCAGTTGCCATTTTCACACCCTGCGCCCTCGTCATCTAACTAGCAAATGAACTTGCGCTTCTCTGGGTGTGTTGTACTAAAAAAGCGGAGTGGTCAGGCCCAGTCATGGCGTGTTGCTAGTTAGATGACGTAAAAAGCAAATGCACCAGTGATCAACAAAAACCTGGTCTAAAGTCAATGGTGCAGTATTTCGCTGTTAAACATGTTAGTAATATGCGTCTCTAGGCGGGTGCACAACGCGCGTGCACTCTGCTCAGACACACACGGAGCAGCCACACATGCAAAAGATAAATAAAAATATGATTACAATGTGAAGGATTATTATTGTGCACATTAAAATATTTATCAGAAACACGTCTTAATGGTCAGTCATTAATCAGAATGATCTAATCGCAGTAATAATGATCATCATAATTTGTAATAATGACAAATGAAATTTTGAAATTATCTGACCAATAAATCATTTTTTTGATTGAAAACCAAAGCCCACACGTTGCGTTTATTTTAACATGTTATACTAGGCTACATTGTATTATATTATTATATTGTTATCTGAGTGTAGAGAGGACACACATGCAAATAAGAGGCAGAACACAGCTCTAGGAAACGTGAAAACAATTAACAAACGTGGGTGGGGGAGAAAATGCTGAACAGGTCCTAGCTGCAGGATCAGCACCTTGTCGAGCTCCGCGGCAGTCCTGACAGCTGTGCTCTGTTATATGATGAAAACAGGTTTGAATAATATTCCACAGATATTTAGTAAGTCTTTCTTGTATTAGTGATCCCACGCCTGCTTTACCTCGGGGAGCTTGGGTGCCTGTCTGCTGTCCCCGTAGATCTGGTTCTGACGGGCCTTCACCTCCTGCATGAAGAGATCTGTCTCCTCAGCTGTAAAATGCTCACTCTTTCCAGTTGGTAGGTCCGGCATCTAACTAGCTCTCCACCATGCGCTCCAATCATGCCTCTTTTAAAGGGAATGAGAGGTGACACTCTGATTGGCTTATTGAATGATATGCCCAAAACACACCCATGACTAAGTCCAACCCTTCTAGGGCCCTATTTAGATGGTCTAAAGCGGACGGCGGAGGGCGCATAATCCATGTTGCAAGTGTCATTGCTATTTAGATGCAGGCGCAGTTGTCATTTTCACGCCCTGCGCCCTCGTCGTCTAACTAGCAAATGAACTTGCGCTTCTCTGGGTGTGCTGTACTAAAAAAGCGGAGTGGTCAGGCCCAGCCCAGTTAGATGACGTAAAAAGCAAATGCACCAGTGATCAACAAAAACCTGGTCTAAAGTCAATGGTGCAGTATTTCGCTGTTAAACATGTTAGTAATATGCGTCTCTAGGCGGGTGCACAACGCGCGTGCACTCTGCTCAGACACACACGGAGCAGCCACACATGCAAAAGATAAATAAAAATATGATTACAACGTGAAAGATTATTATTGTGCACATTAAAATATTTATCAGAAACACGTCTTAATGGTCAGTCGTTAATCAGAATGATCTAATTGCAGTAATAATGATCATCATAATCCGAGAGGTCTGCTTGCAGTGTCCGAATAAACGGAACTGCGAGCAGACCTCCACGGGCTGATGATGCATAGCCCGTAAAACGAACTTGTCTTTCCCAATTGAATTGTGATCATTTTGGGATGTAAATCACAAAATCAAAGATGTGAAAACGTTTGATAAACTTTATTTTGACATAAACACAACAATAACAATAAATAAAATTATAGCCCTACAAGTAGGCTACAAATATCTGAAAAAAAGCTTTTAGAACGTAAAACTGAAGATCATCTTGTCAGCAGGAGGAGGAGGATGACCCCAACTCCGCAGCCAGCGCGCAGCCAGACCAGACGGGCCCAGATACAGCCACGGGACCAGCCCTTCCTGCACCTTCAGGCAGGGGGGTTCAGGATGCTGGAGAGGGAGGTGGGCTCTCTAACCTCCCAGGTTAAATTAAAATAAATTGAATAATTTACATTCATTTGTTGACAGCATTTTTCTCGTGCGCGCGCACTCTCTCTTTCTCTCTCGCAGTCTCACTCTGTTTCTTTTCTTTTGACTTTTCTAAGATGACAGATGCTGAATGTATACTCCCTATCTGATGCTGTGGCTGTTTGTGGCTGACTGAGAGGAATGTGAACTCAGCTGTGTTAATCAAATCAGGTTGAGTTTCCATTACGCATGCCAAACGGTGCCAGTCCCCTTTGATCTGACATCAGATGTGACGGGACAGTCAATATATACATTTATCATCTCCTCAGCTGTAAAACGCTCAATCTTCCCAGTTGGTAGGTCTGCCATCTAACTAGCTCTCTGCCATGCGGTCCAATCGCGCCTCATTTAAAGGGAATGAGAGGTGACACTCTGATTGGTGGGATTGTTCCGTACTGTTGTTTACACACGGACTGCATTAGTTGAAGCACAGCACATGCGCAGTTGTTGTTGTACCTGCAATGAGATTAGATTGCATTGTAAGAGTGAGTTACGGCAGGTGTTAAATAAAGTCCCTGTGAGTAAGGGTAATACTTGACCATCCAGTTTGTATAGTCTAGAAGAGGCAGAGCAAACTGAAACATGGTGGCAGCGGTCTGGCTGACGAACAGCGGATTTACAGCGTGAAACACCGTAACTACCGACGCGCGGCCCAGACAAGTGTGGAAGAAGACACACGGGTTCACAGGTCAGACATGGAGGGATTAAAACCGTCCACACAGTGGGATATGGACGCAAGCAACCTGGCGAATCATGGAAATCATGGAAAGAGGAGTTTACTCTTTACATGGGACTAGCAATGCCAGACGCAGACGAGACCGCCAGAGTGATGCTGTTTCACTACCTCATCGGGGAGCGTGGAAGAGAGCTCTGCAACACGCTAATGAGCGGTGAGAGTACAGCAAACAGGACTGTGGGTCGTATGTTAGCAAGGTTTGATGAACATTGCACTCCTAAAATCAATGAGACTGTGGAAAGGTATCGCTTTTTTGCTAGAAATCAAGGCCCAAATGAAACGATCGACAAATACGTCACAGATTTGAGGATGCTAGCCAGCACCTGCAATTTCGGTGGGCTACATGACTCCCTTATTAGGGATAGGATTGTTTGTGGCACACACAGTTCAAGTTGGAGAGAAAGACTACTCAGAGAGGATGATCTGACACTGGATAAATGCCTGCAGGTGTGTAGAGCAAAAGACTATTGAGGGACAAGTGGTGGAGGAAGTTCATGCTTTCCAGCGGAAAATAAAGACAGACAAAAGTACAGAAATATCATGCAAATTTTGTGGCAGAATGCATGAACGACAGAAAACAAAATGCCCTGCTTTTGGGAAAAAATGCAAAAAGTGTGGGAAAGAAAATCACTTTGCAGTGACCTGCAAGAGCAAAGCGAGTCACAGAGAACAGAGCAAGAAAGTGCACGCTGTTGCAGAACAGGACTCGGACTCCTGTCAGGATATAATGACAGTCACAGCAGTTACACAGGAGACGGAGGCTGTGAATCACCTAAAGGACATGAGAATGACACAGAATGAAATGCAGCAATTGTTTGCTGGAATGATGATCAACAACAACCTAGTGAACTTTCAAATTGACTGTGGAGCGACATGCAATGTTATACCAGTACACATGCTAAATGCAGACACACAGATTGAACACACAGATAAAGTGCTAGTGATGTACAACAACTCCAAGTTGCGCCCAGTTGGCAAATGCAAGGTCAAAGTAAGAAATCCCAGAAACCAGAAGCTGTACAGGCTGGAGTTTCAAGTTGTGGAAGAGGACTGTAAAACACCCCTGCTTGGCAGGAAAGCTAGTGAAGCCATGAAACTCATTAAAGTACAGTATGAGAACATATTTGCCACTGACAGTATTGTGTCCACAACTGACACCAGTGAGTCTACATGGACTTTAGACGAGATAATAACTGAGTTCAAGGATGTGTTCACAGGGGATGGATGCTTGGAAGGAGAATACAAAATGGAGATTGACTCCACTGTCGAATCTGTGAAACTCACAAAGCGAAGGGTCCCTGTAGCTATGATGAAACCCCTACAAGAGGAATTACAGAGGCTTGTGGACAGAGAGATTATTGCACCAGTTGACTGCAGTACAGATTGGATGAGTGGCATGGTATCTGTGCAGAGATCAAATGGAAAGCCCAGAATCTGCATCGACCTGAGACTGTTAAACAGGGCTCTGAAACGAAACCATTTCCCACTGCCTACTATAGATGACATTTGCCAGACATGTCAAGGGCAAAAGTTTTCACTGTCTGTCTACAATGTAAAACATGGTTTCTGGCATGTGAAGCTAGCAGCAGAATCAAGCTACCTTACCACTTTTGCTACACCTTTTGGGAGATTTAGATGGCTCAGGATGCCAATGGGTATCAGCCCAGCGCCAGAGGTTTTTCAATGCAAGCTGATGCAAGCACTGCGCAAGAGCGCAAGTATTGACCATGACAACAAACTCAGACAGTTCCTTCGGAGATGCAGAGAGAGGAACATCAAGCTGAATGCAGCTCAAGCTCAGAAAGCAGGAGGTGCCTTACATCGGACACCTTCTCACAGCTGAGGGTTTGAAAGTCGATCCTGAGAAGGTTCGAGCCATCACAGACATGCCACCACCTACAGATGTTAAAGGCGTCCAGAGACTAGTAGGGATGGTGAACTATTTAGCCAAGTTTTATGATCAACTCTCAGACGACTGCAAGATACTGAGGCAGCTAACACACAAGGAGAGTATGTGGGAGTGGTCTGGTGTACAGGAAAGTGCATTCAAGGGACTACAAGACAAAATAACACAGGTACTGGTCTTAATATACTGTGAGCCAGTGATGGAGCTGACACTGCAGTGCGACGCCAGAGAAACTGGGCAGGGAGCAGCTTTGACGCAAAATGGCAGGCCTGTGGCATATGGGATCAGGGCACTCACACCGACAAAAAGGGGTTATGCCCAGATTGAAAAAGAGTGCCTCGCTATAGTATTTGGGATGGAAAAGTTCCATCAGTATACATATGGCTGACCTATTAATGTACAATCAGACCACAAACCACTTGAAAATATCATCAAAAAACCACTGTGGAATGCACAGAAACGACTTCAGAGAATGTTGTTGAGACTGCAAAAATATGACCTAAATTTCACTTGTTCCAGATCGTGACATGCTACTGGCCGACACATTGAGCAGAGCGTATCTGAAAGACAGTCACAAGAGCCAGAGAGACTTGGAGATTGAGGTTGTCAACATGGTGGCTTTTGTACCAATCTCAGCAGAGAAGCTGAGTGAGATTCGTGCTGCAACACAGGCAGACAAAAAGCTTCAGACCCTGATCAACACCATACAGAAAGGATGGGAACGAAACAAGAAAGATGTACCCGTTGGCATAATGCAGTACTTTTCCTTTCAGGATGAACTGAGCACCCAGGATGGACTTGTTTTCAGGGTAGATAGAGTTGTCATCCCTGAATCGCTACAGGGAGACATCACCCAACGGATTCACTCATCACATCTGGGGATTGAGGGATGCTTGAGGGCAAGAGAATGCATTTATTGGCCACGTATGAATGAACACATAAGAACATTTGTTACAAAGTGTGACATATGCAGGTTATTAGATCATAAACAGCACAAAGAGACACTTCAGCCACACGAGATCACAGACAGAACGGGCCCCAGTACTCATCCAGAGAGTTCAAAAAATACAGCCAAAATTGGGAATTCACTCACATTACTTCCTCACCTGGCTACCTGCAAAGTAACGGGAAAGCAGAATCAGCTGTAAAGACAGCCAAGCGGCTTATGAAGAAGGCGAAAATGTCTGGGCAGGATCCATACCTGTCCATACTTGATCATAGGGACACCCCAACACAAGGGCTGAACGCAAGTCCGGCACAGAGGCTCTTAAGTAGAAGGACAAGGACTCTGCTGCCCATCAAAGAGAGTCTTTTGAAGCCAAAAGTGATGGACATCAGAGCAGGACTCATACATAACCAACAAAGACAAGCAAAGTACTACAATCGTATAGCAAAGGACATGGAGACGCGAAAAGCTGGGGACTGTGTGCGAGTTCAGCCACTTCAGCCAAACACAACCTGGAAGAAAGCAACGGTGATGACCCTGGTGGGTCATAGATCCTACAAAGTGGAACTGGACTCAGGCAGTGTCCTGAGAAGGAATCGCCATCACCTCAGGCAAGCCATGGACACTGAGACAGTTGATCCAACACCAACGAGGCCTGTGGATACAGGAGAGACACAGGTGCCCGTGTCTACACAGGACACTGGTAACCATCACAGTGTTATTACAAGGTCTGGACGAGTAGTTCAGAAACCTAGATACTTGAATGACTTTGTGTGTAAATGAGGGGACAGTGACATGAAAAAAAAATGTTCCTGAACTTTCATACTGTAATTTCATTTGTTTATGAAAAGCTACACTGTATAGAGATTATAATGTAAGTGTTTGAAAGCTATGATTAAGTTGCACTTTATATCCAGAGGATATGTTGTATTTGTGAATATGAATAGTGTTTAAGGAGTTGACACAAAGATATTCTGCTATAAGAGGGAGACTGAACAAAGAGTGAGAGAGAGAGAATGAAAATCGTTTTCTTTCACTGTTGTTTATTTTGTTTAAAAGAAAAGAGATGTAACAATGGGATTGTTCCTTACTGTTGTTTACACACGAACTGCATTAGCTGAAGCACAGCACATGCGCAGTTGTTGTTGTACCTTCAATGAGATTAGATTGCATTGTAAGAGTGAGTTACGGAAGGTGTTAAATAAAGTCCCTGTGAGTAAGGGTAATACTCGACCATCCAGTTTGTATAGTCTAGGAGAGGCAGAGCAAAACGCGCTGTCTAACTAGCAAGTGACTGGGACACCCCCATGCGCCGCACGCCTGGCTCTTCGGGTTTTAGACCATCTAAATAGAGCCCTACAGCTGATCTAGTCAGGCAAAAACATGAGTTGCTGCCATGCAGCCACCACCTGTTGCTGCCACTATACAGCAGCACCTCATCCTTTGTGTTGAGTTACCTCTGTATAAACAATGACCTGATCCCATTACAGCCTGTCTGAGTGATGGCTCATCAACACACTGACTGAAATGTAGCAGTTAAATGAGCTGCAGTAGGTACAACAGGAGTCACGAAGGAACCTTTCACCTGGCTGAGAATTTAAACATGAGATGTCAAAAAGCTGCCTCTGGAATCATGTTCTCCATCTCTGTCATTGTATTCGAGAAAAACAAAAGGCAGCTGTTTCCATCCTTTTCTCAAAGTTTTGTGCTTGAATATCTTACAACCTTAACAATCTTGTTAATTCAGCAGTCTGGCCAGGTGAGCTGCAGGAGCTTTACAAGGCCAGTGTTCTTCCTCTCTGGTATATGCTGACAGACTGAGGAATACAAGTAATGGTGGCTCACATGCTTCCAGCTCCTCATTTGATATATTTTATATCAGTCCTGTTAAGTCATCAGTATTTGAAGCCAAGTCTCAAGCCAGCCAGAGAGTGAACTCAAAAAGATTTCTTTTTACAGTTAGAAAAAATGAGGACAAGATGCAGTTCAAAGTGCAGGGTCAGTATGAATAACATCTTACCTTTCAAGAGCGCATTAAATTAGTCCCATTCATGAGAAAAGTTGAGTTAAAGGCACCCTGAAAAATTTTCATCGTAAACAACTAACATTTTACACTGAAAGCATTCTTAAGCCTGAACAATATGTTGAAAACATGTGCTACCTTATAAAACCACTGCAAAAATCTACTGGAAAAAAATAACGAAGTGTGTGTGTGTGTGTGTGTGTGTGTGTGTGTGTGTGTGTGTGTGTGTGTGTGTGAGTGAATTACCCAGACAGGAGTGTCTATTTCTGGCTAATCCAATCAATTTGATAACTGAAAATTTGACATATTCTTTTACTCCAAAAATACTGAAATATGTTGCCATAAAGTCGTCCTGCTCAGAGACCTCTGTATGCTTCAGACCAAATACTTGTTGTCTAAAGGCCTGACACACCAAGCCGATGTGCCGATGTGTTTAAAGCACTAAACACTTACTTTTCTGGAAATTTTTACAGTTTTCTTTGTTTAGGTTAAAGCAATACTTAGGAACTTTCAGTTTTGGTTGATTTTGGCGGCGCCAGTGGACCAAAGCGGTAGTGTTTTGCCTGAAGGAAGACCACATTTCCCATGAGGACCAGCGCATAGCGTCGTAAAATCCCTCATCTCCCGGTCGCCTGCAGTTAGTTTGGATACTACTACATTTCTGTTTCCAGTGTCTGTGTGAAGGATGAATAGCGATGAGGTAATGAATCTAATTGTGGCTAAACAATATCATCTGACGATGCTGAAAATAAGAAACGTTTAACTTTGGTTTTGTACCGTATTTCCGCACCGAATTACTAAAAGCCAAGACGAATTCCTGTATGTCCTTGGCAATAAAGTTCAATATGATTCTGATGCTTATTGAACATCAAAAATTTTTACATTTGTAACATAACATTTCTGTCTGTTGTTTTATCAGGAATTTGCTGTCCAGGACACTACCTCCACCAGTTTGAGCCCCCACACACTAGTGCTGGCAGAGGCAGGGGCAGAGGGGGGAGGGGAGTAGGTGCAGGCAGAGGTAGAGGGAGAGGGAGAGGGAGGGGAAGAAGTAGGACACCAGAGGACTTGAACCCCGAGACCCAGACAGGCCCAGACAAACTTTTATTTATATACCCTCTTTCACAGTTTTCAAAATTCAAGTACTTTGTCACATTCAACACATTCAAATTGTTATTTTGCCACTTGTCCCTTCACAGTAAAGGAAGTAACAAGTAAAACATACAACCTACGACCTAGAGAAAAAAGAAAAACATTTCCAGGCACATGCACAGTGTTACGCAAGAAATATCATGAAAAAAAAAAAGAGTGGCATAAATGCAATGTACATTTTTGCAATGATGGGGTATGTGTGTGATTTGAATAAATAAATGGCACAACAACACTGTATTACAGTGGTAGTAAATGAACGACAATGACAGTTGAAAAAAAATTACTGTGAATAAAAAAACTAAACAAAAGGGGAGTGTGATGCATGTACATGGATAAATAGAGCAGGATAAAAATAAACTATGACAGTTAAATTAAGAAACATTGAATAATCTGTGTGACAATGTTAGAAGTTATCTGGAGTCATCTGGAGAGTCATGCCGCTCTTCTTCCTCCACAACACTCAGAGAATGCATGGTGCAGATAGAGTAGATTGTAAGATTCTGCCCTAGCGCCTTCTTCCAGGTTCTCCGGTTCTCCCCTGAGTCAAAACAGAAAATAGGACATATTGAAAAATACTAAACGTTGCCCAAAACAAACAAATGCAGGCCCTGGGAAACACAAAGTACCTAACATGGTCCGACTCTTCTGTAAAGCTGGAAACTATAGGCTGTAGCAGTTGGAGGTGTTGCTTGTGGGGAGTAGACGTTACTTGCTTCTTTTGATAGCTGTAGAGAAATAACGTAAGAAATTTATATGGATCAAGAGTAATGCAAGAGAAACACAAAAGTATACACACTGGAAATAAAGGCACTATATAAACATCACACAATGTAATAAAATGCATCATCTATGTTATACTAGAGAATTATAAGAATAACAATAATTAGCAATACAACATCAAATATAAAAAGACAATAACATGAAAAAAAATAAATATGGAACAACACTGTACACCTTACACAACATAATGTCCAATAGACACATAACAATAACAAAAATATCTTGTTATCAGACTGACTTGAAGATGTCAAGTTTACTGGCTAACTGAGATTGTAACCTTCAAAGTTAGGTGCTTGGTGCTACTGAAGTGAGCTACACAGACCCTTCAGGACTGACTAAAATAAACGTTACATGTAGAATTTTAAACATGCAACAATCCCTGTAGTTTTAGCTACACTCAGCACAAGGTGCTATTGATAAGCAGGATTATGAAAAGTCATAACTCAATGCACATTGCACACGGGTTTTGTTTTACTGATTATTTAGAGCAAGCAACACGGGTTGACTTCTTTTGCAATCACTGTAGTCAACTCAACAAAAACACGACAAGAATCCCGTTTTTCTCTGAAACTATTACATAACAATCATCAGAAACTACTGTCACGTACATACAAACTGACATGATAACACCACAATGATTCAGTATGACTGATCTTTCCACAATAGGAACCTACATATTTTTACTCAAACTCTATATTTGCGGTTTGTCATCGCATTGCTTTTTCTTTATACAGTACTTTTGAGTTTGTTGCGTGGCTGGTCGTGTCAGTGTGGAACTATTTATTGCTACCACGCATATTTCCGATAGCTAACATCAGCATTATCATTTTTGATTTGAGCATCGAAAGCTACTTACTAGTCCATCAGGAACAGAGCCAAGGCAGCATCGGTCGGAAATCCCTCCTCGTTTTGAGCTCACGCCAGCGAGTGAAAGCCGGGCCAATGTTGATCCTTGACTGTCCTTTTATCCGGGTAGCCTCCCTTTTTCTTTTTTTTTTTTGTCTCCTCAGACAAAACTTTTCGTTTCTTTGGTTGTTTTGCAGCTTCTGCCATGATAGCAGTAATTGCGCGTAAGCGTTCGCATCGACTTCCGTCTTTGTAACGAATGGGGAAAGGGGGAAGTGACGTATGCCGTAAAGCAGTCAACACATTTGTAGTTTTTTGTGTGGCAGGGTTACTGCCACCCTCCTCGAAGTTGCTTAGTGCCAGTGAAAGCAATACAGACCCCCTCAGGCCATGACAGAGGTGTCATTCAACTAGTTGTAAGTTGATGTATCATCACAAAAGTTATGAAAATATTTTATGAAGGTTGAAAAGTTACTTAGTGTTGGTTTAAAATGCTATTAATAAGCTGATGGCACACTAAAATGTAAGTTAATTCCAACAGAGATCAAAACTCCGGCCAATCATACTTAGACCAATCATTGCATTCGGTCCAAATGGTCGGAGTTTTCTCCTGTCCTGTCTGTCTTCCCCACGTTGAGGCCTTCGACTGACGCAACTGCTCACATAACATCTCCCCCCACCCCAGCCTCCGAGTCTGTGAGACAACAAATACGCTAGTAACAGTGAGATACAGTATAAAGTAGTAACAGTGACGCTTGTGGATATAAACTAGTAACAGGGACGCTTGTGGATGTAACCTTTTCTCCTTAACAATGGAAGACAAATGCAGACCACCACTTCCACCTCCAGCCGCTCCAACAGGGAAATCAGTTGGCAAAAGAAAGAAACGGTGCAACAATAAATAAATTCTTAAGTGCAATACAGTCGCGAGTTTGACATTAGAAACCGCTGCAGAGATCTATATGGGCTGAAATATGTGCCACCAAAAACTGAATTTGAATCATTTATATTTGAATTTGAATTTCTAAACTTGAATAATTGCATTTGAATCACAAAATTTGAAATTGAATAATTTATATTTGAATTTGAATTTCTAAACTTGAATAATTGCATTGAAAAACTGAATTTGAATCACATAATTTGAAATTGTATTGTTTAATTTGAATCATTGCAATGAAAAACTGAATCTGAATAGTATAATTTGAAATTGAATTTATTTCTATATATCTTCACATTCAGTTCTCACAATTCAAATTCAGTTCTCAAAATTCAATTTCAATTTACTGTGACAGACATCCAGGTAGTTTAAGGGTGAAGGAAGAGCAATCGAGCGCAGATACACAGGACTCCTCTTCAGCCAATCAGCGCCTACATTTTTGAGCACGTAGGAAGAAGCGCTCACCTTGATCCACAGGCAATAGAGTGTGCCAGTAAACCCGGAACTCTGTTAGTGCTTTAGCACTTCCGGTTCTCTCGTCTAAAAGTCTATACGTTTTTTGAATGGGATTTTGGTAAAACGTCTCAAATAAGGTCTGTGGTTAACAAACGCTGAAGCAAGTTTTTAAAAATAAAGCGGCCGAAATCAGTTGAAAGTGACGTCAAGAGTCATGTGACCGTGGAGTAGTCTTGTAGTCCGTTAAAGCCTAACGTTAACATTTTACTTCTGGCGATTGCATTTAAGCTTCAAATGTGGTATGAAAGGTGTTCATATGTGAAGATTATCTCACTGAACAAAACATGTAAGTATCATAAACTTGTGTTAGCCACAGAGCTTATTTTCTGACATAATCCAAAACGCAATGCAAAAATCACATTCAGTTTCTCTTCCGGGAACGAGCGCGATGCTAAACGTCTGGGTTTTGACGTCAGCCCTGGCTCGTTTGAGATGAACTGTGCCTTGCCTGAAAAGTAGACGAGCAGGTGGCCGCAGCGGGGGGCGGTGACAAAAAGCTGCGGTGCAGTCGGACAGTTTCTAGACAGTTTCCAGCAGCCTTCAGTCCATATAGGAAGTCATAGACACACTAACATCCTGTCTGGAATGTTGTCAATTCATTAAAAAAATGATAAGAACCATATAGGCTATCAGTTTGTTTTCAGTCTCCAGTTGTTTTAATTATGATAGATTCATTTATTAAAATGCTTTACAGGTGATCTGTAGTTTATGTTCATGGGTTATCCTCCATTTGATATGAATTCTCCTGTAAATCAGCATCATATCAGTTTGACCTGTCGTCTGCTTATCGTCTTCACTGATTTTGCCAGCAAGCTTTTCATCCTCCACAGTCGACTTCATGTTGAATAAATTGTCCGACTGCAGCTTTTTGTCACCACCCCCCGCTGCCGCCGCCTGCTGTCGTCTACTTTTCAGGCGAGGCGCAGTTCATCTCGAACGAGCCTATAGAGTGTGCCAAGACTGACGTCAAAACCCAGAAGTTTAACATTGCGCTGGTTCCCGGAAGAGAAACTGAATGTGATTTTTGCATTGCGTTTTGGATTATGTCAGAAAATAAGCTCTGTGGCTAACACAAGTTTATGATACTGACAGGTTTTGTTCATTGAGATAATCTTCACATAGGAACACCTTTCATACCACATTTGAAGCTTAAATGCAATCGCCAGAAGTAAAAAGCTAATGTTAGGCTTTAACGGACTACATGACTACTCCACGGTCACATGACTCTTGACGTCACCGCCACTAAGCTTTCAACTGATTTCGGCCGCTTTATTTTAAAAACATTGTATAATGGGGAAATCGGACTGTTTAAGCTAAATAAGAAGCTGTAATGGCGGACTACCAGCACTCTCGTCTGTTCGGGGGTGATGATGTTTAATGTCCCCAACAGGGTTTGTAGTCATATTGACCAACTTGTTAGCAACCACCTTTTTTAAAGTAAAACCTTCAAAATTCACAAGTAGGGTATTTACTGACGTGTTTTATGTCGTAGAACAAAATCTGAAACTCGCTTAAGCTTTTGTTAACCACAGACCTTATTTGAGGCATTTTACCAAAATCTCATTCAAAAAACGTATAGGCTTTTAGACGAGAGAACCGCAAGTGCTAAAGCACTAACAGAGTTCCAGGTTTACTGGCACACTCTATTGCCTATGGTCTATGGATCAAGGCGAGCGCTTCTTCCTACGTGCTCAAAAATGTAGGTGCTGATTGGCCGAAGAGGAGTCCTGTGTATCTGCACTCGATTGCTCTTCCTTCATCCTTAAACTACCGGGATGTCTGTCACAGTAAAGTGAAATTAAATTTTGAGAACTGAATGTGAAGATATATAGAAATAAATTCAATTTCAAGTTATACTATTCAGATTCAGTTTTTCAATGCAATGATTCAAATTAAACAATACAATTTCAAATTATGTGATTCAAATTCAGTTTTTCAATGCAATTATTCAAGTTTAGAAATTCAAATTCAAGTATATATGATTCAATTTCAAATTATGTGACTCAAATTCAGTTTTTAATTGCAATTATTCAAGTTTAGAAATTTAAATTCAAATATAAATGATTCAAATTCAGTTTCTGGTGGCACATATTTCAGCCCATAGATCTAAAGCTACAACCAAAAGAGCTCAGGATGTGTAACAAGCTTGGCCTGCTGCGTCGAGCTAGCCCTGAGATGTAGGGATGTCCCGATCCGATATTCGGATCAGTATCAGCTGCCGATATTAGCAAAAAACGTGCATCGGCATCGGATGCTGATCCCAGAACTCCAGTTTTTCATAGAGTGCGATCCAGGTTTTCTGGCCAGCCCAGCACTCCGCGATTCAAGCAGTCTATTCCAGTGATCCACTCCAGCACTTACAAGCAATCCACCAGGCCAGCATGCAGACACACACATGGAGGGAAGGGTAGGAAGAGTAGCGGTCAATTTAGCAAACTGACTGTTTGTTTTCTGCTCTGTTTTTTGAGAGTGATATTTTTATTTGGTTTATACTATTACTGTTTAAGTAAAGAGCACTGATAGCATTGTTTTGGGCACAATTAGTGAAATTGGAGCCATGGATGGACTATTGCTTGTTTAAACAGTTGTACAATATTGTGTGTGGTTTTTTTGTCCCCTCTGTTGGTCCCAGGAAACAGCAGCACCAGGCTGGCACTGACACTACTAAAATAACTGAAAAGGAAAGGCTGCATTGTTTGCTAAATGTCAACAATGTTTTGTGGTGTTAATCTATTTTTTTATGTATTAGGCAGCCAAAGCACAGGTGTGTGGAGTTTTGCTGCTATTTTAATTTCAGTGTTAGACATTTTAAAGATTTTTGTGTTGATTTAATTTCTATTTATTAAGGGGCCAAAGGAACTCAGCTATATTTTTTATTTGATGTTAATGTTCAAGTTTAAAGTTTGTTTATTTAACCCTGTTAACAATAAACGGGTCAGTTTCTCAACTGTTGTGGATCATTCTAACTAACCTGATGAAGTAGTTGTTCTTGTTAGAGCAATATCTACGGTGGCCGAGACCCGCCATCGCTGCAAATAAAAAAAACGCTGCAAATTAAACAGAAATGCCGCAATGCAAATAAAAAAGCAACGATGCAAATAAAAAAGCCACAATGGAAATGAATTACCGGGGACTATTTTTGCCGATGCACATGTTTTTTTTATGTGAAAGAAGAAGAAGAAGAAGAAGAGAGAAACGTAAGAAAAAGACGAAAAATAAAGAGAAAAACGAACGAAAAACTACTGTGTAGTATAACGTTAGCATACGTTACGTGTGCTGACGTTAAAGCTAGCAGTGTGACATTTAATCATTATGGACAGGCTACGTGACTAAAAACAACAACAACAACACATGTTTGTGTTTTGTTTTAGGTATTCAAGAATATTTTATTGATCACCTGGCCTCCGATGACCAGAAAAACGGCAATTACAGGTTTCTGATTGAGGGTCAAAATTACCTGAGCTCCGGATGGGTCGGGCAAATTTTACATCACCTTTTAGACGACCATCACATCATATTGATCACCTTCAATATGATGTGATGGTCACGTAGCCTCTCCATAATGATTAAATGTCACACTGCTAGCTTGCTAATGTCAGCACACGTAATGTATACTAACGTTATATTACACAGTGTTTAATGATACAGTCTATTATCTCCCTATTACTCTAATCTTTCCTGCTTATCGCTCAAACAGATGATTAATTTCTAAATTAATATCGGAACTCATTTAAGATACCTTCATCAGTTACCGGAGGCCACTGTCTAACATTAACCCCGCTATTCATGATGCTGTCATTGTAGAGAGTGACTTCACAATGACAGCATAATGAATTGATGACTGACACATGTCACCGCAGCAATGGCGCCGCCGCAAGATGGCGGCATACACAAATCGATCACCGAATTCGTCTATACTATACAGATGGAGGAACACCAGCATCCTCCAGTTCAGCTTCATATCAAACCTGGTGCTACATGGCCTAACCATATATAACACACTTAGTTTTTTGTTTGTTTTTCTTTTTCTTTTTCTTTTTTGTCTTCTTGTTACTTTCCTCTCTCTTCTTCTTCTTCTTCTTCTTTCACATAAAAAACATGTGCATCGGCAATAATAGTCCTCGGTAATTCACTTCCGTTGTGGCTTTTTTATTTGCATCGTTGCTTTTTTTATTTGCGTCAATGCTTTTTTTATTTGTATCGCGGCGTTTCTTTTTATTTGCAGCGTTTTTTTTATTTGCAGCTATGGCGGGTCTCGGCCACCGTAAATATCGCTTGATCAGACCTTTTCTAACATGACTGACAACAAAATAAGTGAATATGTATAATACGCACTTGGATCGGATTGGTATCGGTATCGGACAAAACTCAAGGCTATAATATCGGTATTGGATTGGAAGTGGAAAAGCTGGATCGGGACATCCCTACTGAGATGACCGTGGTTTCACCTGGAGCTGTCCCGACGGGGAGACGCTGGCAGCGCTGTGCTGTGACGCTGTGCCGCTGATTCAACATGATCAATCGGCCGAAAAGCCGTCGACGCCGAAGTCCCAATGGTGCGGGACACACCGCAAAAACTAGGGCTACAGACGTTCACCGACGGCCCGACTTTGGTCGACGGCAGACCATCAGCTTGGTGTGTCAGGGCCTTTCTTCTAAAATTCATAAGTGATCACTGACTCCAGTTGAGTTTTAACTGTGTTTGACTGTCTTGGTTGTAACGTTACACTCACTCTCCTCTTCTGTGTATCTAACGTTACCTTGCCAACGCATATGTCTATCATGGATGTAACGAGGACGTAATGGAGGAGGGGGGAGTAGGCCTTTGGAGAGAGGTGGGAGTTGTGGATGTTCAAATTTTTTTCTAAGTGCTGTGTGAAATGCAAGAAAGGTAAGAGTTGCAACAACAAGAATCTGGTATTTCTACTCTCAATATCAGAGTAGTCTCTGCAATAAAAATCAAGAACAACATGGACAGTGTATTAAAATTTAATATCAATTGACACTTGTTTTTAGCATGATATTTCCTTTAATAGTCTGTGAAAGTTCCACACCGACAATAATTAGAATAATGAAATAATGTGGAAACGCCATGCCCTGCTGACACTTTTTGATGAACAACATTTCCAAACTTTTCCATGACTTTTCAAGGACCCATAAAAAAAAGAAAAATCATTGCAAAACTGAACATCTAAACTCTACTCAAGCATAGTTTTAGGAAAGTGTGAAAAATGAAGAAACTTTATGGTAAATTAAATATCACACATCGATGCAAATTAGAGCAACATTACTTCGACAGCTACAGAAAATACATTTGCTGCAATGTTACATTTCGTGGAGGATTATTCGGATTACTGTAACAATGCCATTACACGCAACACAATTCCATGATGTGATTTTTCCAAAACATTCAATATTTTTTACTTATTTCATGACTTTTCAAGGCCCTGAAAAAGGAATTATGAAATTCCATGACCTCTCCATTTTTTCCTTGACCATGGGAACCCGGAAGAACTCATTCTGGAGAACAATCTCTTTCACAGTGTTAAATAACTGATGCATCATTGAAGCGATGTTTTCATGTGGTTCAGGTGTTGCCTTTCCATATAGTGTTGGGTAGTCTAAACTATAGCAGTGCACATTTTATGACCTTATAGAGTATTTGTTTGCACTAACAAGCTAAGGCTAACAACATGAAAGTACTCAAGTGCCTGCATCTTAAAATTGTGCTTAACTACAATGACTGAGTAGATGTACTTTGTTACTTTCTTTTTTCTGTAATTTTGCACCTTTGCTTTATAACACAAGAAATATTGGAACTATTTTCTTGTCTCCTTGTCAGATTTCCTCTTCTCTTCAGTATTATGTATTGATTGTATTGTATTGATGTTTTTCCATCAGCTTCTCCTCCAAACACTTAATCAGAATGGGGTCCACTTTGGGGTCAAATTTGTTAGCAAACCAGTGGCCATAGTTGAGGAGCCAGCGAAGTTCAGCAGCTCCATAGATGCAAACGCTTCGCATATGTGTACCCGTGCAGACTGGGTAAAGAATTCCTTCTAAATAGTTCCATTTGACCAGTCGTGTCTTACTCCTCAGATCTGTAATGTCAGCCTCTGACCTGGGAATGTGTCCAGGCACCCCAGGGACCCTGACAAGGGTGGCCCAGAAGTGTTCATCTGGTGAGTATGTGTCATCAGACCATGCCAGAAAGTCCTTTGCCACCTGGCTGCTGCTAATATAATTCACAAAATCCCGTGACAGGACAAAATAGGCACTGCCGATGAACATCTCTATTCCATGAGGAGGAACATCTTTGGGAACTGTGGTTTTGACAGGAATACGACGGTACTCGTAAGGCACATTTTTCAGCTCATGTTGGAAGCTAAAGCGTTGTTTCTTGAGTTCACTGGGTCGGCTGGACTCCAGCATGTTACTACCATTCAGCTGCTTCAGCTCCATTACCAGTTCATAGTTTGACTTGAGAGGAAAGTCCTGGCCACATAGGTTGATGACATACTTCCACTTGACCCCCGACCTTAGAAGGTCAGAGAGGCAGTTTAGGTCAGCATTAAGCCTGCTGATGTGGGCATATTCCACAGACTCTAATTTTGAGGCAATGAACACATTTGGAACACACTGAGCCAGGTTATTAATGGCCTTTATAAACGCTGGAGAGGACTTCTGATCATAGTGAATGCAGTACATGTTGTGAGGTGCATAGATAGCATGAAGAATACGTTCCACCATGGGTGCATTTTTATGCACCACCAGGGAGTAGGCCAATGGGAAGCTCTGCTCTACATCCGACACTGGAGCCATATTGTAACCCCTTGTTTTGACAAATGTTTGGCAGTCTGAGGTCACACTCACCGTGCTATCATCGTCCACATCAACAATGACATTTCGTTTTATCTCCAGAGCTTTGCCTATCTCCACAGGGTCCAGCTCGTAGATGGCAGTGCAGTTGATGTTATATCTGTGGCTGTGGGCTCTGGATAAGCTGACAGTGATTCCATAGGGTTCAATGTAGACGCTGTCCCTCATTGTCACTTTAATGTAGACCAGCTTTAGTAGACAGAGCACCAGCAGAGACATAGGGAACAGGAAGCACCTGTGTCTCAATCTATGTTTGTAGTGTGCACATCGTATTTTCATTCTAGGAGCAAAGGGATAAAAAATACAGGAAAATAAGCATTCAGAAGATATTATGTAGTTAACCCCTGTACCTGATTATGAGAAGAGCATTAAGTGAGTTAAATATCTTAATCATTTAAAATAAGTGGCAGATTATCTATCTTTTTTCAAGGTTCCCACATATTTTCATGGACAAAATTTCAAAACTTTTCCATGACTTTTCAAGGACCCATATTAATTTTTTTCTTGCCCAGCATTTTTCAAACATACCAGTTTCACACTCTAGTCAAAGATATTTTCAGCCAGCTGGTACACAGAAGGGGAGAGACAGAACAAAGGGAGAAAATTAAGAAACATACATGATGGTTAACAAAATGTTGTCACACATCCACGTATATAACATTAAGTTGACAGCTACAGAAAAATCCACCTTATTTTCAAACATGGAAGTAAATATTGATCAACTTCCATTTTTTTGTGCGTGACTTCCGGTCAACCGCTTTCCCTCATGCTTTCCCTTACCGGAGCTAATGGTGCAAGCTATTTTTTTTTTTCAATTTTCAGTTGTTTATGTTAGTCAATCAGTTAGTTAGTTAGTTAGTTAGTCTGTGTATTTTACATAGATAACTGTGCCCATGTTTATAACGGAAATTTATTCCCTCTAAACGCGAATAAATCGCACGTCAATAAAAAACCAAAAAAGCACAATCTATCCTGAGTGAGACAAACTGCTTGATCCCCGTCTCCAGTGTACCGGCAGAGAACCTGCAGAGCTGAATTAGCGAATAAACACACCGGGCTACACACACTCTCTACCTGAGCAGCTGAAGCTGTGGCTCGCACCCTCAACACAGACACACAGACGGTGCTTCTGTATGCCAGCCAAACATGTGCGCAACTGTGAGAAATAAATATGTGAGGTATACGATGCTTTTCTATCTTTTTTCCCTTTTCTTTCTTTCTTTCTTTCTGTCAGCGACATACACTCCTAACACAGGACGGGTTGTTTTTATTGACTGAGTTGATTATTAAGCCATAGTGATGCGCGGATAGGCTCTGATAGCACCCGAATCAGCACATATGTATCAACCATCCAGCCGTTGCAACATGATTGTCCTAGCAAAGCAGTTTTGTGTTGCTATGTGTGGTATTTATTCAGTTTTGGGAAATCACGATGTCTAGAAAGCATCAGTGGCTGCAGCTGACAGCTAACATCAGGACGTCATCTGTTAAAAGTCTAACTAAACTACTCCAGTTAGCTCAATCATGTTGTAACTAAGACATCTGCTGGAAAAAATATTTTGTTCACGAACCGTTTATTGAGTTATTGAGTTACAGACACCGCTAACGGCTAACAGCTAACGGTTAGCCCAGCTAATCTACGATAACCATGATATTAATTACAAACACAACGTGCACACAGAAATAGTAACGTTTATTTGATCATTGTGTTTATAGACTTTACAAACATCAGATTAGTCTAAACGCTGATATAGTGACGTGAAAAATGTGATATATAGCTAAACTCAACAAGGTAAACAACAAGGCGATTCCCATTTACACAGTGGTCAAGAGTGCTGGACCGGAAGTGTCGCACAAAAAAACGGAAGCTGGCTGCGTTCTGTTTTGCCTCCGTGTTTCCCTGAAAAATAAGGTGGATAGAAGGTGATGCATGGAAATTTCTGTAACAATTTTACAAAATTTCATCACTTTTTACTAAACTTTCAAAAAAAAATTCCTAATTCCATTACTTTTCCAGGGGTTTCCTGACTGTGGGAACTAGGGGTACAAATTAAATTTTTGGTAGCCCAGTAGAGTAATGACATCAAATGCTTTTTCAGTCCACTAGATATATGTGTAACTTTTTTAATAAAAACACAATACATGTCATGACAACACTTGGCAAATTGCAATACATTTATTATCACTATGAAATAGTATTGTGATCAAAGTATCGTGATGAAATCGTATGGGAACCCTGTTTCAATGAAACAAGTTTTTTTTGTAAAGTTGTTGGCTATCACATTCTGTGAGCCCACTGATTACAGGCTAACCCAGATACCTCATTTCAAGTCAGAGTGAGTCTTGTGACAAGGCTCTGGAACTTTCTTTCCCTATAAGAATTTATTTAATGAACACATCAGCTAAACATCTGACATGTATATTTACTAATCCTATATTTGTGTTTAGGAGGCAAGACAAATAAAATAAACATCACAGAATTCAGGCTTTGTCTGGTCTAAATTACCTTGCTCTCTAATGTAGTCTTTGAGCGGATCTCTGCCATGCAATCTTCTCCCGCAGTTCCACATAAGAACCTTAATATAACGACAAACATTTCTTCAGTGAGTGGAACGGTAAACACAAGCACTGTAAAAGAAACATGACTGTGATACAGTAACAACATCAATTCAATAACACTGGGAAACCTGCTTTCAAAACTGAATGAGGAGCAGTTTCAGTGTGGAACCACACTCCTTCGTTGCTAAGTTTTTTCTTTTTTTGTATGTTTGGGGTTTTTTACGCACCAGACGGCTGAAAATGTTCTTTTTTCCAGAGGGAATCACACGATGAGACACACTGCGGTACAACCTCAATATATCCTGAAATACATACACCGCAACGGTACCTTTAAAAATGCACATTAGAAAGCGAGGGAGCAGAAATTTACCAGATGCGTAAAGAAAGTGCCAAGCGGTCATGAGTTGCGTCTGCTATGTCCGGGTGTCCAACGCTGACTGAAGCGACTATTCACAGAGAAGTGGCAGGAGGGGAGAGCCCCGGTAGCAGTCCGCCTACTGCCCGGCCACATCCAGCACATCACCACCACCCGATGCATTTGGCACCCACTCACTAATGGTTAACCCTCGTCAGGAAAACCGAGGAAAATCCTCATATCTTTAACAGAACCACCCATCAGTGTATGTGCACAGTATCTGCCCCATACAGTAGCAGAGCCGGGCCTGAGTCAGGATTTCATATTACCTACTGGCCCAAAAAAGATGCGTAGCACCAACTTTTGGGCACCGTGGAGAAGCACCCTCTGTGGGCCCCCACCCTTCCTCCCTTGCTCCATGTCTCTGTCTCACACCCCTTTTGTTTTTTTTGTTTTTTACAAAGTCAGTTTGCTTTGTTGCTCCTTTCCTTTCTTTCTTTTCATTTTGGATCCCTGAATTCCATTTATTGGGAAGGACATGACAGTGCAAGTTGGTGCCCCAGCAGCACAAGCAGTCACTCACTTGGCTCTCACTGAGTTCAGAGACAAATAAAATACAAAAAAGGATAATGCACTTACGGTCTCCTGAAAGGGCCGTTTTTCCCCTGCACCTTGTTTGGATGTGTTGTAAACATCATGTGGATGGATGAAATCAGATCCAAAACAGAAAGGCAAAACAGAAATGGAAGGCCGCCTCGGTCTGTTTAAACAAAAAGGGTTCCACCCTTATGACTACCCTCCGAGGCGGAAAATTGGGCGCCTCGGATCAACTCATCTTTCTGCCTCTGTGTGTCTAAACGCTCGCAGCTGGCAGGCAAATCGGCCCAACATTCGCAGAAAATCTGGCAGTATAAAAGAAGCTTTAATGTCTGATATCAACAAAGTGTAAGATCATGTCAGTTGCCAGATCTGGCAAGTGTGCTTAAAACATATCTTGAACAAAGTTAATTTTCTCTTGATTTGTCTGTCTGGAGAAAAAAAATGCCATTTCAGTGTCAGTGTAGTTAGAAGGGTCGGGGCTTGTAAGAAATTAATCCAGTATTTACTAAAGTGACTATGGGGTGACGGAAATGGTCATCATCTGTACTTGCAGTGACTTTTTTTCATTGGAATTTATGTAGTCGGGACCACCGCTAGTCTACCACCCACGTGACACAGATACAGGAAGTGGATCGAATGGGGGTTGTAATGGTTTACCAGTCTCTGATGAACCCTCATGCACGGGCAGACTAAACCACTTTGTGCCTTTAGGGGGTGAGAGCGGCTTCAGAGAGCCTCCACGTTTTTTTTTTTTTGTTTTTTTTTAGAAAGTTCAGGCTTTCAATTGATTTATGTAGCCATTTTGAATTTAGTTATGGAACTAATTACTTAAAAAATGAAAAAGTGCAAATACAACCCAGGCTTTTCAAGGGCCCCCCTCCCATTGGGGTCCCAGGTAATCAGTCCCACTTCCCCCGATACCCCTGCCTACAGGGCTAAAAGTGACAGATTTTTCTCAAACCTTTACACACACCAAAGCGGACACTTTTATGAACACCATTATCTTTACATTTTTGCTTTAATGCACTTTAAAAGATCACATTTTCAAATGTAAATACTTTAAGTACCTCAACAATGCTCAGATAAACTTGAAGTACATGGAGAACACTGAAAAGAGTGTTAAGGGATATTATGTGAAACTACAACCTATCTTCACATTGCCAAATAGGGTGTGTGCTTTTTAATCAGATATAAACAGAACATGAAACCTGAAGTACAAACACATGAGAACAACAAACCTGTGATAAACCCTGAAAAACTATTAACTGGCATTTAAGGTTTTGGATATGATCACTCTTTGAGAGTCGCATTGTACCCACGGTAAGTACAGTAAAGTGATCACAGAATTTGTGACTAAGTTAAATCAAAATTTTCAGAATGAACAGTTGTGGACAAAATGTGAGGAGGGATAATCAGAAGGCTTCAACCCCCAGTTTTCTGAATAGTCTTTCTTTAGGAGTGTCTCACAGTAACAGTCCATCATAGCATTTGGCAGCACTTCCTCATCAGTCACCAGATGGAGTATCTTGATATTCATCAGACAGTTCAGGGTTGATGTGTCTGCAGAATTAGAAAAGGCATTCCAATACATTTACAATCATGGTATGAAGGCATGAAGTTTAGGTATGAAGTCATATTAATGAGGCTGTCTGAAACAGTGCTCAGAGAAACTCCAGGTGGGAGACATATGAGGCCGGTGATAAATTACTGACACAGAAAAAGCCATGCTTCAGTGGCTGCCTGCCTGCTCTCTTTGTTTATCAGAGAAAAGCAGGATGTATGTGGAACTGAGGCTGGAGTTAGGCAGGAAGGAGCAACAGACCTGTGAACAGTGCCCTCTGAGAGGAACTAGCTCTGCAGTGCTAAACATTGTCCTCATGATGAGTCTGTGGTTTGGTTTCTTCAGCCTCAATATTCAATAAGTAGTGAGACGCAGGTTTGTCTTTGAACGTCACCTGAGCAAACAGTGGAAGGAATTAATCAGAAATGTCTTTCAACACCACTGACATGTCCATTTATGACTGATGACTTATTAATGAGAGTATCAAGGTTTCCTGAGTGGGATATATGAACCCTAAGAGCCTATTAGGTGTCCTTCAGCAGCACTCTTGATTATGCAACCATTAAACAGGCCTCTGTTGCACTACGGTATTTAATTTTTTTTTTTTGCTGTGTATTGGCCTGTCTCCACAGACCCCTACTGGCAGTAGCAGACACAAATCAAAAGAAGGAAAACTCTCTGTGGGAGCTGATTCTTCACACAGAACTAACTCACTCTAGATTCATAACTAAATGACATTAAACTATCAAAAACAAAATCAATAAAAAGGCAGATTTTAATATCACCACATTACTGTATGAACTCTATTTTACTGTACTGCTGATTTCATTTGGTTCTTGCTACCCGAACAAAGTTTTACTGTTCACTTAGTTCATCTTGTTGCCCGTTTTTGCCTTTTATAAAGCACTTCAAAATTACTTGTTTTAGATAAATCAACTTAACTGCTATTATGAACCTTGCTTTTGAGTTATGTCAGTTATTCATGAAGTGCATCAGTACAAAAAGTCCATTTTCATTTTAAAGGCCAATGTTCAAATCATGCTATTATACATGAATGTGTTTAAGTAGCCTGGTAAGACCATCCTAATGAGGTGAACTCAACATTCTGTTTCACTCTCTGTATCAGTCTGGACTCGCTGCCCCTCAAACACTATCCAATTTGGACCAATCAGGGATCAGTTCTGTGGTTGACAATGTAAGCAGCCAATCAGGGACTGTGTTGTAGTTGATTATGTAAAGTGCAGGCTGCACCTTGCAAAACAGTGATGGCAGCTTCCAAAGTAACAAGAACTAACTCTAACATCAGTAGAATAAACACAGCAATAAGTGAAGTTACTGCAGAAAGTCAATAAGAACAAGAGTATGCAGTCGCTAAGTTACTCAGAGGAAAATCTGTTTTTGCCGTTCTTCTGACTGGATTTGGCAAAAGCTAGATTTATCAACTGGTTCTGTTGGTGATGAAGATGATGTTCCCCTGTGTTTTGTTAAGCTGACTGACTGAAGGAATTTGTCTTACTTGCAGTACTCCCACCCACTGAAAATGTTTGGGGGCGTTGCCAAGTCCAGACTGACACAGAAAGACAAACAGAACATTGAGTTCACGTCGTCAGGATAATCTTACCAGGCAAGTGTTTAAAGCAACACTTACCGTTCAGGAAATTTTACGCTTTTCTTTGTTTAGGTTAAAATGCTAATAATGAGCTGATGGCACACTAAAATGTAAGTGAATTCCACCATATATAAAAACTCATAATTACACTATTTTCATATGGTTCTAAGAAAACTAACTAACTAACTAACTCATTTTTCTCCTGTCCTGTCTGTCTTCTCCACATGGAGGCCTCAGACTGACATAACCGCTCACGGAACATGTATATGTATATGTATATACATATACATACATACACTTATGTTCGCTGCTGTTAACGGTCGCTGCTCACTCTGCTTCATCTCATTTGTTTACTGTACATTACTGTGCAACTGGGTTAGCATTAGCTGCTCTGCAGCTGCTTGCTCTTCATCGATTACTACTGAAGACATAAATATTTAAAAACACCTCACAAATACACATTTTCATTTTTAAAGAGGTTGAGTAATTTCCTAAAACATTGTTTTATATTAAGTTAATTTGTTAACTTAGGTTTGAGAGCAGGGCCAGGATCAGAAGATCAGAACCAGGAATTTCTTTAACCATTCATTACCCACTGCACCCCCACCTCCCATCAAGAACTCCAGCAGCAACAATCTCTGGGGCTTCCCACACTTCCAGCTGCCGCACCAGAGCCAGTAACTGCCAGTGACGATTGACATCCCCAGTCTTCTGCTGCCTCCAGGGCCACAACCTGTATCATCAGCCCCCCCTAGTGGAGGCCAGGTCGTATTACCCCCTGTCCCTACTTCCTCTGTCTGACTTTTCTAAAATAATGTCAGCTTTCTTCTCATCTCTGTGTTCTCAGGCTTCACAGAATCCCCATGCACATACACCCTTTCATCCCATCATCCCTCCCTCGACCCTTTCTTCAGCTGCATATAATAATATGGCTCCTGCTCCTTCCTTTTTCATGATAGCCAACACCGCAGCACAAGAGCCCCATCCAATAACTCAAGGGGTCCCACCACAGGCCAATTAAGTTGTCAATTCTCAGCTGCCTCCTCCATTTCAAACCGGTCCATCCTTCGAGCTATGTGGAGCCCCCTCCCACCCTGCCACAGCATGCAAAGTCAGTGTTCCACCACCATGCTCACATCCTACGCAACACCTCAGTCTTAAACCGTCTATCACCCACTGCACCCCCTCCTCCCATCATCCCTAGGCCCGCAGATATACACCCTGCAATTAATGTTCCCATGCCAAAGGGAGTCAACAAATGGGGAAGGCCAGTCCTCCACCAGAGAAGCAGAATAGTGTGCAATAACTTCAACCACCTGAGCTGTTCTAACTGTCGCCTCCTGCACATCTGCTCCTTATGTTAAAGTGCTCATGCCAGGAGCACCTGCCCCCACAATCCAACCACACCCACAGACTGACTAGCACAGCATCTCAGCACACCCGTTAAGGTAAATGTCTGTGGCACTGCTCTACAAAACCACCCAAATAAACAATTCATTAACTTTGTCATTAATGGCTTTTAGAGAGACTGAGCATGCAACTTTTCATTCATTCGATTAAAATGTGCTATATCGTGATATGTATTGTTATCAGGATATGAAATGACCTATATCGGGATATGAGATTTTGGTCATATTGCCCAAATCATCATTTGCATGATCTGTAAATGCAAATGCGAAGCGTGTGCCGCAGACATCACCACCAAAGCCCCTTTCTGAGCCAGGGAAAACCCTGTAATAGCATTATACCCAGCCCAGATTTCTCCATGCAATACGCAACAATCGACCCCGCCATCACCCTCATTCGTTTGGCAGGCCATCGAGCCTGGCTTTCTAAAGAAGACATCACAAGGGCATTCAAAGTCTTGCCGATTCATCCAGACTTCAGGCATCTTTTCAGGGTTTGCTGGAAGGGAGCTTATTACTTTTCTGTGCGCCTCACCTTCAGCTGCAGAAGCAGTCCCAAGGTCTTCTACTCACTTTCAGAAGCCTTGTGCTGGATCCTGATCAACAAATACAGACTCCCTTACATTTTTCATCTTCTCGACAAAACCTTCCTTGTCACTCCACCATCCCCCTCTCTCTGAAGAGAAAACCTCAGGGCCTAGCACTTCCATCGAGTTCCTAGGCATCAACCTGGACTCCATTTCCTTTCAGGCATCTTTGCCCACAGAGAAAGTACAGCACATCACTCTGCTTATGTCAAACTATTGTCTGGTAGACAGATGCACAAAAGGCCACCTACTGGCCCTTCTTGGCCACCTCAATTACGCCATTCGCATAATTCCACAAGCCAAATCTTTCCTGTCCAATCTTTTAACCAAAGCCACAGCCATCTCCTCTCTCCATGATAAAGTTGTTTTGGATGATGCATGCAAAATGGAAACGCGTTTGTGGCAACATTTCCTTTCTTCTTGGAATAGCATTTCTTTCTTCTATGACGACTTCATCACTCAAACGGAGGACATTCAACTTACATGGACGCAGCTCCTTCCACAGGGTTCAGTGGTTACTATGGAGAGAAATGGTTCACTTCCACATGGCCCACAGAGTTCAAAGCCCTTGGCTCAGAGTCCCACTCTGCCTCACCCACGCTTCATGAGCTATATCCCATCATCACAGCTGCCATTCTTTGGGGGAATCAACAGTCTAGGAAGTTCATACTAATACACACTGACAGAGAGATCCTTAACAAAGGGCGATCATATTCCCTAACCATAATGCAGTTCATGCGCAGACTCACATTAATCTCAACTCAACACCTGTTCATTTTCAGGGCAGCGCACATTCCTGGTTACAACAACAGCATTGCCGATTCACTGGCTCATTCCACGTTTGATGCCCCAGAATCAGATCTCCACCCCACACCAGTCACTCTGGTGTGGGGTGACTTTTCCAGCTGGAACTGCCTCAAGGCATATCATGGCACTTATCTGGTACCATTTCCATCTCTGGCCGTCATGTCCATATGCAATTTCATCACCCATGCTCATTCCAATCACAAAATCTAGTCCTCCACCATCAAGACCTATCCAGCTGGTATCAACTTCGTTATCAAACTGATCACAGATTACCATTGTCCTTCAGTCGCTCACTCTCATCTCACAATGCTGATCAAAGGCTTGCGTAAACCGGAGCCCACTGTCACAGCTAGTCGCTTGCCACTCACCTCTGACCTTTTAAGCCTCTGTATTCGCTCTTTACACACAGACTACATATTCCCTTTGGTTGACTTAACTCTAGAATCCACGTTTCTGCTGGCTTTCTTTGGCTTCCTAAGGTGCTCAGATTCTGCACCTACTTCATCCTCTTACAATTCCTCTCATCATCCCAGTCTATCCTACATCACCATCCACACTTCTGACTTCCTCATATTCACACTCCAAGGGGGCAAAACAGACCAAATGGGAGTTTCTTTTCCTATTTACATTTTCTGCCTCAACTCCTATCTCAGCCCATAAAAGCCACGAACCAAATACATCAGCTCTAGGTATGCAGCCCATGCATCATCTCAACACCCTCTCTTTCTCACCGAAGCATGAGAAATGGCCACTCAATTCTGGTTCCAGAAACATTTTCACAAAGTCCTCCACATTGCAGACATACCATCAGAACACTACTCAAGTTGTTCTTTCTGCATTGGCGCTGCATCTACAGCTGCCACATTGGGCATCTCAGATCAAACAATCCAGGACCTCAGCCGCTGGTCATCTCAGGCATATTGCTCTTACATCCGCAACAATCTCAACAGTCTCCATCAAGCCCATGCTCAACTCAGTTCACTTTGCATCATTTGGGGATCTGTAATCAGCTCGGGTAGGAAAAATGCCTGAGACGGAACCCCCACACTGAGTCCCCTTCTGTCTGACCTCCAGTTCATCCTCCCAGACCGACCGGACAGAAGACATCCTTCCTCCACCTTCACCCCCTCTTACATCCATTCACCATCCCTCAACAACTAACACCTCCTGAATTACAATTAAACATTTAAAAGACATATTGTTGTGGCGTGGTCCTTGTTAGTGAACAAACATTAGTTATATAGTGCACTTGCTGAGGACTGTTTTCAGCAGCACATTAACCTACATTTGGTTCTCTGTCCGTCTCTTGTCTGTCTGAACATGGATCCCACCATGTTCAGACAGACAATAGCATGACTGGAGGGGTTCTTGTGAGTTACAGTGAAAAGCCAATGGAAGCAATATTTCTTTTTTTGCAGTTCTTCTTATGTTTTGAGTGCTGAGATAAGATTTAGGCAGTCAGGTGTCTAACCTTGTCCCAGGTGTATGTTGAACTGACAGGGATGTTATGACCAAGGACAGACTCCAGCCAGCATTCTGCAGCCAGGTACAATTGGCCTCTGCTGTTCTTTATCAATCCATCATTCATCACATGAGCAAGGTGCCACTGACCCTGCAGAGGCAAGACAACAAGTTGTTTTCTGAAATGATGACAGCAGTACTGGCAGAAATAGCCTATGTTGATAGTACTGCTGTAAAACATATGCTGTAGCAGTGTGAGATGACAGTGGTCACCCATTTAATGTATTTTTAGAACAAAGTGCAGAGGAAAGTTTTATCAGCCACACAAAGGCATGACTGTCTGTGTACTAATGAATTTGAAGATAAAGACACACTTTTGTGTTGCAAGGACCCTAAATAAACACACAGATAACAAAAACAATGGCCAGGGCCCTGTCCAAATGTTGTTAGAGTGGCAGCAAGTAATTCTTATTGGTTGAAACTGGCACTCACTGCAGTATGAGACAGAAGGGACTCTGACATGCCCAAATTAAATGTGAAAGCTCCACACATAGGCCTGTTTCCACCAAAAACGTTAAGTGTAGTACCTTCAAAACCAAAAGTAACGACTACAGACATGTATCTAGGCTGTAGATCAGTTCAGCGTGTCCACAGCAGACAGTACTCTAAGGGCCGAATCTACTAAGATCCCAATTTGTGTGTACTAATTTGCCTGCGCAATCTAGAATTTTGCGTGTGGGGCTGAACTGCGGTTTGCGGGTGATCTACTAAGAGTGATTGCGTAAATGACAACAGGTGCAAAAGTGTTGGAGACACCCTATTTAAATGAGGGTTTTGCGTGTTTAATGGTTTGCAGCATGGCGAGTTTGGAGAGAAAGCGCAAAGTGAAATTCGACCCTATGGAATTAGAGGTGTTGGTAGATGAGTCCAATAAACACTTAAATGAGCTACAGCAAAGAAACCTGACTGTCTCACAAAGGAACGCTATATGGGAAGAAATCTGTAAAAAAGTAAAGGCTGTTGGTAAAATGATGCGAACAGTGGATTAAGTGAAAAGAAGATATCAAGGCATCCGAATGTTCTTCGCCAAGAAAAATTGGCGTATAATAAAACGTCTGCAAATAAAACAGGTGGGGGCACAGTAGATGAGATGCCTCTGACCAACAGCCAGGGACCGGAGAGGGAGGAGAGGCGCACACGGCATGTTTTTATACATGCAAACCTTTAGTAGATCCGGCCCTTAATTTTGGGCAGGGCTGTTGCCACTCACTGCTCCATTCATATTTCCTCTTCACTGGTGATACAGAGGAACATCTGCATGTCCTTTATTGTCCACTGAATGGGGTTTTATGCTGTGGGTTTGTGCATTGAGTCCTTGTTGAGCAAGAGCAGGGATTTAGTGCTGTCAGAGCGCACCAGGACAATGCTCCACCATGTTTTTTTCTCAAGAGAGGATTAGAATAAATGCCAGTTGAAATTCAAATCCATTTAAACGCTCAAGATCTAATCATCACTAAGGTATATGTCATTCAAGAGAGATAGGAAAAACAAATGGAATGGTCAAAGTTGTCATATTTACACTTGAGGTGTGCTGATGTATTCATGTCGTCAGCTAACATTACAAGTAAACATTACATCTTAAGAGTTGCCGGCAGTCAGCACAGCAAATTATTTTTTTTTTTCTCAGACTACAGAGGCAGCAAAACATCCTCTTGTGTTATGGTATTAGTTTACTATTGTATGAAAAACTTGCTGTGATATCAGCAGTGGTTGCATAAGTTTCAAAACCAGCCACATCTCAGCCCTGAGCAAGAGTGACAGTCCTCTATTAACCAATCAACAGACTGCAGTGTTTTTAGCTCCAACTTATAGTATCGGATCAATGTGTTAAGTACCGCAACAAAGAGGTTGATGAAAATGGGGACAGTCTTTTTGTACCATTCACAACTTTTCACAATGCAAACAGGCAAATAACTGTTCTAATGTCTACCAAACTGATTTGAACTGAAGTGGACTGCTTGGTGGAAACGGGGCTTATGTATGCCTGTATATTAATTATATTCATGGACTTTGTGGCAATGTTCTAGAAGTAAGAGGTGTTGTCTGTATTGTTGGTGATATGAGGAAAATGTAATAATTACCTTCTGTGTCATTAGGAAAGACATTCAATTTTATTATTTCAGGTGATTGGCAAGTAAGTGTTGGAAAGACACTAAACTGTTACACATGTATCAACTGGGTTTTACAAGAAGAGCTTTACCTAACCTTCAATACGACTTGTAGATCACTTCCAGATGGCATGACTCCCCTCTGTATGAGCTCAGAGAGATGTGTGCTGTTGTCTTCAGCTCTTGTCTGTATCAGTGCATCACTTCCTCTTCTCTGGAAGCTGATGTGTTGTGAAATATTTTCTGGCTGTTGGACACTGCTCTGACAGCTACTGACTTTCTTATTTAACACATCAGTGTGTGTGGTGGTCCTCTTCTTCTGGGTTAGTAAAGGAGCAGGAGGACTGGGCACTATGAGGTCCTTAGCATTGTTTGGATGTGGTGATCTGAACAGTCTGGTCTGTGTAACTGGTCTATGGCTCTCCTTTCTTTGAAAATTTTGATTGCATCTGTGTGCTTCTCTAGCTTTAGAGGAGGCTGGTGTGGAAACTGGAGTGGAGAAGTGATCTGGCTGCTGTCTCACTACTGTAATGACTTGATGATTGGGAGGGGGAATGGAACGTATGGCCTTCATGGTTACATACACCTCTACCAAATGCATTTGCTTCTGGAGGATCTCTACCAAGTTCTTCTGACATGAGGCAAGGGAGATGAGTTGACCTTTCAACAGATGCCGAAGGGTGTTGGCCACACACCTGCACAGAAGAGAATCAGACAATGCTGCTGTTACTTAGACAAGTAATGTGTTGGCACAGTAATTTTACCAACCTTTAGCAGGACAGTCATGTCTTTTAAAAAAACTGTATAAAGACTGCATAAGGGGTCAGAGGAAGACAGCACCTCAGCAATGAATAGCAACAACAATATTAAAGCAAGAAACCAGCTTTCACCCCATTTTAACATCAATTTCACTAGCAAGGACCATGCCACAACAATATGTCGTTTAAATGTTTATTGTAATTCAGGAGCAGTGGCGATTGCTGCAAGGGAAGGTCAGCTTCTCCTAAAATGTCAAAAAATAAGTGGTCAAATATGTACTGTTGTGTTTACATTTCATTGACTAAATATGCGCTAGAGCGCGTTCAACTTTTGTTCAGGATCAGCTACTTATCACAGGTCACTGACGCGACTTTCTTCTCATTCATTCCCGTGGCGTCACAGTGAATTAAACAGTGTAGAAGCTCAGCGTCCAAAGACTTCAATGGGGAAGCACAGAGTGGGTTGTTCCACTGCAGCAAAACTAGACGGTCATTGGATAAATGCTCGGCTTTGTCCCGCCCATTGGACGCTCAGCGTCTCTGGGGGTCTATGGGGCAGTGGGCGGGCCTCGGCCGGCCTGGACGCTGGGCTTGTGCATGATGATTGGATGATCTGTCTGAGGCTAAATCCCTTTTTGATTGACAGAAAAATGAGCGAATCAGCGAACTTGAAATATAAACCACCACCGGAGTGATTTTCAAGTGTCATTCATTCCGTTGTTCCGAGTTGATGTGGAGACTTTTCCAATCCTCTTAGTTACTTTTTCTTTGTTAAAAACGACTAGCGAAAAATCTAGCATCTTTTTCTGGTGTTATTGGAGACTGTACTCGTGTTTGGAGACTCTGACTTCTGTCGCTCTGCAGTTACTGTCCCCAACGAGCAGCGGGTGCTGCTGTGAGCCCCTCCACCGTCCCAAAGCACTCACAGGCGGTCACACTAGCCTCGCGCAGCAGCTCCAGCTAGCGAGCGAGCTAGCAAGCTGCACATAATGGCAGACAATCAACAGATTGATTTGGTGCAAAAGGTGGGGAAAAGTAACAGTTCTTTTCACCGATCTGAAAATCTTTGAGGTGTGTGTTGCTGTGGTTCTATGGCATGAGTGTGGTTGAAAAACAGCTTCAATTAAATGCTCCTTTTATAAGTTACTGCCTCGCTACAATATGACAACTTTTATGATATAAACTTAAAATGAGCTTCCCCTGTTTGAAAGACCAGCAACCGCCACTGTTCAGGAGGTGTTAGTTGTTGAGGAGTGGTGAATGGATGAACGTGGGGATGGAGGTGGAAGAGGGATGTCTTCTGTTCGGTAGGTCTGGGAGGATGAACTTGAGATCAGGCGAGGGAGACTCAGTGTGGGCGTTCCATCTCAGGCATTTTCCTACCCGAGCTGATTACAGGCCCCCAAAAGAGTCAAAATTAAAATAAACTGAGTTGAGCGTGGGCTTGACGGAGATCGTTGAGATTGTTGCAGAGTAAGAGCGATATGCCTGAGATGACCAGCGGCTGAGGACCTGGATTATTTGATCTGAGCACCACCAATGCGGAAAGAATGGCTTGAGTAGTATTCTGAGGATATGCCTGAAATGCAGAGGACTTTGTGAAAATGTTTCTGGAACCAGAATCGAATCGCCATTTTTTCTGCTTCGGTGAGAAAGACAGCGTGTTGAGGTGATGCACTGGCTGCATACCTAGAGCATGGTGAATATGAGGGAGTCAGAAGTGTGGATGGTGATAGGCTGGGATGATGAGCAGGGTTGTAGGAGGATGAAGTAGGTGCGAAATCTGAGCACCTTAGGAAGCCAAAGAAAGCCAGCAGAAACATGGATTCTAGAGTTTGGAATGAGCATGGGTGATGAAATTGCATATGGACATGATGTCCAGAGACAGCAGGTAAGTGGCATGATATGCCTTGAGGCAATTCCAGCTGGTTAAGTGGGCGGAGAGAGTGCTTGGGACGAGGCTGTTAAGTATGGCTTCTTGTGAAGAGTTAAAGAGGTTTCTCAGCTGAGGAGCTAGTTTAGTGTCGTGGCTGAAAATGGTGGGACTGGTGTGGGGTGGAGATCTGATTCTGGGGCCAAGTGTCTGAATTTCTGGAATGAGAAACAAGACAGTGAATCGTCAATGCTGTCGTGGTAACCAGGAATGCGGGCTGCCCTGAGAATGGACTGCTGTTGAGCTGAATTAATGTGAGTCTGCGCATTAACTCCATGGTAGCTGGGGAACGAGATCGCCCTTTGTTAAAGATCTCTACGGCTGCAGTGTTGTCAGTGTATTAATATGGACTTCCTAGACCATTCAAGGCCCCCAAAGAATGGCAGCTATGATGATGGGTTATAGCTCATGAAGCGCAGATGAGGGAGAGTGGGAATCTGAGTCAAGGGCTTTGATCTCTGCAGGCCATGTGGAAGTGAACCATTTCTCTCCATAGTAACCACTGAAACCTACGGAAGGAGCTGCATCCATGTAAAGTTGAATGTCCTCCGGTTGAGTGATGAAGTCGTCATAGAAGAAAGAAATGCTATACCAAGACGAGAACCCCAGAGGCCTATGGAGGGAGCTGTGTCCATGTAAAGCTGGATGAGGAAATTATCACAGAGGAAAGAAATCCCGTTCCAAGAAGAAAGGAAATGTTGCCACAAATGCATTTCCATTTTGCATGCGTCATACAAAACAACATTATGATGGAGAGAGGGGATGGTTACGGCTTTAGTTAAAAGGAAAGATCTGGCTTGTGGAATTATGTGAATGGCTTAACTGAGGTGGCCGAGAAGGGCCAGTACCTGGCGTTTTGTGCATCTGTCTACCAGAAGATAGTCTGACAGAAGCAGAGTGAATGCGCTGTACTTTCTCTGTGGGCAAAGATGCCTTAAAAGGAAATGTAGTCCAGGTTGATACCTTGGAATTCAGTGGAAGTGCTAGGCCCTGAGGTTTTCTCTTCAGAGAGAGGGACACCAAGTGCTGTGTAAGAGTAGTGAACCAGTGGTGAGGAGGTGAGAATGGTGTATTGACAATGAGGAAATTGTTGGGAAGATGAAGAATGTAAAGGAGTCTGTAATTGTTGGTCAGGATCCAACACAGGACTGAGGCATTGTGTGAGGAAGAGGGACGTGAGTGTGGTGGTGGAACACTGACTGTGCATGCTGTGGCAGGGTGGGAGGGGGCTCCACATAGCTTGTAAGAGAGAGATGGTTGAGGGATAAAGGTATGAGGGATGAAGGGTTGAATGGATGAAAGGCTGAGGGATGAAGGGAAGAGGGTCGGATGGATGAGGGATGAGGATAGACCAGTTCGAAATAGTGATGTTATGCTTGAGCCAGTTTGCTCGACATAGTGTCGATCTTTTGAAGCGGAAGTATTCCAAGACTACAGTTGGGACTCGTTAGGATTTTATCAATTACGATTACTTACCGATTCCTTCTTACCGGTCCGATTCCTTACCGATTCCTCTGACCAATTCCTACATTATATTCATTATACATGCTATATTTAAACAAGTACATAATAAACACAAATGCAATCATACAAATACAAAAACTTTATTCTAACTGTTGCATAGTACAATTAGATGAAAATACACATTTGTGTTCAAATTTAGAGCTTGTATCATCTCCCTAAGAATATATAACAACAAAAAGTGATTCTCTGATTTCTACAGTAACACTGTTAGCTCACATTAACCACAGCAATGTAATAAAAAAATACTTATATGCATTCATGCTTGGGCATTGCTATTTACGTGACAACACCTGAACAGAACACACACACACACACACACATCCAACACACACTGACTGTTTCTACCTCTTCCCTCGCTGGAAGTCTCGGACCTCCCACCGCCCGCCTCCACCTTGATTAAATACTGAAAATAAAATAAGGGGGTGGGTCAGGTTGCGCCTATTTTATCTTATTTTGTTATATTTCTCCTTCTCCCCTCGCTGGAAGCAGACCTCCTGTCTCCCGCTCCCGTCTCAAACACGGAGGTCTCCCTCTCCGCTGAGCACCCATGGCTCATGCCCGGCCTATTAAATAGCCTGTAACCATAACAACTGTGTGACACAAACTCAGTGCTTTAGTTATTAAATAATGTCAGGCTCGGTCAGGTTCGGACAGAAATATGCAGCCTGTACCGCACTCTAATGGAAATGCACGTGACTTTTTTTTTTTTTTGTTTACAATCTAGGAACCGTTTCCAGGAACCGTTAATCCAAATGTGATGGAACTGGAACTTTGGACCCAGTTCCAAAAAAGAACTGGATCTGAATCCCAACCCTATCCGAGACAGTGCTTCGTTCCCCACTTCAGCACGCCCACAGCTGACTACTGAGAGCGAGGCCTCATTACAGCCAGTCCTGAGGCTTTTTCTGGTCTTCCACTTACATGCAGTTCTGACACACAGCCAGCAGGTGTCACTCTTCTGACTGCAGGTGTCACTCTTCTGACTGCTTCGAAGCAGTGCGTCATTCTTGAAGCAGTTGTGTCAAAGTGGTTCACAGCTTCATGAAGCTTCAGTTTCACCAAAATGGAGAAATGGAGGAGGCGGCTGAGAATTGCCAAGTTGATTAGCCTGTGGTGGTTGAGTTACTGGATGGGGCTCTTGTGCTGCAGCATTGGCTATGATGGAAAAGGAAGGAGCAGGAGCTGTGTTATTGTATGCAGGGGCTTGTATCACGAAGCAAGATCAACCTTTCCTGGGTTATCCAGACCTATCCTGGGTTGACTAACCCTAACAATGGCAATCAGAATAATCGGTATCACGACGCTGGATATCAACTCGGTAACTCAACCCAGGGTTGCTTTATCAAGAGCCGTGAACGTGCACGCAGCGGACCAATCACAATCATGAGAGAAGCGCAGCATCACTGAGCGTCCTCACTGAGCGTCCTCACAGAGCGCCGTATGTGAGGAAAAAAAGTATTTCTCCTGAGGATCAGAGATTAATTCTACTAAAATATGAGGAGGAGAAAAGCAACATTACAGAAAAGGCCAACACCGTGGCAGCTGCAGGAGGAGGAAACATGCCGGGCAATGCATAACAGGATGAATAATGTTTAGTTTTAGTTTAGATTAGTTTATTTGCATATAATAACAGCATAAAATTTACAAGACTAAAAAAAGAAAAGTGCCGGAGAGGTTAGAAGCCACTAAAAGCTTATCAAAGAAATTCCCCTGTCAAATCATCAATGAAATCACATAATAGAGAAGAAAAAAAAACAGATCAGGAAAGAAGAAATAGAGGAGGAGAGAGGGAAAAATCAATACAAAACAAGGTAGCAAATAAAATTATGTGTAGGTTAAATTACTCATCACTGGTTCAAATAGCTACAGTACCTGTACCTGTACATCTGACACTGATCACACCCTTGAATCCCATGAAATCAATGCTGCGCAGATGAATTGCGTGTATTACAATTATCGTCTAACATCATTGCGTCTGATAAACTGGTCTTATTTGTCATAACGTTATATATGCTACAATAAAGCTTAAAGCTGACGCCAAAATTAAATCATATCAACACCAAATTGATAGTCTGAATAAAATCATCCTGATGTTGAGCTGTTAGAAATTAACAGCTGTGCAAAAATAAACCTAGTCTCCCTCTTTAAAAAACAAAAAGGAAAATCCCTCAAACACCATGAAGTGTAGATATGATAGGCTACTTTCCACATTTCCAGCAGCAAATCTGTCAGTTAGGCCCATTATCTTTAACAGAGATCATTTCCTCCAACAACAAAAAATGTTGGCACTAATTAATGGTGCTATTAAGTGTCCGCAAATGATCAGTTTCTTTCTTATGAAGGGGTGAGATGAAATTTCGACTTCTTTCCACTCCTCATTGAACAATCTTTTCATTGTCTGTTGTTGTTGCTTTCTTTTCTTTTTAATGTTCAAAATAAACTTTCAAATCAAAATCAATCAAATTAATTAAACTTACCGTCATGACTGGGCTGCATTTCTGTCAGCAGAGTCATTTTTTTCCGAACAGCTGATTGGCCAGTGGGTGGTGCTTTTTATAGGATCAGATTCAACCTTGAACTTACCCTGCTCCGTTACAGGATAGCCGTTCAGAGGAAGTTACCATGGTGATCTACCCCGATAAGAACTGAACCGGCTTTGTGAGACCAAAAACCCAGGGTTAACCCTGAAGTTACCTCGCTGAGACATTAATCCTGCTTCATGATACAGGCCCCAGGTGAAGGAAAGGTAGAGGAAGGGATGATGGCATAAAAGGATGTATGTGCAAGGGGATTTTGTGAAGCCTGCGAACACAGGGATGAGAAGAAAGCTGACATTATTTGAGAAAAGTCAGAAACAAAGGAAGTAGGCATACGACCTGGCCCCCACTAGGGGGGCTGATGATACAGGTTGTGGCCCTGGAGGTGGCAGAAGCCGGTAACGTCATTCAAGACAACGCTGGTGGTGATATGCCGCATTCGTTTGGCAATCCAGGCCGGTCATTCCTTGTGGGACTTATATGACCGTATGACACATCTGATCTGAAAGCGTTTCATTGCAACAGTTGTTTTTGTTTGCATGGTTGCTGAGCACCGGAGACTCTGCTGGTTCAAATGACTTTAGACTACAACGCACTTGCACAGACTTTACACAAATCAACAGTGGAAATAGAAATGCCATTGCAAAGTACTTGTATGACTTTTTTCACCCACCTTCAACGAGTCCTGAAGGGAAAAGGCATTCCCTTCCACCGCAACAACAACAAAGCAACGTTGTTCAAGCTATAGCTACACAGCTTTCATCAACAACTCCGGCAGCGACAGTCTGCGAGCCTCCCGCACTTCCGGCCACCTCACCAGAGGCTAATGCTGCATTCTGGAACCGGGATTGATACGGTTTCCAGTCCGGAAAGGTACAAAAGAACACCCGTTCTACCCGGAGGTCTCGTCATCAAACTCGGGCAAGGTCCAGGTAGACGTCGGTAGAATTGACGTCACGACGAAGATGGCTGCGCACATTGTGAATGGTAAACAAAGTTATTTGTCCTCAATTTGTCCTCGTATATACTGTTTAATTAAGAGTTTGTGTTGTAAAAATCATACAAGTATTTTGCAATGGCATTTCTATTTCCACTGTTGATTTGTGTTGGGAAAAAGGCTGTGCAAGCCCGTTGTAACCTAAAGTCGTTTGAACCAGCAAAGTCTCCGGTGCTTAGCAACCATACAAACAAAAACAAATTTACAGCGCGCCGCCATGTTTTCCGGACTGTTGCAATGAAACGCTTTCAGATCAGACGTGTCATACGGTCATATAAATCCGACAAAGAATTACCGGCCTGGATTGCCAAACGAATGTGGCATAAGTACACTTGACAAGTGATCACAGGTGTGGTTGAGGCGTGGCCCTGCTCCCGAACGAAGTTAACAAATAAACTTCTCATCTAAAACACATTTTGGAAACAAAAATTAGTGTGAATGCACCCAAAATATCCACATTAATCATAACTGTCTAGAGTATATCAACATGGAGTCCTCACAATCTCAGTAATGACATTTGAATTTAATTTAATTTAATTATAATAAATAAGATGTCCAAAAGAAAGCTTACAAAAAATAACTGCATATTGCTGAGTCCAAAAATCTCACGTTAAAAATACGTAACTTTGTATATAATATGCTTGATTGATTTTAGGGTTCAATGTTGAGACAATGTCATTGTACATTGTAATTTTATGGTGTTTTTGTTTTTGTTTTAATACTATTCAATTTCACATAGAAATCATACTTGAGTAGTGTTCTATTAATATGATGTATTATTAGTATTATCTTGCTGACTGGAATCCATCAATGCATTTCTTTCAACCTGGAGCATTTATTTGGGGTGACGTTATTTTAACTAGAAAACACGTTTTCTGCAGAAAAATCATGTGAGTGCTGAATACTAAACTAAACTGCAAAGCATTGCTGAAAACAGGGATCTTAACTGGAATTGCAATGCACCGCACTGCTTAAACCCTGGAAGTTAAACTGTAAAGCTATAATAACAATTTAATATTTCAAAAGGCTAAGAGAAGAAATGTTTTGTACTTTAAATTGCCTAAAACACTGAAAAATATAAAAAATAAATGTCCATAAAGAGTAAAACAATTTTGTGCTGGTATCTGTAGATGAAGGTATGCAGAGGTAGTAATTGATCACAAAATGTACAGGGGAGGAATAAATACTTTGTGACCTGTTTAAAGTTTAAATAAGGCCTGCCAACAACAAAAAAACACAGAGGGAAGTAGAATTTTAAAGTGCAGTGGATTAATGATTTCAATATTTTTTCAATTCACTGCAAGTACTTAAAATAAAAATAATTAAAGAAAACTTTGAATTTTGATTATATTATAATCTCAGGGCTTTTATTTAGGAAATTTTGCCTTGTCTGGGCTCCCTGTTAAACTATACTTAACGTCTGGGGGCTTATATTCACAATCCAGCCTTGTCCATGGCCCCCAGGTAAACTCCTTTTTTTTCCTTTTTCTTTTTTTTTTCCTCAGTGAAACCTGGCTGATTTTTAAAGACATTTATTTTTTAGATTTAGATTTAACATCCATCCAGAGTATGAAAATGTGTCACGTTAACCCCTCTAGCTTTGTATTTTCAGAATAAACTCTTTTTACCAGCTGGGGGCTTTTATTTTCAAAATCCAGCTTCCTCAATTTATGTTTTAACAAAAGGTTTTCAGTTATATCCATGGTAACCAGAGACCCCATACATTTTTTTGCAGTATTTCTGAAGTATTAAATTAAAGACAATCTGCCCAGAAAGCTGTTTAACATCACACAAATATCCCACTGTGCATGTGCTTTTAGTGTGTTGAGCGATCAGCTCCCAGTCTGCCTTCGAGCTTCTCGATTCTCCTCACATGCTACAGTTGACTGAGAAAAAAAAAAAAAATCAAGAATCAATGAATACAGACACTGTTGGTTTCTTCCCACGGAGCTAACATGGAAATATTTTGCTTCAGTGAATGTCTGTTGTCAGTCAGCCTGGTGACAGCCTCTTTGCTGGCCACTGTCCTCTAAACTCAGCAGTAGCTGCTGCTGACAGACGCTGTGGACAGAGACGCTAAATGCAGGTCAGAGTTGGTGGATTGAAAACCACTATCTCCATGGTGACAAAAATAACACTACCAATCAATGACACCAGGCAAAAAAATATGATTCGGGTGTGACATAACAAAATTATCTATGTGTGCGACATGAAAGGACAGTGCTAAGTGACACTTTTTTCTGTCGAGTCACACTCTTCAAAAGTGTCGAGCACCCTACCACCGTAACAGGCTTTAGATTGTGTGATGTCATCAGTGTCACCCACTCTAAGGACACTATATACTAGTAGTGGGGCAGCTTAGGTCAATATATCACAAAAATCGTTCATTTTGTGATGAAAGCACAAAATCTGGTATACGTATTGGTGGATATATTTCGAACAAATCTGGATATTGGGGCATCGCAAAAATGCACCCTAGCTGCCGTAGCAACCATTTATTCAGTAAAATTAATCAAAAATATTTAAATGATTCATTACAATATTTTAAAAATGTAAATATGTATTACATTAAATACAGTTAGACACGCTCACAGTTTACATTAAATTAAGAACAAGCGCAAATTTGCAATAGCTGCGACCTCATACATGCATGCATCCACACAACATGCATACACACAACCTCAAGAAAAGCAAAATTTTCATTTTGAAATGCTTAGTATAGCGCCACCTATGAATGAATCCTGGTCATTTTTTCTGGCATAGTTACTCATGGTCTCTACTTGCAGTATGCAAATTTCGAACATTTTTGGTCAAGTACTTTTTGAATTATTCAAGAAAACCTTTGTGGACCGACCGACCAACCAACCAACCAAAAGTGGCTGCCAGTGGTTACTGGCATGGAATGGTTTGGCTATCCTATAGGTGCTGTTTCATGTTTTTAGTGCCACAAATATAATTTAGAGGCATATTAAAGTGGAAAAAACTTTATAAAAATGTAATAGAACAGAACAAGAGCTTTTAAAAACGTTTTATAAGCTTCTCATTCACAGTTTACGGCCTCCTCTTTGGCTTGTCTTCCTGTGTTGCTCCTTAAAAAGCAAAAAATGAAAATATTTTAATTGTTTGCCAGATTAGTGGGGCAGTATAGCTCAATATTTTTCTAGAATCGTTCAATTTTGTGATAAAAGCACCAAATTTGGCAGATGTGTTGACAAATATATTTAGAACAAATCTGGATATTGGGGCATCAGAAACTCACCCCCTGGTGGCGAATTTGCGCTTGTTCTTAATTTAATGTGAACTGTGAGTGTGTCTAGCTGTATTTTTAATTTAATACATATTTACATTTATAAAAATGTAATAGAACAGAACAAGAGCTTTTAAAAACATTTTATTAGCTTTTCATTCACAGTTTTCGGCCTCCTCTTTGGCTTGTCTTCCTGTGTTGCTCCTTAAAAAGCAAAAAATGAAAATATTTTAATCATTTGCCAGATTAGTGGGGCAGTATAGCTCAATATTTTTTTTTTTTAGAATCGTTCAATTTTGTGATAAAAGCACCAAATTTGGCAGATGTGTTGACAAATATATTTAGAACAAATCTGGATATTGGGGCATCAGAAACCCGCCCCCTGGTGGCGAATTTGCGCTTGTTCTTAATTTAATGTGAACTGTGAGCGTGTCTAACTGTATTTTTCTTAATTTAATACATATTTACATTTTTAAAACATTGTAATGAATCATTTAAATATTTTTGATTAATTTTATTGAATAAATGGTTGCTACAGCAACTAGGGTGCGTTTTTGCGATGCCCCAATATCCAGATTCATTCAACATATATTCAGCAATGAGTGTACCAAATTTTGTGCTTTCATCACAAAATGAACGATATTTCAGCTATGCCGCCCCAGTATAGGGCTGTAGTCAACCAAAGAAAATCTTGGTCTCTTGGTCTCAGACTCTATGAACCTAACCTGGTCGGGAGCAGGTTTTTCTGAATGAACCTCGAGTTTCTCTCTGTCTCCGCCCTCTTTCAGACCCACACACTCCATTTGATTTCCTCATTCATTCAGTCAGCAGGCGAGTTTTGGTGTAGTTCTGCCGTCTGTCATTTAAAAAAAAAGCATTAAAAAATCAGAGTCAGTATATTAGAAGTCCATTAGGCACAGAAGGTGGCAACTTTTCACTAACATGGCATGTCCTTTTGATAACGATCCCGTGGGATGAAGGTGCAGCATTACTGCGCTGAGAATTAAATATTCGTCGGGAGATGGTTATCAGACCGCGCATAGATGTTCTAGCATTTCCACACAATTATCTTTTTGAGCTGTACCGTTTCACGTCACAGTCCATCATCTACATACACAACCTAATCCGTCCTTACATTTGCAGCATTATCAATTGTAGTCATGCTCTCACATCACAGCAGATATTTTGTGTTGCGCTGCATTTCTTTGCAAAAGGAAGTTTTTGTACAATGTAAGGCAACTGTATGCAGGGCGGTCAGAAAAGTGTGCTCGTTTACAGGCATCTGCCTTCTTTCTGTTGGCTGGGTAAAGTCTGTGTTAGTTTAAATAGGCTTAATTATTTAACAGAACATGATATATAAGACATTTATGTGTGTGAAAAAAGCATTATGTTGGGAATAAAACAACTGCACAGTCAAACAGCCACTTAATATTTACTTTACAATGTAAAACGTGATCAAAATGAGGTACCCCCATGAGGTTATGCCAAACTGCTGCCAAGTGTGCTTCTCCCCCGCGGGATTGCACCTAAATAAAATAAATTAATAGGCTACCATTCAAGCAGTTGTCCCCTGTAATATTATTGTGATTTTAAGGACTACATTTAAACTTACGCATTGACCTGAGCAGCAATGTTCTCCCACGCCATCTCCCTCTCTTTTGCAGCTGCAGCAGTGTTGCACTTCTTTATGAAAACGTGTTCAAACTCGCCGTATGAGCGCATTAAGATTTCCAATTCTAGTGGGGTGAAAAACGCAGCTCTCCTCTTCCCCGTTGCCATGGTGACTCGTCGAATCGGGGCTCCATTGATGCTGGCTTTTTATAGTTGTGGTGCACGTGCTTAACTCCAGGTGAAACTACTCCGAGTTGATTAAACTGATTCAAATCAGCTGTTCTGGAACTGGAAACCCAGAGTTTCCTATCTCAGAGTAGATCAACTCAGAGTTCAGGATTAGACTCAGAGTTTGTTGAACCTGCTTTGTGAAACGGGCCCCTGGGCATCTAAACTCTGTGTTAAAGCAAGTGGAATCCCTTGAGTGAAAAATAAATGTGATCTCCAGTGTTATATTATCTGAAAAGAGACTGCACTGTAAAGCCTTTCCACCTGACCTGCTTGTGCGTATGTCTCACCACTAAGCATTGTACTGGGCTGATGGGAAAAATCTAACATAGTTTCTGTAGCTGTCAGTATGCAGATGTAGAGTCCAAAAAATGTATGGATGTGAAATGAGAATAAAGATTTGAATCTAAATAGTGTGAACGCTGAATCGGCACTGGCACAAGAAGGAGTAGGATAACAATAGTCTGAAAGCATCTGAATCAGCATTCACATTAATAATAACGATTCAAAGAACAATAGTTTGGATGCTGAATCAGTATTCACACTAAACGTATGCAAGATAAATAATAAAGATTTGGATAACAACAGTGTGAATGCTGATCGGCACTCACACTAATTGATGTTTGGATAAACAAACAATTCTACGTTTGAAAACGAGAACAGTGTAGTCTCATGCAAACTGACTCCTCTACTCAGGCTAACAAATATGACATAACATTCAGTGTTATAGTTGTAGACATTAATGTGTTTGGCAATAGTCAAAATCTGCTTTTGAGAGATATATAGTACAGCTTCAAGAAGACAAACATTGTCATTGTAAGCATGTCCTGTAAAGACATTATTTGTATTTCTAATAACTCATTGCTTGCATATACTGTACACTGCAGAGTAAGTAATTCACTTAGTTTTTTTTCGTAATTTTACCATGTTCTCAAAATGAAAGCACTGTGTAACACAATATCATTCCTGCTGGCTTACAAAGCTTCAATTAAGCAAGGGAAAAGTTCCTGAACTCACCACTGTTTTTGGGCAAGATTATCTTTCTCCACATGCTGTTTGGTGAGCACCTCAGTCAGCATGTTGTGGATCTGTATTAAAGCGGCATGATATCCGTCTGAAAAACAGTACAGCTACAGTAAATGATACAAATTCAGCATCTTTTTAGTTATCCTCTATTTGAAACCAAGTAGACAATGTTTTGCATTAGTATTACCAGCTGGATATGTTGTGATCCTAGTGGCTATTTATAGTGTAGCCTATAATTCTTTTTGTGTACTTTAAACATTAACATGTAAATGGATATCACTGCTACTGTCAGTAGTTAGTGACTTGTCTTGACAGGCTGGACTGTTAACAGCTGCTCTACCTGCATCCTCTGGACCTGTCAGAGGCCAGGTCAGTATTTCTGTTTGTTTCCTTCTCATCTCCTCCAAAGTTACTGTTATAGCCTCTGACTGACTCAACTATAAAGAAAGATAATAAGTGAGAAATTCACACCAAAGCTGCAAAACCAGTGAAGCTCTCGATAAAGTGATGCTGCATATCTCCTAACTGTACGTTCACACCAAAAGAGGCAGAAGAGGCAAGGACGCCGGAAGTTAATACATTTTCAATGAGAGCCCGGCGTCCTGAGCGGCCAAAGCGTCAGCCGCCGTCAGCCGCGCGTCCAGAGCGTCCAAAGCGGCTAAAGCGTCCAAAGCGGCACCAGATGAAAAGTTGAACCTCGGTTAACTTTATGGTAATTGGCTATGACGCGGTTCAGCGGCAACCGGCGGCAACCAATCAGACTAGAGGTGTCCTTCGCTCGAGCGGGCCCCAAAGAACAACGCATGTAACTTTGGTTCCTAGTTCCGTCATGGATGCCGAGAAATCGATCACTTGTGTGCGGGCTCATCCCATCCTCATCCCCTGGACGTCCAGCCTGAAGTACCGCTGGAACCGTTCTCTGTCCAGCCGCAGATCCAGCACCAGCCGATGAAATTCTCCGAGCTCCTCACGGCGCCGGAGAATCTCGTGCACCCAAACCCGGCGACGGCGTCTTCTTCGGGTGTACAGGCAGGCAGCAGCACACATCACAGCGATGTCATCCAAATCCATGATGAGTCGATATGATTTTGAGGGTTAAACGCGCATATTTATAGTCGTCGCAGACCATGTTGATGATACAATAATAACAATTATGAGCGGGAGTTAATTTAATGTCATAACCGCCTCACCCCATTTCCCCGTTCTTCCAAAAAAGGAACACTCTTTGGCCACACACACACACCTACAGACACACACACACACACACGAACTTGACGAACTTGTATGACACCAAACGAAAGACAAGCAGACAACACCACATGTGTAATTGTGCACAGAGATGCTGCAACTGAGACGTAAGGAGCGCGCATTTGCACCCGTGTGTGTGTGTGTGTGTGTGTGTGTGTGTGTGTGTGTGTGTGTGTGTGTGTGTGTGTGTTGTGTGTGTGTGTGTGTGTGTGTGTGTAGGTGTGTGTGTCTGTAGGTGTGTGTGTGTGTGTGTGTTCTATAGGCCTAAAGAAAATTATCCCGGAGCCGGAAAACATAACAATCTTGTGGCCAAAGAGCGTTTTACTTTTTTGGAAGAACGGGGAAAAATGGGGTGAGGCGGTTATGACATTAAATTAACTCCCGCTCATAATTGTTATTATTGTATCATTAATATGGTCTGCGATGACTATAAATATGCGCGTTTAACCCTCAAAATCATATGGACTCATCATGGATTTGGATGACATCGCTGTGATGTGTGCTGCTGCCTGCCTGTACACCTGAAGAAGACGCTTGAAAAAAAAGCACTTTTCACTGCACACATCAAGATATTTTTGCTCTATTTAAATGTCAGTTAGTTGATAAAATGCTTTGTTGTGCAATGTGTCATCTCATTCAGATGAAGCAAGAAAGGCTTGCATGCCCAGGGTACGTCTTTGCCACAGAATTTTAGTATATTTCAAAGTTGTAAAGGTTTGATGTTGTGGTGGGTAAATCATAATGCCCTTTGTTAATTGCTTCCTCCTCAATAGTCAATCCGCTCGTGACTAGATGGTGATTTTGATTTATATTCATGCTCTGAGATTTTTTTTTTTCTGTATTTAATGACACACAAAACCTCCTATGCAACTAGGCATGCTTTAAACTGAAGGTGAACAACAGCAAGCAGCACTATGCCGCTGTCAAGAAGTCTGCTTTGCAGCTCCTTTAAATGACTAGCGCGATTTAACTTTGACGTCAGTCACGTGAAGAGCGACCAAAGCGGCTAAAATATTTTTGCCGCTTTGGAAGCTTCCTGTTTCTCGCGCAGCCTCGGGCGTCCTTGCCTCTTTTGCCTCTTTTGGTCTGAACGCACAGTAAAGAGAGGGATGACATCAAACTATTGGACTTCTACCTTAAAAGGTTAAAAAGACTTTTTTGTCAGCTGACACAAATGCACACTTTAGTATAAAGGTATCTGAAGTGTTCTTGAGCTCTCACATTATCCGTGGTGGTGTCTTTCTTCCTCTGCTGAATATCACTACACTCTTTGGCTCTGTCTCTGTCACCTGATTCTCTGGATTGTACATTTGCTGTGTCACTGCAGCTGGTCTGACAGGAGCGTTGCAAGTTACCTGAAAAAATCCAGCACTCAGACCTTGGCTGAAAACACCAAGAAATCCAAAGTCTTGTGGATTTCTTAACTTGAAATAAGCAATAGATCCATTGATAATTTAAACATTTTGGCACAAATTTAAGTAATATGTGCCAACTACTTGCCAAAAGTCCTGTTCTGAAGTTCCTATTTAAAATACATACTTCAAACTGTTTCAGTTTGAAAATGTCTTTAGTGAAGATGCAGCCCAACAAGCCCAGGGCCATCAAGGCAAGAGCCAGAGGCCTTGGTCCCACCTGCCCACTGTCCTGCCTCAAAAACACCAGCATCAGAGGCAATGATGGGATATGGGGAACGCAAGTTTTGATTAAGATGAGCAACAGAAACACATCAACACACCACTTCCGGTGTGGTGGAAGAGATAATGTCATCTCAGGCAAAGAAAACAGTCCTGACGGCAGGGCTGTCGAACCTGCTGGAGAAGGAAGCGTTCAACCATGTCCCTGCAGGAGAGGAGAATGATGGGTTCTATTTCTGCTACTATCTCACACCAAAGAAAACAGACAGGGTGTGGCCAATTGTGGACCTGCCTTTGATTAACAGTCAATCAATCAATCAATCAATTTTATTTATAAAGCCCAAAATCAAAAATCATAATTTGCCTCAGAGGGCTTTGCAGCATACGGCATCCTCTGTCCTTAGGACCCTCGTAGCAGATAAGGAAAAACTCCCCCCAAAAAACCCTTTCACGGGGAAAAAAATGGTAGAAACCTCAGGAAGAGCAACTTAGGAGGGATCCCTTCTCCAGGAAGGACAGACGTGCAATAGATGTCGTACAGAACAGATCAACATAATAAATTAACAGTAATTCATATGACACAATGAGACAGAAAGAGAGACAGAGACAGAGAGACATGCAGGACAGACGGTAATGACAGTAGCTTACAACAACATAAATTAAAGTAATAATATAATTCTAATTAGGGCTATTGTGGTACAATATGTTGAAAGTATATCTGATAGTATACATATGTGACAGCAATCATATGTATATAATGACAGTAGAAGTATGACTAATGATAACAGCAGCAGGAGGCATCAGGCATGACCACGGCAGCAGCACAACCACACACGTCACACTATCCAGGCACCGCTGCGATATAAGTTAACCTGCGAGACAGTGGAGCACAAAGGCTCCGGAGAAGAAGCCAATTAGTGACATGTAGTACAGCCGAGTTAGCGAGATGCAGTAACAGGACATGAGTGTTAGCAAAGGAGAGAGAAAGAAAGAGAGAGAGACTGAGAAAAGGCGCTCGGCGTATTATAGGAGGTCCCCCGGCAGTCTAGGCCTAAGTCAGCCTAACCAGGGGCCTGTATCACAAAGCGAGATCAACCTTTCCTGGGTTACCCAGACCTATCCTGGGTTGACTAACCCTAACAATGGCAATCAGGATAATCGGTATCACGACGCTGGATATCAACTCGGTAACTCAACCCAGGGTTGCTTTATCAAGAGCCGTGAACACGCACGCAGCGGACCAATCACAATCATGAGAGAAGCGCAGCGTCACTGAGCGTCCTCACAGAGCGTCCTCACAGAGCGCCGTATGTGAGGGAAAAAAAGCATATCCCGTGAGGATCAGAGATTAATTCTTCTAAAATATGAGGAGGAGAAAAGCAACATTACAGAAAAGGCCGACACCGTGGCAGCTGCAGGAGGAGGAAACATGCGTGGCAACGCATAATGGGATGAATAATGTTTAGTTTTAGTTTAGATTAGTTTATTTGCACATAATGTTAAAAACAGACAGTATAAAATTTACAAGATTAAAAAAACAAAAGTGCCGGAGAGGTTAGACACCACTAAAAGCTTATAAAAGAAATTCCCCTGTCAAAACATCAATGAAATCACATAATAGAGAAGAAAAAAAAAAAAAAAACGGGTAAGGAAAGAGGAAATGGAGGAGGAGAGAGGGAAAAATCAAGACAAAACAAGGTAGCAAATAAAATTATGTGTAGGTTAAATTACTCATCACTGGTTCAAGTAGCTACAGTACCTGTACCTGTACATCTGACACTGATCACACCCTTGAATCCCATGAAATCAATGCTGCGCAGATGAACTGCGTGTATTACAATTATCGTCTAACATCATTGCGTCTGATATACTGGTCTTTGTCATAACGTTATATATGCTACAATAAAGCTTAAAGCTGAAGCCACAATTAAATCATATCAACACCAAACTGATAGTCTGAATACAATCATCCTGATATTGAGATGTGTTAGAAATTAACAGCTGCACAAAAATATACCTAGTCTCCCTCTTTAAAAAACAAAAAGGAAAATCCCTCAAACACCATGAAGTGTAGACATGATAGGCTACTTGTTCTGAATACCTTAAAAAAGTGAAGTCACACAAATTGGTGTACGCGGCCACGCCATCCCTGCCATCACTCCACATATGCTGTCTTGAGCTATCTGTGGTGCTGAAAGTGGTCCTTCTGGTGGCTCCAGAACATATGAGCACATCATAGTTACAAACCTTGGTGCAGTTGCTAGCAGGGAAACCACAGCAGCTTCCATGAGCTGGACAGCATGATTGTTCATCTCCCAATGATAGGCTGTGGGCCTGGCTGCTGAATGGGGGCACTTGGAGTGGTTAGGACTGCTCCCTGCAGTGGTACGCAATATCCAGGGCACAAATGATCAATTGACTCAACATCAGTGTGGGATGACGGTTCTCCACTGGCTGCATGACATACGCCTCTTGTTTTCACATTTTAAATCTGTTCACAATTTCTAAAAATTTTTATATATAAATATTAGCATTTTAGATCAATAGCCTCCAGGAAATATGATCAATTGACTCAAAATCAGTGTGGGATCATAGTACTCTACTGGCTGCATGAGATACGCCTCTTGTTTTTACATTTTAAATCTGTTCATATTTTTTTAATCATTTTTATACATAAATATTAGCATTTTCGCTCAATAGCTTCCAGGAAATATGATCAATTGACTCAAAATCAGTGTGGGATCCTATTACTCCACTGGCTGCATGAGATACGCCTCTTGTTTTTACATTTTAAATCTGTTCATATTTTTTAATAATTTTTATACATAAATATTAGCATTTTCGCTCAATAGCTTCCAGGAAATATGATCAATTGACTCAAAATCAGTGTAGGATCATAGCACTCTACTGGCTGCATGAGATACGCCTCTTGTTTTTACATTTTAAATCTGTTCATATTTTTTATTAATTTTTATATATAAATATTAGCATTTTCGCTCAATAGCTTCCAGGAAATATGATCAATTGACTCAAAATCAGTGTGGGATCCTATTACTCCACTGGCTGTATGAGATATGCCTCTTGTTTTTACATTTTACATCTGTTCATATTTTTTATTAATTTTTATATATAAATATTAGCATTTTCGCTCAATAGCTTCCAGGAAATATGATCAATTGACTCAAAATCAGTGTGGGATCCTATTACTCCACTGGCTGTATGAGATACGCCTCTTGTTTTTACATTTTAAATCTGTTCATATTTTAAAATAATTTTTATACATAAATATTAGCATTTTCGCTCAATAGCTTCCAGGAAATATGATCAATTGACTCAAAATCAGTGTAGGATCATAGCACTCTACTGGCTGCATGAGATACGCCTCTTGTTTTTACATTTTAAATCTGTTCATATTTTTTATTAATTTTTATATATGAATATTAGCATTTTCGCTCAATAGCTTCCAGGAAATATGATCAATTGACTCAACATCAGTGTAGGATCATAGTACTCCACTGGCTGCATGAGATACGCCTCTTGTTTTTACATTTTAAATCTGTTCATATTTTTTTATTAATTTTTATATATAAATATTAGCATTTTAGCTCAATAGCTTCCAGGAAATATGATCAATTGACTCAAAATCAGTGTAGGATCATAGTACTCTACTGGCTGCATGAGATACGCCTCTTGTTTTTACATGTTAAATCTGTTCATAATTGTTATTAATTTTTATATATTAAATATTAACATTTTAGCTCAATAGCTTCCAGTGAATATGATCAGTTGACTCAACATCAGTGTAGGATCATAGTTTATTGTCTTTAATCACAGTATCTTTGCTTTAAATATCCCACATTTGTTTTTCTCCTTTCTCCTTGCATTTACTGTAAAGTCTGCAATACGGGTGCACTTGAAATGTTGGAGTGGTTGACTCGGAGTCAGACTGGGTGGTCCAGAGGAGTTTCCCCCAGAGCGAATGTCTGTCGAATATCCAACTTAAAACTAACTTCACCCCGGTGACGTGTGCTGGGGTCCGCGGGGGAGGAGTCTGAGCAGCCGAGTGTTGCGGTGAGGCAGCGGCACCAGTCCCATGAGGAGGATTATCTCCTGGTTTAGGGTAGTGGGGACCTCTGGAGTGTCTCAGCACAGCCCCCTTAAGGATCTTACGCCGAGATGTGGAGGTCGTTGCCCAGGAAGACAGCTGCCAATGTGGCCCCTTGGCGGAGCGGCGAGCTACCGGCCGACTACCGCCTGTTGCCGGTGGAGAGGAAGCTGTGCTCGGAGAGGGGTCCAGGTCGCGACGAGAAGGTGTTGGATCGTCCCCAGACAGAGCTGCAAAGCAGTTGGAGAGGCTCAGGCAAGGAGGCGAAGCGGTCTCTTCCACTGCTGTCTTACGACCCCGGGCCGCCACCTCGGCCCAGGACGACTGATGGTGAGGTGTCGAGCAGGAGGAAGGCCGGGGATAGGTGGAGTGGTCCCACGGAGCTGTGTCCTGGAGGGCTGCAGTAAGGGAGACAATCCGTAGTGACTGCTCGTGCACCACATCCAAGCAGCTAGCCAGAAGTGAATCTTTGTTTTTCAATTCATCCGAGAGCCGGCGGATGTCCTCTCTAAGGTCAGTGATCATTTTGTTTGCTTTCCTCAGCAGCGGATCTTCTTCACTGGGCATGATGTTACCTGTACCAGCTAGCTTAGCCATCAGGCTAAGCTAGCTTGATGTGTTTGTGTGGTGTGCTTTACACAAAGCCTCAAATTCACACACAAAGAACCAAACTGTTCAATCCAGATCAAATCAGACCTCAGCAAAACACACTGGAAGGTGAGGGGCTACACAGCAACACTACCGCCACTACTCACTGAATATAAGCTGCCACTTCCCACTTTTCCTTAGGCTGGCCACAATAAAAGGCCACTCTGAAATGTGCAGTTTTGCTTTATTGGGGGGTTCTGGGGGGGTCAGAAAACCAGTCAATATCTGGTGTGACCCTGATTTGCCTCACGCAGTGCAACACAACTCCTTCGCATAGAGTTGATCAGGTTGTTGATTGTGGCCTGTGGAATGTTGGTCCACTCCTCTTCAATGGCTGTGCGAAGTTGCTGGATATTGGCAGGAACTGGAACACGCTGTCATGTACGCCAATCCAGAGCATCCCAAACATGCTCGATGGGTGACATGTCTGGTGAGTATGCTGGCCATGCAAGAACTGGGATGTTTTCAGTTTCCAGGAATTGTGTACAGATCCTTGCAACATGGGGCCGTGCATTATCATGCTGCAACATGAGGTAATGGTCGTGGATGAATGGCACAACAATGGGCCTCAGGATCTTGTCACGGTATCCCTGTGCATTCAAAATGCCATCAATAAAATGCATCTGTGTTCGTTGTCCATAACATACGCCTGTCCATACCATAACCCCACCGCCACCATGGACCACTCAATCCACAACATTGACATTAGGAAACCGCTCACCCACACAACGCCACACACACTGTCTGCCATCTGCCCTGAACAGTGAAAACCGGGATTCATCTGTGAAGAGAACACCTCTCCAACGTGACAGACGCCATCGAATGTGAGCATTTGCCCACTCAAGTCAGTTATTACGGTCAGGTCGAGACCCTGATGAGGACGACGAACATGCAGATGAGCTTCCCTGAGACGGTTTCTGACAGTTTGTGAAGAAATTCTTTGGTTATGCAAACCGACTGTTGCAGCAGCTGTCCGGGTGGCTGGTCTCAGACGATGTTGGATGTACTGCCAAATTGTCTGAAACGCCTTTGGAGACGGTTTATGGTAGAGAAATGAAAATTCAATTCACGTGCAACAGCTCTGGTGGACATTCCTGCAGTCAGCATGCCAATTGCACGCTCCCTCAAAACTTGCGACATCTGTGGCATTGTGCTGTGTGATAAAACTGAACAGTGGCCATTTATTTTGGCCAGCCTAAAGCACACCTGTGCTATAATCATGCTGTCTAATCAGCATCTTGACATGCCGCACCTGTGAGGTGGGATGCATTATGACTGAATACAAACATGAGACACTAGGAAGAGGCAAATGCAAAGAATGGGCATGGTTTAACAAAAATTAAGCGGAATTTATAGTTGTGCAAAAGACCCTATACACGTCGCCATTGTGAGCATTTATACTTGTGTGGTATAACAAAGGAGGCGTGCAGTCCGGAGGGAGGAGGAGGCAGAGCACCGGTACACTGACCCTGCAGCAGCCAGGTACCACCAGGCCAGGAGCACCTAGCCATCACCAGGCCGGGAGCAGCCAGGTACCACCAGGCTAGGAGCACCTAGCCATCACCAGGCCGGCAGCAGCCAGGCACCACCAGGCCAGGAGCACCTAGCCATCACCAGGCTGGCAGCAGCCAGGTACCATCAGGCTAGGAGCACCTAGCCATCACCAGGTCGGCAGCAGCCAGGTACCACCAGGCTAGGAGCACCTAGCCATCGCCAGGCCGGCTGCAGCCAGGCATCACCAGGCCTGCAGCAATCAGCTAGAAACATGGCCATGAAAAGCCTGCAGAGGGACATGGAGGAGTTAAAGGAGTCCATAAACATGATGTCCTCTGATATTGCAAACTTGATGAAGCAAAATACCACCATAACAGGGCTGTTGACTGAAATCAAGCTGTTGAAAACGAAGAATATGGAGCAGGAGAAAAAGATTGCATTTTTGGAAAATAGAGTGTCAGACCTGGAGCAGTACTCCTGCATGAATGATGTTGTTGTCAGCGGGCTACAGACCAAGCCTCGGTCATATGCACGGGCAGTTTCAACAGAGACTAGCAGTGAAACCACCAAGCCTGACCAAGATTCCATCGAGCAACAAGTGATTGCGTTCTTTGACAGCAAAGGTATCTCAGTCAACAGCGATAATATTGAGGCCTGCCATCCTCTCCCTCGGGAGAAACAAAGCAGACAAACCAGCTTTAATAATTCGTTTCACAAATAGGAAGCATAAGAATGCACTGCTCAGACAAGGAAGGAAACTGAAGGGTTCAGATGTTTATGTGAATGAGCACCTAACCCCCAAAAATGGAGCTATCGCTAAAAAAGCACGCTTCCTGAAGAAACAAGAAAATTCAGTCAACATGGACTGCAAATTGCAAGGTGTGCATCAAGCTAAATGGGTCACCGGAAGAGGCTAAAGTGCTGGTAATCAAAGAAATGGACGAGCTTGATAAATACCAGTGACTCTACCAAGGTAATTATAACCCTTAGACTATGGTAAACTCAGAACATGCACTGACTGACAAATGAATAATGCAGGACCTTGAACAAGATATTGATCCGGACCATAACTTCTTTGACCATTTGAACAACACATGTTGCTATTTCACCGATGAACAGTATAATGACCTGAACACTAAGCCAGACCTGGGAATATCTATTGTTCACTTCAATAGTAGAAGTCTGTATGCCAATTATGAAAGCATCAAAGACTACTTAAAGAAATTCAAAAAACCTTTTAATATTATTGCATTATCTGAAACATGGCTCTGCCCTGAGAAGGGATATGATTTTGAACTGAATGGATATGAATTCAATTATATGAATAGAAGGGGGAAAAAAGGAGGGGGTGTTGCCCTATACATTGAAAACAGTCTAAAATAAAAGATTGTTGAGAGCATGACTACAGCTATTGATGACTTGATGGAATGTATCACAGTAGAGATATGTATGGAAAAACAAAAAAATATAATTTGCAGCTGTGTATATAGAGTACCTGATTCAAGCATTGAACATTTTAAGGATAGTATGGAGGTGTTATTCTCCAATACTAATCAGAAGGTGACATTCATCTGTGGAGATTATAATATAGACCTATTGAATCCCCATAATCATAGAATGATAGAAGAGTTCATTAACACAATGTATAGTTTAAGTTTATATCCATTGATCACTAAACCAAGTAGGATAAAGGTGCAAAGTGCCACAATAATAGATAATATATTTACAAATTACATGAATAACGCTTTAGTGAGTGGGTTGCTCATGAAAGACATTAGTGACCATCTGCCAGTTTTTGTGATTTATGGCTATAATTATGTGAAAGGAAAAGAGGACAATACAGTTATATACAGGAGAAAAAGAACAGAGCAGCAAATTAACGCATTCAGAAGAGATTTAGTAGCACAAAATTGGAATAATCTCTATGAAGAAAGGGATATTGACAAAGCTTATGAAATATTTCCTGAGACCTTTAAGGCGTTATACAACAAAAACTGTCCAATACAAAAATATAATGTCAGGAAAAACCATACTGGCAGCCCATGGATCACAAAAGGTCTGTATAATGCTTGTAAAAAAAAAAAAGAACACCCTCTATAAACTATTTTTAAGGCGAAGAACTGCAGAGGCTGAACATAAATATAAGAAATATAAAAATAAATTAATTAATATTATGAGGACATGCAAGAAAGAATACTATGCCAAATTATTAGAGGATAGTAAAAACAATACTAAAGGTATATGGAAAATATTAAATGGTATTATCAGAAATGGCTCAAATAATAGGAGATACCCTGAATATTTTATTGACAATGATACTTCCTTAAGTAACATGAATGATGTGGTTACTGGCTTTAACAAATTCTTTGTAAATATAGGGCCGAACTTGGCTGAGGAAATAAAGGCCACGTGTAATGGTGGGGATGCTGAGGGCAACATTACTCGAAATGTCAATTCAATGTATTTGAATGCCATAGAAGGAAAAGAAATAAAAGACATTGTCAGCAAGTGTAAGAATAAATCATCAACAGATTGGAATGGCATTGACATGATCTTGATTAAGAAAGTAATTGATTCCATTATAGAAACACTAACATACATTTTTAATTTATCTTTGACAACTGGTTCATTTCCACAGAAAATGAAAGTTGCCAAAGTTATTCCGATATATAAAGCTGGGGAGAAACATCATTTCACCAACTATAGGCCAATATCCTTGCTTTGCCAATTTTCCAAAATATTGGAAAAATTATTCAGTGTGAGGCTAAATCATTTTATTGAAAGTCAAAAGATTCTGACTGGCAGTCAGTACGGTTTCAGAGCAAAAAGCTCAACAGCAATGGCACTAATGGAATTGACAGAGGAAATTACAAACTGCATTGACACCAACAAATATGCTATAGGAGTATTCATAGATTTAAAAAAAGCCTTTGATACCATTAATCACGAAATATTATTTAAAAAAACTGAAAGGTACGGTATAAGGGGAGTTGCATTTAACTGGTTGAAAAGTTATATGCATGAAAGGCAGCAGTTTGTACAGTTGGGTGACAATAAATCATCATTGGCTGACATTACTTGTGGTGTCCCACAGGGGTCAGTCTTAGGCCCATTATTGTTTATTTTATACATCAATGACATATGTAGTGTGTCAAATGTGTTGAAATTTGTTTTATTTGCAGATGATACAAATGTTTTATGTTCAGGGGAAAATCTCCAGCAGCTTTTGGAGGTCACCACCACAGAAATTAGTAAATTAAAACATTGGTTTGATACAAATAAATTATTATTGAATTTGAATAAAACCAAGCTCATGTTGTTTGGGAACCGTAAAACAGACACACCAGTACAAATGATGATAGATAATGTTAACATTGAAAGAGTATATGAAAATAAATTTCTGGGTGTAATATTGAACCACAGAATCTGCTGGAAACCCCATATAAACTATGTAAGAACAAAAGTTGCACAGAGCATCGCAGTTCTGGGAAAAGTAAAACACATTTTGGACCATAAAGCACTTCATATATTATATTGCTCACTTGTACTGCCATATATCAACTACTGTCTAGAAATTTGGGGTAATACTTATAAAAGTAATCTAAAACCATTATGTTGTTTCCAAAAAAGAGCCATTAGAATTGTTAACAAGGCAGGACATCTCGATCATACAAACATACTGTTTTTACAATCACATGTTATGAAACTCATGGACCTTATTGAATACAAAACTGCACTGATTATGTTTAGAGCAAGACACTGGCTTTTGCCAGGTAATATACAAAAGATGTTCAGTGATAAAGAGAGGGGTTACAACTTGAGACGAGAGCTTAAAGGATAACTTCGGTATTTTTCAACCTGGGCCCTGTTTCACCATGTGTATGTGTGTGTACGATTCATAGGTACAACTCGTTTTAAAATTGGTTCAGTATTGAGGGAGGCGGATGCGGCCGGCAGCCGCGAAACGAGTTATAACGGCAGATATGGGGGCAAATGCGTTCCGTATAAATTTGCGCATTAAAAGTGTTTTTTTTTTCGCCACAGTCCGGCTCATATCTCCAACGTAATCTCTGTCAACAGCATGCAAATCGTCTGTCTTGCCTTCACTTCCTCTGGGCTGTGTAGCGACATGTCACGTGACCTGTTGCCGGAGGTAAACAGACGAGCCATGCTCAGAGCCGGTCAGAGCGGAGTTGGTTGTCCCGGAGTACAGTTGAGAGTTTTGCTGCATCAATTGAAAACAATGGTTCGTGTTTGTGCTTATCCGACTTGTTTCGGGATTGGATGTCTTCTCCTCTTGGGCTGGCAGTAGTCATCTCGGGAAAAGTGTGCACTGCAGACGCGATGGTCTGCGAGGCGCAGCGTCTGGACAGGAGTGTTAGCATCCATTTGTAGCACAATTAGCCACAACTTCAGCATCTCGCCGTCCGACAAAGGCAGCCTATGAAAGCTGTGCGGGGTGTTGCGCGCCATCTTGTTCTTGCAAGTCGGAAAAAAACACTTTTAATGCGCAAATTTATACGGAACGCATTTGCCCCCACATCTGCCGTTATAACTCGTTTCGCGGCTGCCGGCCGCATCCGCCTCCCTCAATACTGAACCAATTTTAAAACGAGTTGTACCTATGAATCGTACACACACATACACATTGGGAAACAGGGCCCAGGTTGAAAAATACCGAAGTTATCCTTTAATTTCAAGGTGGTTGAACATTGAAAACTATGTGCATTTCAGTTTGTGGAGTGAGTTTGTGGAATGGACTAAGCATGGAGGTTCAGCGAAGTCCAAACTTGAATAATTTCAAGAAGATATATAAAAATGTTATTTTCAAGAGGTATTCGGATGAGGAGGGTCTGTGACCTATTGAGTCAACACAGCCCTGTTTTTCAGTTTTCATTGGTCTTAATTAATTTTATTCCTGACACTTCTGATACTGCTGCAGTCATTCAGGCTGTTGTATATGCAGTGAAGATATTTGCGTTGGCAAGAGGGGGGTAGGAGCTCAATATGTTTTAAACTTCATCCTACTCCTTTTCGGACATTGTTGTTATTTATTTAATTATTTTTCTTCCTGATTTGTTTTTTACTGTCTTATCTGTTTAAATAATGTTCGAAATAAATGAATGAAATGAAATGAAATTATCTCGGCAAAGGAGAAGTGCTCACTAACACAGATTTAGACAGATTTGTGAACAATATTTGAGGGAAATGGTCTTTTGTGTGTATAGAAAATATTTTAGATCTTTGAGTTCAGCTCATAAAAAATGGGAGCAAAAACAAAAGTGTTGCGTTTATATTTTTGTTCAGTGTATATATATGCATATATATATATATATATATATATATATATATATATATATATATATGTGTGTGTGTCTGCTGTTGTGCAGGCATTTGTCACTTTCTGAATTGTTGCAGTCAATGTTTCTTTCATGGCAGTAAATTCTCTCTCACTACGCTGGACTAGTGTCTTTCTGCACATGACTGTTTTGCAACCACTGATTCCCTCAATGAGCTTTTTGAATGAAGGCTGCTCAACCAAAAAGGAAGACTGAACATCATCAATCACAAATTCAAATATCAGTCTACTGACTATACTCTGGGATGTGCTGCGTCCAAGGTCTAGTTTCATTTGTTTGATGGGAGGATGCAGGGCCTCTTGTCCTTGTCCATGTTCAGGTATACTGGGTTGCTCACTCATCTCGAACCGGCCAGTGGCTTCATTGGTCAGATGTAAGTGACTTTGATGTTTCCTCTGGAAAATACATGGCACAAAATTAAATTAATTATGAACTATTCAGCTGTATTCGTGAATTAGATCACAGGTTATAATGACAATAACTGTGATAATAATAATAATAATAATAATCATTATTATTAGGGGCCGGGCCGCCTAAGCTGCCAGGACCCTATTGTTCTGCTGCATGTTCTTCTTCTTCTTCTTCTTCCGAGGAAATCCTACTTCCCATGCACGAAAAATGACCAAACTTTGCACAAAGGTCCAGTCCCATGCCAGACTGCCACAGCTGCAAAAACAGGGCAATAGTCCTGATGGTGGTACTACAGCAAGCCTCTAAAGTTCAAAATTTTGAAAATTCACAACAAAACAACCATATGTGCTACAGATTTGCAACTTTCACCAAAATATAGCCCCAATACTGAAGAAACTTTTGTACACTGAAACCTGTTGCAAATTATGAAATCCATCACTCTGTTTTTTTCAAAAACTGTGAAACTTATTAAACCTATCTTCTCCCACATTTTGCTCAATTGGCACCAAACTTGCTACGGAGCATCTACAGACTGTCCTACACAAATGATCCACACAGATTTTTGATTTATCAAAAAAATTGAGCCTACAGTGCATCAAAATGTTTGACTGTAAACGGTACTGTAAACATGTACCGTATTTTCCGCACTATAAGGCGCACCTAAAAGCCTTTAATTTTCTCAAAAACCGACAGTGCGCCTTATAATCCGATGCGCCTTATATATGGATCAATATTGGTTAATTATGGCTACCGTAGTCAGGGGGCATCGCCGAAGTAACAGCGGTAAAAACGGTAAAGGGGAATTCCAGTCCCACACCACTTGTGTGTGTATAAAGACCCCAAAATTGCAAGTTTCAAGAGACACGCTTACGACGCAGAGTTCAAACTCAAGGCTATCAGTCACGCAGTTTTGGGAGTGAACGGAGTTGTCAGAACGTTGGTTTGTATTCTATTAATAAAGTTTGACTGACCGACTTATCTGACTGTTTTGTTGACATTCCCTTTAGCGCAGCTCCATCTAGTGGATGCATAACGCAACCCCAGCCACTACAGTAGTTTCTATTGTATGCGCCTTATAATGCGGTGCGCCCTATATATGAAAACAGTTTTAAAATAGGCCATTCATTGAAGGTGCGCCTTATAATCCGATGCGCTTTATAGTGCGGAAAATACGGTACTTGCAAATTCTTGCTAAGGGGCTGATCGTTATTTAAATAGGACCGGGGTATAGTTGGGACGTGATTATGATTTTATTTTTTCCTTAAACCCCCCCCCCCAAGCGTCCAAAAAAAACGTTTTGTCCCCCCCTGAGGGATTGGAGAAACATGTATAACACCCCCCCCCCCCCAACCATAAACACCATTTTTGTATATAATCACACCAGCAGTAAAGAGGGCAATAATAATGACGATTTCCATCAATAAATAGCACCGTATTTGACTTCGACATTAAAACCTTACTCTGCCAGGTGGGGTCAGTATTGAGTTCACAAAGCTACTGTGGAACTAAATCTGGAAACGTCTTTCATTTGATTCTGACACTGTAAAATAAAGACAGATTGGGAGCTATATTTTTCGTATTTAAAATAAACAGCTGTGAGTATAAAAGCTTGAGTTTTTTTTCTCTCCTACCTTCCCAGCTGTAGAACAGTGTTGTGTTTGTGGGATCATTTAGCACGAGCATCTGAGCACCGGTAGGCCGTCTGAATATTGCAACCGGTATGCTGTAGTCTTTGTCGAGTAGAGCATCGCGGAACCAAATAATTTCAGGCCAAACGACAAAGAAGGAGGAGAACAGTTCATACGCATACTCGTAGTCCAGCCATCCACAAGGTTTGCTCTCACCAGTGGCTGGGAGCAGCAGCTCACTCAGCAGCCGACTCAGAGCTAGAAGTTTGTCGCGCAAGTTCTTAAGGGCCGTCCACACCAAGAAAGATAACTGTAACGTTAACTATAACGATAACAATGGCAGCATCCACACCAATGAACGATATAGTCGTGTTGCTAGGTTACGCCAAACACACACTGCTCGGTGCGGTCGGCAGGGGAGCATGGTGATGGATAAAATGGATTTTGATGACCTGTTATTGCTGTATGTTGCGAGAAAGAAAAAGAAAACCAATTTGCCGCTTGCTCCACCTGTCTATCTGTCTGTCAGCTCCATCTGTCATGAGACAAATATGAATGAAGACGTGCAGTTTATTGTGTTTCACCGGCGACGAGCTGTCATTACGCGCGACAATTACGCACGGCTGCGCGCTCTTTATAACTCACTGTGTGAACCTATGTTGTATAATAAAGATTTGCCCCCCTCAGTAACTTCATCCTGGCTCCTGAATTTTATGAATGGAGGGGAAAAGAGGAGACGCATTCCCCTGCAAAATGTATTTTATTGCAGTTATTTACCCGGTATTTGCAAAACAAAATCACTGAAGTTAAGATTCTGTCACAAAACTACATTGTTACGGATCTTTGCACATGTGTAAGTGGGTGTATGGAAATCCTGAAGCTTTCTTAGTGGGTATACATGATGTGATGAACGTCTCGACCTGTCATTTCGGATGGATTTTGATTGGCTGTCAGTGTTTCTATCGTTCATCAAATCGCTCTGAAAGTGATCCAAACGATATCGTCCACCACTATCGTTGTTGTTATAGTTGTAGTGTGGACGCTGCCAAACACTTGAGTTTAGAACGATTTTTAAAACTGTATTTTTATAGTTATATTTATAGTTATAGTTCTTGGTGTGGACGGCCCTTTATTCTTTGTCGACTCTGTAATAAAATTAAATTTGTCCAGTGTCTCATCCGCTTTTAAGGTCTGCAAAGACACTCTCAAATTAGCATGAAGGAAACTTTCCTTTCGATACACTAGCCGTTTCTCAATATGCGTTCTTGTGCGGACTTGTGTTCTCGTGGACTTGTGACACGTCATCAGTCACAGCCCAAGTACTGTTCCAATTCAAAGTTCACATCTGGCGAAGTTCAGTCCAAATTCCCGGATGTGTTCTCGCCACGCCCATTTCACCGGGGATGCATCGGAGCAGACTTGTGTGGACTTCTGACAGCCAGGTATCCCAGCATGCATTTCGCAACAGTCATCGAAAAATGACAAGTGAGGGAAACGTCAGACCCGTGGTCGATGTTTTAATATAGAGCCCAGTTGAATGTGACTGAGGTCTGCTAGATGACAGCGGTGTCAGCGCTCATAGATAATAAACGTGTGTATGAGCGCTCAGGCTGCCCCAGAGAGCAGCCTCTCTCAGGTAGTCCTTTTGAAATTCGTGGCTGATATCTCTGCAGTGGTTAAATATGAAATGAAATTTGTTTGGGGTATGTCTAATGGGCAACATTCAGTCCCAGACAAGATATATCCTTATATTATTAAATGTTGTAACATATTATTGTTCTTTGCATTCTTTTGCTTATTTAGGCCTATGTGTTTTTACCATTCAATAATGATTTTAAGAATATATTGTAATTTATTTATTGTATTTAAAGATTAATTGTCTTTATTGTATTTATTCAACAACATTTTATATATTGATTATCTGATATGAATTGTTAACCTGATATCTGAAGTGTGGCTGAATAAACTTTTCCTCTTCACATCTGACCTGTTTGATCCATTTATATTGGTGAGGACAGACTAAATGAGAAACTGCTGTCAGTGTAATCCAGTACAGTTCAACAGCACCACAATCTACAACTCAACACTTCAGTAAAATGTCAGACTTAATACAATATTAAACTGCTGTTGTTTTTTCTAGGTGAACCAAGTAATCTGTCAAGTCTCCATTAAAAATAGACAGAAAGCATATTGGTGAGACAAATGCAGTGATGGACAGTAACTCAGTATATTACTCAAGTAGCTACTGTACTTAAGTACAAATTTGATGTACTTTGGGTATTTCCATATACTGAGGGAAATACTGTACATTCTACTCAAGCTACATTTATTTGATAGCTATAGTTTCTTTTCAGATAGTTTGTTTAATAAGTTGTTGTTTCATATTTACAAGTTGCTGTGTGTTGTTATAGATCAGACTAGTGCACCAGTGAAAGGTGTTAAAATTAGTTCTACCATGACAACATTTAAATGCTGTTCACATTTAGCCTATGTTGATCAATTAATACTCAACACATATTCATGTATATGATGATCACAACACTTGAAATTGGGTCACTCTGCATCATGAGTACTTTGAACTTTTAATTTTAAGTAGGCCTACATTTTGCTGACAATACCCAGATACTTTTACTCAAGTCAGAATTGGTATGCAGCACTTTTACTTGTGACTGAGTTTTTGTTCTTTGCTGTGATATTCCTGGGTACTTTGTCCACAACTGGACAAACATATCGAACAGACATGCAAGCATCGCACGTCTCATCCTCATCCTCATTCTCCACTGTCTTTCTGGGATCTGCCTCCTCAGCTAGGCAGCCTCCTCCTCAGCTGGGCAGCCTCCTCCTCAGCCTACAGGTACAGCAGTCCAGCGGCAATAACTGCGCCAAGACGCATTCTCCGATCCGTTATTGATTTTTGATTTCCATCTTGCCAATGCTCATGATCACAATAACCACCAACTCTCCACAAACTTTTCCCCCCGAACTTGACTTTTATTATAATCAGAAGCCAGCTACAGGGATAAGGTTTTAAAAGACATTTTATGAAAATATTTTGGCTATTTATATGTTTTTGTATGTCGATATGTTGGAACGTTAAAAACATATACATATTAATTTCTTACAATGTCAAAGACGCAGGGCTTGGCTGTGTTTATATTGTTTTATTCTAAATGCATACAATACAGTACAACAGCCAAGGCCAGCGGAGGTGGTGACATCATCAAGTTCGCTGCTGTTCCAAAAGCAGAAATGACTGTACTCCCGTCCTCCCATCCTCACGTTCTTGGGAAGTCCGGACTTTCTCGTGGACTTGCCAAGTCCGAACTTGCCAAGTCCACAAGTCCGAACTGCCGTACTTGAGTATTGAGAAACGGCTACTGATTTCCTCACAGCAGCCATTATGCTTGAATTGTTTGTGTTCCGCGGTCGTCTTCTTCTGCTACTCTATTGGGTTTTCCGGTCAGTGACGTGTGCATTGAAAGTGATGTGTGCGCAAGTGGGAAATACCATTGTGGACCATGCAGGGTAACTTTATATAGCGGAGTATAAACCAAAACCTCTGAGTAAAATACGAATGGAAAACAAACAAAAAAATCATACAAAACTTAACAAATTAAAGTTGCATGACCCCCCCTGAAGCCAAAATAAAAACCATATGCCCCCCCCCCCCCCCCCCCCAGTGCTCAAAAAAAAGTTTGGGAACCCCCCCCTGTTTTGGACCAGCCCCATTTGCATATAAATATCGATCAGCCCCTAAATACATTTTCAATGTTCATTAAAAAAATGACAAAATTTTGGAGTCATGGTAGATGATGTTTGGAAAATACCAGAATTTTATCTCAAAAACTGAATTTTTTTTTACAGCGTTTTGAATTTCGCTCTCATGCGAACAATTGGAGTCAATGCAAAAATGGCATTTTTAAACATCAGTTTTTCACTTATGGAGCCAATAAATCATTGTTAAAAACAAATTACCAACATCTCCATGCTGTCTAGATGCAATTTGTGTATTTTCGGATTTTTGTCTTAATAACTGAATTTTTGACAGCCGTTTGAAATCTGCCTTTACCCACTAACAGATGCTGTCTTGCACACAGGTGAGTGGCTTAGTCAATTTGTGAAGCTACATGTCTTGTTTCTGTTTGCCAGTTAGCTCAGTGAGATAGAGGATGGTTCTTGGTGTTGAAGATTGTGAGTTCAAGCCTCAGCTCATTTCCATATGAGAAATCTACCCAAACTTTTCATAAAGGTCCAGTCCCATGCCAGATGTCCTCAACTGGAAACACAAGACAATAGTCCTGATGGTGGCGCTACAGCAAGCCTCTAAATTTCAAAACTTTGAAAATTCATAACAAATCAACCATATGTGCTACAGCTTTGGAACTTTCATTTTGAAATTTGCGTTTCCATGGCATGGATGGCTACTGTATGGCACCCTGATGCTTGGCTTAGTCAATTTGTGAAGCCACACAAGAACTGTCACTTGCCGATTAGCTCAGTGAGATAGAAGACAGACCTCAGTCTCAGAAGTTGTGAGTTCAAGCCTCAGCTAAGGCAGAATGGACATTCTAATGTGAAAGTCCTATGATCAGGCATCATGCTATGTGGATTAGAGATTACTGAGGTTAATATAATTATGATCCAGGCAGTTTCACGGAGAGACAAATACTCTTTATCAACACTTTTCCCTGTTATCCCTTGTCTCTTTTCCCTGTTTTTTCTGCTTAGCCTAATTTTATTTTATTTGTGCAGTTTTGCTGGTGAAAGGTAATGTTGATTTTCTTTTAAAATGAAGCTGTAATGGTGCATTTACAATTTTACAAATAGGCCTATCTCTGCTATGAATCATTTCATTATTGATTAGCATTCCAGTTATTTTCTATATTAAATGTTGTCTATAAAATTATGTAAAATTCATATTACCTTTCCTCAATTCCAATCTGGCATCCACAAACATCTCACATTGTCTGGCTAAAGGTCCGAAACCATGATAAAGCAAGATTTGAGGAGGATATCCTCAAATCTGTGAAGGTAACTCCAACACTGATGCCTGAAACAATCAATCCATCATGAAATAGTTGTGGATTAATTATGTGTTTGACTCACTGATTTATTGACTAATCTCTGCAACTGTAGAACTCCTATAATGAGCTAGAAGAAGTTTTAAACATATATACCGCAGAGTTGTCTCTTGCTAATTAGCTCAGTGAGATGGAGCATAGTCTCTTATGCTTAGAATGACACCTTTTTTTCCATCTTCCTACACTCTGTAGTCTAGTAGGAAGGGGGGGTCCCCATGGTCACGGTGGATTTCTAAATGAAACCTATATTTTTGGAATCGTGAAGGTCTGTAGATAATGAATTTTGATGTTCCCATCGCGAAAAAGGGTAGTCCTCGGAATTCCGGCAGAATTTCGAATTCCGTCAATCGGAATATATGGAAAAAATTAAAAATCAAATGTATCCACAACTTTTGAACCATATATTGTACAGAGACAAATAAACCATCTTTTTTGCATAAATTAAGCATGAGAAATCAATTAAAATGGTTATTTTAATGATTTAAAATGTATGTCTAAGCATAATTGGCTTTTCTTTGCAAAATTTAGCAGAAAAAATATATAAAAAAAGGTATGACCTATAGGAAATCTTCCCAATTTGTCGGTATTTGGTGAGAAACATCAGCTTTTTAATAGCTATAGAAAACTGCCCAGCACTCTAAGCTTTCATTTGATTGGTTACATGTTGCTGTAACTAAAAAATAAAGTCTGGGAGACTGTTAGAGCTATGTCTACTCCCAAGTTTGTGATAGACAGGTCAAAATGAGGGATAAACATAACTCTTGAATCATACATCATACATATATAAATGAACCAATTTCTTAACGTACTTTTTTATTTTACAAATTGATTATGGTGTTCTCTTGATGACTGAAGTAGTTTTTATGTATTTAGTCCAAATAGTATTTCACACTTTCCACACCATATTGTAATATAAAACACAATCAGTAGTCCAGGGGTCAATAGACTAATTTTCACAAATTGGTATCACTTAAAGGGACCACACAATTTTGGTGTTTTTGACTTCCTCTATGTCTCTAGTTTACATTTTGGTATGATAGAGCTGCGTATCTAGTAGCTTAATAAATTTTTTGGATGATCTTTGGTCCTCCCCAAAATTGAAAATAGTCAAAATTGAGGCTTCTTCAAAAGGGACAGTGTCTGCCTTATCACACGAATCTCAGGAAATAATTAGCAGAATGTCACCAAATTTGGACTGAATGTTCACAGACAGTTGCTGCACACAATGCAGCAAAGATTTTATCAGTACCTTGCTCCTTTTCAAAAATATATACACCTAAACACACATGAATTATAGGCGGACATGGAATAAGGAATAAAAAAATCCAAAAGGCATGTATATATGTGTTTTCCATTATTAATGTAAATAAGCCAATCGCCCAAAAACTGCATTTATATGTGCCAAAGAATGTCATCTTATCATAAAAGTAGGTTATTAGATTATTCACCTCACCATCTGATGTCACCAGCCCCTGACAGGTAGCTAGTGCAGCCAGAACTTCAAACAGACGAATAGAATGGGGCCCTATTAGTCCAGGGGCTAAAGGGATCGTTTTCACAACTTGGTAGGCCCCTATCACCCATGGGGACCAAACAATTTTGGCATTTTTATCTCTCTACAGGTCTCTAGTTTATATTTTGGTTTGATAGCCCTGCCTATCTAGTAGCTTAATTACAGTTATCACTCTGTAAACAAACTTACACCCGTGTAGGCAAAACACTACAAATAGGGTGAAAAATTAACTAATAGATATCCCCATGAAACTTGCCCAGTTGATCACTCATATTAAGACAAGTATTTTTTGTATTACAAATTTTCGGAAATATTTTTTTTAAATATGCACCAATTTTGTTAATGAAGACAATCACAACGAGGGTAAATTGATTACGCAGTTACTGTGCTAACACTCTGTGTTACTGTAGCCTACAGTACGCCTACTAGCACTCAGAGCTGCCCCGTTGCTATTTGACCCATAACTAGGAAGCAAAGGGAGTGCTACAGCTTGCCTAAGGTGGACTCCCAGGCTAGCAGAGGGAAAGAGATGCCTTATTTCTCCATTGTATGCCGTCCTAAAATAGAGGGGCCCACCTGCTGAGGCAGCAGTAGCATACTAAAAAAGGGACCTGCATGTAATATTTTTAGATCTTGCAAATGCGTTTGGTTCAGTACCACATAGCCTCATTTGGAGCATGTTTGACTACTTCAAAGTGCAACAGGTAGTTGTTAACTTCGTGAAAGGTTATTTTCAGGATATTAGGTTGTGTCCAAGTACGGCAGGTTTCACAACAGGTTGGCAGAGGCAAGAAATAGGCATCATGGCAAGGTGTACAATTTCTCCATTAGCATTTACTATGGCGATGGAAGTAATCATCGGGGCTTCAAAGTGGGTGGTAGGTGGGGAGAGACAGCAGAACGGGTTGCATCTTCCACCATTTAGGGCTTACATGGATGACGTGACGCTGGTGACCACAACAATGCCATGTACAAAGAGGCTACTAGAGAAGGTAAATAAGAACCTCAAGTGGGCCAGCATGAAGATCAAGCCTAATAAGTCTAGAGGCATCTCGATATGTAGAGGAAAGTTAAGTGACAGGAAGTTTGTCATAGATGATGAGGAAATCCCAACAATTAGGGAAAAGTCAGTAAAGAGCTTAGGTAGGTGGTACAATGTAGAGTTGAATGATGAAGAACAAGTGGTGAAATTTAGAAAAGATGTGGCTGAAGGATTGGATAGAATAAATAAATCAGAACTTCCAGGAAAGTTGACGTTGTGGTGTTTACAATTTGGGCTATATCCTAGGTTAATGTGGCCATTATCAGTTTATGAAATCCCAATATCTGTTGTGGAGAGAACTGAAAGGTCAGTTAGCTCCTATATTAGGAAGTGGTTGGGCACTCCTAGGTGCCTAAGTAGTGTTGCATTGTATGGAAAAGGGACACCAGCTGCCAGTATCTAGTATAACAGAGGAATTTAAATGTACCAAGGTCAGGACAGAGCTCTTGTTATCTGGGAGTAAGGACGTGGTAGTTAGGAGTGTGGTTCCAAATCCAACCAAGGGGAGGAATGGAACCCAAGAACAGCAGTTCAGGAGGCAGAGGCAGCTCTTAGGCATGCAGAGATTGTAGGTAATGTTCAGTTTGGCCGAGGAGGCCTGGGGCTTGGCCCAGGCAAACCGTGATGGAATAAAGCAGGTCTCAAAGATAAAAGAAAGCTGGTCATGGAACAGATACGTAGACAGGAGGAGATAGTAAGGGGTGCAAAGGTAGTGGCCCAGGCTAAACAGGGACAGTGGTTGAATTGGGAAAGTGTAGAGAAGAGGAAGCTTAGTTGGAGGGACCTGTGGAGTATGGAGGAGAATCGTATTAGATTCCTGGTAGGGGCTACATACGATGTGTTACCAATCCCCCAGAACCTAAAACTGTGGGTAAATGGGGACCCATCATGCCCAATGTGTTCAGGTACTGCGGGCTTAAAGCATATTTTGTCAGGCTGTAATGTTAGCGTGTCATGAGTACGATAAACATAGTGACATAACCAGGTGTTGAAAAGTTTAGCTGCAGGAATCAAAGGGAAACGAAAAAGGGAAATTCAGAGGGTTTTAAAGATAGGAGTTTAGCAATTCAGTTTGTCCGTGAGGGAGAGAAATACAGAAGCGATAAGTTAGTAAGGAGGCAGGGGTGTGACCGCCTAGAAGGTGCTTGTGATTGGGAAATGCAAGTAGATTTAGGGGGAAAGCTTGTTGTTCCCCAGGAAATAGTTTGTAACAAGCAGAGGCCTGACGTAGTGTTGTGGTCAGTGAGTCAACGGATAGTTTATTTCACTGAGCTGACAGTTCCTTGGGAAGACTCAGTGGAAGAAGCCTATGAAAGAAAAAAGCGTAGGTATGCAGACTTAGGAGCAGAAGCTGAACAGCGAGGATGGAAGACTAGGATTTGTCCAGTGGAAGTGGGGTGTAAGGGATTCAGAGCAAGATCAGCTGTCTTGCTCCTGGGGGAACTCGGAGTGCGGGGACAGAGTTTGAGGAGGACAGTGAAGGAAATGTCAGATGAAGCAGCCAGAGCTAGTCAGTGGATTTGGATGAGGAGGGATAATGTCAGTTGGGAGCCAGCAGGGGGAAGTACTAAGCAGGGTACATGACTCCTTGAGATCAGGTGGAGAGATCCATCAATCAGTCCTCTCAGGAGAAAATCCAGGAAGAGGAAGGTTATTTAAGGGTGGGAGTGGCCTATTTGAATCCCTTTTGTTTGAGACCATGCTGCAAGGTGAGTGTGTTTGCTGATCCTGTGAGTTTATCTTCTCTATCTCCTTTAGCTTTAGCTTATATTGGAGTTATGCTATGCAATGTGTGAAATAGAATATGGTGAATGTGCTAGGAAAGGTAGTATCAGCACTGTCTCTACCTGGAGCTCGCATATACAGAGCCTGGGATTGGTTGAAGGTGGCAGTGCTGTTTGGGCTGAGAAAGCCATGTGTGATGTCAGATGTACCTGCCTTCCACAAACACAATTAAAGTTAACACGCTTTACTACCAGCTATTTTGTGCAAGGCGTGGAGAAATAGACTCCAGTCAGCTTCCACCTTGTGAAGATTGTCTCTACATGCATGCTTTGTGAGCAAAATATCAGCCTGCTATCTGGCGGAGGAGTCTGGAGCGCAATCCAAGTGTACCAAATCCAAAGGATCATGGATGGAAGATCCATGATGAGGATCTGGCCATTGAGTGGATGCGAGGTAAGCCTGCACCAGAGGCTGTATTGGCCATACTATCATGCTCCTGCTCACAAACATGTAAACTTTCAGAATGCCCATGCCTGCAAAATGGTCTGCATTGCACAGACATGTGTAAACTACAAACCTGCAGCAACCAGGCAAATGAGCTGGAATGTTTTCCGGAGCTGAATGATAGTGATGTGGATGATGAATGATGTGACAGAGTAAGTGCTATACTTAGTAACGGCTCTAGATGGCCTAAATTCTAATTCGTGTTCCTAGTGTTGACATTATCTCTGTGCCTTATGCCATCTCTCCCTCTGTTTTAAGGACTCATCAGCCACAGCTCCTGTCTCTTCTCCACCTGATTTGAAGTCTGCCATTGCTGTCTCTCCATGCTCTCCGCTGACATTCAATTTCAGTATAGTGGCTCTGAGTGTTAGTTAGGATGAGGGCAGCAGGTGGGCCCCCCCTATTTTAGGACGGCATACAATGGAGAAATAAGGCATCTCTTTCCCTCTGCTAGCCTGGGAGTCCACCTTAGGCAAGCTGTAGCACTCCCTTTGCTTCCTAGTTATGGGTCAAATAGCAACTGGGCAGCTCTGAGTGCTAGTAGGCGTACTGTAGGCTACAGTAACACAGAGTGTTAGCACAATAACTGCGTAATCAATTTCCCCTCGTTGTGATTGTCTTCATTAACAAAATTGGTGCATATTTAAATAAAATATTTCCGAAAATTTGTAATACAAAAAATACTTGTCTTAATATGAGTGATCAACTGGGCAAGTTTCATGGGGATATCTATTAGTTAATTTTTCACCCTATTTGTAGTGTTTTGCCTACACGGGTGTAAGTTTGTTTACAGAGTGACTGTAATTAAGCTACTAGATAGGCAGGGCTATCAAACCAAAATATAAACTAGAGACATAGAGGAAGTCAAAAACACCAAAATTGTTTGGTCCCTTTAAGTGATACCAATTTGTGAAAATTAGTCTATTGACCCCTGGACTACTGATTGTGTTTTATATTACAATATGGTGTGGAAAGTGCGAAATACTATTTGGACTAAATACATAAAATCTACTTCAGTCATCAAGAGAACACCATAATCAATTTGTAAAATAAAAAAGTACGTTAAGAAATTGGTTCATTTATATATGTATGATGTATGATTCAAGAGTTATGTTTATCCCTCATTTTGACCTGTCTATCACAAATTTGGGAGTAGACATAGCTCTAACAGTCTCCCAGACTTTATTTTTTTAGTTACAGCAACATGTAACCAATCAAATGAAAGCTTAGAGTGCTGGGCAGTTTTCTATAGCTATTAAAAAGCTGATGTTTCTCACCAAATACCGACAAATTGGGAAGATTTCCTATAGGTCATACCTTTTTTTTATATTTTTTTCTGCTAAATTTTGCAAAGAAAAGCCAATTATGCTTAGACATACATTTTAAATCATTAAAATAACCATTTTAATTGATTTCTCATGCTTAATTTATGCAAAAAAGATGGTTTATTTGTCTCTGTACAATATATGGTTCAAAAGTTGTGGATACATTTGATTTTTAATTTTTTCCATATATTCTGATTGACGGAATTCGAAATTCTGCCGGAATTCCGAGGACTACCCTTTTTCGCGATGGGAACATCAAAATTCGTTATCTACAGACCTTCACGATTCCAAAAATATAGGTTTCATTTAGAAATCAACCGTGACCATGGGGACCCCCCCTTCCTACTAGACTACTGCTTGTTGCTCAGAATTGCCTAATTTTACCTAAAATTGCCCGGCCCTGACCATTGCTGGGCAGCAGCTATAATTGTTATTCTTATTATTAGATGCAAAAAAATTACCACCTGAAAGAGGTGTGTCAGGTATTAACATGCTTCAGAGTAACCAAATGTTACCTACATATCAGCAATAATAGTATCAATCCTTATTATTGTTATTAATTGTAAAAAAAAAAATAAAATAAAAAAATCACCACTTGAAAGAGGTGTGTAGGTATTAACATACTCCAAAGTTACCTACATGTAATTTCCCCTGAGTAGCAGTATTGACAGGTTAGCAAGCTAACAAACCTTAACTTCAGCTCACTGGATCTCTGTGTATTTCAGCAAACGTTAGCGGTTTGTCATCTTACCTGTAGATGTTTCTTTAAATTGGATGTCGAGTCCCTGGATGTTGACAGTATTTTGACAGCTGGGAGGCACATCTTGCACTGTACTGTGATGTTGTTCCCCTTTTCTCATGCCAGAGTTTCCATGCAGTGAAGGCATTTTTCTCCCCATAAGAGGCCATAGCGTTTAACAGTCATTTGCGCTTTTCCGTCCTTCCGCTGGTGGTCATTTCACGTGTTGTTTTGTTGTGATGTTGTGTCTTAAAGTGTCGCAATGCGTGTGCACTGTGCACGTGTCTGCTGCATCCCGTTTGATTTTTAAAATGTAATCCTGCTAAGTAATCCCACTTTTTATCAAATATACCGGTAATCTAATTACATATTTTTTTCTGTACTGTAACAGACTACAATTATCTTTTTTTTGTATCCTAATCCTAATTGTAATCCGTTACTCCCCAAGCCTGTAGAATTTATATATATATATATATATATATATATATATATATATATATATATATATACATACATATACATATATGTATATATATACATATACATACATATACACATATATATATATATATATACAGTACAGGCCAAAAGTTTGGACACACCTTCTCATTCAATGCGTTTTCTTTATTTTCATGACTATTTACATTGTAGATTCTCACTGAAGGCATCAAAACTATGAATGAACACATGTGGAGTTATGTACTTAACAAAAAAAGGTGAAATAACTGAAAACATGTTTTATATTCTAGTTTCTTCAAAATAGCCACCCTTTGCTCTGATTACTGCTTTGCACACTCTTGGCATTCTCTCTTCAAGAGGTAGTCACCTGAAATGGTTTCCACTTCACAGGTGTGCCTTATCAGGGTTAATTAGTGGAATTCCTTGCTTTATCAATGGGGTTGGGACCATCAGTTGTGTTGTGCAGAAGTCAGGTCAGGTCAGCCGACAGCCCTATTGGACAACTGTTAAAATTCATATTATGGCAAGAACCAATCAGCTAACTAAAGAAAAACGAGTGGCCATCATTACTTTAAGAAATGAAGGTCAGTCAGTCCGGAAAATTGCAAAAACTTTAAATGTGTCCCCAAGTGGAGTCGCTAAAACCATCAAGCGCTACAACGAAACTGACACACATGAGGACCGACCCAGGAAAGGAAGACCAAGAGTCACCTCTGCTTCTGAGGATAAGTTCATCCGAGTCACCAGCCTCAGAAATCGCAAGTTAACAGCAGCTGCCACACAGAGTTCTAGCAGCAGACCCATCTCTAGAACAACTGTTAAGAGGAGACTGCGCGAATCAGGCCTTCATGGTCAAATAGCTGCTAGGAAACCACTGCTAAGGAGAGGCAACAAGCAGAAGAGATTTGTTTGGGCCAAAAAACACAAGGAATGGACATTAGACCAGTGGAAATCTGTGCTTTGGTCTGATGAGTCCAAATTTGAGATCTTTGGTTCCAACCGCCGTGTCTTTGTGAGACGCAGAAAAGGTGAACAGATGATTCCACATGCCTGGTTCCCACTGTGAAGCATGGAGGAGGAGGTGTTGGTGTGGGGGTGTTATGCTGGTGACACTGTTGGAGATTTATTCAAAATTGAAGGCACACTGAACCAGCATGGCTACCACAGCATCCTGCAGGGACATGCCATCCCATCCGGTTTGCGTTTAGTTGGACGATCATTTATTTTTCAACAGGACAATGACCCCAAACACACCTACAGGCTGTGTAAGGGCTATTTGACCAAGAAGGAGAGTGATGGAGTGCTGCGGCAGATGACCTGGCCCCCACAGTCACTGGACCTGAACCCAAACGAGATGGTTTGGGGTGAGCTGGACCGCAGAGTGAAGGCAAAGGGGTCAACAAGTGCTAAACACCTCTGGGAACTCCTTCAAGACTGTTGGAAAACCATTTCAGGTGACTACCTCTTGAAGCTCATCGAGAGAATGCCAAGAGTGTGCAAAGCAGTAATCAGAGCAAAGGGTGGCTATTTTGAAGAAACTAGAATATAAAACATGTTTTCAGTTATTTCACATTTTCTTGTTAAGTACATAACTCCACATGTGTTCATTAATAGTTTTGATGCCTTCAGTGAGAATCTACAATGTAAATAGTCATGAAAATAAAGAAAACGCGTTGAATGAGAAGGTGTGTCCAAACTTTTGGCCTGTACTGTATATATATATATATATCTATATAGATATAAATATAAATATATTTATATATCTATATCTATATCTATATCTATATAGATATATACACACACACACACACATAGATATATATATGTATATATATCAAGGAGGACTTCACATGCCTCATCGACAGTCTACTGGACACCGGCAAAAAACTGATTATTTCGGGCCACTGCCCTCACTGTACTCTGGCGACATCAAATTCAGCCGGCTTCGTCAATTTCATACCTGGTTGAAGCGCCTCTGTTTGGATAAGGGCATCCCTTTTGTGGACAATTTTGTAGCCTTCTTGCACAGACCGCAATTATTTAAAAGGGACGGTCTTCATCCCAATGTACAGGGCTCCCGCCTCTTAGCATCAAATATTGAACTGACCCTCCGCTCCTGTACTGTCTGACTCGCTACATCACTGGCCGGGCCCCACAGCAGCCCCTACCTGTGTGGCTGTCTCCCTACACCGAAGAGCATCCCTGTAAGAATCACAAATAGACTACATGGACCATTTTCACCTTTTCCCACCAGATACAGAAACCCAAATAATGTAATCCTAATCAGACCTTCTTCTAGTTTTGCACTCTCCCCTTCTACCATCACCCCCCTAGTCCCAAGTTCAGCCAAGCTACTAAACCTACAGCAACCTGGTGAAATCAGGTCATTAAAAGACCTTCGATCTGGAGGCGGTCTGAAATTCTTGCACTTAAACATTAGGAGCTTACTGCCTAAATTAGATTTCATAACTGTGCTGGTCAGGGAATCGGCCCCCAACATAATTGTTATTACAGAGTCCTGGCTGACTGATAAAATACCAGATTCAGACGTGGCCATTAGTGACTTCAACTTGTTTAGAGCAGACAGGAACTCTAAAGGGGGCGGGGTTATAATTTATGTCAAAGAACACCTGGCTGCACATATAATTTTATCCACTTCTGTGCCCAAACAATTTGAATGTATTGTTCTGGATGTCTGCGTTGGCGGCGACATCCATATCTTAATCAGTGGGATTTATCGCCCACCCACTGTCCCAAACCCAGCTCTTGATGAGTTATGCAAAATACTGTCCAACTATACCTTGGTCTAATTCCAGATTCAGAGCTGGCTTTTGAGTATTTCTTAAATCTTTTTAACTCTCTTATACAAAAACACACCCCCTATAAGAATCTTTGGATAAAAAATCGATCCAACCCCTGGTTCTCTGCCAATATTTCTGAAGCTCTCCGTTTTAGAGACCTGGCCTGGTCAAAGGCCAGACTTACTAATAATCCTTCTGATTGGTTGCATTTTAGGAAACTGTGTCATAATTGTATTAGTTTGATTCGAACAGCCAAATCTAATTATTACTTATCCTCTCTCACCTCCAGCCACGACAATGCTGCCAGATTTTGGAAGACTATAAAATCCTTAAAATCCTCACCTTGTTCCTCTCTCCCTGCACAAATTAGTTATGGTAATACCTCTATTACAAACAAATTAGACATTTGTGACACTTTTAATCACCATTTCATAGCCCTTATCATAGTGTCTTACGCTTCATCACAGGGGATTCATTTTATACTCACCACTGCACTTTATATAGTAAAGTTGGCTGGTCCTCTCTTGCTACCTGCAGAGAACAGCACTGTTTTTTATTTATCTATTAGACCCTACTTGGGAAGCTACCAACATATTTAACCTCACTTTTGAAACTCCGTGCCACTGGACTCCATACACGCTCACAATCCCATATCAATCTAAACATTCCCCATGTAAACACCAATCTTGGAAAGACAGCTTTCACCTTCTATGCTCCATACCGCTGGAATAATCTATAGGAGTCAGTGAAACTTAACAAACTCATTTCAATAGAGTTTTTCAAAGCTCTACTTAATGTTGCGGTCCCGAGCACTCAGTCATGCTCGTTATTCCTAGTCTGTCTATTTTATTCAACATTTTATATTACTGTACTTGTTTATTGCATTATGTGTTGTGATATGTATTCTGAACTTTTTAACTTCTTAATCGTAGACTAATTCTTAGTCTGGTTTACTATTATATTTGGCACTTTACACTTATGTACTCTTGTATTGCATTGATGTGTTGTGATCTGTATTTTGAACTGTGCTCAATGCAGGGCGTCCTTGAAAAAGAGAGCTTGCTCTCAATGGACCTCCCTGTTAAAATAAAGGCTAAATAAAAAAATTAAATAAATATATATACACATGTATATATACACATATAATTAGTGTTTTGGGAGAGTGGGGGTTTGCCTGTCACCAGTTGTATCATTATTAGACTCCATTGGCTTCAGTCAGGGTGTACATGAACCCACTCACTGTTTTAACCATACCCTCGATCTAGTTCTGACGTATGGAATTGAAATTGATAACCTAACAGTCTTTCCACAGAATCCCTCGCTATCGGGTCATTATTTGATTACTTTTGATTTCTTTTTACTCGATTACACACCACTCAGCAACAGTTACTATACCAGATGTTTATCAGATAGTGCTGTCGCAAAATTTAAGGAAATGATTACTCCGTCGTTAAATTCAATATTAAGTCCTTTAGTAACAGAGGTTTCCCACACCGACTTTAACCTCTCCCGAATTGATCAATTTGTTGATAGCGCCGTAAGCTCGCTGCGAACAACACTCGACTCTGTAGCTCCTCTTAAAAAGAAGTTAACAAAACAAAGAAAGTTCGCTCCTTGGTATAACTCTCAAACCCGTGAATTAAAACAAATATCGCGAAAGTTTGAAAGGAATTGGCGATTAACCAAACTGGAAGAATCTCGTTTAATCTGGGCAGACAGTCTCAAAACTTATAAGAGGGGCCTCCGCAATGCCAGAGCAAACTATTACTCAGCTTTAATAGAAGAAAACAAAAATAACCCCAGGTTTCTTTTCAGCACTGTAGCCAGGCTGACTGAGAGTCAAAGCTCTATTGAGCCTTGTATTCCTTTAGCCCTTAGCAGTAATTCTAACTACTAGAGGCAAAATTCATGACCTCCTGTCCTCAGATAGTACCTATCTAACCTCAAACACAGCTGTAACACCTAATATTTATCTAGATTGCTTCTCCCCAATTTCTCTTTAAGAATTGACCGCAGTGATTTCTTCATCTAAATCATCAACGTGTCTCTTAGACCCCCATCCCAACTAGGCTACTCAAGGAGGTCTTACCTTTAGTTAACACCCATATATTAGATATGATCAATATATCCTTATTAACAGGCTATGTACCACAGTCTTTTAAGGTAGCTGTAATTAAACCTCTACTAAAAAAGCCCACCCTGGATCCAGAGGTGTTAGCCAACTATAGACCAATATCTAATCTTCCCTTTATGTCAAAGATCCTTGAGAAAGTAGTCGCAGACCAGCTGTGTGATTTTCTCCATGATAATAATTTATTTGAGGAATTACAGTCAGGATTTAGAGTGCATCATAGCACTGAGACAGCACTAGTTAAAATTACAAATGACCTTCTGATTGCTTCAGACAAAGGACTCGTCTCTGTACTTGTTTTATTCGATCTTAGTGCAGCGTTTGACACTGTTGACCATGAAATTCTGCTACACAGACTGGAACACTTAATTGGCCTAAAAGGTTCTGCACTAAGCTGGTTTAAATCTTATTTATCTGATCGTTTTCAATTTGTTGACGTTCATAATGAATCATCTGTACGTACTAAAGTTTGTTTTGGAGTTCCGCAAGGTTCTGTGCTTGGACCAATCCTATTTATTCTATATATGCTTCCTTTAGGCAACATCATTAGAAATCACTCTATAAATTTCCATTATTATGCGGATGATACACAGCTGTATTTATTGATGAAGCCAGAAGAAAGTAATCAATTAACTAAACTTCATAATTGTCTCAAAGACATAAAAACCTGGATGAGCACCAATTTCATGTTAAATTCATGTTAAATTTGATGTTAAATTTCATGTTAAATTTGATGTTAAATTCAGACTTGGCCCCAAACAACTCAGAGACTCTTTATCTGATGACATAGTTTCTCTCGATGGCATTGCTCTGGCCTCTAGCACTACCGTAAGAAACCTCGGAGTAACATTTGATCAAGATTTGTCTTTTAATTCTCATTTAAAACAAACCTCACGGACTGCATTTTTTCATCTGCGTAATATTGCAAAAATTAGGCCTATCCTGACCCAAAAAGATGCAGAAAAATTGGTCCACGCTTTTGTTACCTCAAGGCTGGATTACTGTAACTCTCTATTATCAGGTAGCTCTAGTAAATCATTAAAAACTCTCCAGCTAATTCAGAATGCACCAGCACGAGTACTAACAGGAACTAAGAAACGAGATCATAATTCTCCTGTTTTAGCTTCTCTGCACTGGCTCCCTGTAAAATCCAGAATTGAATTTAAAATCCTACTGTTAACTTATGAAGCTCTAAATGGTCAAGCTCCGCCATATCTTAGAGAGCTCATAGTGCCATATTATCCCACCAGAACTCTGCGCTCTGAGAACTCAGGGCTACTCGTGGTCCCTAAAGTCTCCAAAAGTAGATCAGGAGCCAGAGCCTTCAGCTATCAGGCTCCTCTCCTGTGGAATCATCTTCCTGTTACGGTCCGGGAGGCAGACACCGTCTCCACATTTAAGAATAGACTTAAGACTTTCCTCTTTGATAAAGCTTATAGTTAAGGCTGGCCAGGCTTGCCCTGTACCAGCCCCTTGTTAGGCTGACTTAGGCCTAGTCTGCCGGAGGACCACCTATAATGCACCGGGCACCTCTCTCTCTCTCTCTCTCTCTCTCTCTCTCTCTCTCTCTCTCTCTCTCTCTCTCTCTCATCCTATTACTGTATCTTGTTTACTCGGCCATTCTGGATGTCACTAACTCGGCTTCTTCTCCGGAGCCTTTGTGCTCCACTGTCTCTCAGGTTAACTCATATTGCAGCGGTGCCTGGATAGTGTGACGTGTGTGGTTGTGCTGCTGCCGTGGTCCTGCCAGATGCCTCCTGCTGCTGCTGCTGCCATCATTAGTCATTAGTCATACTTCTACTGTTATTATACACATATGATTATTATCATACATGTATACTGCCAGATACTAATATATACTTTCAACATATTGTACCACAGTAGCCAGAACTATAACGACAATATTATTACTTTCATGAATGTTGTTGTAAGCTACTGTCATTACCGAGGATGTCATACAGATTACTGTTAATGTGTTATGCTGATCTGTTCTGTACGACATCTATTGCACGTCTGTCCGTCCTGGAAGAGGGATCCCTCCTCAGTTGCTCTTCCTGAGGTTTCTACCATTTTTTTTTCCCCGGTAAAGGGTTTTTTTTGGGGAGTTTTTCCTTATCCGCTGTGAGGGTCTAAAGGACAGAGGGATGTCGTATGCTGTAAAGCCCTGTGAGGCAAATTGTATTTGTGATATTGGGCTTTATAAATAAAATTGATTGATTGATTGACCAGCCAAAGGACGGCAACTCGAGCGGCTCAACAGAAAAACTGGACTTCAGATTCACAAAGACATTTACAAAGACCATATGTTACACTATAAGGACTGCATTACTCAAACCAAATCAAACTACTACACCGTTATTATCTGTTCCAAAGAAAGTAACATCAAATCACTGTTCTCACTGCATAAGACTATCACACAAGCCCCGGAATCTGTACCAACTCATCTTTGTTCTACTGCTCTCTGTAACTCCATCATGTCATTCTTCAGTCAGAAAATCCAGATGATCCATCATCAACTCAGCTCATAACCCACCCTCAATGTTGTACCCGAACTTCCCCCTCCTACCCTCTCTTTTTCCTCCTTCCAGCTCCCCACCACCTCAGAAATTTCAGATCTTATCCGGATGTCCAAAGCCATCCACCTGTCAGCTCGACCCTCTCCCCACAGTTCTGGTCAAAGCCTGCCTCCCTTCCCTGGTCCCTCTCATCTCTTCCATCATCCACTCCTCTCTCTCCACTGGAACTGTTCCTACACCATTCAAAACCGCTGCAATTACCCCAATTCTGAAAAAACCCGGTGCAGATCCCACCAGCTTCAATAACCTACGTCCAATCTCTAATCTCCCCTTCATTTCCAAGATTCTTGAAAAAACAGTAGCAATTCAACTCCACTCCCATCTTTCACACAACAACCTGTATGAACAGTTCCAGTCTGGTTTCCGCCCTCTCCACAGCACAGAAACTGCACTCACAAAAATAACCAACGACCTCCTCATGGCAGCTGATTCTGGTTTACTCTCCATCCTCATCCTCCTTGACCTCAGTGCAGCCTTTGACACCATCTGTCACACCACCCTCCTAACTAGACTATCCTCCATCTGCATCACTCATACTCCTCTAGACTGGTTTAAATCTTATCTCTCTCACCGCACTCAGTTCATCCAGCTCAAACACTTCACAGCCCAACCTTCCGCCGTTACTTCAGGTGTGCCCCAGGGCTCTGTCCTGGGGCCCCTCCTCTTCATCATTTACCTTCTTCCCCTTGGCAGCATCTTCCGCAAACATAACATCACCTTTCACTGTTACACGGATGACACCAAGCTCTACCTCGCTAGCAAACCCACTGCCAACCTCCCACCCCTCCTCCCTTATTGACTGCTTAACTGAAATAAAATCCTGGTTCCTCAAATCTTCTGAAACTCAACTCTGATAAAACCGAGATTCTTCTCATTGGCACACAGTCAACACTTTCCAAAACTGATAGTTTCCCCCTCACCATTGACAACTGCTCCATCTTCCCCTCCCCACAGGTTAAGAGTCTGGGTGTCATCCTTGACAGCACACTTTCCTTCCGATCTCACATTAACAACATCACCCGGTCTGCTTACTTCCACCTACGCAACATCAACCGCCTCCGCCCCTTCCTTACTCCCCATGCCACTGCTATCCTTGTCCATAGTCTCATCACTTCCTGCCTGGATTACTGCAACTCCCTCCTCTCCGGTCTCACCCACAAATCCCTGCACAAACTTCAACTGGTCCAGAATTCAGCTGCCCGTGTCATCACCAGAACCCCCACCATCCACCACATCACTCCCGTCCTACAGCAGCTCCACTGGCTCCTGGTCAAGTCCCGCATTGACTTCAAAATCCTTCTGCTTGCATTCAAGGCCATCCATAATCTTGCCCCCCCCATATCTTTCCAGTCTTCTCCACATCGCCACTCCCTCTTGCACCCTCTGATCATCCTCCTCCATTCTGTTGACTGTCCCCTCCGCCCATCTCATGACCATGGGGAGCAGAGCTTTCACCTGCTCTGCTCCCCAGCTCTGGAACTCTCTTCCACCCAAAATAAGGAACATCAGTACACTATCACAATTCAAGTCCCGACTCAAAACACACCTGTTTAAGATCGCCTTTTCCCTTCACTAACCCCATTTCCTGTCCACATCTAACTGTTTTTACTCGTGTGTACTTTTTGTGATTTTCTTTTGTAATCTTATTTTAAATTATTTTAATTGATTGTATTGTTTACTGTGCACTGTCTTTTATCCATTGTATGGTGTCCTTGAGTGACAGAAAGGCGCCTAAGAAATAAAATGTATTATTTTATTATTATTATAAATGATATTTATATAGCCATAATAATGGTATTATATGTATTAGTCCCTCCAGAAAATTGCGATCTTGCAATCGCAATAATTAACACAAATTCACCAAAAGTCCACAACATTTGCGGGGGCTTGCAGTTTTTCAAAAGTCCAGTGATTTTTCATTTGAAACGTCATCAGACGCGTACTCAAATGCGCTAATGGCTTTGCATGGAGAAACGCTCTGTATGGATATAAGAATTTGCACTGTTTTAATACATACAATATGTGTTGAATTTATTTAAATGTTATGTTTACAGAAGATGTAGCTTACATGTTTTAAAGTCACATTGTCTGGTTTGAGAGCTACAATATTCACTCAGGATTTTTTTCAACATTTCAACATTATTGGAGTCCATGTTTTGAAACTAATTAAATAAAAAAAAAAGAAGAGAACTATAAAAAACATTTACAGCTATTTTTGTAATATTCTGTATGATTATTATAGCAAGTGATTTCATGACTTATTTTTTTGGAGTTAGTAATTTAAAAAAAAAAAATCACATTTTTTTTTTTATCTCCGCCTGTTATTAGCTGCATTTTTTGTCATTTGCCACATTTTCCTGCAAAAAAAAAAAAAAAAGAAAAAAAAAAAGAAAATTCAGCAATTTTTATCGCAATTTTCTACAAAACTGGCTTCAAATTCAATTTTTTTTTTGCCACAAGATCCTGGAGGGACTGATATATATATAGGCCTAGTGATAATCATTAAAAATGCTCTATGTGGGAAACTCTCCCACTATTAAAGTAATAAGAGGCGCAGTAAACCACCTCAGCTTCCACATTTACTGCTCCTCCTGGTGGATGGACAGACCAATGCAACTGGTTTCTACAAATTAAATTTATGGGTGTTACCAGTTAGCCCGTATTCTCTATGTCATCGTGGGGGATCTCATTAGAGCTACGAGCCCGGCCAGGTGACAACAGGGACCTGTCACGGATCGGTCAGGGCTCCACCACAGACCAAATGGAAATTTGAAGTGGCTGCATCTGTATTTTGAGTTTTTATTTTGGCTAACATGGAGGAGGTGGGAAGCTGGATTTCTATCAAATCTCTGCAACCTATGCATCAACGAGTTTTTTTGTTGTAGTGTGTGTTTTTTTTCTTTCATTAAAAAGAGAAATATAAATAAACACAAATGCAGCATCATTGGAGTTTAAGATTACTCCCTTTAATTGATGGACATATTTTCTATATATATTTAGTGTTGGTTCTATTCACAATGCAAAGCAGAATTTTTTGATTTATAAACCTTTTTTTTAGCCACTGATTGATCAGTATCCCCAGTTAAAGGGCTTTATAAAACTTAGTTTGGTTAAAAATAAAACTGAAGATAGATCTATGTGTGGATGTATATATGGGTGGATAGACAGACAGACAGATGGAGAAAGCACAGTATGAGGAAGTAAAAATATGTGGAAACATATTTCATAGTAAATTACATGTCAATTTCTAAAAAATGCTGCTATGAACCTTTGTCAGTAGCTCAGTTGGCTATTTGTATTTGTTGTTTGCAACGACTGTCCGCAAACACAGTTGCTACTGTGCTCAAAAGTCAATTATAAATGGGCCACCCCTCAAGACTACAGGAGATGAGTGTTTGATACTCAAAAACATAGTCTTTCAGTGTAGTATAGCCTACAGTGCCAAAATGCATTTGCTGACCTGCCATTTACTATGTATCATATTTTCTGTATGTCATCTCAAAATAAAAGGCTCGGATCAGATTTTCTTGACAGACTGATTTCTGAGGTCCAGTATGGAATGTGTAACATAGCTCACCTGGCTGCCTGTATTGTGCAGATGCTTTACAAGGCTGCTCATGTGTACCAGAAGACACGGAGAGAGACAGCAGTGCTTTGATATTTTTTTTGCAATTTTCTTTTTATTTTCAGAGGTATTGCATACAATCAAGACACTGCCAATGTTTACAAATAATTCAAGAAAATAAAAACAGTGTAGTCTTGGCAGTTCAGATACAATTTTAAGCCATCATAACCTCAATACCCCTCTTTTCTGTCTTTTCCCCCTTCTTTTTAAGATTCTCATTTGTATATATACATATACATATACATATACATATATGTGTATATATATTAACATATATATATATATATATATATATATATAAACATCATTTTAAAATGTACGTGTATAAAAAGTTTATATGAAAATAACCCCAGAGAATATATATGTAAATAATAAACTGCAAAAAACAATAACAAGAAAGTGCAGATGAAATTAGGCTATTGTGTGTGTCTTTACATACCCATACTATGCACTCACTTATATTTGTACACATTTGCTTTCGCATACATACATACATACATACATTCCTGCAGGGCCGTGCTGTGCTGTGCCGTTTTCAAAAACTACTAAAGAAACATTTCAAAAACTTCCTGAAAAAATGTCTTGATTTTATTAATTATTAAACAAATGTTGCATTGCAATAAAGAACATGAACATTACTTAAGTTATATTAACTTACAGTTCACAATAAATAAAAAAAAAACTTGTTAATCTCTTAATAGTCTATTCTCTAAATAATATTATTTCTCCACTTGCAGTCTGTGTGTGGGAGGGAGATGTACTTGAGGCTGCATCACTTGGTGCTGAGGTGGATGAGGTGGCTGCAGTTACATTAGTAGACCCAGGATTTGCAGAGGTGGGGCACAAATACTTCAGAAGTGCATCTAAAAAGGAGGAGACAGGAGGAGATACGTATATTTGACAAACTGGGCTTTTACACTATATTAATCAAATAGCTGTTGTGAAACCATCATGGCATTACCATAACAGCATCTATCATTACAGCCTGCCTTGATCTAATGACATTTTAACACAGCAAACAGCCAAAATATAAACAATGCAACTGTAACATCACAAATTACACAAATCTGAAAACTGGAAAACATAAATATACAGTAACTTATATGAATATATGCCTGGCTGGTAAACAGTGAGTGGTTTGTGCAGCAGCACACTAACATTTAACATTAAAAGAAAAGGCCAATATATTAAATTATGTTGCTTATTCATTCCCCCAAACACTTTGAGATGGGAGCAGCATTAAATGACATTAACTCTAGCTGAATGCTGAAAGTGTTCCTAAAACAAGTGGCTAATGAAGTCACAGTAACATTGATGTTACATAGTAGTAGCCTAGCCTAACCGCCAGGGGCGGATCTAGAAAAATATTTATGGGGTGGCAAGAGGGGGGCAGGAATTTTTGAGGGGTGGCAACATATGGCAGATGTGTATATATACTGAATTTGATCACAGTTATCACAGTTTGATGAGAAATAGTATGTTTACACTACATAAGGACACGGGCTGCCATTTACAAACTCACACAGACAAACTTAATCTCATCCAATCAATGTCTTGCATTTGAGGTTTCATGTGAAACAGTTCATATTAGGAATACGTGTTGAAGGAGGTTCAACAAACCCTGAGTCTCACCCTGAACTCTGAGTTGATTTACCCTGAGATGGGAAACTCTGAGTTAGCGGTTCCAGAACAGCTGATTTGAGTTAGTTCAGTCAACTCTGAGTATGTTCACTCTGACTTAAGCAGAAAATAAAAAGCCATCATCAATGGAGCTCCGAGTCCACGATTCACCATGGCAACAGGTAAATAAAAGACAGCACCTCCATTTTAATCCAGTGGATGTAGAAATATTAATGCATGTGTAGCAGACTTATATTTCCTTAATAAAGATGAAGTGGTGGAATCTGACTGTGTATCAGGCTGTCGATACATTACATTAAATAAATAATATATATTAATATATTTGTTCAGATTTAATCTGATGGGGAAAAACACAGGAGGCAGCAACTGAAAAATAGGAAGATTTAAAACATATAGGCTAAGCTATAGATCAAAGACATAAAGACTGTAAACTCACAGTCTGACCCAGTAATAATATGTTTGGTGATTTGCACTTGAAAAGACGTTGAGGTTAAAATACAGTAGATTTTAAAATGTTGGGCATCTATTTGTATCTTGACTCAACAGCATTCAGTGACTTTATTTCAGCTACAAATGCAGTAAATTTAAAGACACTGAAATGCTGCACCATTGCTCACTCAGAAATATTAACATATATTCCCCAATATTAGGCTGTAGGAATTATGTTCCATCAGTGCGACCAATGACATCAGTGATAGAGATCATTAATTATTGATACTACGTGTCTAAAGCTTCACACCGATTTTTAAAATGTAAATAATTAGACCTACACATTATGTGCAATAAACATGTGGGAGCTGCTCTAACAGACTGACAGTTTGATCCTTGTGCACAGTGTTATAAAAAATAATAAATAATAAAAGGACAGAGGTTTGATTCTGAGCTGAGGGTGAATTCTCGCTGTGTAATATTTGAATGTGAAGACAAAAACTGATGTTCAAAGAAGTGATTGATGTGCATAAATTCAGTAACTTAAGAGAGTCCTGAGTAACAAACTAACATCCCGCAGGATTTAGACTGTGACAGATGGTAAATCTCTGCTAATTAACGCTTCGATACAAGCTTTGACACGGACTGAATGAATGAGGAAATGAAACAGCGTGTAAGAGGGAGGAGACTTACCTGTTCACAGACTCAGTTGTCATGGTGACTGACTCAGAGTTTGATTTACCTCTTTCTGGAACTGAAACCCAGAGTTTCCCTCATTTCAGGGTTAACATACTCAGAGGTCTCTCTGCAATAGGCTGCCCCTCTGGCTCCACTCAGTTTTCCAAACAAAGCAGTCTGTTGCCGCTCTGGCGTTATCTCGTGCTGCATTCACAGCAGTCGGACATTGGAGATTTGCGCTCGTAAATGTCAAATTGGTCATAACTTTTCTGTGAATTCTTTGCTGCCAACTGGGGTGGCAGCTGGGGTGGCAAGGCTTTCTTTTAGGGTGGCAGCTGCCACCCCATGCCACCCCGGTAGATCCGCCCATGCTAACCGCTAACCATTAGCGGCTAATGAGCTGACGTTAGCTTGCAAGTGCTTTAGTTGCTGTAACTTACGTTGTGTTTCTACCATTTTAAATTAAGTGTTTCATCACATTACATCACATCACATCACATCACCTCGGTCTTGTTCACGTTTCTCCTTGTCTTCTTTGTTTTGCTTTTGTACTGCGCCCCAGAGGGCTTTAGCCTCTTCATGACGATGGCACCCGGCTGTCAGTTTCAGCAACATCACATTACAGAAGATAGCAGGGGGAGGAGGGAGGGAGGAGGACGCGGTTAGGGACCGTGGCGAAATTATTGCTGCCTGCCAGAGAGCCAGAAGGATGCCAGGCAGGCAGAAATTTAAATTTGAAATATTATTTCATTATTATTTAAAGATGTATGACTATATGTACTGTTGTTATTTTGTATTGTATTGAAGGAAAAAAAAACCCACCAAAAAACCCCCAAACAAAACACCTCACTTCCTGGCGCCCCCTGGCATGCTAGCGCCTCTAGCATTTGCCTAACCTGCCCTATGGGCGGCACGGCCCTACATTCCTGCATACATATTTATATTGATATTTAAGGCGGAGGGAGGAGATGAATAACAGTTTACTTTAATTGAACAGTAGAACAGGGATGTATAATAGAAAAACCTATGTAGAGTAGAAAATACAGTGTTTCCCGTAGGTTGAGAATTTACTTGTGGTGGTGGGCCGGGCTGTGGAGGGGGACGTCGCGGTGTTTGATAAGTGCATTCAAAATAATCTAGTCAAACTGGTTTATGAACCATGTGTTATTTATTGCACATAGATACAACTTAAGCCTGCTGCAGACTTGCTTTAACACAAACAAAAAAAAAAGCTATTTAAAGCTATTTGCAAAGCTGACAGTTTTTGTCAGAGCAGTGTATTTTTCTCTGTTTTGAAAAAAAGATCTTCAATGCCTTTCTGTATGGAAAGGATTGGGGGTCAGGTCCATTTATGCTGATGCGCATGCATGCAGCAAGATGCTCTCCTTGCAGCCTGTTCCTCAGTTCAGTTTTGATCTAAAAGACAAAAAAAAACTTGCATAACCATAATGCAAAAGAGCACAAGAAAATTAACTGAAATTATTCACATTGTGCTCTTATGCAAATTTAAGTGAAGTGCAACAGTGATTGCCCTATTAGCCAATGACTGGAAACTTTCACTAGGAAAGTGAGTTTGTTTATTTGTTCTGTCGCATGTATTTTTAAATGAAGAAATACAGAACTTCCTTGCAAGGCCACGTGTCCAAGTCGACTTACTTTACAGATGCCTTGTCCAATAACCAGTCTAGCATAACCCGCTGGAGCCGCGAACCGGAGCGATAACAAACAGGAACGCTGTTGTTGTGAACTGGGAAGCTAATGCTAGTGGCGGATGCTAGCCGCCACGACTAACACCTTCTTCCCTGCTCGTTAACGCTCGAGGCTCCCGCTGTCAGTGACTGCCGGCTATCGGTCCCCAGCTCCTTGGACTGTTTCTTGATTTTGCTTTTCTGACAACTGCTGCTGTACATTAGCGGCTGCGGCTGCTGCTGCTGTCAGGGGCAGGAGGCTGCACAGTAGGCTTAGCCCGAGAGGAGGGACCCAGGTTGAATATTTTGTTTAACGTTACAAACCGCAACGAACAACACTTTGGACCCTACCTTTAAGATATCGTTGCTGTTAAACACAACAGTGCGTCATTTCAGACATTTAATGATTTGAATTTAGGGGATGAAAATGTATTAAAGTTACTTAACTTACCTCAGAGACACTTGAAGCAAGCAGGGCTGTGCAACGCTGCAGGTGGTGTCGAGCTAATGAGCGCTTAACAAGGTGGGTCGGGCTGGCGGAATACACGAGCGTGCGCGTGTGTTGGTGTGTGCGCCTGACAACCCAGTGAGAGACAGACAGATGGACTGAGTTTTCCCTACGCTGTGCCAGTAATTATGACCGCGCGGTTTGTTTTGGTTGTTTGTTTGTTTTTTTGTTTGTTTTTTTTAATTCATCTTCTTGGGCGGGTGTCAATCTACTTGGGCGGGCCGCCCAAGTAAAGTCTATGTAGGGGAAACACTGAAATATCAGCACTTTCTTGGGAGGTATATATATATATACATGTATATATATATATATGTATATAAAATGAAGGTGGAAAGAACGGTGGCTGTAACAAGGGGTATCAGCCCATTATTTTTGTAACATTGGTTTAGTTGTTTTTTCATTCTGTTGTGTCCCTTAAATTTGGCTGTCTCTTTTCCACAAAGGAGATCCACTTTGACCATATCTTAGTAAGTCTGTCCATTTGCAGATTCAGTGAGTGTGTGATTTTTTTCCATTAGGTATATGTCGTCAATCATGTCCACCCATTCTCTCACTGTGGGAGGTTTGAGGCACAACCAGTGTCTAGCGATGTTTTTCTTAGCTGCAGTTATCATTATTATAAATAGATGTTTATTGACGTTTCCAGTAATAAAGTCTGATTTACCTAAAATATATATTTCGAAATGGTTGGGTATCTTCAAATGAAAAATTACTTCCATTGTTTTATGTACCTCAGACCAGAAATGATGTAACCCTGGGCATTCCCAAAATATATGCCAATGGGTTGCATCCCCCTTTCTCCCTCCATATATGTAAATTGGTGCATTTCCATGGTAGTTCGCAGTAGTTATGCCATTCTTCTTTTGTTATTTCGAAATCTCCTTTTTCCCGTTTATTTTTGATATAGTCCATGAAGTATTTTTTTGTTAGGAGACCTTTGTACAATCTTGAAATAGCACCTTTAGCAGATTCACACAAGTATGACCTTAAGATTTCTTTTAGTATTGCAGCTTCCAGATCTATTGGATGTTTTTTATTGCATTTATCAAAATAATTACGTAATTGCAAGTATCTATGAAAGTCCTGTTGTTCTAAAGAAAATTCTCTTTTTAGAGTTTGGAAGTTGTTTTTATTAGTCCCTTATTTGTAAGTGAATAGAACATTGTAGTCCCTTTGCCTATCCAGGTTTTAAATCTGAAGTCTAATTGATTGGGTTTGAAGTCTGGGTCATATGCGTACCATCTGATCATCCATAATTTATCCAGTAATTTATATTCTGTTTGGATTGTGTTCCAGGTTTTAAGTTGTGACTTCAGCCATGGATTTTTCAATTTGTTTATTATTTGTTCTACTTCCTTATTACCTAACACTGCTTGAATTGGGAAATCCGTAATTAAAGTCTTTTCTATCTCCTTCCATCTTGCATTATACTCTTGATAAATTTAATAAAGGCTTGATCTGTGTTGAGTAAAAGTAATTTCTCAGATGTGGGACTGCCATGCTGCCTTCTGTTTTTTGGGAGTTGCAACGTTTTGAATCTTACTCTCAGTTTTTTCCCTTGCCAGATAAATCTCGAGAGAATTTTGTCCCACTCATTAAATTGCTGAGGTTTAATTTCAGCAGGAAGAGTTTGAAACAGAAACAGGATTCGAGGGAGGATATTCATTTTAATGGTTTCTATTCTTTGTGTGAAACTCATAAATGGGTTGGAATTCCATCTTAATATATCTGCTTTTAACTTATTTAGGAGTGGGTTGTAGTTAATTTTTTTTAGTTGTGGTTATTTCTTTTGGCAGCAGTATTCCAAGACATTTTATTGCCTCTTGGTCCCATCTGACGTGGAATCTGTTTTGGACCTCTATTGGTGGGCCGTAATTTAGTTTTAAAATTTGTGTTTTTTTGGATATTTACTTTATATCCCGCATATTTACCAAATTGTTCTAGTAATTTAAATAATTCAGGGAGAGTTTTAGAAGGTTCAATTAGGTACACCAAAATGTAGTCAGCATACAGCGCCACCTTGTGTTCATCGTTATTTATAACACCTCTGATGCTGTCTTTCTGCCTGATCCATTGGGCTAGCGGCTCTATGAAGAGTGCAAAAAGTAGCGGTGACATTCCGCAGCCTTGTCTTGTGCCACGTTCTAATTTGATGGTCTTTGATAAGTGTCAGTTTATTTTAATTCGGGCAGTTGGGTTATTATATAGAGAGCTAATTGCATTAATAAAACTATCATGAAAGCCAAATTTCTCAAGGACCCTGTACAAGAACCCCCAGCTCACCGAGACGAAGGCTTTTTCTACATCCAAACTGACCAATAAAGCCTGTAATTTATGTTCTTGAATATATCTTAGTACATGTAGTGATCGTCTTATATTGTCATGTGTTTGTCTCTGTGGAACAAATCCGGTCTGGTCTGTATGGATAAGCTAGGGAAGAACTTCCTTGACTCTTCTTGCAAGAATTGATGTGTATAATTTATAATCAATATTGAGAATTGAGATTGGTCTAAACGAGCCGCATTCTAATGTATCTTTTCCCTCTTTGGGTATGAGTGATATAGTGGCCTCCTTACATGTTGGAGGAATCCTTCCTTCTTTTAAAGCTTTATTGAATATATGAAGGAGGTATGGTTTTAGTTTGGTCCTGAAGGTCTTGTACCACTCAGATGAGAATCTGTCTGGTCCTGGTGACTTGTTGGTTTTTAGCCTGGAAATGGCTTTGTTTAATTCTTCCTCTGTTATTTCTGCCATTAATTTATTATTTTGCTCCTCATTTAAGATAGGTAAGTTAAGCGAGTTTAAAAAAAATTCTAATATTTTGTTCATCCTCTAATTGTGGTTGAGAATATAGTTCTTTATAATATTTTTGGAAGGCTGTTTGTATTTCATCTCTTTTATATACTAGGTTCTTTGTAATTGGGTCCCTGATTTTGTGTATAGTGTTGTCTGCTTTTTGTTTTTGTAGTTTTCTCGCTACAGTTTTGCAAATTTTGAGCCCGTCTCGTAGTACTTTTATTTTGTATAAATAATCTTTTTTTGCGTTTCTTAAGTGTACCAGGTGTTTATCTCCTTCCTAATTTCCTTTAATTGTAACACAATATTCAGGGTTGTGTCCTTTTATTGTTTTGTCTCAAGCTCTCCCAGTTCTTTAGTTAGTTTTGCTAGTCTCTCTTGTTGTTCTTTCTTTTTGTTTGCACAATATGAGATTATATTCCCCCTTAAAACAGCTTTTAATGTATCCCATACCAATTCTGAGGTAACTTCTCCGTTGTTATTTTCTTGTAAAAGCTATTCTATTTCTTTCTTTATTTGTGTTTTAAATTGCATATCGTTAAGAATACTTGAATTTAGTTTCCATAAGGTATTTCTTGGGCTGTTGCTTATTTGAATTGTTGACAAGTCAATATTACCATGCTCACACTGATGTGCTCTATGACGATCCCTCTTGTAAACAAAAAAATAATCAATTCTCGAGTACACATCATGTGGATAAGAATAATGTGTGTAATCTGGTTGTGTTGGGTGAACATCTCGCCATCGATCAATCACCCCAAGTTCCGACATGAGAATCTTTATTTTTTCATGAAGTGCGGTTTGTGTGAAACTTTTCGAGGAGTGTAGCCTTGGATTCATTCGTATGTTCAAATCCCCTCCGCATATAAGCATGCCTGTTGCATCAGACATCAAGTCAAATATTTTTCTGTAGATTGCTATGTTACTGCCGGGTGGAATATAAACATTTAGTATTGATACTTCAGTACCCTCTATTTTTCCTGAGACCAGCAAATATCTTTCTTCATTATCTTTTATCTCTGAGGTCTTCTCAAAGAGAAGTCTTTGAGATATTAGGGTGGCTACGCCTCTTCTATGACCAGATTTGTATGATGAATAGAATAATTTTGAAAGTCCCAGCCTCCCAAATTTGGCTGAGGTGCGTTTCCTGTAATAAAGCAATGTGTGCTTTTTCTTTTTTCAGTTTACTCAGGATCTTGCTTCTTTTTTCTGGGTTAAGGATTCCATTTATATTGTATGAAATAATCTTAAGATTTTGGTTGTCTGTCATTTATTTTTCATGTAATTTGTGCCTTCTTTCTCCCCGTGTTGTGCTGTGTTTTTTAAGACCTTATACATCCCAAAAACACTCATGAACTTAGTGAACAAAACTGTATACAGATATAAAAAGGACTCAAATCTAATTGAGTCCTCTTTACCTTCTTTAGTGTCTGATGTTTCCGATGATGAGGCTTGATCGGATCGAGCCTTTCTGGTGCCTGTGATGTTAAGGCAGTCACAGAGGGAAAATCCTCTCTTCATAGAGAGAGGGGAGCCCTGAAAGATGGGCGCATATCTTTATTTGACATGCCCTTTGCATTTTCGTGCCCCGACTACATTGTGTGGATAAATGTAGGAGTCCTCAGTTTGTTCATTGTTTTTGTTTTTTTGTTTGTTTTTTGTTTTTTCCCTAACTCAGGATAGACCAGTCCCTCGCAGTCCTTGTAACTCAACTTATGTAATAACCATATCTTCTAAGTGTCTTAGTTCCAGGTTAGTTCTTTCCAAGTCCAAAAACGAAATAATTAGAATGATTTTCTGTTTGTGAACAGTATTAGCAAACTAAATACTTAGCTTTGGCGAAGCCAACTAATCAATTACCTAACTGCAATCTATCACAACAATAACTCAGTAATCAGCATTAAATCACATACAAGTTAAACAGTCTTGCTTAGCCTGTAAAGCTGTGATAAGCTATGCCCAGTTGTTACATTACCGATCCTTGAATGGATGGAGGAAAGAGTCATTTGCTGGTGTGCTGCTGTTAGCCAGCAGAAGAAGGCTGGGAAGATGGTTCCAGGTGCTGTCTTAGTTGGGTCCTTTGTTCCAAAGGTTCTGATCCAAGGAAGCTGGTCGCTCAGGGTCCTTGCAGAGTTAGACGCTGGGTGCTCACTCATTTAGTTCCTTGTTGATGGAAAGCTGGTTGCAAACCTTGTGTTTACAAGAGAGTCTGTGATCAGTTGCCCTCTCTTTAGTGGTTTGGGCTATGGAGCCAGGGTCTAGGCCTCTGGACTGTTCCAGGCCCAACCGGAGAGAGATGTGAGCTGTTGAAGCTCCTGGAGCAAGAAGAGAGAAGAATCTGTTGGAAGGGAGCACAAATCTACAGATGCCTGTGACATCAGAGTCACATGTCACTGTAAAGGTCCAATCAAGTTTTGGGACTTGAGTCTCACTGAGGTGTGAGGTGAGATCTCCTGTGGAGATGGATGTCACATAGCCCTCTTTGTTTGAAGACAAAGAGCATGCAGAGGAAAAAGCCTTTAAATTGTCCATTGATGATTTTACCAAATGATAAATCATCTGTGGTCCTGTGAATCCCAACAGTTCTGAAATAAATCACATCTTTTAGATGTCTTAGTTCCAGGTTAGCTCTTTCAGGGTCCAAAATCTAAGAGAGTAAAAGTATTTTTTCTTAACTCAAAACAGATTGGTCCCTTGCAGTCCTTGTAACAATCATATCTTTTAAATGTCTTAGTTCCAGGTTGGTTCTTTCAGAGCCCAAATTCAGAGTAAATAAAATGATTTCTTTCTTAACTCAAAACAGACTGGTCCCTTGCAGTCAGTTGTAACTTAAGTTATGTAATAAATCCCATCTTTTAGTTGTCTTAGTTCCAAGTAAGCTCTTTTAGGGTCCAAAATCGAAGAGCGTAAAATTAATTTTTCTTAACTCAAAACAGACTGGTCCCTTGTAGTCCTTGTAACAATCATATCTTTTAAATGTCTTAGTTCCAGGTTGGTTCTTTCAGAGTCCAAAATCAAAGTAAATGAAATTATTTCTTTCTTAACTCAAAACAGGCCGGTCCCTTGCAGTCCTTGTAACTTAAGTTATGAAATAATCGCATCTTTTAGATGTTCCAGGTTAGCTCTTTCAGAGTCCTTGTAACTTAAGTTATGTAATAATTACATCTTTTAAATGTCTTTGTTCCAGGTTAGCTAGTTACTTATCTGGGACCATATGATTTACATAACCATCAAAATGTTTACTTAGCTGGGTGTGTGTTTCGTTGGAATTCCTGTAGCTTCTCTTTGTAGGATTTGTGTAAGGATTTCCTCTGTTGTTGTGCTTCTGTATCCATGTCTGATGTTCCGCTTGGGTCTCCGGTTGTCTGCCATGATGAAAGGAGCTGTAGCTCTTGGTGGTCTTTGTCGATTGGGGCCGTAATGACGGTGACCGGGAGTCCCTGTTTCGCCATGTCCTCTGTAGCTTCCACTGCGTTCTGTCTGGATGCCATCGTCATAGTGGACCCGTAGTTTTGCCGGACAGGGGGTTCGAAACTTTATTTTACGCTCCCTTAAGATCTTCTTCGTCTCAGTGTACTCAAAACGTTTCTTAAGCACCGCAGATGGATAGTCGGGGCTCTGCGAATCGATTCTTCCTTGACTCTGTAACTCGTGAACTTTGCAATAATGGACTTGGGTCTTGCCTGCGGGTCCCCCGGTTCAGCTGCTCAGGTCCGGTGTGCTCGCTCGATCCTGATTTCAGTGTCTCCAGGAATGTCCAGCGTATCCCTCAGTAGCTTCTCCAGAAAGGCACATATGTTAGCGTAGCCATAGCCTGCAGTGCTGTCTTGGTTTCTTCAATCCTACCTTCAGCTCCTTCTAGTCTGTTGTTTGTCTTGTGTAGTTCTTGTTTAATCTCCACGAGTTGTTGGATATTGTCCGGTCTGAAATCTTTTATCTCGCTCAGAATGGAGTGCAGGGAAGCACCCTCTGCTTCAGTATCCTCATATGGCGTTGGGGAGCTACTCCGGCTAGCCTAAGTTAGCGGAGGCCATTCATCCTATTTCTTGTCGTTGCTGTGTTCTGGGTTCTCCTGTTTGTTTTTTTTATTAGCCCTACTGTCCGTCATATTTGCTTCAATTCGCTGTTCAGGGTATTTTCAACTTTTTAGGGCTGTTTTCTGTGTCTGTCGGGGAGCATCAAAATCAGGCTGCCATCTTGAAAGTGACCCCGGAAGTCCTCGTGAAACCTAACTTCTGTATGCAAAAACCTAAATTTAAAACCACAGGCATGTATTATTAACAATATACTATGCCTCTAACATCATACAATAGTTTTGAACACAGGTAATGTAGACTGCTATACAGAATGTTGAATTTTGATGTTTTATTAATCAAGATATATGTCTGATATTTTGTAGTATGGCTTTGGTGTCACTGTTTTTTCTCCTATGTAGTTTTTTTGTATGTATTTTATTGATTGTCATGTATTTCATTGTTTTACCACCCTGAGTGGTTTCAGTGGTTAACCACACCTGCCATCATCAAGCTTGTCAGCATATTGGTATTCATAATGTATAAATATAGATTTGTTTACAGCTTTTTTAATATTTTGACCTGACGAAGATCCAAGTAGGATCAAAATGTTTTCTTCATTAAACTTGCATGGCATGGATTAAGTCCGCAGATGTTACTCTTTTTTCCTCAACAAAAGATATATTAGGCCTACACAGTTGACTAAAAATCCAGCCCTACAACATAGTGAGTATGTTGGAATATATAGTGTGTTTGTCTGGACAGAGGTGCTTATGTTAGTCTGTCTATCATGGCACATCTTACCTGTGCATCCCAACAAGACTAGGTAAAAACCTAGTACATGACTAAATCATGTTTGAAACACTAGAGAGCTTTTAACTTCAAGCGAGGACAGACTTTCTTCATGACTTTCACTTACAGCACCAGCCCTGTTGTTGTGGTCCAGCCCAAAAGGTCATGTAAATACATGTTACAATGAAGAACAGTATACCTGGGACACAGTCACTCAACAAATGGGACCTGCTTTCTCTCGAGCTGGAAGAAGAGTTCCTTCTTGCTCAGTTGAACACAACCTATGCTCTGCACGCTCTAGTCAGACATGCAAGTCCCATCGTGATTGGTGAAGGCTGCGCAGTCATCAGCCACTATTGGAGCCAAGTTCTGCCAATAATGATAGCTTGTAACATGTCCTGTCAGTGCTGATTACCAAAGGGAGAGTTCTATCATTGTGGTGGCAACTCTTTTGACATTTTAATTCGTTGGTGGTACCCATTCTGACAGTGTAACACATTATTGTCAGTAATGTTTAAATAAGGGCCTATGTTACACGCAGATTTCCCACACATTTTTATGGAAAAATTATATAACTCTTTCATGACATTTCAAGGACCCCTAAGAATGAGAGGAAAAGTATACTGTATAGTACACTTTGCTCCAAATGTTAATAATATTATTATAGGCAGTCTGTGGACATGGAGCAGTGGAGTTTACAGAGTAGAAGAATGAAGCTGACAATTCTGTTGGCCCAGTGGTTAAATTGTTTGGGGGAAAAAAAAAAAAGCTTTACGCATTCAAACTACTACGCTTTCAGAGCAGTTGAAACAAAACCAGTTAGCACATTAATGCTCCAAGTGACAATTTAACTGCTGTGTGAAAAATATGGTATGGATCAACCAGAGCTGTCAGCTTCCACAGTTCTGTCAGCTTGTTAGCTTTATTTATTTAGAGAGAGCAATGGCCAAGGGGAAAACAACAACTCTCACAACATCACTCACACCAACCAATGGTGTATTAGGGTTAAATTTTTGTCACATTGCAGTTAAGTCATTTGTCTTTATAAACCCTAGGGCAGGGCTTTTTAATTACAAATTTGACTGGGCCAGATTTTTAAACCAGAAAATATGTATATGTTCTGAGTGACAGAAGTGCCGCGGTCGCGGAGTGATTTGAGACTAATAACCAATCTAAAATCAGCATTAAAGGTCAAGCTCAAGTTAGATTGGTCACTGTCAGCTCACGTGGTAGAGGGAATCCTGGGAACTTTATCAATGTAGCCTACTAACGTGAAGGGGGGAAAAAACTTGGAGACATTCGACTCGCATATGCGATATGTCAATAAAATAAATATTCCTCCGCGATTGTAAGCCATAATAGTGGTGAATGAGAGACTGTGGACTGAGCGGATTGAAATATGGCTTTCTACATGCTGTATTGATAAAGTATTGACTTTTTTTAGCAGAGGTTTTTTGCACTTACTTACAGTAACAAGCATAGTTGTCATCAACAACAGTAATCTTGAAGTCATACTCCCTTCATCTGCACCATGACCTCTCTGCTGTTGTCTTGACTTCACTCTGTTGTGTGTCTGAGTGTGTGTGTGTGTGCTGTGAGGAGGAGGTCAGCTCCGACATGTAGAGAGCGAGAGAAAGGCTGCAGAATGATGATACATGAAACCGAAACTTTAAAATGTAACGCTGATAACGTCATAGATCATTGTTATTATTATTGTGGTCTTGATTAAATTTGCCTCGGGCTGTTTAATACCGGGTCTCGGTACCAATCTCTACCCAGGCCACTCAGTGGTTGCTTCTGGGCCATGGGCCGCTAATTGAATAGGCCTGCCCTAGGGAAACGTTTTTTGAGCAAGATCAAAGATCGCATGGAGTTACCTAAACTGAAGGAAAACGATGCCAGGACCGTGGCTCTCTTTGGACATGTGGAAAGTGTTACTGAAAACTCTACATCATAAAAGTCTCATTCAGAGTTTCTCCATCACCTCATAGTGTCCAGAGTTACTAGCATCATGTAGGGGAGTGACACCATTATAGTTTCTGGCATCAACATTAGCTCCAGCATTCAACAGCTCCTGAACCACTGCCTTGGCATCAACAGCAGAAGCCTCATGAAGAGCCGTCCAACCTGACAATTCAAGTCAGATAAGAATGGCTTTTGTATTTGACAATTGTATCATGAATAACAGATATGTCAGAACGTACAAGTGATCAAGTGAAAATAAACAAGTGTCTAAGGTGTGACAGATCTACATAATCCTGCATGTTAATGCTGATCCCATCTTGAATGAGAATTTTCACTTGTGTCAAATCTTTTTTTCTGCATACTTTATGCAGAAGAGTCTCTCCTGTTCCACTCCTCTTGTTAAGTTGCATCTTGTTTGGAATTTTTACACTTCGTGAGACCTTTTCTGCTTTGAAGATGAATACATTGAAGATTTGCAAAAATAAATAAGAATTAAACATCACAAATCAGAGGGAAAAGCACTTTCTATTACATATACATAACATGGCAACATACTGCAGCCACCATGACAAATAGTATTTGCTCAGCTTCAAGTCATAACAAGCAAGCTTTTTGGCCTTACAACATCCTTTTTACATTATATATTTTTCATGTTATTATGACATTTTTTATCTTATATATATATATATATATATATATATATATATATATATATATATATATATATATATATATATGTATATATATTTTTTTTACTATTTGATACCATATTCAGTTTTTACTTTTCTTGCTATAATAACATATCCCTTTTAAAGGGCTGTACGTTAACTTTTTTAGCCCATAGCACTGGTGCTACAGAGGGTGATAATTTTGTAGCACAGGCCAGAAAGTTTGTAGCACCTGTCACGATAACAAATTTTGCTGGGTGATTAATTGCATCAGAAATTATTGCGATAATATTGCCCAATATTTAGCTTTTAAGACCATTTTTTTTTTAGACAATTTTTTAAACTTATATAATGATAATAAAGGCATAATGACACTAGTACACCCTTTTAGAGAGAAATAAACATTTATTTAACAAGAATATTTACGGATGCAAAAAAAGAAAATTTACATATCCAAAATAACATGCAAAAATACCAAAATAAATAATAAAGACATGATAAATACAAAAAATAAACTGTCAGTCTCTCACTCTCAGGTGTGCAGTTAAGTTGGTCATATTCGCTCTTTTTGTTGAGATGGTTTTAGAACAAACCCGGCATACCGGCTTGTCCAAGTTACTGGGCTCCCCTCTGTCATTTGGTTTAAATCCAAAACATTCCCACACAGGGAATGTGGCGTTTGGTTTAGGAACAAGTTCCCTGTCTTTCTCTTATGCTCAACTCTCTGTTTTGTTCTCCGCCTCGCCTCCCCAGAGCCCTTGTATAGAGAGTCGCGTTATCTCCGTTCACTCCAATGGGCCATTTTTTTCACAGCAATGGCGGATTGCGGAGCCTCCCAAAAGTTCCTGGAAATAAGCGGCACATGCTAGAAGCCCACTGGAGTTACAACAGAAAAGACCAGCTGTGTTGTACCTTTAATGGGTAAGATGTCCAAAGACTCAAATTTTACATTATCAGCACAACTTATCTAAATTAACATGTGCATTAAAGCTTGTTAGTGGATTATCCCCCATTAAATTAGTAGATTTGTGTAATGTTAAAAGATAAAATAACAGATTAGGCTAGGACAATGTACATACTTTACACACCATACAGGCAATGCTAACCATGAGCAGCCTGTTAGTTTTAAATTTTCTTCCCCTGAACCATTTTATCTAACATTGGGAAATTAGAGTGCTTCTAGTCCTATTTTTTTTTTTGCGAGCCCGTATGAGTTAGATATTAGCTCAGTTAAATATGACATTGCTGCGTGATTGTTGAGTGGAGGAGGTGAAATGAAACAAAAACGTAACTTATGGTCTGTTTTTTAGGCTTTGTGATTCTTTTGAATTTACCTGTCTATGACATTACATTGATAGCGAAGTGAGAGGGAAGTCTGAAGATCTGAATGAGATTTAAAACACAAGATAAGTAAGTTTGATAAATGAAACATACCAGGCTAAATGGGGAATTATTCTAAATACCAAATGTATGACTTAGGCCTAGTCTGCCGGAGGACCACCTATAATACACCGGGCACCTTCTCTCTCTCTCTCTCTCTCTCTCTCTCTCTCTCTCGTATCCTATTACTGTATCTTGTTTACTCGGCCATTCTGGATGTCACTAACTCGGCTTCTTCTCCGGAGCCTTTGTGCTCCACTGTCTCTCAGGTTAACTCGTATTGCAGCGGTGCCTGGATAGTGTGACGTGTGTGGTTGTGCTGCTGCCGTGGTCCTGCCAGATGCCTCCCGCTGCTGCCGCTGCTGCTGCTGCCATCATTAGTCATTAGTCATACTTCTACTGTTATTATACACATATGATATTATCATACATGTATACTGCCTGATACTAATATATACTTTCAACATATTGTACCACAGTAGCCAGAACTATAACGACAATATTATTACTTTCATGAATGTTGTTGTAAGCTACTGTCATTACCGAGGATGTCACACAGATTACTGTATTGTGTCATACAGATTACTGTTAATTTGTTATGCTGATCTGTTCTGTACGACATCTACTGCACGTCTGTCCATCCTGGAAGAGGGATCCCTCCTCAGTTGCTCTTCCTGAGGTTTCTACCATTTTTTTTTTCCCCGGTAAAGGGGTTTTTTTTGGGGAGTTTTTCCTTATCCGCTGTGAGGGTCTAAAGGACAGAGGGATGTCGTATGCTGTAAAGCCCTGTGAGGCAAATTGTATTTGTGATATTGGGCTTTATAAATAAAATTGATTGATTGATTGATATATATTACTGTATTATACAAATGATCATGCTAAACATATATTCTTTAACAGTATTGGATATGTAATCTTGTATATTTGTAACCTACTGTAGGAGCACTGGATGGTGGAGGAGCAGTGATGCTGCAGGACCACTGCGTTAGAGAGGACGCTGTAGATAAGTGCTGAGTCGACCTTGGTGAAACTTAAAACTTAACAAGATGTGTTTCAAATAGTTCCGGAGATAAGGAATCATACTTAATATGTATTATACTGCATTTTATATTAATTATAGAAATAAATATATTGAATATATAATATATGATATACAGTGTTGGGCAAGTTACTTTGAAAATGTAATACATTGCATATTACTAGTGACCGTCATAATATTATAATATTAATAGGCAGAAAACAGAAGATTAACTTACAAATCCAGTAGTGGGTGATATTGCATAGTCTTTTTTTTTTATTTTAATTTTATATACTTTATTAATCCCTCTGAGGGGAAATTCAATTTTTTTCACTCTTGCTGTCAATTACACACAGGTCCAAAAGATACACATATGCACAAACAAGACCTATGCATGCACAAAGTGGAGAGATGTCAGAGTGAAGGGGCTGCCTTGGTTGGGCGCCCCGAGTGGTTGGGCGGTTCGGTGCCTTGCTAAAGGGCACCTCGGCAGTGCCCAGGAGGTGAACTGGCACCTCTCCAGCTACCAGTCCACACTCCATATTTGGTCCGGACGGGGACTTGAACTGGTGACCCTCCGGTTCCCAACCCAAGTCCCTATGGGCTGAGCTACTGCCGCCAAAACTACGCCTGATGAATTCTCTCCTCCGGAGTGTAAATCTGACCGATTCACACATTCACATACAGTGGTTACAACTTAATCCCCTGCTTATATAAATAACAGTGTGATGATATTAAATAATTAAATAGCCTAGACCTTAACAAATAAACAGATAACTGTGGGCACAGGGTTGACCAGACACAGGATCAAAGTCTGATAACTTATGAGATAGGGATGAACATTTGAGAGCCAGTCATATGAAACACAGTAGGCAAATGCTGAGGTTAGCACAACTAGGGATGGGTATCGTTAAGATTTTAACGGTACTCTTATCGATACTTTTTGAGGAAGAAAAAAACAAATTAAGAACATAAATTGCTTTATTTTCTCAATTCTCATTATGCAACAAAATAGTTTTTTAACAAAACATTTTACTTTTTACAACTTGAAATGTAAAATACATAAAATAATAGTGTTGTCACAGTACCAAAATTGGGACCCACGGTACGATACCAGTATCTCAGTTCTGAGTAGTATCACAATACCACAGCAAAATTTAGGCAGATGTGCCTTTTGTCATTTATAAAAAGATAAATCACTTTTCTATAATACATCAATGATATTTCAATGGAATAAATTACTTATTGACTTATTCATACTTCAATAACAGCATCAATCAAAGCTGCGAGCAGCGTTGGGCTGGACCTCAGCCTCTTGCTGTCGGCCTCCAGCTCACGTAGACACCGTAATTATTTGTAAGAGTCGAAATGTCGATAAAACAAGCAACGCAAGAGAACGCAAGGTCTTTTTTTGGCAATAGAGGGAATTCATATGACAGTACATTACAATATGTATATAATTTTCAACGATGTATTACATAGAATTTACCTGTGATATGTCAGCTATGTAAATTAAATGTCTTGTGCAAAACATCCACACTGAATGACATACACTGTCTTGATAAAGAAATTATATAATGTTAACAACAACATGGTTTATGTCATAGTGTTAGGAATTGAAGTGTTTCCATGTATTGTAAAACACAAAGGTCTGTAGTGACAGTACTCTGGATAGTGTGTAACACATTTTGATGTAAGTACATTTATATATATGTACATGATATAATTACAATAGGATTCAAATACAGTATGTAATAACAGTCATGATCCAGCAAGTAGCAAGTGAGTTATCAGTATTAAAGGTTGTTGTAGAAGTTACAGATGGAAAACAGCAAAATATAATGTTAAGTGGTGTTTAATTTTTTTTAATAAAATAATGTATTAGTCTGTATAGACAGAAAATGTCAGCTAGTGTCACAGGAATCCAGGTGCAGTGATGTCAGGATGTCCCACATACACTATAAAAATTGTGTGCTTTGAGTGTGTCACGGCAGAAAGGGTATGAACAAAGTGTTTTGACCAGTCACAGGATGTCTTGCATCCAACCCTTATCTATAGTAAATCAAAGGCAAGTACTAAGTATGGGTATAATGAATGTATCTTATATTAATTAAATGCATTTTGGTACATGTGCATGGATATGATACAATTTTTAATAGTAGAGTTACATTATAGTAAAATCTTAAACATTATGGTTGCGATATTGAACTATACACAACAAAGTCATACACATTAATTGTATATTCTTTATATGAACTGACTGTGAAAACATGTGCAATCATATATAGTAGTATTACAAATGAAAGTGCACATGCACACATGATGGTGATGTTTGAAAGAAAGACAACAAAGTCTCAGAGCAAATTAGCATTCAATTATGTGTCTTATTAAATAATGATTGAATGAGGTTGCAGGTGAGGGTTCTGTGAGAAAACAAAAGTTTTGGTTTATCACAACTGTCCGTACATGCCGTGTGTAAGGTTGTGTTCCCACCAAATGCGAATTCGCAAATTCGCGCGTCAAGATTACATACAAAGTCAATGCAAAAACGTGATTAGACGCGAAATCACGCCGGGCGGCGTGATGGATGCATCTAGCGCGACGTGATGAACACGATGGACGCGATAGAGGTGTCTAGCGTGGCGCGATAGACGTGAAATTCGCGTACAACACCTCATCGCTCAAGTTGAAAATATTGAACTTTTGAGGCGAATTCGCGTGACGCTGTGCCGCGATAGCCAATCAGCGTTGAGATTCTCCCAACGACACTGGCGTGTGTCAACAACGTCCACTTGATGACACAGCAATGAACTGCTACTCACCGGAGACAGATGGACAGACTCTCCGCAGCTGAAATTGAGCGCCTGTAGTTGGTGTCCTGCCGGGAGATCCTGGCGCCAACCCTTGCCAACAGCCTGAAGTACCGCTGAAAGCGGCTATCATCCAGACGGAGTTCCTGAAAGAAGTGGTGAAACTCGCTGAGCTGGATGTGCTTCTGCAGGATTGGGTGAATCCAAAAACGATGGCGTTTGGCCCTCCGACGCATTTGGGACTTCCAGAGCAGGTACAAAGCAGCGATGGTGGTTATCTCTGCCATGGTCGTCAGTGGCTACCCGGAGCTATATGATACTACGTGTCTACTCTACAGAGACCGCAACAAAAAGGAGCAGGCTTGGGTGGAAGACGCAGAGGAGACTGGTCTACTTGGTAAGTTCTGTAAATCTGTGTCTTTAATTAGTTTGCAGAATGGCTGTACTATGAACATTAGCACTAGCTTAGCTCCAGTTAGCACAGCCGGCTTCTCTGTTACTCGCGCGAATGACGCGAATTAACAAAATGGTCAGGCGTCGAAACTCGGGCATTAGGGGCGGCACGTTACTCGAGCGTTACCCCCCCCCCACGTTGTGTGTGTTTTTTTTTTTTTATATCCGCGGTGGCAGTGAATTAAAGAGAGAGTATTGTGCTGTCGGAGCAACTAATTCATGCAGAAATGTTTGTCATTTCTGCTCAGTTATCATGTATATAGTTGATTTAATGAACATTAATGAGAAGTGGAGTAAGAAATGCCATAATTTAAGATGTTTAAGACTAGATGTGTGTGTTAAAGTTTAAAGGGCAAATACGTAATTTTACTTTTGGCCTATTGCAGGCCAGGTCTTTTTCCTTGTCCCTGTTGAAGTTAGGTTGGTGTGTTTTCAAGAGTGTGGACTTCTTCTGCTGCTCCTCTGCGCTGCAACAGTGGTGGTAGAATTCAGCAGTTGCGGCAAGCCAAGCTTATTGATGAGATGATTCTGAGATACCTGAGCTGTTGTTTCCATCATCATTCTGGTAGGACTGATTTTTGCCGTGACACTGAAGTTATTTTGGTTCTTGCAGACTTCATTGTTAAAGAACATTAAGAGAGAAACTGTTCATGCTTTAATGGAGCATACTGTAATTGTATTGTGTTGAATTTGTATTTGATTTCATTGTTTGTTGAGGTGTTGTAAATTGATATTCAACTTTTAGAGGTATTTTGATAAGCACTTTAAAGGGCGTTTTGATAAATTCATTTCATTTTAAAGGGTACATTGTTAAAAAAAATTTAAAAACTCATTGTGTTGACAATCTTAAAGCATAGCTTAACTGTAGGGTTAAAATTAGCACAGGATAAACTTAAAGCAGATCTTTAACACATTAAGAACTAAATGTCACTAACAATAATAGGTTTTTTTTTTGTTTTGTTTTGTTTTTGGTCACAGTGTGAATAACATTGTTGAAGAAAGGAAAAGGCCTCATTGTTTATTGTGACAAATGTTTATTTATTTTTGTTACACAAATAATACAGTAACATGTTTTTAAACTTACCTGTTTCTGTGATTTTTACTCTTGTTACTTCATGCATATTACTAAACACTCCCTCCTCCCGTACCGAACCTAGAAACTGATAACTGGTCCATGTGATAGTGAAGTGATACACTGATACCGTTTATGTACCACCCAGTGTCTACCCTATTGAGCTAGAACTGAGACTGGTTACACTAGCACCTCGCATTTTCTCCTAGGTGGGAGGGGCTAAACAGCTAGCAAAGTCTAGGCTATGTAAAATAACTAGCAGTAATTTAAGAGACTTGGGACAGACCCCCAGAGTTTTTTGACTAATGGAAGTGAAGGGGCCTCGGTGATCGCTCACGCCCTTCACTTTTGGAGGTGCCCCCAGGAAATCGCCATGTTGTTTACAAATCCTTCAGGTAGAAAACCAGCAGAGTTTAGCTATATATCACATTTCATATCATATACCACATCACTATATCACTGTGTAGACTAATCTGATGTTTGTAAAGTCTATAAATACAATGATTCAACAAACGTTACTATTTCTGTGTGCACATTTTGTAAATAACATGGTTCTCGTAGATTAGCTGGGCTAACCGTTAACTGTTAACGTTAGCCGTTAGCGGTGTCTGTAATAACCATAGACTGAATAAAAATAAGGTATTAACTCAATAAACGGTCTGTGAATAAAATATTTTTACAACATGATTGAGCTATCAAAGCAGTTTTGTGTTGCTATGTGTGGTATTTATTCAGTTATGGGAAATCACTATGTCTAGAAAGCACAGTGGCTGCAGGCGACAGGGACAGCTAATAGCAGCAGCAAAGCTAACATCAGGACATCATCTGTTAAAAGTCTCCCATTGTCGGATACAACATGAAACTACTCCAGTTAGCTCAATCATGTTGTAACTAAGACATCTGCTGGAAAAAAAAAATTCACGTTGATGATGTGTTCTTAAATAAGCTCGTCAAAACAACTGTGTGGTACGCAACTCCGTTTATTATCTTTCTTGCTCGGCAGTCACCCCACACAAAACAATACCGCCTGACGCCACAGCGCCCCCACATGGTAACATGACTCAAGAACTCCCATAGCAATAAACCATACTATGAATCAACATATAATAATACCACATCTCCCCTTTCTAGAGAACAAAGGATAGACTACCTTTGTCTCATCAGACCTTAGAGGATTATTCTGCCTCCTTCAAAGAAAGGTCTGTTCCTGTCTAAATCCTGAACAGAAGAACACTGTAAACATAGACTCTTTAGTGGTTATTCAATCTAATGTAATCAAACAATTACCATTTCTTAAATTCTCAAGTATTAACTTAAAAGTGCTCAAAACTACCCCAAATAGCAGTAACATAAAATGTCCATAACATAAAATAAAATAGGGGTTTCTTTCTTTTATCAATATTTCCTTATTTCAGGTTTCATATTGTCCTTTTTGAAGCATGTCAGTTTATAAATTCATTCAAATAAACACAAGAAGTTTGTGCTCTAGAAAAGGATCAACACTCAGTGAATAATCTCCTAAACCCTATGATACACTATTATGGCAAGGCTTAACTATACAGACCAATGAGCAGTGATAACTAACATGTCTTTGGGGTCATCGGGTGGGAACCTCCTTTCACCAGTGTTTCATCTAGTTGGTCCCACGACACCTCCAGGAGGCTAGACAGTGAACTCTGGCGTCCCAGAGACACTCCCCTAATGCCAGGTCTCACTGCTCCACACACCGACCACACAACCTCCTTTACCTTACCTATACTACCACACAGGAGGTAGACCCAGGGAAGGAAACCTTGTTAGGCTATCTCCCTCCCCCGCCGGGTTAGGCAGTACAGTCTACCTCCCCACCTGCTGCATGGCCTCAAACAAAATGAATTCAACTAGGCCACTCCCACACTTAAATAACCTTCACTCTAATTCACACACTACATAACATAACTACAGTGTAAGCTAAAGTTAAAGGAGATAAATGAACTCACAGGATCAGCAAACACACTCACCCTGCCGCATGGCCTCAAAATGGCCACCAAATGGATTCGACTAGGCCACACCCACACTTAAATAACCTTCCTCTTCCTCCTTACTTACACATGGCTTTCACAGCCCTAATTCACACTCTAATTCACACACTACATAACATAACTACACTATAAGTTAAAGCTAGAGGAGATAAATGAACTCACAGGATCAGCAAACACACTCACCTTGCAGCATGGCCTCAAGCAAAAGGGATTCAAATAGGCCACTCCCACACTTAAATAGCCTTCCTCCTCCTGAATTTCCTCCTGACAGGAAGTGGATCTCTCCACCAGATCTCAAGGAGTTATGTGCCCTGCTTAGTAGTTCCCCCTGCTGGCCCCCAACTAACATTATTCCTTCTGTAGTAAATGAACTTGCTGGTTCTCATGGCTTCATCTGACATTTCCTTCACTGTCTTCTTCAAACTCTGTCCCCGCACTCTGAGTTCCCCCAGGAGCGAGATAGCTGATCTTGCTATAAATCCCCTACACCCCACTTCCACTGGACAAATCCTAGTCTTCCATCCTCGCTGCTCAGCTTCTGCTCCTAAATCTGCATATCTAAGCTTTTTCCTTTCATAAGCTTCTTCCACTGAGTCTTCGAAGGGAACTGTCAGTTCAATGAAATAAACTATCCGTTGACTCAATGACCACAACACTATGTCAGGCCTCTGCTTAGTACAAACTATTTCCTGGGGAACAACAAGCTTTCCCCCTAAATCTACCTGCATTTCCCAATCACAAGCACCTACTAGGCGGCCACACCCCTGCCTCCTTACTAACTTATCCCTTCTGTATTTCTCTCCCTCACGGACAAACTGAATTGCTAAATTCCTATCTTTATAACCTTCTGAATTGACCTCTCTTCGTTTCCCTTCGATTCCTGCAGCTAAACATTTCAACACCTGGTTATGTCGCCATGTATATCGGCCTTGTGACAAACTAACCTTACAGCCTGACAAAATATGCTTTAAGGTTGCCGTACCTGAACACAATGGGCATGATGGGTCCTCATTTACCCACAGTTTTAGGTTCTGGGGAGTTGGTAGCACATCATATGTAGCCCCTACCAGGAATTTAATACTATTCTCCTCCATACTCCACAGGTCCCTCCAACTGAGCTTCCTCTTCTCTACACTTTCCCAATTCAACCACTGTCCCTGTTTAGCCTGGGCCACTACCTTTGCACCCCTTACTATCTCCTCCTGTCTACGTATCTGTTCCACAACCAGCTTTCTTTTATCTTTGGGACCTGCTGTATTCCAAACCGGTTTGCCTGAGCCAAGCCCCAGGCCTCCCCGGCCAAACTGAACATTACCTACGATCTCCGCATGCCTAAGAGCTGCCTCTGCCTGCTGAACTGCCGTTCTTGGGTTCCACTTCCTCCCCTTGGTTGGATTTGGAACCACACTCCTAACTACTACGTCCTTACTCCCAGACAACAAAAGCTCTGTCCTGACCTTAGTACATTTAAATTCCTCTGTCAAACTAGATACTGGCAGTTGAAGTATCCCTTTTCCATACAATGCAACACTACTTAGGCACCTAGGAACGCCCAACCACTTCCTAATATAGGAGCTAACCGACCTTTCAACTCTCTCCACAACAGATATTGGGATTTCATAAACTGACAATGGCCACATTAACCTAGGATATAGTCCAAATTGTAAACACCACAACTTCAATTTTCCTGGAAGCTCTGATTTATCTATTCTAGCCAATCCTTCAGCCACCTCTTTTCTAAATGTCACCACCTGTTCCTTATCATTCAACTCTACATTGTACCACCTACCTAAACTCTTCACTGACTTTTCTCTAATTGTTGGGATGTCCTCATCATCTATGACAAACTTCCTATCACTTAACTTCCCTCTACATATCGAGATGCTTCTAGATTTACTAGGCTTGATCTTCATGCTGGCCCACTTCAGGTTCTTATTTACCTTCTCTAGTAGCCTCTTTGTACATGGCATTGTTGTGGTCACCAGTGTCATGTCATCCATGTAAGCCCTAACTGGTGGAAGATGCAACCCGTTCTGCCGTCTCTCCCCACCTACCACCCACTTAGAAGCCCTGATGATTACTTCCATCGCCATAGTAAATGCTAATGGAGAAATTGTACACCCTGCCATGATGCCTATTTCTAGCCTCTGCCAACCTGTTGTGAAATCTGCCGTACTTAGACACAACCTAATATCCTGAAAGTATGCTTTCACTAAGTTAACAACTACCTGTGGCACTCTGAAGTAATCAAACGCACTCCAAATTAGGCTGTGGGGTACTGAACCAAACGCATTTGCCAGATCTAAGAATACTACATGTAGGTCCCTTTTGTTAATCTTCGCTGCCTGAATCTGGTGCCAGATCATGCTAGTGTGCTCTAAACACCCTGAAAAACCTGGTATTCCTGCCTTCTGCACCATGGTATCAATTAATCTATTCCTTTCTAAGTAGCTAGCTAATCTCTGCGCAACTACACTGAAGAAAATCTTCCCCTCCACATTCAAGAGGGAAATCATCCGGAACTGGCTAATGTCCACAGACTCCTTCTCCTTAGGAATGAGGACACCTCCTGCTCTACGCCATGCTCTTGGTATAACTTGTTTTTCCCAAACTATTCTTAGCTGTTTCCACAAAAGCCTAATAGGTTTAACGATGGCTCTCCCAGACCTGGTTCTGGGAGCAGGAGTCTCTGCAGGTGAGACTTGGGGTACCACAGCAGGTGACCAGGATGCCTGTGTTGGAGATGGCTCTGACGTCTGCTGCAGCGGTGGTGAACCTCTGTTCTGTGCAGGTGTGTGTAGAGGTATTAGGTTCTGACGGTTCCGTCTCACCACCCCCTGAGGTAAACCCACCAAGTATGACCTCGGAGTGGTGTGGTGCTGGAGTACAGTTCCAGATACCTTCGTGTTTGTTTCCCATACCCGCTGTCCTGGTGACAAGTCACTAAGAGGTTGGGCACGGTGACGCCTGTTGTAGTTCCCAGCATCTACCAAATCCTTCTCCTTTTCTTTCCTGGTGAACGTCACACTGTCAGGCAGTGCAGGGCCCAGCTGAGAGGGAAGAGTCGACACCGTAGTGCGAAGACGTCGGCCCATGAGGAGCTGAGCTGGACTGTATCCACTCTGGAGAGGTGTGGCCCTACAGGAGAGTAGAGCCAGATAGGGGTCTGCTGACTTTTTCAGGAGGTTTTTCACAGTCTGGACTGCCCGTTCTGCTTCACCATTACTCTGCGGAAATCCTGGGCTGCTTGTGATGTGCCTGAACCCATATGGAGTTGCAAAGGAAGTGAAGACTTGTCCAGAGAACTGTGGCCCATTATCCGACATCAGGACCTCGGGGATGCCATGGCGAGCGAAGATCGACTTCAAATGAACAATGATGTCGGTGGACCTGGTGTGAGGTAGGTGTGCAATCTCAACATACCTGGAGAAGTAATCGACAACAAGCAAGTATGTTTTTCTCCCCAGGACAAACAGGTCTGTCCCCAACTTTTGCCATGGTATTTCAGGGCACTCTGATGGCATAAGTGGCTCTTTGGGATTGTGCCGCTCCTGTATGCATGTCCTGCAGTTGAGCACCATTTCGTTCACTTGCTGGCTGAGTCCCGGCCACCACACAGACTGACGTGCACGTGCTTTACACTTCACCACACCAAGGTGTCCTTCATGACGAGAACGTCATTCTGCATTGCTGAAGGTATTACGAGTCGTGTGTCTTTCAGCAGTAAGCCGTCTTTCACTGTGAGTGTAGCTCGCTCTGGCCAGTAGTTTTTCAGCACTGGTTCCTGTTTTGCATGCGCTGGCCATCCTTCTATGCACAGTGTCATGTTGCGTGAGCAGACACTGTCGGCTTTCAGCTGCTCTTTCAGATTTTCCATGTATGATGAGCTGACAGGTAGACTTTCAATGACACAGTCCACGTAGATGTTGGTGCTCTCCATCAGCTCCTGCTCATCAGTGGACATGCATGATTTCACAGGTGAGCGTGACAGTGTGTCCGCTGTCCACAGTGACTTTCCTGGCACATGCTCGATGGAGTATGAGTAGCGCATCAGCCTCATCCTGAAGCGCTGTATTCTCGGTGGCAAAAGATCCAATGCTTGAGCTCCAAGCAGGCTGAGAAGGGGTTTATGATCGGTCTCCAGGCAAAAATGCTTTCCTATGAGGAAATCCCGGAACCGTTCGCAGGCCCATGTGAGGCCCGGAGCCTCCTTCTCTACCTGTGCGTATCGTTGCTCGGTTGGAGTGAGCGACCGAGAAGCATAAGCCACAGGCTTCCATTCTTTCTCCCACCTCTGGAGAAGAACACCCCCTAAGCCATATGAGGATGCATCAGCAGATACTTTGGTGTCTCTGCCTGGGTCGTACATGGCAAGCACAGGAGGAGAGGATAGAGCTTTCTTTAGTGCTGTAAACGCTGCTGCCTGGTCCACATCCCAGACCCAGCAATTTTTCTTCGAGAGAAGGTCACGGAGTGGTTTATCTTTTTCTGCTAGCTGGGGAATAAACTTTCCCAGCTGGTTGACCATACCGAGAAAACTCCTTAACTCACTCACTTTTGTGGGCTCTGTCATGTCTGTGATGGCCTCTGTCTTTCTTGGGTCAGGGCGGACGCCTGCAGGTGTGATGATATGGCCCAGGAAGGCTATCTCACTCTTAGAGAGTTCACACTTGTCTACATTCAGTGTGATGCCTGCTTTTTCCAGTCTTTGTAGCACGGCATGAAGTCGAGCGTCATGCTCTTCCTGATCCCGCCCCCACACCAACAGATCATCGATGTGGCAGACCACACCTCCGAGCCCCTCTGTGATCTCCGCCATCCTGCACTGGAAATGTTCGGGCGCAGAGGCGATGCCAAATGGAAGACGGTTAAAGTGGAACCGCCCGAAGGGTGTTATGAATGTAGTGTACTTGGCTGATTCCTCTGTTAGTGGAATTTGCCAGAACCCCATGTTGGCATCCAGCTTGCTGAACACTTTTGCTCCAGTAAGCGTTCCCAGGCTCTGTTCCACTGACGGCAGAATGTACTTTTCATGGCACACATACTCATTCAAGCCGGTCAGATCCATACACAGCCGCACCTTTTTCCTGTCCTTTTTAGGCACGACCACCATGCCGGCACACCAGTCTGTCGGCTCCTCCACCCGGCTGATAACGCCCAGTGCTTCCATGCGCTGGAGCTCTTTTTTAACTTCGCCCACCAGAGGTAGTGGAATCCTCCTGGGGGTTTTTACAGAATATGGCACAGCACCTGGCTTGAGCTTGATGGTGTAAGGTTGCTGTAGCATGCCTAGCCCGCTGCACAGCTTGGGGTAACTTGTCTTGAGGGTCTCCATGTCTATGGTATCGACACGGATGAGCAAGCCAAGGGCTTTAACGGCTGGCAACCCAAGCAAAGGCGTACTCAGGTTTTTGACCACATAGACCTTCTCCATGGTCTGCTTGGCCCCTTTCCTTAGCATTAGTCTGGCGAACCCCGACACCTCCAGAGGAATCCGTCCTGGGCCAAACAAAGGTTTTTCTGGCCTTTGGAGAACGGGCTGCTGTGTACTGGAAAAGATGTTGTTGAACTCTGTCTGTGACACAGCGGTGACATCTGCTCCAGTGTCGAGTTTGAAGGTGATATTTTTGTCCATTATGTCAATGTCCGCAGTCCACTTATTGACATCTGATGTCACAGATCCCAGAAAGAAACTTTCCTCTTCTTCCTCTATACCGTGCACAGCTTTTCCTGCACGGCACACACGCTGGTAATGACCCTTTTTCCCACAGGAATGGCACTTGGCATCATTGGCAGGGCACTCATGTTTTGGGTGAGGTGTGCCACCACATTTGTAGCACTGGGAGCCTTTTTGGTTTTTGCTCTGACTGCTGCGTGGCTTTGCTCCATTACTTTTGAACTTGTTGAATTTTGGCTTTTCCTTTTGCTGTTTGCCTTTAAATACTCTATCCACAGAGCATACATTCATCTGTTTTACACCACTGGCTTCGCTCCTCAGTGTGTTTTGCTGCTTTTTGATTTCCTCCGATTGTCTTGCAATATTAATGGCTTTTTCCAAATCTAAGTCTTTTTCCATCTGCATGCGTTCTGAGAGTCGTGTGTCAGCCAGTCCAACCACTATCCTGTCCCTGATTAGCTCATCATGCAATATCCCAAAATTGCAGTGCTCTGCTAAAGTATACAGTGCAGTGACGAATGCATCAACAGTCTCATTTGGCTCCTGTTTGCGCATATTAAAGCATGCACGTTCATAAACAATGTTCTTTTTTTCACTATGAAGAACGACTGGAAGCCAGCTCTTACTTTAGTATACTGGCACTGGTCTGCATCACTGAGCTTCAAGCCTCTCAAGACATCATCCGCTTCATCTCCCATACAGTAAATTAAAGTATTCACCTGGTTTTCTTCAGAGCTTGCAGATAAGTTGCTTGCTTGACGAAATCTTTCAAATCTTCTTATCCATTTTGTCCACTCGTGCGGCTTGGAAAAGTCGAAGGGCTCCGGTGGCTGAATGCTAAACGTAGCGCTGGGTGTGTTAGCCATCCTGCTAGCTCCTTCCCCACTGTGCTCGTCTTCTCTGTCACTCATTTGACTTGCTCACCAAAACTCCTCTTTTCCCTTCCAGATGGACCGTTTCCTGTTCGGGTTTCGGTTTCACGGTACTTCTGACACCATGTTGTGTTCTTAAATAAGCTCGTCAAAACAACCGTGTGGTACGCAACTCTGTTTATTATCTTTCTTGCTCGGCAGTCACCCTACACAAAACAATACCGCCTGACGCCACAGCGCCCCCACATGGTAACATGACTCAAGAACTCCCATAGCAATAAACCATACTATGAATCAACATATAATAATACCACAGACGAGACGGCGTTTTGGGTGGAGAGGTCGCTATGGACGAGGAGCTTGTTGTGTCTGTGGGTACGCATTTCCTGGGGACACCTGCACGTCTTGGTAACGCTCCCACCATTGTGATTGGCTAAAGTGCAGCATCATTCAAACTCAAAGCCCCGCCCTCCCCCCCTCTAGTTGTCTTTCACACAGGGCTGCTGACAGATTCTACAATGTAAATTGCAGAATCTGTCTTGAGAGATTAAGTTGTCAGAGACTGAATACTTTCATCATAAACTATACAGAGTCTACTAAACTATATTAATATTGGACTGTTTAATTATTGACGTATTTAGCAACACAGAGACTTGAGGTCAGTGGGATGTGAGGATTCTTAAAATAACATCTGTACAAATGTGAAGCCCTGACTGTATCTGACTGAGCCTTAATGAAAGCTGTTGTCTTGTATTTTTTTTCCTCTGAAAATATGAACCTTATAATCAAGCACAGTTTATTCAGCCTGTGTAGTTGAGGGGACAGGTCAAACTGATATGATGCTGATTTACAGGAGAATTCATATCAAATGGAGGATAAACCATGAACATAAACTACAGATCACCTGTAAAGTATTTTAATAAATTAACGTATCATAATTAAAACAACTGGAGACTGAAAACAAACTGATAGCCTATATGGGTCTGAAAACTTTTTTAATGAATTGACATCATTCCAGACAAGATGTAAGTGTGTCTGTGAAAGTGTGGCTTCTGGAAACTGTCGGGAAACTGTCAGACTTCACCGCAGCTTTTTGTCACCACCCCCCACTGCGGCCGCCTGCTCTCGTCTACTTTTCAGACGAGGTGCAGTTCATCTCGAATGAGCCTATTGTTTATGGTCTATGGATCAAGGCGAGCGCTTCTTCCTACGTGCTCAAAATCGTAGGTGCTGATTGGCCGAAGAGGAGTCCTGTGTATCTGCGCTCGATTGCTATTCCTTCATTCTTAAACTACCTGGATGTCTGCCACAGTAAATTGAAATTGAATTTTAAGAACTGAATTTGAATTGTGAGAACTGAATGTGAAGATATATAGAAAATCAAATTATACTATTCAGTTTAAGTTTTTCAATGCAATGATTCAAATTAACAATACAATTTCAAATTATGATTCAAATTCCGTTTTCCAATGCAATTATTCAAGTTTAGAAATTCAAATTCAAATATAAATGATTCAATTGAAATTATGTGATTCCAATTCAGTTTTTCAATGCAATTATTCAAGTTTAGAAATTCAAATTCAAATATAAATGATTCAAATTCAGTTTCTGGTGGCACATATTTCAGCCCATACACAATCTCTCCTGTGCAGCAGCTAAATATCGTGCTCCTGTCAGGCTCTGTAGGGCTTTTAACCCCCTCGCTGCCGGCAATTTCTCTGCTGCCTTCTCTGCTGTCTGTGTCCGCCCTGATTCAGCCTCTGCTGATACGGAGGAGCTCTGCTCCTGGTTTAACTCCTCCTGCCTTCCTACAATGGACTCTGTGGCTCCTCTAAAACCCAGGCAGTCTAAGGCTAGACGTGAACCCTGGTTCAATGACAGAACCCTTGCAGCCAGGCAGGAATGTTGCAGAGCATGGTGGACGAAGGACAAGCTGCAGGTTTCATTTCAAATTTTAAAGGACTGTCAAAGAGCCCAAAAGTCTGTCAAACTTTATCACAGAAAACTGTAAGAACCCTCATGTACTGTTCAGAACAATTGACTCTGTTTTGAATGTCCCACAGCCTGTATGTTTGGAAACATCCATTGATGTGTGTAATAGTTTTCTGCACTTTTTCACTGATAAGGTTGTGTCCACAAAAGCTCTCATTTCTCCACCCACCTTTGACCCCTCTGTCTCTGTTCCTTGTCCAGCTGTGTTCAACAGATTTGAACTTGTGACTCTGTCACTGTTAGAGGATGTGGTGGTGGCCCATATTAAACCATCAGGTTCTCCTCGCAATATGGTCCCTCCCCACTTCTTTGAAGAAGTTTTCTTTACCATAAGGCAGTCGGTTCTGACCATTTTAAATAGCAGCCTGTCCTCTGGTGTTGTCCCAGTAAGCTTCAAACATGCAGTAGTACAACCTTTGCTGAAGAAGCCTGGCCTAGATAGCACTGTTCTAGCAAATTTCAGGCCCATCTCCAAGTTGCCTTCATCTTCTAACCGCTTCATCCTCTAGAGGGTCGCGGGGGGGTTGGAGCCTATCCCAGCTGACATCAGGCGAGAGGCAGGGTACACCCTGGACAGGTCGCCAGACTATCGCAGGGCTGACACATAGAGACAAACAACCATTCACACTCATATTCACACCTACAGACAATTTAGAGTTATCAATTAACCTAGTCCCCAAACTGCATGTCTTTGGACTGTGGGAGGAAGCCGGAGTGCCCGGAGAGAACCCACGCTGACACGGGGAGAACATGCAAACTCCGCACAGAAGGAAACCCAGGATCAAACCGGCAACCCTCTTGCTGTGAGGTGACAGTGCTAACCACCACACCACTGTGCTGCCCTTCCAAGTTGCCTTTTGTTTCTAAAATCCTGGAGAAAATTGTCTATGTACAACTAAAAACTTTCCTTGATGATCACAATATTATGGAGGTTTTTCAGTCTGGGTTTAAAACTTTGCATAGCACGGAAACTGCCCTTTTAAAAGTTTTTAATGACATTTTAACATTTTAAATGATAGTGGCAACTATGTTGGTCTTGTCCTGCTTGACTTGACCGCTGCCTTTGACACTGTAGACCACAACATTTTGTTAAAACGTCTGCAGCAGCTAGTGGGCATTGGTGGTAGCGCCCTGGACTGGTTTAGTTTCTACTTAAGCCTGGCTCACACTACAGGATTTTAAAAATCTTAAAAGATTTTGAAATCAGGTTGTATCACACACATAACGAGAATCTTCACAGATTATCTAAAATCTTCATTGCGCACTCACTACAAGATTTGAAAATAATGACCAGCACACACTACAGGATTTCATCAAGCTTATCGGACCAGAGAGCGGTGCACCACGTAATGTACGTCATCTCACAAGGAAGCGGAAGTCAACAGTACGTGCCATTCTGTGCAGCGAAAAAGGCAAGAGGGAGAAATGCCATCTCCGCTGTCCCATAGACATAATAAAGAGTCTAATTTTATTTAGTTTATTATGTCTATGCGCTGTCCAACGCACCCTGCTGCTCTGTTGCTCCTTCGGGGTCGCCATTTCCATCTCGAGGTAACGTTACGTCCGGCCTCCTCTTCTTCGTCTGCTTCTTTTACGGCAGTTGGCATCCACTTCCGGTGTCATCCCAATAAAAATCAAACATGTTTGAAAATTATCGGGTCGGCCTCGACGTGTCTATGAGCTGATTGTGGAGTTTAAGATTCATCTTTCACCCGCTCACACTAGAAGATAATCTGGGCCGAACATCGGGGCCAATTAAGGTCTGAGGCCCAATTTCTCCGCAGATTTTGGGAGGACCGAATCTGGGTCAAATCAGCCCGAGAATCCTGTAGTGTGAGCCAGGCTTTAGCCGACAGGACTATGTGTGTTGGTCTTGGTGCCTGTGAATCCTCCTCCGCTCCGCTGTTATATGAGATCCCACAGGGTTCAATTTTAGGAACCCTGCTTTTCTCCCTGTATATGCTTCCCCTAGGGTTTATCCTAGGGGAAGCATATACACGCTACGCTTTTCATTCAGATTCAGATTCAGATTCAGAATACTTTACTAATCCTCGGGGGGGAAATTGTTTTTGTTCCAATGCTCCGTGCAAAGTAGAAATAGAAATACAGCATGAATGGAAACAAGAGATAAAGATGAAGATATAAATAAAATACTAAAATAGACAATGAAATAAATAAATAAAATATTAAAGTAGACATTAAAATAAAACAAACTATTAAAGTAGACAAAAAATAAAAATAAATAGTAGACAATCCGAAATATATACAATTTACAATGAAATGGTTGTAGTGTTATAAATGAAATGAGAATGAGTAGTTATATTGTTTGTTTTGTTTTATAAATAGCCAAATGAGTCCGATCATCAGAGGGAGGAGTTGTACAGTTTAATGGCCACAGGTAAGAATGACTTCCTGTGGCGCTCAGTGGTGCATTTAGAAGCAATCAGTCTCTGGCTGAAGGTGCTCCTCTGTTTGACCAGAGCGTTGTGGAGAGGGTGAGAGCCATGATGAAGTATTGCCCGCACCTTCGACAGCATCCTCCTGTCTGACACTGCTGTCAAAGAGTCCAGCTGCACCCCCACAACGTCACTGGCCTTTCTGATCAGCTTGTTGAGTCTGTTGGCATTGGCTACTCTCAGTCTGCTGCCTCAGCACACCACAGCAAACAGAATAGCACTGGCCACCACAGACTCATAAAACATCCTCAGTATAGTCCGGCAGATGTTAAAGGAGCGGAGCCTCCTCAGAAAATAGAGGCGGCTCTGTCCCTTCTTGTAAAGGACTATATAGTCTTCTTAGTCAAGTCCAGTTTATTGTCGATGAACACACCCACATACAGTACTTGTAGTGTTCAACGATGTCCACGTTATGCCCCAGGATGGAAACTGGGGTCACTGGTATCCTCGTTCTCCTCAGATCCACCACCAGCTCTTTTGTCTTTCTTGTGTTGAGCTGCAGGTGGTTCAGCTCACACCATGAGACAAAGTTATCCACCACAGCCCTGTATTCAGCCTCCTCACCCTTGCTGATACATCCAATAAGAGCAGAGTCATCAGAAAACTTCTGAAGATGGCAAGACTCTGTCTGGTAGCTGAAGTCCGTAGTATAAAGGGTGAAGAGCAAAGGAGAGAGGACAGTCCCTTGTGGGGCCCCAGTGTTGCTGACCACTGTATCTGACACACAGTGCCGCAAGCGCACGTACTGTGGTCGGCCAGTGAGGTAATCCACAATCCAGGACACAAGGGGGGGATCCATCAGCATCGCCGTCAGCTTGTCACCCAGTAGAGCAGGCCTGATGGTATTGAAAGCACTGGAGAAGTCAAAGAAAGTGACCCTCACAGTGCTCCCCAGCTTGTCCAGGTGGCCGTAGACGCGGTTCAGCAGGTAAATGAGGGCATCCTCAACTCCAATCCGGGGATGGTAGGCGAACTGAAGGGGATCCAGGTGCGGCCTGACCATAGGCCTGAGCTGCTCCAGGACGAGTCTCTCCAGGGTCTTCATTATAAGTGACGTAGTCCGAGAGACCGCTGGGCTGTGGCGTCTTTGGCACTGGAACAAGGCAGGACGTCTTCCATATCACAGGGACCCTCTGGAGGCTCAGGCTCATGTTGAAGACACGATGAAGCATTCCACAGAGCTGTTCGGCGCAGGCTCTTTGAACCCGTGGGCTGACACCATCATTGCTATGCTGATGACAGCCAGATATATGTCCCCCTGAGTAAAAGCGATACCTTTTCCCTCAAACCCCTACTGTCATGTCTTGAAGACATCAAAGCCTGGATGGGCCTAAATTTTTTCAATTTTGATGAAAAAAAAAAAACAAAAACAAAAAAAACAGAGGTGATGGTGTTTGGCCCCAGCGGTTCCTGTGTTTCCTCCCCTGTTGATCTGGGATCTGATTTTAAATTGGACCGCTAAATTAGTGCAGTAATAAAGTCGAGTTTCTTTCACCTCAGGCAGCTTGCGAAGATGAAGCCTTTTCTTGCACACCAGCACTTTGAAACATTAATCCATGCCTTCATCATGTCATGGCTGAATTACTGCAATGCACTTTATTTTGGAGTTAGCCAGTTCTCCCTTGCACGTCTCCAGTTAGTTCAGAACGCTGCTGCTCGTCTGCTAACTGGAATACGAATGAGAGAGCAGCTTGCACCTATCCTGGCCTCCCTCCATTGGCTGCCTGTGCTCCAAAAATGTGGAACAATCTACCTCTGCACATCAGACAGGTCTCCTCACTGTCTGTCTTTAAAACCAACCTTAAAACCCACTTTTACTCACTGGCTTTTAACCCAGCATGAGACCTCGTTCTGTTTTTATTTGTGTGTTGCTGTTTTTATTGTTTTTTTTGTTTTAACTGCTTTTTATTATCTCACTGTTTTTCTTGTTTTTATGACCTCTTATGTACAGCACTTTGTTTCAGCTTTGTTTCAGCTGTTTCATCCTCACATTACTGAACTGCAGTGGATGAGAAAGACATCTAGTACTGCTCTCACAGTCTTCTCGGCTCTCTAAACCTCAAACGGGACTGATCTAGATTTTGTTTTATGATCAGCTGGGTAAAAATAGCACGCAGTTGTGTGGGTGCAGCAGCATGATCCCAGTTGTCTGGGGAATATATTTATCTAAAGGGGACATAATCAACATTTAATACATTCTGCTGATTGTATATAATGGGCTAATTAAGTTTTTTTTCCACAAAAAAAAAAATCCCAAACAAAATATTGTTGCTGCTGTACAAAAGACAGGAAATCAATTGAACATAAACATACAAGCAATAGTTTAACAACATAATCTTACCCCACAGTCTTCTTACTTTTCTAGAGCTCTCCAACATATCTTGAATGAGTTGAACATAACTCAAAACAGTGGTAAGTAGTAGTGGTGAGTAACACTTCCATATCAAATTATTCATCACAGGCAGTTTTAATTTCATTCTTTTTTATTTCAAGGAACTTTGCTTTATACAAAATGTTTAATGTAGAAACAACAGCAGAATTCAAAGTCTGGCCAAGAAACAAAATCAGGCAAACAAACAATTCACAGAATCCCAAGACCCAAATAAAGGAATGTCCCAGCTCTGCAGCGCGGGGTGGAACTGTCAACAATGTTTAATACTGTCTTTAACAGAAATTTGTCAAGCAACAAACCCCAGAGTTGATATCAAATATTAAAAATCAACAACAAAATAACACATGGTATCTAAAAGTACTAAGTTTTCTACATGCACATACATTGTTAGAACATGCAAACATTTGTATTTTCTCATAAAAGCCACATCTACTCTTACATCTCTGCCAGTGATAAGCAGGAATTAAGTGATTAGATCGCTCCCCATGTGTGGTGGCCAGTTGGTCCAGACTTGGGCACAGGTATGTTTCCTTTGACTCAATACAAAGGCTGCGTAGTTGAAGAGGGTACAGGTATTTTGGTGATTTAATTTTGCCATATTATGACAAAACTTTGAAAACAATGAATGCATCTGCATAAGAATGTGTTCCTGTATTTGACAAAAAGAATTACTTTGACAGTATTCAAGGTTGATTCATGAAAACCCTTTTATTGTGCCCTAACAGGACATACCTTCTCCCATTTGAGTCATTAGATTTCCATTCTATAATGTCAAAGTGAGTACATGTAATGCATGCAAATATATGTATTAAGTTGCTGTAATCCTAAATATTCTGTTTGTTGTTTATACTTTGTGCCTTTATGCATTTTTGTTTGCATGGGATTTTTTTGCAAAGCATTTTCTATAAAACATTTGGTCACAATCACGCTGAAGCCTGATTCTGAGAAGACTAGCATGTAAAGCTACAGAATGGATGGAGAAATGGGTTTGTCATGTTGCATAGCCCTACTCTCACGTCTTCAGCTTGTGTCTGGCCCCTGTAGTGTGTGTCACTGTGTTTCACAAGTCTTTCTCCCACTATCTGCTGGGGGATCAATGTCTCTCAAGAAATCCTTCAGAAATCCGTTATAGCCAATCAACTGCTGCATTGGTCAAAATCTTTCCCTCATGTTGCAGATTGCCATGATGTCAAAGCACAGCAATAGATTATCATTTCACAAAAGACAATCTGATGTTCAAGCCAGTCATGTGTATCCAGCAAGATGCATATAACAAGTATTGTTTGTGTATAAATCAGCCTACAGATCCAGATCGAGTTCATAGCAGGATATCAAACAGGCCTCTGGAGCTCTGTGACTGATAGATGTTAGAAATTAGACAGCTTGAGAATGACCTCCTTCAAACTGGAAGCAGACATCAGTGAAGCAGCAGGGCATGGTTTGGCCATAAGGACCACTTCAGGGAAAAATCCACCCTCCAGTACTGTGAGATCCACGTCTGACAAGTGTTAGATATCAATTTGTGGTATTTCTCACATTCCAGGTTTCACTGTTTTGAGATTTGTGTTTTAATGATTTTTTACAGTGTAGCGGAGTCTCAGTATTCAATGCTGTTTAGACAGCTGAGCCTGCTCAACAAAATTCTTTAATTTGCCTCATCTCCTACTTCCGTGGTCTGTCACTTCTAAGGGAATTTCCTACACCCCCAAAATGTGTTTTAACAAACCTCAGAAAAAAGACATCGATGTCTTTCTTCCAATCAAGTGTTTCTGTGGACATGTTAGCTGTGTCCCAAGTCCTTAAAACATACTACCAGAAGAAATGTCAGTACATAAATGCCAAGGATACCTTTGAACTCATTTAGAAAGTGTCATCATCATATAGTTTGTGCACCAGAGAGCATTGACATGTTAATTTTAATACTGTGAAATATCCTGTTCAGAACACATCAAAAAAATTTTAACAGCTACATTAACCAGTCCTTACCTCAAAATCCAGTATCCAGCAGTAGGTCTATATTGTTTTAGCAGATAATATACATGAAATAATGTACATTAGTAATTTCTACCTATAGGAAATAAGAGGTGCATCAGTACACATCAATCAAACTGCGAATTTGAAATGATGCTGCCAGTTAAATATTATCAAAAAGCTAACTGTACTCGAGCAACAATTCAGTACTTGTTTTCAAGGAACGTCCTCAAGGTTTTTCAAGCTTCATTTCTTAAAATGAGTTTACAGCTGTGAGTTGCTCCTCCGTTGATATTGTTGGGTTGAGCTTCTGTATGTGATGGGTTGAGTTCATAAAAAGTTCACAGATACTATCTACAGAGGCCTGATGCAAAAACCTCTGTTATTCTGTGAGTCTCACCTTTGTCATTTTGTAACAGTGGTGATCAGGCCTTCTAAATATAGTTTATTTGCACTGAATTGTGCATCAGCACACCAAAAAGTCAGACACAGTAGTAGGCATACTGACATCTTTAAGTACTGGTCATTTCTTCCAGTGTCAACACACTATATATACAAAACCTGCTAACAATTACAGTAATATTAAGTATGGAACTGGGACAAAGCTTATAATGCTATTGTACTATAGATTGTTTTCTGCTACTGCGGGTGGAGCAGTTTGTCACTCTGCCTGTCTTTACTATCAGTTCCACTTACTGTACAAACTCTGAACAGCAGTGCAAACTGGCAGCTCTCAAAAACATCCTTTTCCATACCAACACCAAAGCCTGATTTTTAACATGAATAAATAAAATCGCTCTTACATTTCCTGTCGTCAAACATGGTAAAGTAGCTGCTTAAATATCTTTGCATGAAATTACAACATAATTTTTTGTCAGTTAACTATCAGAGTATGAAAAAAAAAGAAAAATACCACAAAACAACAACCTGGACTCAGAAATACAAAATATATCCACAACAGCTTCAGCGAAATAGTGCTACTTTTAACACACACACACACACTGGACCTGTCCTGACTCAAATAACAATAAAAAGTCATATTGTGTCCCCCTTTGCTACTCTGGGTCTACATCACAGTGAACTCTCTTTGCCCCTCCCACCCCCACCCCTTCAGACTGAAGCCTATCAACACACACATTGCAGACCAAACAATACAGAAGCTTGCAAGACTGACATTGTCACATGAAATAATAGACAAAGTTGTCAAAGCAGATAAGTGACCTGGGGGGTATTCCAGAAACTGGGTTATGTGAAAACTCAGAGTAAGTTAACCCTGAGATGAGGGAAACTCTGAGTTATCCGTTCCAGAAAGAGAGGTAACTGAAACTCAGTCAGTCAGTCACCATGGTAACAGACTCTGTGAGCATAACCTGCTCGCTGACAGGTTTTCTTTACGAAACCCTGAGTTTTTCTCTGTCTCCTCCCTCTTGAACGCTGTTTCATTTCCTCATTCATTCAGTCCGTGTCAAAGCATGCATCGAAGAGCATTAATTAGCGGAGATTTACCGTCTGTCACAGTCTAAATCCTGCTGGATATTAGTTTGTGACTCAGGACTGTCTTAAGTTACTGAATTTATGCACATCAATCATTTCTTTGGACATCAGTTTTTGTCTTTACATTCAAATATTACACAGCGAGAATTCACCCTCAGCTCAGAATCAAACCTCTGTCCTTTTTATATTCATTATTTTTTATAATACTGTGCACAAGGATCAGGCTGTCAGTCTGTTAGAGCAGCTCCGACATGTTTATTGCACATAATGTGTAGGTCTAATTATTTAAATTTCAAAAATCGGTATGAAGCTTTAGACACGTAGTATCAATGACTAATGATCTCTATCACTGATGTCATTGGTCGCACTGATGGAACATAATTCCTCTAGCCTAATATTGGGGATTATATGTTAATATTTCTGAGTGAGCAATAGTCCAGCATTTCAGTGTCTTTAAATTTACTACATTTGTAGCTGAAATAAAGTCACTGAATGCTGCTGAGTCAAGATACAAATAGATGTCCAACATTTTAAAATCTACTGTATTTTAACCTCAACGTCTTTTCAAGTGCAAATCACCAAACATATTATTACTGGATCAGACTGTGAGTTTACAGTCATGTCTTTATGTCTTTGATCTATAGCTTAGCCTATATGTTTTAAATCTTCCTATTTTTCAGTTGCTGCCTCCTGTGTTTTTCCCCATCAGATTAAATCTTAACAAATATATTATTATATATTATTAATATAATAATAATACACAGTCAGATTGCACCACTTTATCTTCATTAAGGAAATGTAAGTCTGATAAATGATGAATAAACGGACAACAATGAATAAAACTTTTTTTAACTTAATTGTTAACTTATTTGCACTTTCCTCGCTCTGACTCAGGCTCTTCTTTTAAAGATAAATGTGCACCATTTGCTACACATGCATTAATATTTCTACACCTATTGGATTAAAATGGAGGCGCTGTCTTTTATTTACCTGTTGCCATGGTGAATCGTGGAGTCTGAGCTTCATTGATGATGGCTTTTTATTGTCGGCTTAACTCAGAGTGAACATGCTCAGAGTTGACTGAACTAACTCAAATCAGCTGTTCTGGAACCAGTAACTCAGAGTTTCCCATCTCAGGGTAAATCAACTCAGAGTTCAGGGTTAGACTCAGAGTTTGTTGAACCTCCTACCTGGAATACCCCTCAGGTCTACCACCTAAACATGCACAATATGCTACTTGCATCAACATAATAGGACTGATAAAACAGTTTTTATAGTTGTTCAATTCTCTCATAGTGTTTTCTCACACACACACACACACACACACACACACACACACACACACACACAATGGGGTACCATACGTTTCAATATACATGTCTCACGCGCATGCTTTGACACCTGTGCAGCAAAGCAACGCCTGACGTGTCATGCAGTTTCCCCACTGACTTAAAACGTGTAGGCTACGCGTGATGACTGCTGCACGCCCTGTAATCACACGACGTGGAGCGACTACGCGTACCATTTATGCGTTTATTATGGAAAGCCGAAAGTGCCATATATCGCCACTATTTCAACGATACCTGTCTTAAGACGCTGCTTTTTACGGCCGTTTTTTTATTTAAACGCTGCAAAAAGTAGCGTTTTACTTATCTAAAGCACCGCTTTTTCCGGCGGCTTTTGCTGGGAGCCTTAAAATACCGCTTTTAACGCGACAAAATGCCGTAAAACGTGCCCGGCGTTGTAGAGCGTGACAATAGATGCCACTTTTTACGCCGTAATAACTGTCCGAAGAACGAGCCCTGCCCTCTGTTTAACACAACCAGTAAGTTCAATGTTTCTGAAACCAATCAGCGGAGAGCACAGCGAGACCAAAACAATGGTTCCACAAGACTTGGCTGCTGTGTTGCTCTTTTGTATTGCTAGAGGAAATTAGGCTACTAAAATTCAAAGGATTAATTACTGATCTGCATGAAAGTATAATCACCGTGGCTGGAAACGCTGTGCTCAGAATATGTTGGTATACAAAATAAATAAAAATAACCTTAATCGTCCTATTGTACATTTAACCGTGAACCAACCAGAGCACTACCTCTGTGAGAGACTTGGGCTTGCTAACTGTGTGTGTCAGCTTCATAAGTTTTCCCTCTTTGCAGCACTTCTAAAAGTGGTTTGCCTCTAGCTCTGTGTCAAATAATGCCGAGAATATTTTTCAAAATGTATGAAGTCCAAATGTATTACTCGTCATGCAATTTCCATTTATTAGTCTTGCTTTTTGTTCTGTTTCCATGTTCACCAGTAATCATTAGCACAATTTCTAATGTAAAACATATCAAGTTGCGCCACATCTGATCTCTGCAAACTGGTGTGATCATCAGGCAATGTTACACATTTTAACCACAGGGTGGCAGTGCTTAAAACTGGCTTTTCCCAGCTGCTGGAGCTACAAGTCTTCAATCTGTCGACCGCACTCAATTAGCTATTATTTTTAATTTCATCATAATTCTTGCAGTTACCAAGGCCGGTTCTATGCAAGGGCAAGAGGGCAAAACAGAAAAGTTTTCTCATCTGTCTAAGCACAGCGAGAGAGGAGTTCCTGCTGCATGTCAAATACTGAGGACAAATGCCCAGTGTGTGCCAGACCCCGACATAAAGCCCCGCCCAGCCTCTAGTTCTACATGCTGTTTTTTGATGATCACAGCGATTTTTACAAAGCTTGCATTAACTTTTCACTCCTGCAGCTTTCAGCAGCTCAAATGAGAGTAGAGTGAAGAGAAATCTGTATGTATGTGTATATACACACACACCTTGTTGTGGTCAGGGGGTTTGTGTGCCTCAGTGACCCTAAGAGCTATACCAGCAGGAGCTTAGTCTTCAGGTGGGACTCACAAGTTGGACAGGTTTTAGGGTAGAGCCCTGACAAAGTGCAGTCCATTTCTTTAGGCTGGGGGTTGGACACGCAGCTAACAACAACCCAATTCCATGTAGAAAACATTGTTATCAACAACAAAACAAGCAGCAGGCATATTTGAGACCATGGTGCTTTGACACCCTCTATAGGGCACTCACACAGCGTCCCCACATCCTGCGAGTGAGTGAGTGAGTGACTTTTATTTGTCAGCTCTACCTATGGCAAAAATGTGCTGGAGCATGATGCCCCCTTCACATTTATGACTGCCCCCCCATATATGTCTGCCTAGAACTGGGCTTGATGTACACACACATTGCTACGCATGTGTCTGCTGTTTTTGATATGGATAGGACTTCACACACACACACACACACACACACACACACACACACACACACACACACACACACGATTTTAAGGTTTATCAAAACCACGAAAGACAACTGACTTCCATGAGGTCATGTTTCCTTTCTTGTTCTTTCTTGCGTACTGTAGATATCATTTCTCTGTTTGCAGATAAGGCTTTCTGTACAACATGATTTCCTGCAGATCTACATACAGAATGAACCAAACATCTAGTCAAGTGTGGATGCATTAGAAAACAACTGATGTTGCATCTTTTTCTACAGTATATCTAAAAGGATAGGCACTTTGTCTTAAAACATCGCAAAGAAGTCTGCAATAAACATTAGATCTGAAACGATGGCAAACCTTAAGCAGTTCACATGAACCACACCTTTGTTTTTTTCATGTTATATAAATAACTGCACACAATGAAAAGAAAACATCTACAAGGACATTTTTGTAGAAAACAAATCAGTCAGTAAGGTACTTTTCTCTTGAAGTTTCTCTTGAAGTTTGCAAGAAACGTGTGACAGACAAAACAATTGATGCTGTCTGTATGACAGCACTTCACCTGTTCAACTGACACAATGTAGGGAATATTAAAAAGGATTAGGCATCATCATGGAATGATAGAGTCCCAAACTAAAGACACAGCTGTTTGTACAGTGTCATGTCTTTGAGGTTTTCCAACATTTCAAACTATCGTTTCAATGAACTAATGACCTGTTTGGTCCTGTGCCATCACTTCCTGTTTAATTTGCCATACTTCTGTTAGAATCAATAACTAAATTTACATACAGCTTCAGAATAAAATGGCCTGTTATTCAGTACATTGAGCTAATAATTAGCTGTTAGAATGTAACATTAAAGGGCAACTAATGTTTTTTTCAACCTGGGCCCTATTTTCCAATCAACCTGATCTCACAGAAATACGTGAAATGACCACGACCTCTTAACACCGCATTCCGTGGTGGCAGCACGTAATGAGTTAAAATTACTTTCCACGGAAACAATGCCAATGTAAAGTCAATTAGGATCCTTTTTCGTGGTGGTCACACGGATTCCCTGATTCAATAACATCACGTCAACCTCGTTTTCCTCAATGATAGGATATCTTTAACATTCCTGTATACACACAAAAACACAGAAGTGTCCTTAATAACTCAACAATATGACAGGTTAATATCAAGGCCATAAAATAAAATAAATGTATTTTGCCAGCAGATAGCGTAGGGCTTTAAGAGCATTGTGCTGTGGGCGGATGGGGCATGTTCCACTACTGTTTTGTAGCTGCTGTCTGCCGTCTGTGGGCTTCAATCCATTTCAGATTGCCATCTGTGTGCCGTAACCGAATCCAAACGCTACTAATAAATAAATAAATAAATAAGAAGAAAAAAATAAGGCTGAGCACGGAAGAACCAGAAAGGAAACACCATCACATGGAGCCATTCGCCCCCGGCAACCCGGCCATCCTCCACTCCACCAAGGGAAAGCAGACCCCAAGCCAGCGCCACAGAACCAGCGGCCGCTGCCCCCGGCGCACATGGCTGGAAACACTGAAATTAAGAACCGAACTATGATAAATGACATAAAATATTAAGATGTGGGCCTAACATAAAATAAATTCATTATTAAATAAATTAAAACATAAAGCCTACAGTAGATATAAAAGTAAATACTACAAGTAAATACAATAATAGGCTAAATAGTATCTAAGCAATAATAAAGTGTCTTAATAATAATAAATTGTATCTAAGTTATCTATTAGGCTGCCATTCCACTCTGTAAATAGATTTTAAAATTTCAATATAATTTTAATATTGTTTTTGCTTATTTAATTATTGTTATTATTGGTTTACTTTTTAGTAGTACTGTATTGTCTGAGGATGACTCATTTTAGTAGCTATCTACAGTAAAAAAAACAAACAAACAAGCAAAGAAACAAACAAAAATCATTTTATACACTGGGCCTTCCGAGTCCTCTCTGAAACTACACCTGGCATGGTTTGTGTCAAAAAAATGAAAAAATCAAAACTTTGTCCCAGAGCTAAACCAAATATATCATTGGAAAGGTCTCAACCTGGAGAGTAACATATGTCAGTATGACGATTCTACATGGCTCCTGCTTTGAGCCATTGACCATTGAACCTTGAGTGCATGTTTGAGGGGTTATAACTCAGCAACGAAAGGGGGTACAGACATGGGACCAACTGTTATAGAGAGCTCTTGGCCTCTATCATGTGAGTGTAGTCAACAACTGGGGGTGCTGTCAGGTATGGGTAAAATATGGATAAAATTAATTTTCACCCATTTAGAAATTAGATATTTAAAATCTGATGTGTGTTTACAAGTGTGTTTACCATCCTCTTAAAGTCCAGAGTGTACTATCAATTCAGTATTTACAACTTCCAAATCTAGGAAAAACACTTATATTTTTAAAAAACTACAATTCCCTGGGACCGCGCCATGCAGTTTGATACATATCAGCAACATCTGATTTGCAAAGTAGGGCTCTAAATAGGGTTGTAAAAAGATATATCTACTGAATATATCTAATATCTAGTAAGGCCGAACTAGTAAACACACTGCACCTAGATGAACTATGTTAAGAAAAAGTAAAGATGTCGGCTAATTTTCGATATTTTAGCTAATACGCTAGAAACTGCATTTTTGGGACGGTAGGTGTATGTGGCTTGTAAAATAGGGTCGTAAAAAGATACATCTACTGAAAAAAAGCCGAACTAGTTATTGCACTGCACCTAGATGAACTATGTTAAGAAAAAAAGCAAGGATGTTGGCAAATTTCAGATATTTTCGATAGCACTCTAAAAACGGTGTTTTTGGGACGGTAGGTTTTTTGTGGCTTGTTGTAAAATAGAGTCATAAAAGATAGATCTACTGATTATATCAAATGTCTAGTAAAGCCAAACTATCATGTTGTTATTATTATTATTATTATTATTATTAGTATTAGTATTATTATGGTGGGAAATTATAACAGAGGAATATATTTGCCGTTTTAATATCAATCAATATGAATCAGAGAATTCGTGTGTCCACCACGAAAAAGGATCCTAATTTACTTTATATTGGCATTGTTTCCGTGGTACCGGCACATAATTTCAACTCATTGGGTCTCATTCATGAAACGTGAGTAAATCTGTGTGTAGATTTGCACATAAAAGCCTACTCTACTAAAAACCTACTCCGGATTCAGGAACGCTGCGGGAAACTCAGATTTGATCGTAAACACATGTGTATGATCATGAATGCCAATCCATCGTAAAGTGACAGCGCGCTCCCGGTAATCAGCAATTAGCATAAATCCCCGCCCATGAATAGCCAATGACCACCATATAAGGAGGTGTAAGTGCTTCCTGTCGACCTGTCAGTCATGGCGCAGAGAAAGAAAGAGAGATTTTTTTCCGAAGCAGAGATCAAAATCATTTTGGGTGAAGTGGACAACATGTGGAAAACATTTTATTTTCTTCAGTTAGTGGTGGTGTGGTGTGGCAGGGACAGGCAAAGCGAAGGCCTGGAGGGAGGTAACAGATGCTGTTAATGTTGTCTCCGTAGTACAAAGAACCATGTCAGAGGTGAAGCGTAAATGGTTTGATATGAAACTGGAGGCAAAGAAACGCATAAGCACACACACAAAAATACAGCGGTCACCAAACAAACAGAAGATTCATTTGTGGGGTTCTGAATGAAGTGGGAACAGGAAACCAGAGATGTTTTGTGCATAATGGATAAACTAAATCAGTGATCGCTGTCGGAATGTAGAGCTATTTAACATTTATTTTGTCAAATGATACGGATAACATATAGCCTACAGCAGTTTGTATGCATCGTCCTCAAATTATTTGAATCTTAATAGCCTAAAGCTCTGTTGATACAACGTAAATTAATCATTTTCAAATCAGATTTATTCATTCAAACGATCGTCCTCCTTCCACCTGCTGCCCCTGCTGAACCCAGGCACCGCGGCGGAAGAGGCTGTGATCCGGCTGTCCTCACGGATATTTTTATTATCATCATTCAACGTGTAGAAAGAACGTGTAATCTATTGAGTCGATTTACGTAGTTAATTCACAATCATGAACCTAATCTGGATCTGACTAAATGTGTCATATTTGTAATATTTTGTCATGTTTAGATTACGTGTTTCAAAGGCATCTGTGTATTGTGTGCATAACAGAGCGCAATACGAATTAAAATTGTCATTTCCAATAGTGAAAAGCAATATTTATGTGCTTTACTAAATTTACACAAGCACTACGAGTGGTCAGGAGCAGGAGTAGATTTTGTTAGTAGCTACGAAAAGATCGGAGCTACTAAAATATTGATGAATGCGGACACGCACGTAAATTTCCGTCTGCGAACAGTTTACACACAAATTCCTTCTGCTCACGTTTCATGAATGAGACCCATTATGTGCTGCCACCATGGAATGTGGCGTTAAGAGGTCGTGGTCATTTCACGTATTTCTGTGAGATCAGGTTGTTTCCAATCTACTTTTGTCTAAATGAGTGATAGGATGTTCAATATTTGACATTTCTCCAGTACGAAGCTAAGGCTGACAAGTCAGTCTTTAGACACTTTGCTTAACTAAAGACTGATGTCTTTCTCCCTGATTTTGTGTTTAGATGGGGGGATACAATTTCAGAAAAAAGCTCCCTACATTGCAGAACCAATAGTAAATCCGCAGGGCGGTCCTTCGGTGGCTCGCTGAACTCTTGTGCTCGTAAACATAGTCCGACTGTGTTAAAATTTTTCAACAAAGTTGTTGTAAGTCCTTCATTTACACAATTTTGTGGACTGAGGACACGTTTGATAAAACTGAGTTAAATCTCTCGGCATTCATTTTCAAGCTCTCTGTGTGTTTGTTTCCTTGCAGACGAGAAAAGGGGGAACCAACATTTCCGGGAGGGCATGTCCTTTTCAAAAATGCAAGAGGCGTTGCTTTGTTGCCGGGCACTCAGACAGCGTTAAACAACATCAAAATACGTCCACTAAAAGTGCATTTTTTTCACATAGATAGGCTTGGATTGTTAGTATAATTATCCAACAACATAATGGAAAGGAGAAATGAATGTCTGTGTTTACCTTTAGCTGGATTCGGACTAGTTCCTCTGCCTGTTGCAATTTTAGTATATGTGCTACTGAAGTAACACTGCACCCTCTGTCTCCTCGTTAGCTTTTCAATTTCAATGAACTCTGCATCCGTGTATGTGTCAAATATTGAACATCCTATCACTCATTTAGACAAAAGTAGATCGTTTGATCCATTAGTTCCCTTTTAAAGCTGCAATAATCAATATTCTTATATGCATAAAGAAAAAGGTACATGTCATGTGACAGGTCTGACAAACCTACTAAGAATAACCACCAACTCTGCAGCTGCATTTTAGCATCTTTCAGCTCTGATAAACTGTACACTACCTGCTCACCACCAAAGAGCAAACAGACAAAGTAAGAGTTAAGCTACTGAAATTAGTGGAGCACTTGGCAGAAACATTCTCATTCTCACTTTCTCAGGTGATCAGAGGCACAACTCCAAATTAATGCTTATGTTGCTTTTTGTCTGCTGTTGGTGAATTAAGCAACTGATTGCTAACATGTTAAGCTTATCAATCTTATAATGACAATGTTGTATTTAAAGGATGTTTCGCTATCCCCAAATAACAGAGAAAAATTAATGCAGTTTTAAGTCTTTGAAAATTAATTGCTATTATCAATCCAAATAGTCAGATGCACAAACTATCCCAAATAATGTTTAGAGCAAAGCAGCATACGCTGTGTAATAAGATAGCTGGAAGCACAGACTGTATCCTACATGAAGATGGAGAAAATGTCAGCTCCCTACAGTGAAGCCAAAACATCTTGAGTGCCCCCTGCTGGCTGGCTGCATTACAGGTCATTAAGTCCACAATCTCCATGAAAGCTGATTGGAACACAGGCCAAACTAAAAAAATTAAAGCACACATTGAATTAATTTTTTCCTAAAGATGGTTTCTGTCAGTTTAGGCAGTTCTTATCACGCTGATGTTTGTTCAAGTCATTATTTGTCTGGTTTGGTTTTGCTAAGTTATTTGATACTATGAAAAGGGGTTATGGTGTCATGATAGGCAGCTTGAACTGACTGGCGATTAAGTCGCAAATTATGTATGGGTGGACCTTGATACTGCCGCTCCACCCACTGGTCACTAGTGTGCAGAATATGGCTCAAAATGATGTCACTAGTACAAGATGAAAGCGGCAGTGTCCAGGATATTTTGGCTTCATTTTTTTTACAGTCCAAAAAAATTAATTAATAAAGATGCAATTGAAGTGAAAATAGATGTGAAATAAAAAATAGTGATAAAATCTGATCCAATTTAATAGAACCATGTTTAATCATTTTCTCTGTCTGCCAGTCTTCATTCACAAGACAAATTTACCATTTTTCATTTTAGGGTGGCCTCAAAGAATGGAGTAACAAAAAATAAATGAAAACAAATGGAAGTGATGAAATCTATGTGCATGAAAAAAGATCAATTGTAAATCGATTTGATTCACTTTGACATTTTATTTGTAACAATAATGATCTGATAATCAACTGGGCTGTGTGACTCTCTGCCATTTATCATTCACAATACCCAACTGGCATTTATCGTTTATAGCAAGCAAGTTTTACTACTTCCACCCAAAATGTCATGAAAAAGCATTGCATACTGACTGAGTTTTTGGTTGACATGTTGAGATCAGAGCAAATGACCAGGCCAGGCCTGCAAATTAAGAGCCAAAACCTTGACATTTAGGATGGAAGTATCAAACATTGTTTGCTGTAAATGATAAATATCAGTTGGGTGCTGTGAATTACAGTAGCAGTTACACAGCCCAGACTCCTTCAAAGAAATGTAATAAATCAATTGATATTTTATCACTCTATTTTTCAGTTCACATACATTACTCCCATTATTAATTCATGAGCATTTTCATTACTTAATTTTTTTCATTATTTTTTTGTTTCTTCCACCCTTGAGGCCACTTTCCTTAAATGATAAATTTTGTGTTAAGACTGATGACTGTAAGACAGAGAAAATGATGAAACATGCTGTTTTTTTTATTATATGACAACTCTTCTAAACAAATCAACCTTAAATTAATCACCTGATAATTTAACAGTTTTTCATTTCACATCCATATTTAGTTTTCAGTTCACATTTTCATCATCTCCATTTAAAAAAAAAAAAATCATTTTCATTACTTTCACCTCAGAGTGCAAGCACCTCATTTTTTGCTTTAATGGGCAAAAAAAAGCTTTACTCCCCAGTAATCAAGAGACAAAAATAAACCTGAAGAGGGACACCACAATACATCACTTGTCTTTCCATAAATGTTATTTCTGGAATACAGTCTGGACTCATGAATTACACATAGCAGGTCTGATAGTTGTGTTGTGTTGTGTGAATGAAGTTCTGTAAGGGTCAAAATGGTGCTGTCAACAAAACACTGAAGTCAAGGCAAATCTAGGACAGCTACTGTATGACATCTGGTATTGGCAGAAAGTCTAATCCTCTGTCTCATAATGCTATGTGCCCTTTGATAAAGATGAAACTTTTTTCTTCACATTCACATATTACCTACTTCAAGCTTTTTCCCTATTTCGATGTTCTCCCCAACCTCTCTAAGATTGGATTAAACTACAGCATTAAACACACATAGCGACAATATAAACTAAAGCCTTCAAAGAAAATGAACTCATCACAATTCCTCAAAAATACATTAAAAAGATTGTTTTAAAGCCATGCTAGCACCATTCATCCTCCTCTGCCTCCTGGTAATACCTGGGTGCCCTGATGCCAGAGCCTAGGCTGGTGCTACCCCCAAAGCTGATGTGGTACCCATTGGGCACCACAAGGTTCTGCTGAGGAGCAGGAAGCAGGGCTCCCATCATGCGAGGCAGTGCGGTCCGAGATAAGCGTCCAGCACGGGCACTGGGCGACAGCGATGTCACATCCTGATAGATGTCCAGCTGGTCCATGAGGCTGCCATAGAGACTGCCCAGGGCCTCGCTGTGGCTCTGGCCCAGGAAGGGCTCGGAACTGATACGAGTGACGGGGCAGGGAAAGTGGTGGGAGCCACTGTGCTGGAGGGCGTTGTGCTCCGACAGGCCACGGCTCAGCCGGCCAGGACTTAGAGAGGCCTGGCTGGAAATGAAGTGCAAAGGGGATGAATTGGCAGTCTTGTAGGCTACCCCGGGCCGTGGGGTGAGGGGGGTCTGGGGGAGCTGCCGACGTCCGTGGCTTGGCGTGCTCAAACTGGAGCTCAGTGCCACTGGGCTGCCTTTAACCCAACCACTGTCCTAGATGAAAATTGGACAAGCAATTTGAAAGGATATAACAATGATGAAATTATGTGAGAATGGAAAAGAAAAGGGAAGGAACAGGAACAGGACCAGCGGAGGGTGGAAAGGAAAGGAAAGACACCAAAATGTGAAATGACATGACAGATGACAGAAAACAAATGAGGGAGAGAACAGACAGAGAAACCATAATTAAAGAGCAAGCACTAATGGAGAGGTAACAACAAACAGACAAAATGGATGGAAAATGATGAAAGAGAAAGTGGGAAAAGAAGTGAAAAGCCATGAGAGGCTGCACGAAAGGCAGATGGAGGAGAAAGTATTAGTAAGAGCATGCAGAGGGATCACAGTAATACCTCAACACAGCCTGCATTCAATTTCCATTTTTCATCTTAATGTTTAATGTGCAGATATTTTTACTTCCTATTGCAATTTTGTTGTGAGGGCAACAGCTTTCGTCCCTGTTTACTCCCTGTCAGACACCAAGGAAAATATAAAAGAAGGTATGGTCAAGACGTCAGTGACAGGGTTCTAGAGGAGCCAGACTTTGGTCAGTTCTATTGGACTCAATGGGGCAGGCACTGTAAATCCCAATATAAAATCTTTGTCGTTTTAACTTTGAAAAATTCTTCCATCAAATTAAAAAACACACATTATGTGATGCTTACTGATGTGTTCTATCTAACTATGCACATTCATTTTCCTTGTTATTGGTCTCTCAACAGATCGTGGCTCTGTCCAGCAGCTGCATCTCAGCCTCCTCTACATATATTCTAAGCCTCACTTGGAGAAAAAAACATGGTGGAACATCATTCCTGTGCGCTCCAGCAGCACTAAACCCTGCTCTTGCCAGACAAGGACTGAAATAATACTTTGGTATTTAGAAATCCCAAAGGTATGATTTTTGTTACCATCAAAAATACATGCCCTTCTCTCACTGTGCTCCACTGTCCCGCAGGTTAAATATCGCAGCTGTGCTTGGATGGTGTGACGTGTGTGGCTGTGCTGCTGCCATGGTCCTGCCTGATGCCTCCTACTGCTGCTGTTATCATTACTCATACTTCTACTGTCATTATACACACATATCTTCTAAAAAAGCCCAGATCCAGAGGTGTTAGCCAACTATAGACCAATATCTAATCTTCCCTGTCTTTCAAAGGTCCTTGAGAAAGTAGTCACAGACCAGCTGTGTGACTTTCTCCATGATGAAAATTTATTTGAGGAATTTCAGTCAAGATTTAAAGTGCATCATAGCACTGAGACAGCACTAGTTAAAATTACAAATGATCTTCTGATTGCTTCAGACAAAGGCATTTGATACAACTGACCATAAAATTCTGCTACAGAGACTGGAACATTGAATTGGCCTAAAATGTTCTGCACTAAGCTGGTTTAAATCTTATTAGTCTGTTCATTTTCAGTTTGTTCATCTTAATGATTAATCATCCTTACGTACTAAAGTTTGTTTTGGAGTTCCACAAGGTTCTGTGCTTGGACCAATCCTATTCACTCTATACATGCTTCCTTTAGGTAAAATCATTAGAAATCACTTCGTAAATTTCCATTGTATTGTATCCACAAATGTATTTATTGGTGAAGCCAGAAGAAACTGATCAAGTAACTAAACTTCAAAATTGCCTTTAAGACATAAAAACCTGGATGAGCATTCATCTGATGACATAGTTTCTCTGGATGGCATTGCTCTGGCCTCCAGCACTACTGCAAGAAACCTTGGAGTAATATTTGATCAAGATTTGTCTTTTAATTCCCATTTAAAACAAACCTCACGGACTGCATTTTTTTCATCTGCGTAATATTACAAATGTTAGGCCTATCATGACCCGAAGAGATGCAGAAAAATTGGTCCACGCTTTTGTTACCTCGAGGCTGGATTACTGTAATTCCCTATTAGCAGTAGCTCTAATAAGTCTTTAAAAACTCTCTAGCTAATTCAGAACGAAGTGGCATATGCACTGACAGGAACTAAGAGGTGAGAACAGACACCGTATCCACATTTAAGACTAGACTTAAGACTTTCCTCTTTGATAAAGCTTATAGTTAGGGCTGGCTCAGGTTTGCCTTGTACCAGCCCCTAGTTAGGCTGACTTAGGCCTAGTCTGCCGGAGGACCCCCTATAAAACACTGGGCACCTTCTCTCTCTCTCTCTCTCATCACACATGTATACTATCAGATATTAATATACTATTATTAATTAATTACTAATTAATTACTTAATTACTTTCATTAATGTTGTTGTAAGCTACTGTCATTACCGTCTGTCCTGCATCTCTCTGTCTCTCTTTCTTTCTGTCTCATTATGTCATATGGTTTACTGTTAATTTATTGTGTTGATCTGTTCTGTATGGCATCTAGGGATCCCTCCTCAGTTGCTCTTCCTGAGGTTTCTACCATTTTTTTTCCCCGTTAAAGGGTTTTTGTGGGGGGAGTTTTTCCTTATTTGCTGTGAGGGTCCAAAGGACAGAGGGATGTTGTATGCTGTAAAGCCCTGTGAGGCAAATTGTGATTTGTGATATTGGGCTTTATAAATAAAATTGATTGATTGATTGATTGATTGATTGAACACATTTCTCCTGTTTTAGCTTCTCTGCACTGGCTCCCTGTAAAATCCAGAATTGAATTTAAAATCCTACTCCTAACTTATAAACCTCTAAATGGTCAGGCTCCGTCATATCTTAGAGAGCTCATAGTGCCATATTATCCCACCAGAACCCTGTGCTCTGAGAATGCAGGGTTACTCGTGGTCCCTAAAGTTACCAAAAGTAGAAAAGGAGCCAGAATCTTCAGCTGTCAGGCTCCTCTCCTGTGGAATCATCTTCCTGTTGTGGTCCATGAGGCAGACAACATCTCCACATTTAAGACTAGACTTAAGACTTTTCTCTTTGATAAAGCTTATAGTTAGTGCTGGCTCAGGCTTGCCTTTTACCAGCCCCTAGTTAGGCTGACTTAGGCCTAGTCTGCCGGGGGACCTCCTATAATACACCGAGCACCTTCTCTCCCTCTCTCTCTCTCGCTCTCTCTCGCTCTCTCTCTCTCTCCTTTGCTAACACTCATGTCCTGTTACTGCCTCTCGCTAACTCAGCCGTACTGCATGTCACTAACTCGGCTTCTTCTCCGGAGCCTTTGTGCTTCACTGTCTCGCAGGTTAACTTATATCGCAGCAGTGCCTGGATAGTGTGACGTGTGTGGTTGTGCTGCTGCCGTGGTCCTGCTGGATGCCTCCCTGCTGCTGCTGTTACCATATCAGTCCTCTTTGCTTGCGAGTGAATGTTTTGCTTGCTGATCAGGCCTCTTTGCTTGCAAGTTTAAAAGTTTTGCTTGCAGATCAGTCCTCTTTGCTTGCAAGTTAAAAAGTTTTGCTTGCAGATCAGTCCTCTTTGCTTGCGAGTTTAAAACTTTTGCTTGCAGATCAGTCCTCTTTGCTTGCGAGTTAAAGTTTTGCTTGCAAGTTCAACTGCACTTAATGGGCGGGGCCTACGCTGATGGATGAGAGAAGAGTTTCTATTGGTGGGTTTGACGTGGCTACATACAGAGCGGGCTACACCCACGATTCCCTCTCTCCCACCGGAAATGCTCGACAGTCGGCATTACTGCTATACCCCGGGGCATCGACCGTACTGACCGTTGCGCCGTTGACTAGTTCTACGCTGGCTAAACAAAAGCAATCTACATGCACCAGTTCAAATAAAATATTCTTGCTATTATTAGGCTTAGTCCACACGAACCTGTGTACTTCTGACTGTGTATTATTCAATGCGATTTGGCTATTTGGCTACACGCAACTGCACTTTTGGGCCCCTGAAACTGCGTTTCTTTGAAACTGGAGTCCAGGGTGAAGTTTTTGGAAGACTCCAGTGCCAGCGGTTGCGTGTAGATAAGGATAACACACTATTTTATCACCTGTCTCCATTGTTTGACGTCAGAGCAACGGTAAAATAGCTCTTTTCTAAAAGTTTACTAACTACTAAAATCCCACATCCTGTGTTAAATACAATATATCTTAACTATATTTACAATGAAGCTTGATTCTGCACTCTGCACTTAGCCCATATGTGAATGTTTACTGTTGCTATGGCAACAAGTGACAGCTGATGTTAGCGTCAGTTAGCTTAGCTCAATCGTCCAACAAACAATAACCCATAAAATTATAATTCAACATATTTAAACAAAATCAACAACAGCTGCCAACAGTTACAGTCCTTACAACCTTAGCTAATGTGTTGTCACAGGTTAGATTGTCAAAATTAAAGTAATAACAGCCTAAATCCCTGAGGAACTACGCTGGCATTAGTGACGGTTACATACGCTCATATGCAGTTATCTTACGTTACAGTTCCCTCAAACAATATCACGAAGCACAATACAAACTGTATAAACAAATTATCTATTTAGGGTACACTACTGATAAAATCTGAAGGTGCTTTGATGACCTGAAAGAATACATGAAAACAAACAGTGATTTTGCTTGTCTTAAGTAGCTTTACTCTAGGTGTAACTGCCAACTGAACCAAACGTTTATATACCCAGATTTGCTCATGTGCCTTTACTCAAGTCAGTTATGCTTTATATTGAATGTGAATGGATCTGGCCGGGTTGGACCTCTGTTGGCAGGCCCGTCGCTGCTTTTGTGGTAGTGTAGTTGGTCGTTCAGGCGCCTCTGCTGTTGAATTAGGTTGCGCTATTTTTGTGGATCGGGTTGTGTTTATTTTCCGCACTTCTCTATTCTTATTGACTCTGACTGCTGATTGGTTAAAATGGCCTTTCCATTAGAAGTTACATCGCCACCTACTGCTTAATCACACCACTCGTGTGGATGAATTTTTTTTTGGAAACTGGAGACCGAAAAACTTTGGTTTCAGAATTGATTTTCGCCACAGCTCCCACACTGTATTCCTTGTGAACTACAGAACTCCCATGTTGCTTTGCAAGTGTACTAGGCTGATGAGCAGAATTTAAGAGACAGGCTAAATGACATGATGTTGCACACTCTTGTACAGTAGGTGGTGGTATGCACCTTTAAATTGTTTGCAATCCGCAAACCGAGAGAAGAAGAAGAAAAAAATGCTTTGCAAGCCCTCAGTCGGATTGAGACTGGCCTATAGAGACTGTCATACAGCTTTCAGTTTAAGCCCCGCCCACCAGGTTCAACTTTTTACTCGCAAAACTTTTTGACTTGCAAACAGAAAAAAATGACTTGCAAAAAAATGGCTTGCATACAAAACTTTAGGATTTGCAAACAAAACTTTTGAATTTGCATTTTTTAATCAATCATTTTTTACTTGCAATAAAACATTTTTTGATTGCAATATTGTAATACTGTAATACTGATGATTGGGAGATGCTGTGTTGACTTGATGTATTGTAGTGCACAGCATGTCCAGCAAGGTCATTCTCTACCAGAGATGGGAGTAAGTGACATTTGTGCAAGTTACGGGCGAGTCTCAAATCTTCACCTTCACGTCTCAAGCAAGTTGAGTCCTTGCTACAAGGTAAGCAAGTAGAGTCAAATCATTGGTCAGATGAAGCAAGTCACAAGTCAAGTCATACTCAGAAACTCACAGACACACTTACATCCTGTCTGGAATGATGTCAATTCATTAAAAAAGTGATCAGATCCATATATCAGTTTGTTTTCACCATCAGTCACACAACATGTTTTCTGTTCACAGAATAAACCTTCAAATCAGACAAATACAATCTTAATCTCTAAAATTCAACAAAAATGTAATTTATCTAAAACATCATATTGTTGAGTCGACATCTGAACCAATCAGCTGTTAGATCAGGTGAAACCAGGCGATGCAGTCGGTGGAGAGCAACTGCAGCGCCTGGCTCTAAAAACTGCAGCCGCCTCCCTCTCGCAGCTTTATCGCCGTCCACTTTTGTAATACGTCAGAGCAAGTCGGGATGAAGTCGGACACAAAACTAACCGGCATGCATTGTGTGCCGATCGCCGGTGATCGAATCTGCGCAGGACTGGCTCATCTCGAACGAACCTATTCATCTGACAGCTTCAGTTACAAGTTACTTTTCAAATGAAGCTTTCTGCACACAAAACATATGAAAACATACAGGTACAGTTGAAATTATGAGTCAGTTAATGAACTCACAGGATATTAATTCAGAATCATTAAAGTCCTTTTTAATGCAAAACTATTTCATGGTTCAAGCTTCAAAAATGTGAGGATTTAGAATGTATTTCGAATAATGTTGAGATCTGAGCTGTTGGTTAGACAAAACAAAGATTGTGAAGGTGTCACTGTGGGCTCATTATTCCAGATTTCTTACTTTCAAGTTAATGTTGGGTTTCAGCCTCAATGCCTGCCTAGCTCGACCTGGCGTAGACAACAATAGAGGAGACTGGACAAACGCTGGTCATTTTCCTCATTAATTGAAATGATGAAAAGTTTAAACATGAGGTTGATAACCTCAAAAAGAGAAAAATAAATCATGTCAGTTGATTCAATCAATAAATTCACATCTTGATTGAATTTCAATCAGATGATTAATGATTAAATCAAAATATCATATTTTCAGTGTCAAATACTATTCATATAATCAATCTCATGCTGTAGATATTTCTTCAATGTATTTATTGATTTTCGACAAACATTAATGCTTTGTTTTATATCATATTTATATTACTTTTAAATCATATTTGTTATAATTGTTAGATAATTACTCTATCTAAGATCAACCTCTCAGCTCCCTGGATTGCAGCCATCAGCTCATCCCTTCCATTTCTAGTCTGTAGGATAGTTTGCACTATTTTCCTGAACTCATCCATTCTTGTCTCACAGTCAGTAATTGTTTTGTCCAGGTCAGTTTCCTGCTTCTCATCAAGCTCTGCTCCCTCACCATCAGCAATATCAGTCTCAATGTCTGCCAGCAGACCAGCCCTGTATTCATCATTTGCATCGCTTACACTCCTAGCCTCAGAAGTGAGCCTTTTGAACTCTCGTAGCTCAGTCTCAGTCATACTACAGGCTCCTCTGCTTAGGAAGTTTGCCAGTTTGGTAAAAGCACTTTTAGACAAGGCTGCTTTAGTTGCTTCACAGACTTTCCAAAGACTTTCTTTGCTATTTTGTGATGATAAGTAAACACAGTCAGTGTAGTTTGTAGTTTATCCCATTCACGTTGACAGCTCTCTTCTGACACACTTTGGGCCTTTAATCCCTCGGTCTTCACTGTCACAGCATATGGTTATCAACTGTTGAGTTACTGTTGGGTTTCAGCCTGAACTTGATCTAGCATAGACAACAACAGAAGACAGTCAACTCAACTCGTTGCTCGTTTTCTTCATTTATTAAAAGAATGAAAAGTTTGAGCATTAGGCTGATAACCTCAAAGAGAGAAAAATAAATCATGTCAGTTGATTCAATCAATAAATTCATGTATTAAATAACATAAACCACCACTGGATTTCAATCAAATGATTAATGATGAAATCAAAATATCATATTTTCCATGTCAAATACTATTATTAATATTATCAATCTCATGCTGTACCAGGTATTTATTCAAAGTATCTTTTAAATATTAATGCTTTGTTTTAGATCATATTTATATTCCTTTTAAACAATATTTGTAATAATTGTTTAATCATTTTTACTCTAAGATCAATCAGTACTTACAACTTATAATCATAAAGCCCATTAATGAATTACTTATTCAGTCAAATACTTCCATAAATAATCTTAAATCCTGACTTTCATTTCATTCCTTTTCATTCCAGCCTTTGAAATATAGTTTCCATAGTCAAGCCAATAAATCAGTAAATAAACGAACATCTTATAATCCAACGTGATCTCACGGGATGGCATATAAATACCACGTTAAGAACATTTTGCGTGTTATCACTACGTATTTTAAGATTTTTGCGTGTCATTTTAACGCCGTTTAGTCCCCATAGATTTACATTGCAAACCAGTCTACGTCACATGACTGTTAAGTTTTCTGTCCATGAAAACAAAAAAAAAAGGCCAACATCCCTTTTATTCTCAGAGGAAAGTGGATATTTTAAGATAGTTCCAGCATCAAAATCAGTGTTGCCAAGTCCGCTTACTATAAGCGACTTTGGACTTGTCGCTTACAAATATTGGTAGTCGTGGGTCGCGTTTTTTTTTTTGGGCTTGTTTCTAAAGCGTAGTTGCTTATTTGGGCTTGTTCACAGCTCCATAATAAGTTGTCAAGCAGATATTTTTGACATGTTATTTAAACATAGGATAGTTTGTCTTGCCTGTTCCCTCTGTCCCTCCCCTTTCCCCATACACACAGGAGACAGCAGAGTTTTTTCCTACCCGCATCCTGCTTCTGTCCCTGATGGCAACGAGTACTAGCTAATCAGAGACAAAGCAGGGTAATGTGTTTTTTTCTGGTTAGGATAACGTCAGTCCTGTAACTAAAAGAAAATAGTTAGATGAGTGCTTAAAAAGCAATAATAAATAAAGAATTTGTGAATTTAGTGAAAGGTGAAACCACCTTTTAATATTATTTAACATTAGAAAACAGATGGGATATCAAATAAAGACTGATGTACCAAGTACATTATATACATAGGACAGGTAATCATCATTTATCTGATTACCTGTTGTTTTGCCTATGTAGGTCTTACCACAAGGACAGGTAATCATCATTTATCTGATTACCTGTCCTTGTGGTAAGACCTACGTAGGCAAAACAAGCAGGGAATTAAAAACCTGCATCGCGGAGCATCTTAGTACCATCAGATGCAAAAATCTTAATTATCCTGTGGCTGCTCATTTTGTGGAAGCTAATCATCCTATTGCTTCATTGAAATACATAGGTATTGAGAAGGTTTCCCTCTCTAGAAGAAGTGGTAATTTGGAAAACCTCTTATCTAGAAGGGAACATTTCTACATACACTATTTGAACACTCTGGCACCAAATGGTCTGAATGTTGATGACGATTTGAAATGTTTTCTATAACTTTTTGCTCGAGATAAATAGTGTCAGTTCTAGTGACAGAAACCGGGTACAGCTTATATTGCTAATGATGCCTTTTTATAGGTTGATGTGCAGCCGATCTGTTCTTTTTTGTTAATATTGTATATTGTGTTTGTTTTGGAATAACCTGTGTTTTTTGTGTCTTTTGGGATCCTGTGCAGAATATTTTGTATTGCATACTCCCTTTTTCTTCTTCTTTTTGATAGGATTGTATATATTTATATGGATTGTGATGTTTGATCTCTGTGAGTCTTACAACCAGCTGATTTATTCACTTCTCTGCTGTCATACATGCAGGTGATTAGTGTCAAATGCAGACCAGGTGTGTACACCAGGTGAGCTGACTGCTCACAGAAGGCTTTATCAGCCACTCCTCTTGGTGTCTCATGTGTGTCAAGACTTGACAAAGGCCCTGTGCCGAAACGTTGTCCTTAATAAAATTCCTTTTTTACTTGGAGCTGAGTGTGCGGCGTTCCCTCTTTTTTCAAGTTTTATGATGTTTAGTTTGTCAGTTATAATGAGGATTAATTTTGCTATATAAAAACTGGCGTGCTATTTACACGCCATCCTATGCGATTCATGTGCTCAATGTTCTCCGACAAATTGCGATGAAATACGAAGTGGTAGAGCGGCTCCTGTCAGACCGCTTTTTGTCAGTGGCAGGCAACAGCAAACTGCTTCCAGACCTTTTAAAATAAAACTAATGTAAGCTATTTTATTGAATTGCCTTTTTGAGTTCCCTCCTTTAAGCAGTTACGCGTTGTATATGGCTAGTGCTTTTAATGTCATCGACTATACAATAAAAACAAAACAACAAATGCTAACATTGACACTAGATGCAGAAAAGGCCTTTGAGCGGGTGTCATGGCCCTTTTTATTTGGAGTGTGTGAGAAGTTTGGTTTCCACCAAACTTTTATTAATTTGATGAAGAATATGTATAAAGAACCAACAGCAAGAGTTAGAGTGAATGGGATCCTTTCTAAGACTTTTAATTTAAAAAGAGGAACAAGACAGGGAGACCCATTATCCCCACAATTATTCGCTTCATATACAGAACCATTAGTGGAGAGGATAAGGATAAATAAGAAGATAGGGTCTTAAAATTAAAGAAGATGAACAGAAATTAGCAATGTACGTGGATGATATTATAGTGTACCTCACAGACATATGTAACTCATTGCCCGCGTTACTAGATAAAGTTAGAAACTATGGAGTAATGTCCGGTTATAAGTTAAATGTAAATAAAACTGAAGCTTTGGAAATTGGTACCCATTTGGAGAGAGACTTTAAAAAACTGTTTGATTTTAGATGGGACCAGAATAAAGTGAGCTATCTAGGAGTTATCATACCCAATAATTTAGATTTACTATATCACTGTAATTTTTGGAATCTGGAGAATTTGGTGAAGCAAAATCTGAATAGGTTGAAAATCTTACCTCTCACATTATTGAAAAAAAGATAAATATAATTAAAATGAATATTTTGCCAAGTTTTTTGTTCTTATTTCAGATATGTATATGCTATGTATATACCATCCACACGTTTTAATGTTTGGGATTTTTATGGGATGAAAAGAAGCCAAGAGTGAAATCCTGCAACAAAAAAAGAAAGAGGATGACTTGCATTACCAAGTTTAATTAATTACTATTACTCAGCACAGGTTAAACCAATTTTAATATAGATGAACAATGAGGTGAGACCCAAATGGAAACTAATCGAGTTTAATTTGGTTGAATCACTCAGTACTTTGATTTTCTCAGATTCTAAAAAAAACACAGATAAAACACAAAGTTACTCTGTACATAACACATTTAAAATCTGGAGAATATGTAAAACAACCAAAGTTAAGGAACAGGAAATCCCTTGTTTAAGAGAGATAGCTTGGGACCCAGATTTTACTCCAAACAGTATTGATGTTTTTAAAAAATGGGAAAGTAAGGGCCTCACAACATTTTATCAAATGTATAAGGAAGAAGCAGTGGACTCTACTGAAAATATAGCAAATAGATTTGGTTTAAACAAGAATCACTTCCACCAATATTTGCAAGTGAGAAGCTATTTGAAAGAAAAAGTCCAAATTAGAGCTCTTGAAGATCTCCATCCCCTTCTGAGACATGTGATAAAGGCTAACCAAAACCATAATTTTTTTAAACATAACTGGACAAATTTACCAAATAATTCAGGAATACAGAATCAAAGACCTAAATAACATTAAAGATAAATGGCAGACAGAACTGAAAACATCTATGACAGACGATGAATGGAATAAGAGTTTTAAAGATAATTTCTCCAATATAAAATCGCTGATTGGAAGATGAATATATGGTATTTTAGAACACCACTGACTTTAGCGAAGTATACACAGAATAATGCTATCTGCTGGAGGGAATGTGGGGAAGGCAAAGCGGACCACACTCATATATTCTTTACATGTAAAAAAAAAAAAAAATAGAAATTTATTGGTCAGAAGTCATACACACAATAGAGCAGATGTTTGGGAAATTGGGGCAATTTAATAAATATACTTCGTGGTTGGGAATAGGTTCTAATGGCCTTCAAAAGAAGGAAGAATATTTATTTTGGATTTTAAGAATCACAGCACTCAAACAGATAACAAGAAACTGGAAAAAGTTGGAAGCCCCTAAAGTAAATAAGTGGTTAGAGACTGTAGAGGATATCTATAGGATGGAGAAGGTAACTTACAGAATTAATGAGAGTAAAAAGTTGTTGGAAAAAGGATGGGATCGTTTTAAATCAAAGTAACTAGATATATAGAAAGCAACAAAAAGGACTACCTCTGTATAGAGATAAAGCCTAACTGTTATTTATCTATTTAGCGTTTTTGTAAGATAAGAGATAAGATAAGAAACTTTATTTAAATAAAGAAACTTTATCGTTCTGCAAGGGAAATTCGTCTTGGGCAATATAGTGCAAACAGCTGCAATATTCACATACATACAAACATACAGACATACATACATACATACATACAATCAACACAGACAAGTTGCCAACACAATGCGCAGTGTGTTTTACAGTTGCAGACTCCTGTTGCAAGAGTAGTGCAACCATTTGCCTTGTTTGTAAGGTTACAAACAAGGGAACTACAGGTATTGCACTGGCCTATCTCAAAGTGCAAGTGAGTGCCTATAAAACAAGTAAATATGTGCATTTATTTTGTTATTGTTGTAATTATGGGTATATTTTATGTTAGGTAATGTTATGCTATTTTGTTATTATAGTTGTTTTTGTGTGTATGTATTTTATGTAATGAAATGTTATGTTAGATTGTGTCACACGGGTGAAAGCTAACAAAAAAAACAACTAAATATTGTATCAAGATACTTAAATAACAGGATATGTACTGTATGAATGGTATATACTGTATTGACATTAAAGTATAAAAAAATATGGCTAGTGCTTTAATTGTGAAAGGTGAGAATGGAAAAAGTGGATCTGTAATGCATTGCCTTTGACAATGTTGTTAGTCATAATGTGATCAATTGGCAACCCGATCTCACAGAAATACGTGAAATGACCACGACCTCTTAACACCGCATTCCGTGGTGGCGGCACGTAATGGGTTAAAATTACGTGCCAGTACCACGGAAACAATGCCAATGTAAAGTCAGTTAGGATCCTTTGTTGTGGACACATGAATTCCCTGGTTTAACAACCTTACATCAACATTGTTTTTTCTCAATGATATCTTTAACATTTCTGTATTCACACAAAAACACGAAAGTGTCCTTGATAACTCAACAATATGATAGGTTAATGTTAAGACCATAAAATAAAATAAATGTATTTTGCCAGCTTTTGAGAGCATAGGGCTATAAGAACATTGTACTGTGGGCAGATGTGGTGTGCTCGACTACTGTTTTGTATTGTCTGCCGTCTGTGGGCTTCATTCCATTTCAAATTGCCGCCGGTCTGCCGCAACCCGAATCCAAATGCCACTCTGTTAGGAAAAGTTTCACATGTTTACATAATTATACACTTATTTCCTTTGTACAGTCAATATTTCATTTCACTATTTATATACCATTTCCGGACTATTAGGCTACTATTCCCACTTAATACATTTTAAAATTTCAATATAATTATGGGCCAGGTAGGCAATCCTGCCAGGACCCTCTTGTTTTCCCGCTCATTATCCCTTTTGTTATCCTGCATGTTCTTCTTCTTCTTCTTCTTCTTCTTCTTCCAAGGAAATCCTACTTCCCCTGCGCAAAAAATCACCAAACTGCACAAAGGTCCAGTCCCATGCCAGATTGCCTCAGCTGCAAAAACAGGCTAATAGTCCTGATGGTGGCGCTACAGCAAGCCTCTAAAGTTCAAAATTTTGGAAATTCACAACAAATCAACCGTATGTGCTACAGATTTGCAACTTTCACCAAAATGTAGCCCCAATACTGAAGAAAATTTTGTACATTTAAATCTATTGCAAATTATGAAGTCCATCACTGTGTTTCTTTCAAAAACTGTAAAGTTTATTAAACTTATCTCCTCCCAAAATTTTTGCTCAATTGACACCAAACTTGCTACAGAGCATCTTCAGACTGTCCTACACAAATGATCCACACAGATTTTTGATTTATCGAAAATTGAGCCTACAGTGCATCAAAATGTTTGACTGTAAACGGTATTGTAAATATATACTTTCAAATACATTTTCAATGTATCTGAAAAAAAAGACAAAATTTCGGAGTCATGGTAGATGATGTTTGGAACATTTCAGAATTATATCTCAAAAACTGAATTTTTTACAGAGTTTTGAATTTCGCTCTCATGCGAACAATGGGAGTCAATGCAAAAATGGCATTTTTAAACATCAGTTTTTCACTTATGGAGCCAATAAATCATTGTTAAAAACAAATTACCAACATCTCCATGCTGTCTAGATGCAATTTGTGTATTTTCGGATTTTTGTCTTAATAACTGAATTTTTGACAGCCGTTTGAAATCTGCTTTTACACATTAACAGCTGCTGTCTTGCACACAGGTGACTGGCTTAGTCAATTTGTGAAGCTACATGTGGCATTTCATTTTGCCAATTAGCTCAGTGTGATAGAGGATGGTTCTTGGTGTTGAAGATTGTAAGTTCAAGCCTTAGCTCGTGCAACATTTCCATATGAGAAATCTACCCAAACTTTTCATAAATGTCCAGTCCCATGGTAGATGTCCTCAACTGGAAACACAAGACAATAGCCCTGATGGTGGCGCTACAGCAAGCCTCTAAATTTCAAAACTTTGAAAAATCATAACAAATCAACCATATGTGCTACAGCTTTGGAACTTCACTTTGAAATTTGCGTTTCCATGGCATGGATGGCTACTGTCTGGCACCCTGATGCTTGGTTTAGTCAAGTTGTGAAGCCACACATGAACTGTCACTTGCCAATTAGCTCAGTGAGATAGAAGACGGATCTCAGTCTCAGAAGTTGTGAATTCAAGCCTCAGCTAAGGCAGAACAGACACTCTAATGTGAAAGTCCTATGTTCAGGCATAATGGTGCATTAGAGACTACTAAGATTAAAATAGTTATGATCCAGGCAGTTTCGCGGAGAGACAAATACTCTTTATCAACACTTTTCCCTGTTATCCCTTGTCTCTTTTCCCTGTTCATTTGGCTTAGCTATCAGTCAATATGCAGAGTCTATCCAATAGCTACTTTTACATTTTAAAAAATGTTTTCATCTTTGTCACCATGGATAATGTTCAGCTTTAAGCTAGATCAGGCCAGTTTGTTAATAATTTCTAGAAGTTAATGTTATTCTTACTTTCTTTTTTTTATATATATACTTTTTTTCCCCACCCAGTGTTTATACAATACAGAGGGTAAAACAAACAAACGGACAAACAGAAAAAAAAATAAGATAAAAATAAAGTAAAACTACAATGGCTACAACAACCACATCTTAATTCATCCCTGTGTCATAATAGCTTGACCACTTATGCCATCTTTTTTCAAATAATTTCAAGTTTCCCCTTATTTTATATGTCAAAAATTCCATTTGGTATATCTGTTGAACTGTGCAGCACGCTAAGCAAATAGTTGTCATCTTCATTGGGGGCCATGTCCCCTGTCCTTTCCAACAGCACATAGTCTGCGCCTACTTGAACAATCCCTCTTAAAATGCAATTGATTTCCCTCTGTACACCACTCCAACACGTCTGCAATACAGGACAAGACCAGAAGACATGCCCAGCATTAGCATACAGTTCACCACATTCCCTCTAGCAGCCTGGTGATATTTTATTGTTATATTTAGCTTGTTGCGCCAGTGTTATAAAGTATCTTGATTGTATTTTTCATGCATATTCTCTCCAATACGGCGACATGGTAGCTGTATAGGCATTCTGATTAATTTCCCTCCAGTTCTCCTCTAATATACTTATATTAAGTTCTTCTTCCCATTTTATTTTTGCCTTTGTGTCTTGGTGCTTACAATTATTTTCTAAAATAGTATGGCAGAGATTTGGTGTGGTACCTTAGTTTTGTCATAGTTCTTTATCAAAAATTGCACCAGTGGGTGAAAATCTCTCTTCCTTCCGATTTCACTGTTATATATAATATATAATAACTTCTTATTTGTAAATATCGGAAGAAATGGGAATGTGGTAAAAGGTACTGTTCACTTAGGGATTCAAATGACATTATTCCACTCTCGTTTAAACACTGTCCAAAAATTGTCGGTCCCTTTTGTGCCCATATTTCAAAAACTTTATCGGTTTTGTTAGGCATAAATTCAGGGTCTTCTTTTATCTCTCGCAATGCCATCAAATCTTTCTTTATTTCAACAGTTCTTTTTATTCTAGCCCAAATTTCTAGAGTGCTTCTATGCAGTGTATTATCTTTTACTGATGCTTTTCGTTGGCTTTCTGTACAGAAGGGAATCGTTTTTATTGGACCATGACACATGGCCATTTCTATTGACCTCCACTTTGCTTCTGAGTTATCATTTAACCACGTACGTATTGGCTGCATTTGTGCTGCAAAATAATAATGCTTCAAATTTGGACGGGCAAGCCCCCCCCCTTCTCTTTAGCCATTTTCAATGTCTTCATTTTAACTTGTTTTTTGGCGTCCCAAATAAATTTACCTATCACTGTATCCCAGTTTTTGAAAGCACATAAATATAATCGTATTGTCTGGAATAAAAACAAAAAAAACGTGGAAGTACATTCATTCTAATTGCATCTATTCTCCTACCCAGTGACCCTATAACAGTTTTCCACCGGTTCATGTCCTGTCTGACTTGTGCTTCCAAACATTTATAGTTCAATTGATACAGTAACCTGGTATTCTTTGGTAGCACAGTTCCCATGTACTTAAAGGGATAGTGCACCCAAAAATGAAAATTCAGCCATTATCTACTCACCCATATGCCGATGGAGACCCTGGTGAAGTTTCAGAGTCCTTACATCCCTTCCGGAGATTGGCGGGGGGAGCGGCTACCACACCTAATGGCATATGGCACCCCAGACTAACGTCCAAGAACACAAAATTGAATCCACAAAGTATCTCCATACTGCTCATCCGTAGTGATCCAAGTGTGCTGCAGCCCCGACATAAAAAGTTGTTTCAAGAAACGTCATATGAACTCTGTTTTTAGCTTCACTGTAGCCTGTAACTCTGACTGCTTCTCTGTGCTCCGTGTTCACGTGTGCGCGCCTGCGCGAGACCAGCAAAAGCATGAGCTTTGCTCACCCGTGTTTACATCACGTGACACGTGCACCGCAGGAAGAGACAACAGTAACCACAGTAGCTAAAAGATAATTTGCACTACGGTCTTTTAGCAAAAGACAGCCCAACATGTCCGAAGACTTTGAGGAGGAGGAACAGCATTTCTTTGTTGAGCCGTATTTCTTTGAGCCCGAGTTTATGGACGGAACTCAGTCGAGCACTGGAAACCTGGTGGTGTAGTTGTTTCAAATGCAAAGCAATGCCAACAGATGAGGAAAGTCTTTGCTGCTCAGACAGGGAATTGGCAATGCCTGCACTTGACAATCCGGACATCAGTGCTGATGAGACTGCTGCTCTTCAGAGACGATCACCCTGAGCGTGCACACGTGAGCGCGGAGCACAGAAGCAGTCAGAGCTACAGGCTACAATGAGGCTAAAAACAGAGTTCATATGACATTTTTCGAAACAACTTTTTATGTCAGGGCTGCAGCACACCTGGATCACTACAGATGAGCAGTATGGAGATACTTTGTGGATTCAATTTTGTGTTCTTGGACTTTAGTCTGGGGCGCCGTCTGCCAATAGGTGTGCTAGCCGCTCCCCCGCCAATCTCCGCAAGGGATGTAAGGACTCTAAAACTTCACCAGGGCCTTTATCAGCATATGGGTGAGTAAATAATGGCTGAATTTTCATATTTGGGTGCACTATCCCTTTGATTCTGTCCTTTTCCCATTGCCATAAGTATTTACTTTTCAGCTCCTTAGAGACCGGGGCTCCTAGGACCATTGCTTCACACTTCTGTGTGTTTAGCTTATACCCTGACACAAGACTATAATTTTCAATAACCTGCATAAGAGCTGGTAGAGATTTATCTAAGTTTGTAAGATATAAAACTACATCATCGGCATATAAAGCCAGTTTATGGAAATCCTCTGTTACTTTTACACCCTCAATTTCATTAGTTGCTCTAATACATGCTGCCAGAGGTTCAATACAGATTGCAAAAATTAGTGGGGATAGGGGATCCCCTTTTCTTGTTCCCCGTTTCAATTCAAAACTGTTGGATAAGGTCCCATTTGCCCTGACTTGAGCTTTTGGCCTGTTATACATAGCTTGAAGCCATTTGATAAAGGTGTCATGAAAACCAAATCTACTACAGGTTTCAAATATAAAAGGCCATGACACCCTGTCAAAGGCCTTTTCAGCATCTAGGGTGAGAATCAAAGTTTGAATGTTCATTTTTTGTGAACAATCTATTATATTTAAAGTTTGTCTAACATTATCTAATAAATATCTATACGGAATAAAACCCGTTTGGTCTGCATCAATAATGTGAGGGATAATCTTGTATAATCTATTTGCTATGATGCTGCTTAGCAGCTTCTGGTCCACATTTAGTAAAGTTATTGGTCTATAGGATCCACAGCTTGTGGGATCTTTCCTTTCTTTTTAGGCCCGTTTCCACTGAAGAAGTTCCTGGTACTATTTGGGGGGCAGGAACTACTACAGGAACGTCCTCTTGCTCGGCCCTCTCAACCACCATGTCTCCACTGAGAGAACGGAGTAGGAGGAGGGTTCCTGTAAAGTTACCGGGCTCTGGATGTGATGTAATCGTTGCGCGACCATTTTGACCGGGGCGACGTAGTGGCATAGGGACGCTGTTAGCTGTTAGCGGTATCTGTAATAACTCACTAAACGTGAAAAGTGGCCCGTGAAAATAATATTTTTTCAAGCGGATGTCTTAGTTACAACATGATTGAGCTAACTGAAGTAGTTTCATGTCGTATTCAACAACGGGAGGCTTTTAACAGATGACGTCCTGATGTTAGCTTTGTTGCTGCTGTTAGCTGTCCCTGTCAGCTGCAGCCACTGATGCTTTCTAGACATTGTGATTTCCCAAAACTGAATAAATACCACACATAGCAACACAAAACTGCTTTGCTAGCTCAATCATGTTGTAACCAAGATATCCGCCAGAAAAAATATGTTTTTCACGGACCAGTTATTGAGTTTGTTTACATGGCGGTGGAAGCTATGAACGAGCTAACCCTCGTCTGCTGAGTTTTAAAAATGCTGGCTATTTTGTTGCTTTCTGTTGATGTCACATTCTGGCTTGAGTATATCCAATCAGCACCAAGTAACCCCCAAGCCCCAGCCAGGAGTTTTTCGGGGCCGTTCTGAGTATCTACTCCGAGGCAGGGACTTGTATAGCCCGTGTAAAAGTTCTGGAACTCGGTTTCTGTGGTGGAGACACACACCAACGGCCCCAGCCCTGTAAATTTACCCCAAAGTTCCTGCGGTGGAAATGGGCCTTATGTATGACTGTGACTATGGAATTACACCACGTACTTGCCCACTGATCCTGATTTAATGCCCAATTAAAAGTCCTTTCTAGAATTGGTAATAGTTCTTTGTTAAATTCCTTATAAAATTCACCTGTAGGACTTCCGGTGGAGCGACTGAAACGGATGGCCGCATAAATAATCCCTCCCGGTCGGTCGGAGTTTATTCCCCAATTTAAATACAAATACTCTCTAAGCTTTGTTCTAATTAATGATGGAGGGGGAAAAACACAAGAAGGGCAAGGGTAAACAACCCAGGAAAGCGGAGAAGGGCGACAAATTGGCGACAGAAGGGACCATAGCAGAGGAACACGGAGACGGTAATGGCGGACGAGGACAACACACTGAGCTAGCAGCAGTGGATATGGAAGCTAGCATCGCCACCATCCGCGCAGACTTGAAGACTATGGTCACGGAGATGAAGTCTGAGCTGGGTAATTTTCGAGACAGCATCAGAGAAGATTTGAAAAGGGAACTAGCCGGCATAAGGGAGGAAATTCAACATAAGCTAGGTGAAGTAGCAACCGACCTTAAAGCTACAACCGAAAGAGTGTGCGAAGCTGAAGGCCGTATAGCCGACATCGAGGAGTGGACCGTGGACTTCAGTGAGGCGCTGAGTCAGTCACTACAAGCCCAGGTTAGATTGCAGATGAAGCTAACAGACCTGGAAGCACGTTCGAGGCGTAATAACATACGCATTTATGGCATCTCGGAGGGAGCTGAGGAAAACAACATCCAGCAATTTATTGACAATATGATCAAAAAAGAGTTGCAGCCCCTCGCCGAAGTTGAACTTGGAATACCACGGTGTCACAGAGCGCTCGGCCCTAAACCCCCAAAAGAGGCACAACCAAGGTCAATGGTTGTGTACTTTCAGGAGTTTAAAATCAAAGAACTGGTGCTGTACTCTGCATGGAAGAAGAGGGAGATCTACTATGGCGACAGGAGGATTTACTTCGACCATGACTACCCTGCTGAAACGTTGGCAAAAAGAAAGGCGTATGCGCAGATTAGGAGACTTTTGCAGGAAAAGGGAATACGGTTTCAGACACCATGCCAGCCAAGCTACGAGTTTTCTTCGACAGCGGACCGGTAACGTACGGGAGTGCAGCGGAGGCGGCGAAGGATTTGAAGAAGAGGGGCTTCCCGCTTGAGCGTGAGAGCACTGATGAATCCGGGATTCCGGAGAAAATACAGAAAAACACCTGGCAGCGTCCAGCGAAGACAGCCAGCACCCAGGCCCACCAGGAGTGGATTAAGCAAAGGCTGCGAGGTTTTCAGCGGCCATGATAGACACAGTGACAACATAAACGGGAGGTAACAGACTGTGTAACGATCTTGCGTTATAAGAGCAGGGACTAGACTGAGAGCTACAGTCTAGTTAAAAACGTTAGTGATATGGGACCGGTGGATGGAGGTGCACTGTATAGTATCTGGGAGTAAAAACTGTATGTCACCTGCTGTTTTGTTGTTTTCTTGTAGCTTACCCCCGCCCCCCCCCCCCCTCACCACTAAGACTGAGCACCTTTTGTTTTTGTTTTTTCTCCATTTCTCATCTTCATTTAATACACAACTACCAGTTCCTAATTACATGTGGTGTTAAACTTTAAATTTATTATTGTGTGTGTTCGCCCTTAGCCCATAGTGAATATAGTTGACCGACAATTATGGGAAAGAGATCAGATCTTGTCGAACTTAGTGCACAAATACACCCTTGGAGCAGGGATATTATAGGTTGCCCTGAAGGGGGGCTCTGGTGGTTCACTAGACTACTCCCTCCACTTTAAGAAGTGTTGTACTACTTCAAAATGGAAGTCTACTTGAGTTTTTTAATGTGTTGGTTTGTTTTATTTTGTAATGTTTTGAGTTTGTTTTATAGTTCAAAAACAGTTCAGGTTTGGTCACCTCTAACATGTCTTTCACCTACCTGTGTTAACTGTGGGATTAAATGCAATGTCAGGAATATAGGGTAGTTACCCTTAATGTAAATGGCTTACACAATCCAATTAAAAGGGGCAAGGTTATTGCAAAGATGAAAAGGGAGAAATTGCATGTAGTATTCTGGCAGGAGACCCATCTCAACCGAATTGAACATGAAAAGTTAAAAAAATATGTTTTTTTTTTAAATTAAATGTGCAAAAAACCCAGATTTTATGTTATAACTACACTCCTCAGAAAGACATGGTAAATAAATTTGATTTTAAATGGAATTCATCCGAAATTAAGTACCTGGGGATTCGAATACCTAAAGATCTATCCAAGATCTATGAAAGCAACTATGGTCCCATAAATAAAAACATCAAGTCAGATATTGACAGATGGTCTCAGCTGCCTTTAGATATGCACAATAGGATAGAAACAATAAAAATGAACCTACTTCCTCGACTCTTATATCTTTTTCAATCCCTGCCAGTAATAGTTACACCAATGCAATTTAACGAATGGGATAAGTGGATCTCAAGATTCATATGGGCGGGTAGAAGGCCAAGGATTCAATTCAAAACATTGCAATTGCCTAAAGAGAAAGGGGGTAGATCATTACCATGCTTAGCAGACTACTATAAGGCAGCGCAATTAAGACCACTGGCATGCTGCTGTAATCTAAATTATGCAGCAAAATGGAAGGATTTGGAAACTTCACAATTAGATATACCGTTACAATCTATACTGGGTAGTAAAACACTGTATGAGCAGCATTCTAGTAGCCTGAATCAATGGTCTAGAGTTTGCCTTCAAATTTGGTTTAAGGAATGTAAATCACCATTACTTGAAAGACAGTCTAAACTGCTAAGATGGGTTGCTTTTGACCCCGAATTCAAACCCGCTAGGATTGACGGGAGGTTTAAACACTGGTATAGAAGGGGAATCACTTCTTACTGCTCAATTTCATCGAAGGGAGAATTTGATAGTTTTCAGAAAATTTCGGATACATATGGGTTAGAAAAACTGGATTTGTTTAGGTATCTTTAAACCAGGACTTATTTTAATGATGAGATAAAACCAACAGAGGAATGTGAGACTAACTTAATTGACATATTTATTGACATGTACAAAAATAAGGACAATAAGAAGCTTGTTTCAACACTGTACTCCCATATTCGATCTAATAAGAAACACTCAACAGATAAGGTTAGATTAAAATGGGAGAAAGAATCTGGAACTATCATCACAGAGGAAGAATGGTTGAATATGTGCTCTGTGCAGTCAACTTCCACTAGTTCTGGTCTTTGGAGAGATTTTTGCTGGCGGAATCTGGTCAGGTATTTCATAACTCCTAAGTTAAAATGTGTGCAGACAGGGGAGACGGTCAGAGGTCTATGTTGGAGGAACTGTGGAGAACAGTTAGCAGACCATTTTCATATATTTTGGGGCTGCCCAGCTATTCAGCCATACTGGCAAGAGATTATACGAGTAATACAAAATATTTTTGGTGATGAAATTTACTGCTCCTTTTCTACAATCTATTTGGGCAATATTGCACCCCATTTACTGATGCAAGACAAATATCTTCTAAAAATATTATTAGCAGCCAGCAAGAAAGCTGTAACCCGAAAATGGTTGCAGGCGACACCTCCAACAGAGACAGACTGGATAGATATTGTGACTAATATTCAAAATATGGAAAGGATGACCTTTTCGCTAAGTCTACGGATGGATAAGTATTTGAAATACTGGGAAAAATGGATTGTGTTTGTGACCACAAAAGATGATAACTGAGCCATTACTGTATGAACTGACTTGTATCTCCATAAGTATAATGTATGTATGAATGTGTAGGTGACCAACTGTTTGTTCTATGGTTTGTTTGTTTTTATGCTGTATGTTGTGTTTGTTCTTTCTATAAAAATAAAGTACAAAAAAAAAAAAAAAAATTCACCTGTAAATCCATCGCTTCCTGGACATTTGTCCTTTTTTAGTTTTTTTTTTTTTTTTATCGCTGCCTTGATTTCTTCTGGCGTAATCGCTGTGATCACACTTGCATTTTGCTCCTTAGTTACCTGCGGTAAGTTTATTCCAGATAGGTATTCTTTAACTCCGTTTTGCTGAGTCAAATTATTATCCGAACTATACAATTTTTGACAATATTTTGCAAATTCTTGTGCAATTTCTTTTTTGCTTTTTACAGTTACATCTCTAGTTTGATTTTTAATTGCTACTATATTTTTCCTGTTGTTTTTTCAGTTTATAAGCCACGGTTTTCATTGCTTTTGCCTCACTATTAAAGTATTTCTGTTTTGTAAACATCAATGATTTCTCTACTTCTACAGTTAATAATGTATTCAATTCATTTCTAAGTTTATTTAAAGATTGCAATTCAGAGCCATGTCCTTTCATCTTGTGCTTCAATTTTAAGGTCTTTATTGATTGTTCCAGCTCCTTTTATTCTTTTCTCCCTTTCTTTCTTCTTGTATGAGGCAAATTAAATGATTTCCCCTCTCAATACAACTTTGACTCCCTCCCACACTGTAACTGGATCTACTTCCCTTGTATCATTGGTTTCTAAATAATTTTTGATAATTGATCTTATTTTAGTCTTAAAGTCTTCTATTTGTAATAGGGAGTTGTTTAGTCTCCATAGCCTATGGCCTTTCTCCAAGTCATGATTTAATTTCAGTAGTATCAGAGCATGATCTGACTGTCACGGACCAGTCAAGGAAGCCAGGACCCAGATGCAGAGTTCACAAAAAACAGTCTTTATTACAAAAAGTCGGGAAATAGTTCACAGGAAAATAAACGAGCAAAGTAGCAACAGAAAATCACCCGAAGGGAAAAAACACTAACTGAAAGTACAACTAAAAATCACCATTAACTGGGAAAAAACTAGCAAGAACACGAATAACTCAAAGAGGTGACGAGGCACCCAAAACTTACAAACAACGTGCAAAAACAGGAGCCAAAACATGAGACGAGAGGCTGGGGATCACAGGAAGCACGAGTGAGAACGCTGAGACACCAAGGAATCATCTGGCACAGGGGACAAGGGGAGCGTGGCTGATAAGGCCAGCCAATTTGGGCAGAACGAGCTGCAGGTGTGCCAGGCGCTCTGTGCTTCTGATGATCGCCCCGCCCCTCGGTGCTCACTCTGCAGAGACATGGAGAGGAAAGTCAGGCAGCAGCAGAAAAAACAACATAACCAAATCTCAAACCACAACACCGACAATACAATTGAATTTATGCGACATTCTAAAACCACTGATATGTGATTCTTAAACATAAAAAAAATAGTCTAACCTTGAATATTTAGAGTAAGATTTTGAAAAAAATGTATAGTCTCTTTTGGGTGGAGAGTTCTCCACACATCTACCCTATTCTTACTTTCTTGTTCTTGAGTTTTTCCCTTTCTTTTTATATGTTATGAGTCTGATCACTTTAGCCACTCATCCACAATTTGAAGGTCATGCCATAATTATATGATGTAACTTCTATGTTGTGATATGCTTTGTTTTAATGTGTGTGTATTACATTTTTCACATGGGCTTTTACATATACCGCATATTCAGTGTTTTATGATGAAATAGATTATGACTTCTTAAGAAAGGGACCACTGAGCTGCTGGTTTAGTGCTGGGTCAGACATCAATATTTAACAATGTTATTGAAGCTACGAATAACAAACATATTTATAAAAAAGAAACATCAGTATAGGATTTAGAAAGAGTAATTTGGCTGTGCTGTTTTGAGACCAACAACAGGATACAGTAGAGTTTTATTTTAATGAGAATTTAAACTACACATAGGGCCTGACCTTTCCCAATACCCGGTACAAGTGTTTTTTATTGCTTAGCCTAATTTTATTTTATTTGTGCTGACAGGTAATGTTGATTTCCTTTTAAAATGAAGCTGTAATGGTGCATTCACAATTTTACAAATAGGCCTATCTCTGCTATGAATCATTTCATTATTGATTAGCAATCCAGTTATATTCTATATTAAATGTTTGTCTATAAAATTCCAATCTGGCATCCACAAACATCTCACTTTGTCTAACTAAAGGTCCAAAACCATGATAAAGCAAGATTTGAGGAGGATATCCTCAAATCTGAGAAGGTAACTTCAACACTGATGCCTGAAACAATCAATCCATCATGAAATAGTTGTGGATTAATTAAGTCAATTACTGATTTATTGACTAATCATTGCAGCTGTAGAATTCCTATAATGAGCTAGAAGAAGTTTTAAACATACTTACCGCAGAGTTGTCTCAGCTGCAAACACAAGTAAATAGTCTTGATGGTGGCGCTACAGCAAGTGTCTACATTTCAAAACTTTGAAAATTCACAACAAATCGACCGTATGTGCTACAGCTTTCCAAAATACAGCGCCAATACTTAAGAATCGTTTTACACTTAAACCTATTGCAAATTATGAAGTCCATCACTCTATTATTTTCAAAAACTGTAAAACTTCTTAAACCTATCTCCTCCCACAATTTTTGCTCAATTGACACCAAACTTGCTACAGACCATCTTCAGACTGTCCTCCACAAATTGTCCTCAGAGGTTTTTGATTTATCAAAAACTGAGCCTACAGTGCATCAATATTTTGTCTGTAAACTACTGTAAACATATACTTGCAAATTCTTGCTAAATAAGTTTTCAATACTCATGAAAACAATTAACAAAATTTTGGAGTCATGGTAGATGATGTTTGGCAAATATCAGAATTTTATATCAAAAAGTGAATTTTTGACAGCATTTTGAATTCTGTTCTTGTGAACCATTGCTGTCAATGGGAATAGAGCATCTTTACACATCAGTTTTTCAGATGTGTGAATCAATCATTGTTAAAAACAATTAAACAACATCTCTATGCTGTCTAGATGCAAAATGTGTATTTCTAAATTTTTGTCTTAATAACTGAATTTATGACAGCTGTTTGAAATCTGCCTTGACAGCTGCAGTCATCCTGGTGGCTGGCTTAGTCAATTTGTGAAGACACAGATGAGTTGTCACTTGCTAATTAGCTCAGTCAGATAGAAGATGCTCTTTGGTGTTAGAGGTTGTGAATTCAAGCCTCAATTGATGCAATATGTACACTGTGATGGCAATTTTCTTATTGTCTCCTTATTCTGCCTCTTGATGCTCAGAATTGCCTAAATTTGCTTAACATTGCCCAGCCCCTGACCATTGCTGCACCGCAGCTATAATGTTAATATCATTTTTGCTTATTTCATTGTTGTTATTATTGGTTTACATTTTTTCGATCTTTATTCCTCTATGTTGCATGTTTTGGGAGTAAACACCAAGGCACATTCTTTGTATGGGAAGGTCTTAACAATGGGAAGGTCTTAACCTGGAGAGTATGAAGATTCTACATGGCTCCTGCTTTAAGATACTGACCTTTGAACCTTGACCTCAGTGCATGTTTGAAGGCTTATAATTCAGCAACAAAAGGGGGTACAGACATGGGGCCAACTGTTGTAGAGAGCTCTTGACCTCAACTATCATGTGAGTGTAGTCAACAACTGGGGGTGCTGTCAGATATGGGTAAAATATGGTTAAAATTAATTTTCACCCATTTTAAAATTAGATATTTAAAATCTGATTACACAAATGTGTTTACCATCCCCTTGAAGTCCACAGTGTACTCTCAATTCAGTATTCAGAACTTCCAAATCTAGGAAAAACACTAATATTTTTCATAAACTACAATTCCCTAGGATATGCAGCTTGGTACATATCAGCAACACGGTTGTAGTTCTTCTGATTTGCAAAGTGGGGTTCAAAATCGGGTCATTAAAAGATATATCTATTGAATATATCAAATATCTAGTAAAGCCAAACTAGTAATTACACTGCACCTAGATGAACTATGTTAAGAAAAAAGTAAGGATATTGTTTAATATCAGATATTTTAGCTAGTACTCTAGAAATGCCATTTTTGGGATGGAAGTTCTTCTAGTTGTAGAGTTGTCAAATAGGGTCATAAAAAAGTAAATCTACTGAATATATTCAAATATCTAGTACAGCTGAACTGTCATGTAATTATCATTATTATTATTGAGGGGAAATTATAAAAGAGGAATATATTTGCCGTTTTAATAACATATGGGGAACAATTTATCCTATAATAACTACCTCATTACATCATTATATCACACATAATTCAATGTTTTTATAGAACAAACAATCATAACTAATGCACTATAATAAATTCAGTCAAATGACGATAAAAATAGCGATAAAATAAAGTTTTCTAAACTAGAAAACAACATTAACCACCACCCATTGCATAACGTTGTTGAAACAGAGAATTTGTGTGTCCACCACAACAAAGGATCCTAGTTGACTTTACATTGGCATTGTTTCTGTGGTACCAGCACGTAATTTTAACCAATTATGTGCCGCCACCATGGAATGCGGTGTTAAGAGGTCGTGGTCATTTCACATATTTCTGTGAGATCGGATTGCCATAGCATAGATATCATATACATTAGATACCTCGTTGATGGCTTCAGCCAATTTCAGCGATGCGTCAACGTCGCCGCCATCTTGGGGAGGTCACGGCCGGCTGGCTAGTATGGCGATTAGTCTTCAGCAAACTTGGCGTGCTCACTCAAAAGTCTCAAAGTGTAATTGGGTGCCAGTCCAAAAAATTACAGCAAAGCAGAAAAACCCGACAGCACTCACTAAAAAGTATACTACTTTTTAATATAGTGGATTGCACAGCAGCAGTCGAACGGACGCGTTTCAGCTCATAGCCGTCCTCAGCGTTAAATGGTTTGTGGGCCTGTGTCCTTTTTAACTTGTCGGTGAAGATTCTCAGTCACCCAGGTCATGGTAATTGTAAGTGCTAATAGCTTAGGCAACTGGACTTGCTTGCATTTCTTGAAGACGTTTCACCTCTCATCCAAGAAGCTTCTTCAGTTCTAAATAACTGGTATAAAGGTGCAGGCTATAAACCCTGTGTGGAACCCTTGGAGAGTCGTATGGGTCACGTGAGCTCTTAGTTTCAGAGTTGTTAAGGTCACAAGGTTAAGGTCCTTTTAAACAGAAATCAGCTGGTTCAGATTAACATTAAAAACAATACAAATATGGATCATTCATAAATGCAACCTCAGTGATACACTGAACAGTCTAAATATAATAACAAAAAAGAATAATAGAAAATCTTGAAACACAAAATACAATACAATATCAAAAGATAGACATATATATCTACACATATACACACACACATATCACATATATTATATATATATATATATATATATATATAAATTATAAATATATAAGAAACTTTGTAAATATATTTTTGATATTGTTTTGTATGATAATGTATTTACCATTTAACGCTGAGGACGGCCGTTAGCTGAAATGCGTCCGTTCGACTGCTGCTAGCTGATGGCATAATTAGCCCCTCATGTAGCTCCTGGGCAGCGCCGGTGGTATTGGTGGGGGAAAAAAAAAAACAGCGGGCTTTGGTTCTGTGTTGATTATAGAGGACTCAATGATGTCACTAAGAAGGATGCGATTTAAGTTCCAACGTTTCGACTAGACTGTCTTCACAATCTAGTCGAAACGTTGGTACTTGAATAAAAGAAAGTATTTTTGCATCGAGTGTGCACCTGACATCTTTTTTCAAATTTGTATTTTTTCGTCAACGGTCAGCACCTCTCCAACCCTGGTGCGCGCTCCTCCTCTCTCTTCACCCGAGTACAGATTTCAACCACCAGCAGAAACGACAGACGAATCCCACCAGTTGTGGGTTGAACGGGGGTCACAGACACAGACAGTAATGTATTCCTGTCAAATATGGCAGCCATCGGCTTACTGGCAGCGACAGAGAAGTCGGCTCCAATAATATCCTTTTCTTGGTGTCATGACTGCCCAGTAGTACCTGAACAGCCGAGCCAGCCGAACACAGGTATGTGGCGTGTCAGAGGAGAAACGAGCCGTTCGCATTTCTGTCATTGTGTCAGTAACGGCCCACAAACCTCACTGCACTTTAGGGACTGTTCTTTACTTATGAAGGGACTTGTCAGGGGAGGAGGGTGGCTGGTTGATTCTTATTTTATTTATTCATTTTATTTTGATCCCCCCTATGTTAATCACTTATAGATACTGTTTTTGAAGTACGAATAAGTCAATAAGTAATTTATTCTATTGAAATATCATTGATGTATTACAGAAAAGTGATTTATCTTTTTATAAATGACAAAAGGCACATCTGCCTCATTTTTGCTGTGGTATCCTGATACTACTCAGAACCATGATACTTTCACTGGTATCGTACAGTAGGTCCCAATTTTGGTATTGTGGTAATCTGGAGGGGGTTCATCTGCAAAAACTAATGAAAAACTAAACAACGATATTTGGTATTCGGTACTCGGTATTTGGCCAAGCGTTTAATATTATTCGGCTTCGGCCCCAAATTTTCATTTTGGTGCATCCCTACCCTTAGTCACACTTGCTGATTTTCTACTCTTGATGTAGCAAGTGGCTATTATCAGGTGGAAGTAGATCCTGCAGATCACCACAAAACTGTATTTACAAGATGCCAGGGGCTGTTCGAATTCACTTTTTTGAGGTTTGGTCTTTGTAACGCGCCCAGCACATTTCAGCATTTAATGGACTTGATTCTTGCAGATTTGCAGTGGACCACTAGTCTACTTGGATGACCTCATTGTTTTTGGCCGAAGCCTTCAGAACCACCTGACATGTTTGGACGGTGTGCTCGGGAAGCTTCGGCAAGCTAATCTCAAAGCTAAACCCTCCAAGTGCAACCTGTTTTCCACCCAAGTCCATTATCTTGGTCATATTATTTCAGCTGAAGGGGTGATGCCAGATCCTGCTAAAGTGGAGGCAGTAAGAGCCTGGCCGGTCCCTAAAAGTCAGACAGAGGTGCAGAGCTTTGTAGGGCTGGCCTCGTGTTATAGGCACTTCGTCAAAGGTTTTGCTGACATTGCCCGGCCTTTGCACGAGCTGGTTGAAAACGGGAGGCGGTTTCAGTGAACTGATCATTGTCAGAGGGCTTTTGATCAACTCAAGGTGAACCTAATTACAGCCCCGGTGCTCGCATATCCTGATCCTAATAAACTTTTTATTTTGGATACAGATGCTAGTGATGTGGGGATCAGGACTGTGCTTTCGCAAGAAGAAGGGGGCCTCGAGCGTGTTGTTGCATATGCTAGTCGGGCTCTGACGAAACAGGAACATAGATATGCCACAACAAAAGAAGAACTACTTAGTATGGTTACTTTCACAAAACCTATGGGGTGCCGTTTGTAAAGTGTCTCATGCTGAAAATAACATCAACTTTTTGCCACATTTAGCTTCAAACAATGTTTAAAAAAGTGTTGTGAATTTTTTAACGTCACCTTTTACCACATTTACAGCAATATTTGTTAACTTAGAAATATATTAAATAGTTAAATCTAAATATTAAATCTAAATCTAAATGTTAAATCTAAATATAAATATTAAATCTAAATCTAAATGCTAAATCTAAATGTTAAATCTAAATATTAAATATAAATATAAATATTAAATATTAAATCTAAATATTAAATATAAATCTAAATGTCACATCTAAATATTAAATATAAATATAAATATTAAATCTAAATCTAAATGTAAATGTTAAATCTAAATGCTAAATCTAAATGTTAAATCTAAATGCTAAATATAAATCTAAATGTTAAATGTTAAATCTAAATATTAAATATAAATATAAATATAAATGTTAAATCTAAATGCTAAATCTAAATCTAAATGTTAAATCTAAATATTAAATCTAAATATAAATGTAAATGTTAAATCTAAATGCTAAATATAAATCTAAATGTTAAATGTTAAATCTAAATGTTCTGGGTGAAACTAAATATTTAGCTAATATGCAAATTCACACTGCCGGTCACCGGAAGTACCAAAATAAAAGCTCGAGATGGTCAGACTGTGTTTATAGAATCAAATAACGAATTAAAACCAACTTATCGGCGGAAATGAACACTTGAACATACATTATCGTGATAATAACTACCTAAAATAACAAGAAACATGTTTGGAGAAATTTTATTTGACATGTACTTTGAGTTGTTAGTGTCCCTTCGGAGGGACTAACAACCTAAGCTAAGCTAACAACCGTTAGCTCTTAGCACCGTTAGCAGTGTGCAGCAGCACATTCAAGGCCGTTCTAGTTTGACATGAAGCCATTCAAGGCCATTCTAGTTTGACATGAATGGCTTCTTTTAAAAGAAGTCATTCATGTCAAACTAGAACGGCCATCTTTAAACAGAGGAGGGGGCCTCAGACACCTCTTGTCTCCTACGTACAATGCTGTCCTTAGAGCCCTCCCAAGGAAGTGCAGCCATCGTTCCCACCTGCAGTCAGGTGACCCCCAACGACCCTCCTAAGAGGGCTGGGAGGGGTAACGACCGCCCATCAAGGCCAACGACTCACATTAACACCTAACGAGTCTACTGGTTTCGGGTCACATGACCTTTTTTTGCCACTAGCCTCCTGGTAGATAAATATCTGGTACTCCCCACCAGACTCTTTTAGAACTGAGGAAGCCTCTTGGATGAGAGGCGAAACGTCTTCTACTCACACGAGGTTAGTCCAGTTGCCATATTTTATGCCTTTTAGAGAAGTATAAAATCATCCACCAGCCGGGTAAGCTACACAGCAATGCTGATGCCCTCTCAAGATTACCAGCTTTTCTTAAAAAACAAACAAACAGCCAGTTCAGACTCCATCTCAGGGAGAGACAGAGGTGGTTACCCCAAAAGTGTGTGTCGTACAAGAGACGCTGCCGACAGTGGTGTCTGGTCAGGATGAAGAGTTAGATGAGTTGTCCCAAGTGCAGATGGATGATGATGAGCTGGGTGATAGTCAGATCCCAAAGCCCCGGAGCTACAGAAGTATGCTCCAGTCTGGACCCATCCATTCAGATCAAGGGTGCAGTTTTGAGTCTACTTTATTTCAAGAGCTTTGTAGACTTGCATATTCTTAAGTCCTGTACGTCACCTTATCATCCCCAGATTGAGCATTTTAACCGTACTCTTCTGTCTATGCTGTCTCTTTTTGTTGAAGACAGTCAGTTAAACTGGGATGCCCTCTTGCCCTGTGTAATGCTGTAATGCTAAATCAGTGTTTATTTTATTTCATCATCTTATATCAAAACATTACAAAGTGATGATTTTAAAGATAAAGGTAAACAGCAAAAATGCATAATAACACAGAAATATTTATCAATGCATGAGATTTCCTCTTGTGATCTGAGAGATCTGATGGGATGGTTAACTGGTAGCATGTCTGTTTAAGTGGTTACGATTGTGAAATGTCATGGAAGCATCCAATGTTAACTAGCTTTCTAAATAAAACTTAACATGTGATTGCAAGTCAACCAGCTTCTGAAATGATGGAGGCTGACCCAGACTGGGCACCATCCCTACATCTGGGACACACATCTGTTACACCAACAAACACTGCACGCTCTGCAAGATGAAGTAGACGGGAGCAGTTACGGAAAGAGACACTGCAAGCACCAGAGATGGGGGCCCACCAGGATGCAGACATTGGAGAGCTACAAACCAAGGAGGGGACATCTGAGCCTGGTGAAAAAAGCAGTGAGCAACAGAGTGAGGAGGGGACACCTGATGCTGGTGAAGAAAGTGATCAGCTAATCACGGAGGATGAGATACACCTGTCAGGATGTGACACAGACTGAATGTGACCTGTGTGTGCTCAGGCGTGCACAAGTAAACCGCCTGTTGGAAGAAAACAGAGAGCTGCAGCGTGAACTTAATGAGCGCAGGATGTCTGATGGTTTCTTTGGAGAGGATGATGAAAAAGTAAAGTACTATACAGGTCTGCCTCTCATGCCCAGTCAAAAGAAAATTCTCACTCCCTTTCAAATGCTTCTGTTAACCTTCATGCACCTTCAATTGGATCTGCCTGCGCAACACCTAGCTCATCTGTTTCCCGTTTCCCCAAAGACAGTGTACAGAATATTCAATGAAATGATGTCTTTTTTATATGCAAACTTGAGGTGTTCCATTGTATGGCCAGATAGAGACACTCTGCACAAAATCATGCCTCACCAGTTTGTGGAGGCCTTTGGACACAGAGTGGCAGTGATTATTGACTGTTTTGAAATTTTCACAAAGAAACCATCAAATCTGAAAGCACGTGCCCAAATGTTTTCCAGCTACAAGCACAACCACACTATGAAGTACTTAATAGGTATTACACCCAAGGGAGCCATTTGTTTCTTATCAAAAGACTGGGGAGGTCGTACAAGTGACAAACATATAACCCTGAATAGTGGTTTTCTTGATAATTTGTTGCCTGGGGACATTGTCTTGGCTGACAGAGGTTTTGACATACAGGAATGTGTGGGCATGTTGAGTGCAGAGGTCAAACTCCCAGCATTTACAAAAGGCCGCTGTCAGTTAGCAGCTAGAGATGTGGAGGAAACTAGAAAAATAACACATTTGAGAATCCATGTTGAAAGGGTCATTGGAAATGTTTGTCAGAAGTATAAGATCTTAACAGGAACCATACCCATAAAAATGATTCTTCCATGTGAAGGTGAAGAAGCCACAATGTTGGGTAAGGTTGTCACTGTGCGCTGTGCCCTGACAAACCATTGCCCAACAGTAGTTTAGAAACATGGATGATGAACAAAGATATGATGATGAAGTATGTATGTGTACAGTTATACCAGTGATTCCCAAACTTTTTCCAGTATGCCCTGCTTTCGGAAGCCCAAAAAAGTTCAAGTCCCCCACCACAAAATTTTCAATCAATTGTTAACAATAATTGGGGATGGAACTGATTAAAAAAAAAAAAAGAATTCAAAAGTTAAATTTTAGCAAAATAAAGGTCAGCTGGATAGAAACAGCAAACTCATTTGTTTATTCCCCGTACATAGATCATATTCATTCAGCTTTGTTTCACTCTTTTTTTTGTCCCCTGGTCTTTCGCGCCTCCCTTGCCGTGACTCTGTGCCCCCCCAGTTTGGGAACCACTGAATTAGACACTTGGAAGTTTTCTTTTCTTTTCGTACTATTTGTCGCAAGCAAAGTTTTTATACATTTTTGTACATGACTTAAACATGACTAATAAAGTATGTCAGTGACATTTTTAAAGTCTTCTTGACTCTTTGCCTCTCTTAAGCACATAAATAACTAGTGTTAGTTTTGATAATGAAAATTACTCTTCATTACTAATTACATTTAAAAATCTTGTGGAGATAAACACTGCATAGGAAATATGATGTTTGCTAACAAATGAGAAGCTTGACAGTTTTACTTTTTTAGATATGTAATTAATTTCACAAACAAAACACAGACTAGCACAATGGTAAACAGATAAAATAGCAATACAAGAAAATACAAAATGTGCATGCCAAGTAATATAACTAAAACAGTTGAAGCATGACGTGTTCAAGTAAATTTGTCCCATTTCACAAGACAAGTCCTGTAGTGAGAGAATTGCAATCTTTGCATGGCAATTTCAACACTGAAACAATATATTGTGCAATAACAACTGTGCTAAAAACATTAGTGCAAACTATGTGCAAATTTGTCAACAATTCACAGATACTTGTACATTACAATACTGTAGATTCAGAAAACAGTACGCACATCCAAAACCATTGAATACTGGGTGCTGGACAGAAGAACAGATACAAAAGTACAAAAAACAGGTCCACCAGTGTTCAAATCAGAGTGGTATCATGTTTCTGAGAGGAACAACGAGAGCAGATCCAAAAGTCTTCTTTAGCTGTTGCATGCTGTAGACCAACACAATGGGGCAGTTTTGATTGTCACAGGCCACCATGTCATCTTTGCTCTCTGTTCCATGACAAAAGCACCACAACTTGACAGCTGTTTCCTTCTTCCTGGACTTCTCTGATACTGTTTTTGAAGTTTTGCATGGTCTTTTCCTTTGTGGAACAGAAATCTCTGCGAGTGGTGCCTGTTTTGCACCCCAAGTGAAGTAGCAGCTCACCAGTTCAGGGAGACACACACACTCAAAAAATTGCTGTGCTTTTTCAAGAGAGCACTCCAGAGTTGTGGGTCAGGCGCCATACGCAACACCACGCAGTCTTTCAGAGTCCACACAACAAAATCGCAATACTCAGCATCTGTGACTAAAATTTGCGTCTGTACTTGTTTGTAATATGGATGATCTTTCTTAAGCTGCAGCTCTCCATCCACTATTTCCAAACATAAGTTTTTGTCTCCACTGTTGCATGCCTCCTCAACAGTAGTGTTATAATACTTATAAGGGCATTTTATTTCGACGCAGCCTTTTCCACAGCAAGTGCACTGCACAATCCCATCCGGTGATGCTCCAACCTGAGGCAAGTTTGGGTTTATGATAAACACACGGACCCATCTCAAAGCCACAGTGATGTTTGTCAGTCTGTACTGTGTTTGCCCCCTCTCTTCATTTTGTCTTCCCCATGCAGTAGCAGCACATCGGTTTGTTGCAATGTTGTTGGGACAACAAACTGCTTTCACTGAGGACAGTGCGGGCTTGTCCAAGTCCGACACATAGACTGCATGCATATTTGATGCTGTAATCCTCCCAATGCGGCAGTGATACAAAGCTGAAGATCTGTACGGTGATCTGCTGTTTTTTTCAATGTAGTGTGCCTTCTCAGGTGAAATGTCTACCTTTCTTGACAAAGTTTTGCAGTGCAGGCGCAAAGCAGATAATTCACTGCCATCCATTTTCTCATCACGCAGATGCCGTAGTGAATCTGGTGCTGAAAATGGCTGCACTGGGTCTGCAAATGCATCACAAAATGCTGAGAGATTCGACAGAATTGCAGCTTTTGGGGATACTTTTTGCAGTTCTGTAAGATATGAAACCCACTGATCCTGTGTGGAAATGCCGAATGTACAGTTGTTCATCGTAGTCCTTAGAGTAGGCATGTTTCCTTCCTCACCATCCAGGAGTTTATCAAGGCATTTTTTTTTAAGTTTTTGCAGTGGTGAAGTTGATTTTGTGTCCTGCTTCTGCTCCCACTTTACTGATGCTGCTTGGTATTATCCAGTATGCAGGTTGTCCAGTTACTGTTGTTGTCTCTCTGCATCTGACAACCGCCTCCAGCTTAAACAGCATAGCTGCAACATGTGTATATGTCTCCCGGTATCCCAGCCATACATGTGCAGTGACCTGATGATATGGCTCCAATGATGGCCCAGGCCTTGAGTGGTGTGTCAGTCAGGCGTTGGGAATGCAAGACCTGTAGACAACACATAGGCAGACAGACAACAACAGTTTACAACAGTGTTCAATCATTTCCTATATTTTGCTTAATTTGTAAGGCTGTCTACATTATTACAGTTTCTGATTTACAGGCCGATGACAGGCTGACAGGTTTATTTCTTTGGTTAGACAAGCTGATGTCTATTAAACCATATGATTAATAACTGCTTGATGCTTGAGTAATTATGTTGTATGAAAAAGGGGTAGCATTATTAGATCATTTTCATTCCTGCGATGTGAATATGAGGTCGTTTTTTCACAATAATATAATACACATGAATCTTTTAAGCCCACAATTAAAATAAGTAAAGCAAATCAGACAAAACAAGCAAACTAACTGTAACCACCAACCATAACTTCACTTGATTACAGCCAAGTTAGCTTACCTTTGCAGTGACGAGGGTGTTGTCGCAGTCCTCCGGTTGAAATGTGAACAGTTGCTGCACCCAGCCATTCGTGAAATGTCCGTGAGCTTTGAGAGATTTATAGTTTCTTAACTGTTCATATGTGTAAGCGCCAATACTGTAAATGAGATAGTTTGTTATATCCAGCGATGAAGGAGGCAGTAATGTGGCGTCGGAGCTCCAGTCTTTAGCTGTAAGGTCGTATGGATCTATGTTATTGATTGTCGACAATTTAGCCAAATACCGGTCCCTGGCCACCTTGATAAGTTTGTCCCTGTACGGTATCCTCTCATCCTTCTTATTCTTCTCCAGCTTGGTGACTGGGTAACAGTTTAAAAACTCACTACTAACTAACTGCTGACGTTACTAACTACGACTTCCCTGGACAGTTCCTCCTGTTCTGTGTTTACATCCGCGGTACAACCAAAATGGCGCCTGGGGGCGTGTCTGCCAGTTAGGACACGTGACTGACAAAGACCGATATGGTACTATCGTGACTAATTAAAAATCACTCTTGGCTTTGAAGGGCTCAGAGGGAGTCGCCAAAATGTCGGCTTGCACCTATACTGTTCAGAAACGTAATAACAAACATTATATTGGCCTAAGAATACTGAAAAATAACAACAAAACATGTACAACATTAACAACTTTTATTAAGAAATATTTTAAAAAGTGCAAATGCAGCAGTCAACCAAACAGAAAGAAATAACAACAAATTGTCTGTGGGCTACAGTCCACTTCCAAGAAAGTAACAATCACTAACAAAGGCAGTAACGATGTGTGCTATATATTACAGTTCTAGTACTCATCAAATAAGAAAAACAGTACAATAAATAACAAGGCATGACTGAATAAGGGCAGAAATAATCCTGTCCTGAGAACGCAATGGGAAATACTGTTTGTTGGATTATTTTTAGAACCTACCTTTAGTTTGAAAAGTTCACCCTCTCCAAGCCCGAACTGTTTTGTCCGTCAGAACAGGCTACGCCTGGCCCCATCACAATTCCACCAGAGAAGGGTGTCTTCGTCTCCCTGAATAACAGGCTCGCGACAACCACCGCATTGGCTCTTCTTTGAAGGAGACTGCCCACAGTCATCTGTTTTTCGGTGGTTCGGGTTGCGCTTCTTCCTCCTCCACTCTGATGGCCACTGGACCTGCTGCTGCTGCTTGCAGAAGTTGTAAAGTTGGGTATTTTTGGGGGGGACCAACTCGCTTGATGCGTGGCTTGCCATCTTTTCTTCTCTTTCTCACGTCCGAGCCGTCACGTGACAACGTCACATTCAAAAACTTTATCAAATGTAAGTAAGTAAGTAAGTAAAATTTATTTGTGGAGCACCTTTCACAGACAATCAAGTCACAAAGTGGTTTGCAATAAAAATAAAGAACAAGGCAAGCAGATAGTTACAAAACAATAATATAAAAACATGTTAGGACTGCATGGCGCGGTCCCAGGGAAATGTAGTTTTTAAAAAAATATGTCTTTTTCCTAGATTCGGAAGTTGTAAATACTGAATTGAGAGTACACTGTGGACTTTAAGGGGATGGTAAACATACTTGTGTGATCAGATTTTAAATATCTAATTTCTAAAAGGGTGAAAATTAATTTTATCAATTTTATTAATTTTAATTTTATTATTTTTTGTCAGTATGGATAATCTGCTTTGACAGCAGCGTTGCCTAGTGTTGAAATAAAGCATCATACAGTGAAATAACATATTTTGTCTTTCAACTTTTTCAGGGGCTTTACTGAAAACATTTAAAGAGGGGACTGAGGATGCTGTCCGCAAACATGCTCCATCCAGAAATATTAAACATACACTAGATAACATTAAACAAATACAACACAGCATTAAACTTAGACACAATAAGTTGAATTTGTGATTTGTGAGGGATTTGAATTTGTGAGAGACAACAATAAAGTGTATTTTGAATGAAATACATTGGACTTTTTCATGGGAAAATAGGAACAAGGGGAAAATACACAATGCATTAAATATACACATTACAATGCACCCAAGATAATGGTATATGTATGTTCTCACAATGGAAGACAACAATTGAAGTGTATTTTGAATGCTGTACTGAATATTTTATTGGAAAACAAGGTTGTAAATGGACCATAATTTGGCCAATATTTTAAATATTTTTGCACATAAAAAATTATGTTCAAATCTGATCCATATAAGACATCGAGAGGACATCCATACCAACCATTTTTGGACCATATTTTAACCTTGTACAGACGTCCTGTAGCCGTCAAAACTAGACGTCCAGACGACGTTCTAAAAAGACGTAAAAACTTTCATTCTGCACCCGATGGAAACGTCATTTCAACGTCAGACCAAGACGTCTAAAAGACGTTGTCACAACGTTGGCTTGCTCAGTGGGACCGTATTATTGCCCAACCCTAGTGTGAGTGTGAACAGGTGTGTGTGATTGTTGAGAGAGAGAGATTCTGGGTTTTTTCATTAAAGGCCGAGTGGCGAGTTGAGTATAATTATCCCTTTTATTTGTGTGTGTTTAATTGTGTATTTTAACATACCGGATGGTGAGGATGGAAGCTCAGTCGGGGGGTAGCCTATTTAACCTGCATAGTGTAGCGAAGGGGGGCACTTCTACTTCTAGTGTGACCTCACGTGAGTTGCAGTCCTTATTCCTATGGTTGCAGTGTAATACAAGTTGTGTGGTCAAGCAAGTGTGTAATTGCAGTGCCTCCAGTAGAGGGAGGTAGCGTGCTGTGTTTGTAGTGTGCCTTAAGCTTGTAGTGATTTATTGTAGTGGGTAATAGTGGGAGTCCTTTCCAGAACCCTGGCAGTGCAAAACCCCCTGATTGCAATTTGCCCTCCATCCTTTTTATGAACTGTGTTTTTCTACTGTACTAATAAAGATTATTGTAGTGTTGTAACTGCTCTTCTCTGGGTGATTATGGGACGGCTCTGACTTAGTGACTCTAAGTTCACTGCCTTGGTTGAACCCACATTTCATTACAATATTTTCCGCTTTCCACTGAGAATGTCAGCTATTTTTGTTCGTTTTCACAGAAATAAATTTAACTGTCACATTTCGAGTACTGGGTTGCAATGTAAATCTATGGGGAATAAACAACATTAAATGACACGCGAAAAGCTTAAAATGTTTACTAAACACATTAAAAACTGCATGTTATCCATATGCCATTTGTTGAGACCAGGCTATAGGCTATAATCACCTCAGAAATCGATGCTACATTACTAAATTGTGTGGATGAAATGAAATTCCTGAATCTGCACACAGCGTCATCTTACAAATCAAACTAGAGTAATGAATGAATGAATGAATGAATGAATGAATTAATGAGTGAAACTATACGAATGGCAGGTCCTGCCGCCTGCATAACACTACGGCTCGCACGCTACATGACTACTTAATTTGTGGTAAGTTGTAAATCATTATTATTTGTTCTAGTGTCAAACATATTCACACATACATACCAATGGCGTCTCTGTGGTCATCCGTGCACTGATGCAAAAAACTTTTTTCCGACCTGATTTTCTGTGCAGGAGACACACAAAGGATGCGCACCTGCACAGCTGATACTGATTTCATCAGTGCGAGCCAGCATCTCACTTTCTATACCTACAACACCAGAAGCTTAGGTAGCAACTCCTATTAAATGAATCGGCTCACTGCTGCCCCCTTTTTTGAGCTACTTAAATAACATAATTGTATCATTACAAAAGAGTGAAAAAGAAAATAATTTTAATGTATGCCTTAACACTTACAAACCAAACAATCAGTCAATTAATGGCGAAAATAATCAGCCGATTATCCATAACAAAAATTAATCATTAGTTTAAAATGAGCTCTAACTCAGCCAATAGCGATTGTAAAATTTTTCTCACTACAATGTTTTTAATTCTTTAAGTACAGTTTCCTGATTATAGTTACATAATTTTACTTAAGTAACATTTTCAATGCATCATTTTTTAAAGGGTGGTATCACTACATTTATTAGAGTAAAGAAGTGAAGTACTTTCTCCCCTGCCCCAAGCCCTGTCTGAATGTTCAGGGTGAAAGACACTTTACTCAGGTAACACACCTGCTGCTGTGAGAGAGCGGGGAAGATAATTATGCACTTAAAGATCTGTTAACAGAACTCAATGTGCTGATTAAGAACGAAAGAGCTGCTTATTTTGCTAACCTGATCACTTCCAGCAGGCAAAACCCCAGAGTCTTATTCCAGACTATTAATAACATTATCAGTCCTCCACTCTCCTCAGCCCCTGTTTCTTCCAAGGATTGTAATAATTTTCTGTCTTTTTTTGTGAATGAGGTTGTTGCTGTTAGGGCTAATATCACCCCCTCTGCTGCCTCCCCTCAAACCTGTCTACCCAGGCTGGCTTCTCTCAGCAGTTTCTCCTCTATCACTCTGCAGGATCTGACTGAGCTAGTGAGCACCATGAAATCTTCTTCCAGTCCACTAGAAATCTTACCAACATCCTTGCTGAAAGAGGTTTTTAGCTCTGTGGGCCCTAGCTTGGTCTCCATTATTAACACCTCCCTCAAATCAGGCTGCGTCACATCATTTTTCAAACAGGCTACTGTGCAGCAACTTCTCAAAAAGCCAAGCTTAGACCCCTCCGTACCCAAAAATTATAGACCCATCTCCAAACTGCCATTTATATCTAAAATCCTTGAGAAAGTAGTAGCAAACCAACTTATCTCCTTCTTGACCACCCAAGGCCTGTTAGATAAATTCCAGTCTGGTTTCTGGCAGCAGCACTCCACAGAAACAGCCCTCCTCAGAGTGTCTAATGACATCATGATGGCTGCTGATGCAGGCAAATGCTCTGTACTGGTGTTATTACACCTGAGTGCAGCATTTGATACTGTAGACCACCATATCATGCTCGACAGGCTCAGTGAGTGGGGTGGGTGTCTCAGGGAGTGCCTTGAAGTGGTTCACCTCCTACCTTAATGAGAGAAGCTTCTCAGTAGCTGTTACCCCTTTTGTGTTTGATTCCGCCCCACTGTCATGTGGTCTGCCTCAGGGTTCTGTTCTGGCCCCTATACCGTTCTCCCTATATATGCTTCCACTTGGCCGTATCATCAGTAATTTCAAAGGCGTTTCTTATCATTGTTATGCAGATGACATCCAACTATACCTGTCATTTAAACCAGATAACATAGACGAAATCAACATACTCCATGAATGTCTGTCTGCTATCAAGAACTGAATGGCAAACAACTTCCTCCAAATAAACGCAGACAAGACTAAAGTTCTTATTACTGCGGATGACTACGGTCTCTAAAGTGGCCAACCACACAGGGTCATTGGCACGTAACATCAGGTCTGACCTCAGGAACCTTGGGATAATTTTTGACCAAAACATGCTGTTTGAAAAACATGTTCAGTTCAGTCAATCAATTTTATTTACAAAGCCCAATATCACAAATCACAATTTGTCTCACAGGGCTTTACAGCATACGACATCCCTCTGTCCTTAGGACCCTCACAGCAGATAAGGAAAAATCCCTCTTCCAGGACGGACAGACATGCAATAGATGTCGTACAGAACAGATCAGCATAATAAATTAACAGTAATCCGTATGTTAATTTTATGTCCGCTCATGCTTCTTCCACCTCAGAAACCTTGCAAAACTCAGGTCCATTGTCTCACACTCAGAGCTGGAAATTGCCATCCATGCATTTATTTCATCCTGGCTTGACTACTGCAATTCACTGTTCACCTGCCTCAGTAAAACATCTCTGGACCATTTATGTTTACAACTTGTCCAAAATGCCACTGCCAGGTTGCTCACTCGGTCACATCAGTCTTGCCATATCACCCCCATCCTGGCATCCCTGCACTGGCTTTCTTTTCACTTAAAATTCCAATTCAAGGTCCTGGTCCTGACATAGAGAGCCCTCCACAAAGCAGCCCTCACTTACATTTGCGAGCTCCTCAACCCTTACATCTCCAACCGGTCACTGAGGTCTTCTAACCAGGGGCTCCTGGTTGTGCCTCAGACAAGGCTGAAAACTTGAGGTGACTGAGCTTTTCAATCCATGGCCCCAAAGCTTTGGAACTCCTTGCCCTTGGACCTGAGATCCTTAGCCTCTGTTCACAATTTTAAGATACAATTGAAAACTCACCTTTTTAGGCAGGCATTTGGACAATTGTAAGGAATTATATAGATTATATATAGATTGTGTTTCGGTTGCACTGTATTTTTTGCTGTATTTTTTGCTGTTTGTACTTGCCGTGTTTTCTATTTCACTGTGTGTATATTTATTGTGAAGCACTTTGTGACTTTCGAGCTGTGAAAGGTGCTATATTAATAAAGATCTATTTATTTACTTAGACTTAAGACTTTCCTTTTTTGATAAAGCTTGTAGTTAGGGCTGGCTCAGGCTTGCCTTGGACCAGCCCCTAGTTAGGCTGATATAGGCCTAGTCTGCTAGGGAACCTCCCATGGTACACTGAGCCCCTTCTCTCCTTCTCTGTCTCTCTCTTGCTCTCACTTTCTGAAAAGTTGGTTATTCTTCATTTGCTAACATTCACTCCTATTACTGCATGTCACTAACTCGGCTTCTTCTTTGGAGCCTTTGTGCTCTACTGTCTCACAGGTTCCCTGAAATTGTGGCTACGCCTGGATCATGGGTCGTGGTTGTGCTGCTGCTGTGGTCCTGCCTGATGCCAACTACTACTGCTATTATTAGTAGTAATACTTCTACTATATGATTATTATTGTCACATTCATATACCATCATATATTAATATATACATATGTGGAGGGGGGCATGGTGCACACTGCCATCAACTCTCAAAGGAGCACATTCAGTGGCAGACTGTGGTCACTGAACTGCTCCATGGACAGACTGAGAAAATCCTTTGACCCCAGAGCAGTCAGACTGTACAACAGCACCTGCACTAACTAACTTTTAATCCCAATTGACTAATTTTTAGCCACTTTAAGCCATTTCTGCCACTTTACAAAACATAGTATATATATTTTTTTATGCCTACACTTTTATTATTCTTGTATTGTATCTTCCTTGATTTTATATTTTAAGTATTATTTTCATTGGAATGTGTGTGTTATGGAGCAGCTACAAAGTGAATTTCCTTCGGGATCAATAAAGTATTTATCTATCTATCTCAGGGTTGCTAACTCTCACACATCTGGCGTGCGACACATGCATTCACCTTCCATCTCACGGTCTCACTCTGCCCAACCAATTCTCACGCCAGTGACAAGTGCTGGGAAAAAGGCTGGCAGCTGAGTATTTTAAATTAATTTCAAACAGTCAGCACACCCGGTGGGCAGAGTTGAAGTTTGCAGCCAGACTTCAGAGAGGGGAGAGGAGTTGAGAGGAGAGGAGTTGAGAGGAGAGGAGAGGGGCGGACTCTGTCTGACTGGCATACCGGTTGAGTGAAATGGAGTGCAGCCAAATGTTTCTGTGGAAAACTACTCTCTGATTGGTGCGTAATCCATATTTGTGCTTTGATTGGGCAGCCCTAGTGTCACAGTCAGCCGACTACGCTGTCGTGTTGTGATCTGAATCAATCTCACAGACAAGACGTGTGCTGCTGGGCAGTGCTGCTGTTTGTTCAGCAAACCAGCCAGCAAGAAGCAAAAAACCTTGCACAGTTTCTTCCAAACAAACAGTGTAAGTTGAGTAATGCTGTTGCATGTATATAATGTTCGCTAAATGATGACTAATTAATAGATGCCAGTATATCATGTTAAGATGGTTAACAAGAATACTAATGTTATTGTTACCTATATTTAATCCCTTGCTAGCTAGTTTCATGCTAGGAAAAAAACAGCTCCTCCTCAATAAGAACTTGAGCTCACTACTTTTTATCTTTATTGCCACAATAGAAAGAGCAGTGTCAGGGAGGAGACAGTGGACCAGAGACCAGCAAGGACGTTCATGCAGGGTCTTCACAGGTGAGAAAAGAATATAACTGGCTGAGAAAAAATATCTATAGCATAAATGTGACTTTGAGATTAATTTCCACAGCTATATCAAAAGGCATTTGGAGAGCTCTGTAAATATCAAAAATGAAATGAAATGGCCTAGGTCTAGGCACTTTTAGCCTTGCATAGTCTAGAAATGTATCATGAAATGCTCTTTAGACTACAATAATACACAAAATATATTATTATTCCCAAAATAATATTTTAGTTAGATCTTAATTTATAATATATTCAACCATTTCAATCATAAATTTTGCTTTAAATCCAAAATGGGTCTTGTGTCTATAAAGTAATGGGCTATATGCCACATAGGAAAGTCCTAGTTTCTGGTTTTCACTAGTTCAGTCACTCTGAGCTGAATGCAGGTTCACTTGTGAAGGCCCTGTGAGTCAGGGTGGCTTTGAATGAATGTAGGTATTGCCCATCTCCAGAATGCTACCCCTAAACCCACCAGAATGCAGGAACTCACATCTACCACATTAAAAATTTTCTAGGCAAGGACCCCAAGACCCCCACTGTATCACCATTGTCTCTCTCTGTATGGTATTTGTGTGTAAGGTATTAGGCCCTATCCATCTCCAGCAGGCGCCCCAAAAAATCCGTTAGGGTGCGGGGGATCACGATTGCACCTACCAAATCAGCGGACAAACAAAAATTTTATGTGTTGGCTTAAACAACGAAATTGTGGTCGGCCCCACTGAATCTCACTCCAAGGTTTTTTGAAAAGTCAGCAACCCTGATCTATCTATCTATCTGGTTAGCAGTCAGCTGCAGGAGAGAGAGACAGAGGTGTGAGGGATGGCTCAGGAGAGGAGAGGCAGGTGAACTGATTGGGACAGCTGCTGCTGATTATTTTGACTGCTCTTTCTTCCCTTTTTATGTAGTAGTGTGCTGGGCCTGGTCAGACATCTGCTTTCACAGAAAGGAAACCTCTGCCTCTATGTTGCTTCAGTTTCTATGGGAGCATTGGTGGCTTGGTGGTAGAGCAGGTGCCCCATGTACAAGGCTATTGCCGCAGCGGCCCGGGTTCAAGTCCAGCCTGTGGCCCTTTACTGCATGTCATCCCCCCTCTCTCTCTCCTCCGCTTTCAAACTTACCTGTCCTGTTTATTAAAATGCCCTAAAATATGTTTAAAAAAAAAAAAAAAAAAAAAAAATTGTAGCCTACGGAAGGGCATGTGCTGCGGTAGCCGGGCAGCTGCAGGCACATGTGATTATTGTTTAAAGTAATGATTGCTGTTTGGAGCAGACAGCCCAAATGAAAGTCTGTAAAACTATTGGAGGATCTGTGTGTCTATCTACAGCCTTTGTGCTCCACTGTCTCGCAGGTTAACTCATGTTGCAGCAGTGCCTGGATAGTGTGATGTGTGTGGTTGTGCTGCTGCGGTGGTCCTGCCAGATGCCTCCTGCTGCTGCTGTTATCATTAGTCATACTTCTATTGTTATTATACACATGATTATCGCCACATATGTATACTATCAGATATTAATATATACTTTCAACATATTGTACTATAATATTATTACTTTCATTAATGTTGTAAGCTACTGTCATCACCATCTGTCCTGCATCTCTGTCTCTGTCTCTTTTTCTGTCTCATTGTGTCATACAGATTACTGTTAATTTATCATGTTGATCTGTTCTGTATGACATCTATTGCATGTCTGTCCGTCCTGGAAGAGGGATCCCTCCTCATTTCCTCTTCCTAAGGTTTCTACCATTTTTTTCCCCCTGTTAAAGATTTTTTTGGGGGGAGTTTTTCCTTATCCGCTGCAAGGGTCCTAAGGACAGAGGGATGTTGTATGCTGTAAAGCCCTGTGAGGCAAATTGTGATTTTGGGCTTTATAAATAAAATTGATTGATTGATTGATTGATTGATCGATTGATTGATATGCTGGGGAAACTCACAAACGTAGCAAGACGGCTACACATATATACTGCCAAAATATTATTATTATTACCATTATTGTTATTATGTTTCAAAAACAAAACATAACTTCTCAATATCTAGAAAAATATCAGTTATTAAATAAAGTCAAGTCTTGAGACTACCAAGACAAAGTCCAGTTGAGTCTTTCATCAGTGTTAGTCAAGCAAGTTGGAGTCAGACTGGAGTCAAATCATGTGACTTTAATCCCCCACCTCTGGTCTCGACTGATCAAACAGGCAACTGAGATGAGAAAAATGGCAACTGCCAGTGGTGGGGATATTGTTACAGGACTAGTAAAGGAAATATGACTTCTTCCAACTATAAATGTAGTTTATCAGTCGCATGATTTTATTGACACATCCTCATTCAGCCAACTGATGTGTCGGTATCTTCTGTGGCAACAGATGTTATCAGGTCTTCCAGCAAGAAGGGCGTTTATTTCCTACTTATTCATTAATCTGTGGGCCATAAGTATTTAAAATCAGCAGGGCTCAGCTAAGTAGGCTAATTGCATATTAGATACACCCACATACTACAATGACCTCAGTAGCTCAGCCTTTAGGTTTTTTTTTTTTTTTAAACAAATACTGCGTAACCTGGTGAAATGTCAAGAGAGTATGAAGATATAGAAAAAAGATAACACCCAAGCCTATTGCTAGCTTAGTGTTCTTTGATCTAAACGTTTTTTTTTCTGATTCAAATGACATTCTAAGGGAATGCAGTATTCAAGAATATTAAACACTGTCAGATAAACTCCAAATTCATTAAAATCCCTTTAGAAATCCTGTTCACTTGGTCTAATGTCATGTCTGTCCCTACTCTTCATGCCTCTGTCCTCCCACCTGCTTGTTGCTGGTTTCCTGTCCCTCGCTTGGGGAGGCAGCACAACTGGTGGTGGCAGGTTTGGTGTGGCAGTGTTCCCGGCTGCAGTAGCGGTCACAGGAATAGTAGCGCTGCTTGTCCACAGAGTGGTGTTTCCTGTAGTGGGAGCGTCCACGGTCGTGGGCTCGTTCTCTGGAGGCAGCTAGGTCAGACTCTGGCTCTCCTGGTGCACCTGTGGTGAAGGACAATATCACAGGGTGAAAGGTGATTTATTGATTTATCAATGCATTTTGGCTAAAATGTACATACATACAGAAAGGGCCTCACCAAACAGCAGACTTGAACTTGGAACCCTCTTGCTGTGAAGTTTCAGTGCTAACCACTACACCAACATGCTACCCTGTGAGGGCTCTGGGGTTGAGTTGGATTGCACTGTCTCTTCATAGTAAGACAGTTCCAGGTTCAAACCTGACTGCACCACCCAGCAGGAGGACAGTGGTGAGTTCAAATCCATTTCCTGATGAGTGTCTTAAAGTCACATGTTATCATTATTATCAGAAAAGTGCAACTGAATAAATAGAAGAGTATAAATTGCACAAATATCAGTGGAGCTCTATGTATTGGCAGACTGCCATGACCCCACCAGCAGCATTTAAAGGGTTAAGAGCTGCTCGACTTTTCCATGGCTTGGACGAAATCCACATTGCTTCTGAATCTGAGGTTCGACTATCGGTCAGAGCCTCAATTCCAGCACCCTGAATTATACTTTACTGGGAAGGCTGAGCAGTGTGATAACAATGTCCAGAGTCTTCCACATCTCAGGAAAAATCTCATCAACACCTGGCACCTTGACACTTAGGGACTGTTTGATTACCTCAGGGACCTCTCCCAAAATATGGGTGAGCAGGTCAGTAACAGCATACTCAAAGTCCTGCCATTTGCGCCACGTTTATGGCACTTGGACAGAACTTGGTCTGTACTTTCAGGTGACAGTACAAGTAGTCTCCACTGCTTTTTTATAGAACACATTGAGAACACACTTTTAATCAGCACTCACACAATAAAGATCAGAAACATATAATATAAACATATAATAAAAAAATAAATAAAAATAAACATATAATAATAATAATAATAATAATAATAATAATAATGATAATAACAATGGTTCTGCCCCTTTAGAGCTTGAGCCCTAATTTTGAAATTAAACTTGTTTTAGTGCTCTCATAGACATTTATCATGTTCTCTCCCACTTATTATCACCTGTATGAATTCATCACTGATTTGTTACTAAAATGCTTGGAGTAGATTACAATATCTGCCTTTGAAATGTAGAGGAGTAGAAGTTTAAAGTAACATAAAATGGGAATACTCAAGTACAAGTGCCTTGAATGTATACTTAAGTATAATATTTGAGTAAGTGTACTTTGTAACATTCTACCACTGCATACATGTGCGTGTGCATGAATGTGCGGGACACATAAGGGTACCGGTTTAGAGGTCTGAAAATATGGTCTCATACTATGCTCTGGAGACTCTGTGGGTTCTAGTTTCACAGACCAGGCGAGGCGGGGGAGCAGCACACCTGCGCTTCGCCAACTGGGTGTGGCCAGGCGGATTTTGCAAGTTTGGCACACCATGCGCGCTGGCGCAGCTACTCCTCTTTCCCAACTCCGTCCCTCCTACCTGCGCAAGTTGGAAAGAGGGAGGAGAGAAGGCGTGGAGTGGGTTTTACACACATCACACCAATCAAATGAGCCCCTCTCGTCACCCTTAAATGCACCGCGCGAATAATGAGAGTTTACTCAATTCGCCATGGCAGAAGAGAGCAGCAGCGTCAGGCGGCCAAACTTCTCCCAGGAGGAAACTGATGTTTTGGTCCGGGAGGTCCAAGCTCGCAGTATCCGAATATATGGAACTGTGAGCAGACCTCCACGGGCTGATGATGCAAAGGTAGTCTGGGAGGAGGTCCCCACAATTGTAAATCAATGTTGCGTTTCTCTCGCGCGCGTGCGCTCTCTCTTTTTCTCTCGCAGTCTCACTCTGTTTCTGTTCTTTTGACTTGTCTAAGATGACAGATGCTGAATATATACTCCCTGTCTGATGCTGTTTGTGGTTGTGAGAGGCATGTGAACTCATTAATTTGCAGCTGTGTTAATCAAATCAAGTTGGGTTTCCATTACGTGTGCCAAACGTGCCAAACGGTGCCAATCCCCTTTGATCTGACAGCACATGTGACAGGACAGTTGATACAGAAATACATTTATGTGCTGATTGCAGATAGTTGCATTAAATAGTGTTTTTTTTTCAGGTATTTATTGCATTATTAATGTGCCAGATATTCTGGAAACCTGCCTGTGAGGTTTTGGTGACGTGTGCGCACTGTCCCCTGGTCAGCCAAACTTCGACTTACACCGGCTGCACTCAGCCTGTGCTGACAGTAGACCTGGTTTTAGCTGGCGAGCTTTTAGCGCACCTTTGGCGAAGCCTTTTGGCACAAAACTGTCACTGCGCTAAGCTGGATCTGTTGACACCTCCCCCTGCTGCGCCGCCACACCCATTTTAGTGCACCTCAGTCTGCCAAACTACCAAACTGAGCGCACCTCGGGTTGCGCTGCTCAAAACTAGCTCTGCGCAGGGTTCGCCACCCTGCGCCACGCCGGGAAACTAGAGCAATGTGTGTCTGTAAGTGCTGACTAACCAGAAGAGCTGTGTGGTTGTTCACCCAGAGGTGTATCCAAAGACCTCTGCCTCTTCTCTCTATCTCTGTCTCTGTCTTTATCTCTATCCCTGTCTCTACGATGGTGGCAGCGGTGGTGGTGATGATGGTGGTGGGGTCGGTCCTGGCTGGGTTTGTCTAGGGTGTAGTCCCTAAAGTTGACCTCCTGGGGGCGCTGTGGGGTGACAGTCGATGCTGAGCGCTTCATAGGGCTGGCATCAGGGACAGACTGAGGGAGGGAGAGAGACAAAAGTTCTCTGACAGTCATCCCTGACACAAGGTTATTATCCAGTAACAAAGTACTTATAGTTTTTCTATACCTCTGGCTTTATACTATGACTACACCTGATTCTTGCACATTAAGTCCTCTCCTTGTTAACTCAAAAACAGTACTTTTCACAGTCTAACTCCTAACTCCTGCTTTACCCATTCAGCTGCTGTCCCTCCTTTTAGCCATACTCTTACTTCTGCAGACCCTGAGATTTCCATGCATGCATCCATCCATGCATCCATCCATGCATCCAACCATCTTCCATCCATCCATCCATCCATCCATCCATCCATTCATCCAGCAGATGCACCTAGACTTTCCCACCAATCTCAGTCACCTGCTCACCTCTTGCTTATGCCTTTACTTTCCAGGCACCTGAAGCTGAACCTCAACCCATACCTGGTATGTTCCTGCTTGTTCTTGCCCCTCTTGAATTTGTTTGTTCAGAATGCCATCCTGTTGCCTACCCGTAAGCCTATCCTGACTGCCACCTTTAATACATTTCTCTTTATCCTTTCACCCTGCCTGCGTGTCTGCATTTGAACCCTCCACCCTGTGTTGTCTTAATTTCCCATTTGTGATGGCAGATGAACCAAATGGGGACATAGCAGACAATCACCTGGCCTGCCTGCCATATTCTTGGCATATATTCAGAGTGACTAAGGACATTTCTTTATATACAGCAGACATTTTGGTTTTTCACTGAAGGAAAAGCACAGGTGTTATTGACGACAGGGTGTTCGTATTGTGCACCCTGGCTCGCTGTAATAACTTACTGCAGGGCTATTCAATTACAGGGCTTGAAAGGAACTTTTTTGCATGGTAGCACTGGTGCTCCTAACTTCAAAAATGTAGGAGCACCAGAAAAACTTTGGGAGTGAATGAAAGAGAAACCTTACTAAGTTTTCTCTTTCATTCACAGTGGTATTCAGTGGTAGCCTGGTGAAACCATCCTAATCTCGCGAGCTCATATTCTATTTCACTCTGCAGATCAGTCTGGCCATGCAATCATAAAAGTGCATTCTGGCATCAGTTAAAGCTTACTGGGCCAGTCACAACCGTTTATTACTTTGGGGCGGGCACGTCAGAATAGGAGGGACAAGGAGCGGAGTGAATGCTTTTTGTAAACAACCAACATGGCCACTGATTTTGAAACTGCCATGGTAAATGTGTTGAACGAACTGGAATGTATATTTTCTTTAAAAGCAGAGCAAATGGCTGCACTGGAAGCTTTTATTGAAAAAAAAAAAGGATGTGTTTGCTGTCCTACCTACGGGGTTAAAAGTTTAATTTACCAACTGACTCTGTTGATCGGGAAAAAGATGGAACTCAGTGAAAACCCAATGGCCAATAGTTGCACCAGAAGAATTATTTACACTCGCACCAGTGCTCCCAGTTATATTTTGAGGTCACACAGATGAAATTTTGGTCACATATGCGACCAAAACTATTTCAATTTCGAGCCCTGAATTAGTTTGGAATGGGGGCTAGTTCTGAAACTGAGCCAGAAGGTAGGGACCGGATAATATCAGTAATGACGTTAACAGGAACAGAAATTAAGACAACATACTGAAGGAGTAAATATATTGTATTTTGTAAATGCAGAACAACATCTGTGCTTTGTTTTATATCAAGACACATAGGACCAGGGTATTTGTACATTCAAATGGCAATACCATGTTCACAAATCAGTCCGGGTGACCCATATCAAAGCCGCATCACATATATTTAGAGAAATGTATTTAACTAACAAACAACATCCACTCAACTGCACACAGCTGTGCCAACACAATTTAACAGTCCCAATGCTGAGATAAATTCCAGTGTTAAAGGGAAAATGGAAATAGTTCTCAAAACATCTAACTGTTCCTCTGCTCCACCTACTGACTGAAAGCAGAAACATTGCAAACTTTTGACTGAATACATTGATGACTGAAAACCTTTTAGTGTTTTTCTTCCTCTTAGAAATTAAAGAGACTGCCCCATAAGTCCACACACATAGACGTTAAAATGTTCCTCTGCTCCAACTACTTGCTAAAAGCAGGAACGCTGGAAAAGAGATCTGATTAGGGCTTTTTATACTACTGTTTTTCCCAACATTTACACAGAAAGGACCCTTCACAAATGTCATCACTTCACTGGGGATAATGAAATCATCAAACCTAGTAGCAAAGTTATTTTTCAATGAGTCAATAAATCCTGACATCACCATCACAAAATCGTTTCAATGACCTTTGCCTCTGCTTTGCCATCTTATGTCACTGTGGATGAGCAAATCTTTATATTCAGCTGACATGTCTGTCAGCAACTTGCAGGAAAGGCGGTGGTGTAAGCTGGAGGTACAACAAATAACGTTAATAACTGCCATGACAGAGTCCATGGTCTCTTTTAACTCACCACTTAACTTGGCACACAAGAGGCTTTAGTGGATGAGGCAATGTACCAATCTCAGCTGCGGAACCACAGCTGTCATCCTCATGGCCAGACCCTGTTCTCTGCCCACCATAGAGGGCACACCATCCATCACCAACATGTTGACGCACTCCAAATCCAACTTGTTTTCTTCAAAGAATGACGCAATTTTGCTGAATAAAATCTCACCAGTGGTGTGTCCCTCCAAAGGAATTAGTCCAAGCAAATGATCCCGAAAGCATTCCCCATCAAAGAATTGAACACAGAGGCAAAACTGTGCAACATCGCTGTTTTCCCTTGATTCATCCATTGCTCTGAGTCTGTGAACGGCTTTTTCTTTTTGCCCAGTATCCATGCCACACGTAATGATGCCGACATTGCTCTCTCTTGCTTCGTACAAACCCGAAATAGGGTGCGACATCATGACATGTAAGCCCCAAAATCTTCTGGCTTTGAGCAGCAGAACCTGGCGTTAAAATGGCATCAAAGTTAGAATGGATTGTCTTGAAATGCCTTCTCATATGATACTCTTTACACATGGAGAGGCACTTGTTGCAGATTAAGCACACAGGCTTCGCTCTGACAACAATAAGCACGTATTTCTCTGTTCATTCATTGTTGAATTCTCTATTTTCTGTGTCAGCTTTTTTTTTTTTTATTTAAGGTAGTGAGAGACATTTTGTCCAGCTGGCACAGCTACGTTCTTGGCTTGCGAGAATAGAGGGGTGAGAGAGGAGCATGTGATTGGCACATTATTGTCCCTAACAATATTAGTCCGACCAAAACAGGTGGTGCTTCTCCTTCTACTTCTTTCGACTAAATAGCGGATCGCGACCATAGCTTAAAAAGGTGCATACCACCACCTACGGTACCTGAGTATGCAGCATGTGTATATGAGGGTACTTGTATACAAGTGACAAGTATTCTGGGCTAGTACAAACTACCTCACAGGCCGGAGCCGCCAAGTGAATAGCCCGGGCTTACTGGGACGCTTGATTTTACTGTGCCATTAACAAAATAGGTTTTTGTTACTATGAGTTAAAATGTCTGCTGTAAAAAAAGGTCCATGAAGAGCCAGGGTTTCTGATGTCCCTCACTGTCATCTGCAAGTGGGACCCTGAGTTTGGCCAAGAGCTGGCTATCTTCTTCGGTTCTGCATGCACTGAGACACTCCAGTAAGCAGCGTCTAATGTGGATGGTATGTTTACACATTCAAATATGAGAATTTTGTTTACTCAACCATGTGGCTATAGGCACTAACCAGAAATTAAACAATATGAGCATGTATCGTGTTTTATAAAAAGTGGCCAGTATGGACACTAAGAAGGCTTTTTTAAAAGGTAATTGTGTAGCAGTACTTTAGGTTACCATGTTACCATGATATTAACCCATGTGAGACCATGTAATCATCTGACATTACCATCTCGCATTACAGTGACAATATATTTGTAATATGGTAATGGCATTGTGGATTTAATAGTTCACCTAAGTGGACCATCTAAGCAATGTCAAACCAAACACAAGTGCATGACATGTTGTGTGACAGTGTGTACATACAACTAGATGGATCCCTGGAGAGTGGCGTGAGTGGCTCCGCTGTTAGGCAGTAGAGAGATGAAGGCAAGACAAACAGGAAGAAAGAACAGCAGAGAAAAAAGTAAGGAACATTAACCCTGATCAGCAGCATCAAGAGATGTTCTTTTTTTTTCAATAAGTCACTTTGTAGGATTTTTAAAAAATAAGTATATAGCCTTTTTGTTTGTAGAAAAATTATACAATCTTGTTGAAAATTGATGTTCAACAGGTATTTAGTACAAGCGGGGTAGACAAGCATTATTGTGGATAGTCATAATGTCTTTTTTGATACCACCACTGGTGGTACCAGAGGCAGAAATTTCCAAATCCTACACATAGTTACTTTAAGTATAAGGTTATAAAAAAAAGTTAATTTCATATGTTCTGTAATTATAAATACTTCTTTCAATTAAGGTCTTGCTTTTATACTAGTTATCGTTAGTAGTTATTGTGAATGTATTTTGAGTATCCCATTCATTTTAGAATGTTACATTATTGAAAACTCAGCAGGTAGGTAGGTAAGCAGAATATTCATGCTGAAGTTGCAGAGGCTTTATACATTCGGGTTACCCCTCCTAAAATCACCACCTTATCATGGTGGAGGTGTTTTTGTATCTCTATGACCCTGCGAGTTGTATTTTTGGGGGAAATAGTTCCTGGTACGATCCCCCATAGCAAATCTGTCCTTGGGGAGAGACCAGACTAAGAGTGATTCACAGACCATGTGAATAGGCCAAGAAGAAGCTGTTGCACATTGTCTGGACCAGAGAAACCAAGGTCCACTCCCAGAGCCAGACCTGTAAGCATTCACCAGCAAGCTGTGAGCTTGCCGGTGAGTGTGTGATGGCTGGGTCTTGATCCACGGGGCCTAGTCGAGCACAGCCATGCTGACCCCTGGCAACACAATTCTAGGGACAGGGATCATCACCTCTCTGGTGGGGAAGGAACTAGAGCTAGTGTGGGACATTGAGCGGTACCAACTACATATACTGTAGTTGGGTTTACCTCTACGCATTTTGGTCTGGAACCAAACTCCTACAGAGGGGATGTATGCCATAGCTGCCCAGGGTGAGAGGGTGGGTGTCGGATACTAACAAGCACAAATGGAATACCTTTATACCATTATGAATCACTGTGGGGAGGGCTGGTGTTTGTATCTATGCACCAGAATATTTGGCCTTCTTAAAGTCTCTGGAAGGGGTCCAGGAAGGGATATGGCCCAGGGACAAACCTCGAGAGGATTAATTGGGAGTGATGCTTTGTTCTATCACAGACAAGCTCTGCCCTCTACTGGACTCTATGGGTAATACTCTCCTCCAATCAGGCATTCTCCCACTAAAATATGCATAAACATAGCCAACCAATCAGTATATTCCTACTGGAATACTAGTGGAGGCCACAGTATATAAAGTGCAGTGTTGCCAACTTAGCGACTTTGTCGCTATATTTAGCGACTTTTCAGACCCCTCTAGCGACTCTTTTTCAAAAAAGCGACTAGCAACAAATCTAGCGACTTTTTCTGATGTTACTGAAGACTTCTGGAGACTCTGTTGTGAGAGCACGTATCATTCTTATTCTTCTCAACGAGCAGCGGATGCTGCCGTGGGCTCCTCTCTCGCCCCAAAGCACTCACAGACGGCCCAGTCCGCCCTCCCAACAGCAGTTAGAGCAGGAGATGTTAATCCCTCCACGTCCAGACTGCAAGTGAATCGCGCATGTGCAGGACCGCCGCTGGCTTGTCCCGACCTGGTTTACAGTCAGGGCAGGATGTAAATGTAGAATTTTTGTCTAATATAAATCACTGAAAAAGGGTTCATTCATTTGTAGTTGTACATATTCAGGGTGTTCTTTTACTCAGTTTTTGTTTTTGACTTGTAGCAACTTTTAGGTCAGCCAATAGCTACTTTACTTATTGAGGAGTTGACAACAGTGATAAGGTGGTACGACAACGCTGTCCGCCATCCTGTTCTCTTCAGCAAGGGCAATTTGCTTTCCCCACAGATTGAGTCACTCTTTCAGTAACCCTATCAAGCCTTGGCACAAACCATGCAGAGAGAGATGTTCAGCAGCTACCAGCCTGTGAGGATTGCTGGGCCCTGCTAAGTTTTTGATGCCAGCAGTGGTAGAATGACTTAAGACACTGCCACGAGAGTGAGCAGGAGCTCAAGATTGATGTCATCGAGACCCATTCTCCAACCACCAACACTCCACTGCCACCTCTGGTCATCACTGCTGAGACAAGGGTGAGGGTATGTAAATGATGAACTTATTGATGTTCAGTACATCAGCAAGAGTCTACTGACGACTTTTCTCCGCTTGGACTTCCCATCTGTCTGTTTGCTCAGCCTGCACAGCTTTCATCTCACTCCTTCTTCCTGACATCTTGCAGTGTGTCGATGCATCCTGGCAGCAGTCGCTTAAAGATGAGAGCCCCAGTTCCGGATTTTGTAGATTTCACAGGATGCATGGTGACATGGAGGAATTGAACCCAGCATGGTTCCCTTTGACGGTCTGGCTGCCTACCTGCGTCTGTAGTCAGCCCGCTGATCAGATAGTAGGGAGCCTCTACCACCGTTGCTGTGTGACAGAGATGCTATAGTATTTTGACTAGATATTTCAGCTGGGAGTGCAGCTAACTGCATCTGCTAACAAACTGGGTGTGTTGGGAATCTGGCTGGAAACTAGCCAGACTCCCAACATACCCAGTTGCTAAATCCCCTGGCACCATCTTGGAATGATACTTTGGACTACAGAATGGCCAAATGAATAATCTGAATCTGTGTTGCTGCAGCAGGCTGTGTGATGTCTAGCCATAGTAGCCCCCCATCATATATGGCTGGGACTCACAGTCCCCAAAAAGAACTAGAATAATCTTGAGGGAACCCTTTTCATCGTGGAAGGGCTTTTCAGATTGTTGTCATCAGTCACTCAGCTCTTCAAATGACTATTGAAGGAGGACACAGTTGCCACCTGCCGCTTGCTCATCCACAGAAAGGAGATAAGACATTGGATAGTAAAGTGCCATAAAGGAGAAGAGAGCGACTGTGGTACGGAGAGCTAACCACTTTGCACCCCTACATTGCCCCCTTTATAGCTGAGGTGCATGGCTGCAATGTCATTAATGTAGGTGCTCCTGTCCATATTGGTAATGTGAAAAATGTTTTGATTAAAACAAATTAGATTCCTCAAGAGCATACTCCCCTCCCATCCGCCCATTATAGGCCCATTTCCACCGCAGGAACTTCGGGGTAGATTTACGGGGCCGGGGCCGTTGGTGCGTGTCTCCACCGCAGGAACCACCCCCGAAGGACAGAGTTCCGGAACTTTTACAGGGGCTAAACAAGTCCCTGTCTCAGGGTAGGTACTCAGAACGGCCCCGAAAGACTCCTGGCTGGGGCTTGGGGTTTACTTGGTGCTGATTGGATATACTAAAGACGGGATGTGACGACAACAGAAAGCAACAAAATAGCTGGCATTATTAAAATTCAGCAGACGAGGGTTAGCATGTTCATATAGCTTTCGCCGCCATGTAAAAAAAACTCACTAAATGGCCCGTGAAAAAAACATTCTTTCCAGCGGATATCTTAGTTAAAACATGATTGAGCTAGCAAAGCAGTTTTGTGTTGATATGTGTGGTATTTATTCAGTTTTGGGAAATCACGATGTCTAGAAAGCATCAGCTGACAGGGACGGCAAACAGCAGCAGCAAGCTAGCATCAGGACGTCATCTGTTAAAAGCCTCCCGTTGTCGGATACGACATGAAACTACTCCAGTTAGCTCAATCATGTTGTAACTAAGACATATTTTTTTCATGGGCCATTTAGTGAATTATTACAGACACCGCTATCTAACCTACGTCGCCCCGGTCAAAATGGTCGAGCAACGATTACGTCACATCCAGAGCCCGTAACTTTACAGGAACCTTCCTCGTACTTCGCTCTCTCAGTGGAGACACGGCGGTTGAGAGGGCCGAATGAGAGGACGTTCCTGTAGTAGTTCCTGTCCCCCAAATAGTACCAGGTACTTCTTCAGTGGAAACGGGCCTTATGTCTCAGTGACTTGCCAAGTGCCAAGCACACTCGCGTACTCTCCACACCTTTATTAAAAGAAGTGGAATACTAGTGTATTCAGTCTTAACCAATGGCATCAAAGCGCTGTGCTCCTTTATGAATGCTACGCTTGGCGTGATGTGAAATTAGCATTCATCACATATTGTGGCCATTGGATCTATCTCTCCATCCAATCTCCGTAAAGGAGAAAAGAGAAATTTGAGGAGCTATGTCCACTCATGAACCTGTATTCCCACATGATGATGTCAGGAGACACATCACCAGATATATAGTTGTTCTGATTAACAAAACAAATACACACACCTATTACTCTCTCCCAATCTCCATTGGAGATAATTCAATTAAATTCAATTCAATTTTATTCATAAAGCCTAGTATCACAAATCACAATTTGCCTCAGAGGGCTTTACAGCATACGACATCCCTCTGTCCTTTGGACCCTCACAGCGGATAAGGAAAAACTCCCCCCAAAAAACCCTTTAACAGGGGAAAAAAATGGTAGAAACCTCAGGAAGAGCAACTGAGGAGGGATCCCTCTTCCAGTACAGAACTAGAACTAGAACTAGAACTCTCGTAACTATGAGATCCTGATCTCGTAATTATGAGATCTTTTCTTGTAATTATGAGAAAAGATCTCATAATTTTGAGATCTTTTCTCATAATTACGAGATCAGGATCTCGTAATTACGAGATAAGGTGTCTAATTTTTTTTTATCCAATGAATGCAATGCGCTTCCGTAAATAAGGACCTTAAAGAACAGATTATAACAGATGTCATCTTGTGATCTCAGCAAAGCTGAGCTCAAATTAAGCAAAAGAAAAACCATCTATAAAGAGTAAATGATAAACTGTTGTGACTGAGGCTGGAGCCCCACAAGGCAGACTGGATGGTACAGTACCAATCATACTCCAGCAAGAGGAAATTTCAAAAGGCCAGCATTAATGAACTGGTTTAGGATTTTCTGCCCTCTGTTCCAAAAGGTGAGAAGAAGAAGGCAACAAGTCAATAAGTCAACCTTCTCCATCCTTGTTCCTTACATTCTTTCGTTAAGCCTCCACTCCAGATTCTCTCTTCTCTGCAATAACCCAATTGGCCTCCTCCTCTTCCAGTTAATAACTGGTGGCCTGCCAGGATCTTATCAGATACTTTTCCTCTGCAGTGAGGGTAGGATCAACAATTACTTTTCTAATTAGGCTGTGAAAGGAATGCACCTTAATGCATGAATCAATTAGCATCACTCAGGAAATGATGAGCTTATTATATTTCTCTGGATCTAGTGAAAGATTCATTTTTTCAGCCTTAACTTGATAAATACTTAGTCCCAGCTCCTACAGACCCTGGCCATATATAACTTCTTGACCCTGGGCCCCTAACTGGTCATCTGACCCAGGACGTCACATACCATGAAGAACTTCAGATACTACAATTCAAAGCACAGTAGTACCATTGCCAATAGTGGGATAGTTAGTGGGCTAAAACTGTGCATTAGTAGTTGAGGTAGCACGTTGAAAGGCAGATAGTTAAAGTGTTTATATCATTGCAGTCCAAAGAAATACACATATCTCCACTTCTGCAGTGCATGGAGTGTCCATAATATTCCCTAGCAACTGTTAACGTTGGGTATCCAAATGACAAATGGAAAGACATTTTATTACATCATATATTCAACACATATCTCCATTGGGTGTCAAAGTGTCCATCAAAGCGCATAGAATTTCAAAATCTTCAAAAGTGGAGATACATGTTTTTCATTGGACAACGACAATATGTTGTATTGACTTAAAAGTGGGGCACACTGGTAGTTCACATGGGAAACATAGATTGACCACGTCAGTGTGTAGAAAAACATGGGACAGACAGAATGACTGACTGACAGAATGACTGACTGACAGTTTCCGTGATTATGTACAGCATACCATACCATGACTTAGTCATACCAAAAATTATAAAGAGAAAAAACAACAACATTTGGCCACAGCGATCGGTCGCAGCCATTTTTAAGCATTTTTCTGTTTTTATAGTAAAAATTGATATGGCAGTTAGGCCTAGATAAGAAATTAGCTCTCTAGCGCCCCCATTGTTTGATCGGGTCAATAATGGAGGGGTACCCTCAGATTACGTGTGGTCATATGCCTACAAAGTTGCGTGGTGATCGGACCCTTGAGATGTTATACACCTTTAGGTGATTAGCCACACCCTCCGCAATATTCATTGCCTTATGGAAGCCCAGTTTTAGTAAGTTTCCCAACTTTTGCCAAGAGTGAACTTTCAATATTGGTCCCTAGATTAGGTTCACCGAGTTTCATGCAGATCGGTCAAACTTCGTAGGAAGAGATAGATTTTAAGTGTTTTTCAAAAAATTCAAAATGGCGGAAAATTTATATAACCAGAAGTTATGGGTTCTTGAGGCAAATTTGTTCCTTGTGAGGAGAGGCATCTCTGTGCAAAGTTTCATGTCTCTACGACATACGGGGCATGAGATATGCCCATTCAAAATTTACAATTTCAATCCGTTGCTACAATGCCCCCTTTGGCCAATTGATGTAATATTGCTTCATACTTATCCTCCCATTACCCTCTACCACTGTGCCAAATTTCACATGGATTGACCAAGTCAGTGAGGAGAAAAACGTGGAACAGACACACCCACAGACAGAGTTTTCGTCATTATTATAATAAGATAGCGCACGCTCACGGGCTGCAGGCAGGTCAGCCCTACCTTCGTACTGGAGAAATGTCAGATATTGAACATCCTATCACTCATTTAGACAAAAGTAGATTGGAAAATAGGGCCCAGGTTGAAAAAAAACACATTAGTTCCTGTTTAAGCTATATTTAAAGGGGACCTCTGATGCTTTTCCTCATTTATTATTACAATTTCTGTCAACAAATAACACTGTAAAAGGGCCTGTGGTTGTCTGAGCTAATTGCAGCAGTCTGCAGCCAGTCTAGAAAATTGCAGCAGACTGCTGTAGTCTGTCTCATAAACTTCCCAAAAGCTAGCTAATTAAAACACGTGCCTGGTCTATTTTTGATGGAGCGGCACAGTGGCGGCTGCTGGTCTTTCAAACAGGGGAAGCTCACTTTAAGTTTACATCAGAAAATTTGTCATATTGTAGTGAGGCAGTAACTTAAAAAAGGAACATCTAATTGAAGCCGTTTTTCCACCACACTCATGCCATAGAACCACAGCAAAACACACCTCAAAGATTTTCAGATCAGTTTAAACACCTGAACTGTGTCTAAAACGGTAAAAATGAGCTATATCGCTTATGAAAACAAGGAAATCTGGACGGCACTCTGTCAGAACACTCCACTTGCAAAAATCCGCATAGGACTGAACTCGAAATGCGAAGCGCTGTCAATCACAAAAGGGTCCAGTCATCCAATCATCATGCATACACAGAAGTTCCTCTCCCACCTACCACTCCATTAGGTCCCAAAGTGACAATTTTGTCGCATTTAACCAATGACCGTCTTGCTTTGCTGCATGAAAAGAACCTGCTCAGCGCTATATCATAGGAATGATTGGAGGCTCCTCGTCCACTGTGCTGACACGAGAATGTATGACAGAGAGGTTGCATTTGAAAACTGGTGATAAACAGCTGATGTTTTAATATCATAATCATAATGTTAAACACATCCTAGCGCATGTTTAATGCAATGTAAATTCTTATTTTAATGTAAATTCAATAGTGCATATTTGACCATTTCTTCTATGAAATTTTAAGGGAAGTTCAGCCTCCCTTGTTGTCTCAGAGCAATTGCCCCTGGAGCTGCAGCATGTTGCACGGAGCAGATCAAGTTGAAGTGTGAAATATATAGACACAATGTAATAATGGGGATGGATGTATTTTTCATAACCAAAACACAGCCACAAATCTTTGACTCCTACAGATCTTGACTTTCTATGGTACTAACTTTGTCTGTAGGCAGCAACACAACAATGTAGGAAATAACAACAATAACATCATTAGAAATCACTATAAAACTATAAATAAATAAATAAAAACCTGGATGAGCACCAAGTTCCTGATGTTAATGTTCTTGGCTCCAGACACCTCAGAGACTCTTTAGCTGATGACATAGTTTCTCTGGATGGCATTGCTCTGGCCTCTAGCACTACTGCAAGAAACCTTGTGCATAAACCTCATTTAAAAAAAACCTCACGGACTGCATTTTTTCATCTGCGTAATATTGTGAAAATTAGGCCTCGACACGCTAATTCAGAACACAGTGGCACGTGTACAGACAGGAACTATGAGGCAAGAACACATTTCTCCTGCTTTAGCTTCTTTGCACTGTCTCCCTGTAAAATCCAGAATACAATTTAAAATCCTACTGCCAACTTATAAAACTCTACATGGTCATGCTCCATCATATCTTAGAGAGCTCATAATGCCATATTATCCCACCAGAACACTGCGCTCTGAGAAAGCCACAGTGTGTAGGAATTTCTCCCATCTAACGTTGAAATCATATATTGCATTCAAACAGATGGCGCACTCTAGCGCCTCACTGTTTCAAACACGTATTGCCACAACTGTAGCCGCTGTGTACCAAAAAGCTATGATAACACTGATGAAACCATGTCATTCGATACTTCATGGAGTAATCATTCAGGCTCCTACACAGACACCCGCGACGCGAGTTAACAAACCCCCTCCTCACCATGCTGGCTGTGTTTACAACATAGGACTGTTGGGGCGGATGTAAATTGAAACAAACCAATCACGTCTTGTCCGTTGACAACTGACAAGTGGCTCAACCTCACACACATCATCCCTCTCCTCGCATTACTGCTCCGCTAACAGCTGTTAGTGACCAGCGGCACTACTGCCGCATAACAAAGTCCCACTCTTTGAGCATAATGCAGGATCATGTATTATGCAGCATCACGGGAGACGGAATCCTCATCACCAACAAAGTGCAAAAGGGAATCAAAAAGGCAGCGTGACCGGCGAATTAAAAAAACAAGGCTTTCCCAGGTGGAGAGAGCTGCTGAAGGAGAAAGGTAATAAAATCACAGGCCAGCGCTAACAGCGGCTAACAGCTAACAGCGGCGCAGTGATGCGAGGAGAGGGATGAGGCTGTTAGCGACTGGCTGCTAACAGCGGCTAACAGCTGCTAACAGCTTACAGCGGCGCAGTGATGCGAGGAGAGGGATGAGGCTGTTAGCGACTGGCCACTAACAGTGGCTAACAGCCAACAGCGGTGCTGGCCTGTGATTGCATTACCATTCTCCCTCAGCAGCTCTCTCTACCTGGGAAAGGCTACCCCGATGTGGGCCTTTGTTTTTTTAATTTGCCAGTCACGCTGCCTTTTCTATTCCCTTTTGCACTTTCTTGGCCACAAGGATTCCGACTCCCATGATGCTGCATATGCATGATCCTACATTTTGCTCAAAGAGTGGGACTTTGTTTCAAATTTGCCAGGGTAATAGCAAAGCGCCTCTTGCTCCTCTCTTTGGGCTCCTCAGTCACGCAGTGCTGGCCTGGCTCTCAACGAAAACGCCGAAGGCGGTGCTGTATGTCCCTTGCTGGCGGGTGTATACTCAAGATGGCGAAATGTAATGGAACCCCACAGACGACTTACCCGCACAATGTACAAACAAATCCGGAATTCTCCTTTTACGAGAATAAGTCAGATTATTGGTGGAGGTAATAGTACACCAGTGATGACATATTTATGAATGCAGACATCAATTTTTGCCAATAAACAACTGAAAATGTTACACAATGTCCCTGTAAATTACCAAAAGTAGATCAGGAGCCAGAGCCTTCAGCTATCAGGCTCCTCTCCTGTGGAATCATTTTCCTGTTGTGGTCCGGGAGGCAGATACCGTCTCCACATTTAAGACTAGACTTAAGACTTTCCTCTTTGATAAAGCTTATAGTTAGGGTCTGCTCAGGCTTGCCTTGTACCAGCCCCTAGTAAGGCTGACTTAGGCCTAGTCTGCCATGGGACCTCCTATAATACACCAAGCACCTTTTCCCTTTCTCTCTCTCTCTCTCTCTCTCTCTCTCTCTCTCTCTCTCTCTCACTCTCTCCTTTGCTAACACTCATGTCCTGTTACTGCATTTTGCTAACTCAGCTTCTTCTCCGGAGCCTTTGTGCTCCACTGTCTCGCAGGTTAACTTATATCGCAGAGGTGCCTGGATAGTGTGGTGGTTGTGCTGCTGCCGTGGTCCTGCCAGATGCCTCCTGCTGCTGCTGTTAGCATTAGTCATACTTCTACTGTTAAAATACACATATGATTATTGGCACATATGTATACTATCATATATGAATATATACTTTCAACATATTGTACCACAATAGCCGAAATTATAATCATAATATTATTACTTTCATTAATGTTATTGTAAGCTACTGTCATTATTGTCTGTCCTGCATCTCTTTCTGTCTCTCTTTCTGTCTTATTGTGTCATACAGATTACTGTTAATTGCCTCCGCCAAGGAGGTCGGCTTTGGTCTGTTTGTCTGCAAAATAACTCAAAAAGTTATGAACGGATTTTGATGAAATTTTCAGGAAAAGTGGATAATGGGACAAGGAACATGATAAAATTTTGGTGGTGATCGGTTGAAGCAAAGTGGATAAAATAATAAATAAAATCTGTCGTCTGACAGCCTCAGCAGCAATTCCAATTTCTAATGAGGCGGTGAAAATAGCACCATCTGGTGCCCAGAAAACACATCTTGTTCTACTTGCTAAATATTGTTGTAATTCTGAAGTTGAAATTAATGTCATGTGTTGGAAAAAAAGAAAGTGGAAAATACAAAAAAACGTTATATTCTTTGTTGATACAAAATAAAAACGAAATAAATACACTACAGTGTCTTCATGGTGAAGGCATATATAACCTAATAATGATAGTGATGCAAATAACCTAACTGTGATGCAGGCTGCAAAATCTGATGCAGAGGAGGAGGGAATATCACCTACTTGGCGGAGGTCTGCACTGTCTGAGTGCTTTTCTAGTTCATCATGTTGATCTGTTCTGTACGACATCTATTGCACGTCTGTCTGTCCTGGAAGAGGGATCCCTCCTCAGCTGCTCTTCCTGAGGTTTCTACCATTTTTTTCCCCCGTTAAAGGGTTTTTTTGGGGGGAGTTTTTCCTTATCTGCTGCAAGGGTCCAAAGGACAGAGGGATTTTGCCGTAAAGCCCTGTGAGGCAAATTGTGATTTGTGATATTCGGCTCTATATATTAAATTGATTGACTGATTGATTGAAACACAACTAAATAGGAGAAGACCTAGGACTAACACCTTAATGTTGAATGCCGCTTCCAGCCAGTCAAGTTGCAGTTACAGTTTACATCCATGTCTGTCCAGACTCATAGGTAGCCATGACAGTAAACAATGCTTCAATTATAGATGTTGTTGCAAAGAAGCTACAAATTCTAAAGCATGGATGCATCATACAGAGAAGATCTATACCAGGGCTATTCAAATGGCGGCCCGCGGGCCACATGCGGCCCAGAAGCAATCCTTGAGTGGCCCAGCCAGTGGCCCAACCAGAAAAGCCGAGGAAAGCCGAGAAAAGCCGAGAAAAACCGGGAAAAATGTGCTCAGCGAGCCTACAGATATTTCTACAGAAATTCCTACAGTAGTTCAGACCGTGAATGCAACACTCTGCCGTAGCCTAGCAACACTCAACCCAGAATGCAGCGTGTTGTTGTGAAAACGTAAAGTTTACGTTGAAAAGTGGAAAAAAAATGTACTGCTGCTACCTCGGGTTCTGTTGAATTACAGCTCTTTTGTTTTTTAGACACTTTTTGATATGCTTGTGTCAGATGTGACCAAATTTAAAAGGGAAGCAGTGAATAAACATTGTTTTATTTTTCATGACATTAATTTGTGTTGGTTTAAAATTTGTCATTAACTGCTGCTTACCGGCCACTGAAAAAGTCTGGCCCAGCTAAATTTCTTGGTTTTAAAATCTGGCCCAACTGAATTTGTAATTGAATAGCCCTGATCTATACAATCAGCAGTTTTAAGATTAGTATCGCCAATGCAGCATCTGACCAAATGTCTCCCCTTCTGCTCCTAAATTATGTGCTGAATCATAGCCAGAAAAGTTTTTTTTTTTTCTTTGCATTTTGTCATAATCAGATAGAATTTTTATTTGAGGTCACAGGGATATTTGACTTTTGACTGCAAAAGTCAGCTCATCCTTGAGCATAGGTTGACATCTGAAATCTAAAAAAATTCCCTTAGGACATTCTTGAGATATCGCATTGACAGGAATGGAGTGGATGGACAAATGGACGGACAACCTGAAAACACAATGCATTCGGCCACAGTTATTTCTGACACAGAGTCATAAAAATGCACAACAAAAATGACACTAAGATTTTCCCAATGGAAACTAGACTAAGAGGTATTTAGCTTTTGTTAACTAAAACTAGCAATGTTGAATGATAACTAAAAAGAAAAATGATAAAATAAAGAAAATAACATGCATTTTCATCAAATGGCTAAAACTAAAACCAAATCACAAACAAAGGTGTGATGAGGATGAGGAGTTACCTGCAGCTCAGCACTGAGTCGCGGCATAGAAGCAGCTTTGCCCTGGTTCTCAAGACCTGAGCCAGGTACTGGGATTACACTAGTGGCACTGGTCTTCATTTTCCTCATCTCCACTGACTCCTGGACACGCACGTGCACGCACGCATGCACACACACACCCACACACACACGCACGCACGCACGCACACACACACACACACACACACACACACACACACACACACACACACACAATCCCCTCAGCATCAGTAGGAGAATAATGGCGGTGCAGACTAATTGTTTTTAATTTCTCTTTTTCTATTTATTTCACCTGAAGCAACAGTGTTGTTCAGCAGTCTTTTCAAACAGACTCCCAAAAACACAGGGCAATGCTATTTTAATGTTTACATAAACTCAATTCATCCTGCAAACACCACACATAAAATACATTTTCAAATAAAGGCCAGTTTTCAAACAATGATCTTACATAATAACCATGAGACTCAGAGCAGCAGAGTGGTGAGTAATGCTGTTTTTCAATATAATAATGTGCTGACTTGACTTGGTTTGACTCAGCACGTCAGCACACTGCAGCAGGGATTTGTGTATCCATGGGCCACACAGTGTGGAAGCATTGCCAGTCATGCAGGTAATTTCATACTGCAGAAATAGAGCTTTTTTGGCTTCATGTGCCACTGAGTAACTTTCATTGGAATGAATGGGGTTCCGCCTCCAATGCTGTATCCAGGTCTCTTAATGCATCCATGGACTACTTGCTTCAAGGCATGTCTTTAAGTGATGATGGCTTGTCTTTAGTTAATGACGTTTAAAAGCAGTGTGGATCCGTGGTTAAAGGTCTCCCACTGTTTTGTTTCAAATGTTTTTTCATCAAACAGCAGGGCAGGTAAAAGAAGTTTACCTGTTCGAGGTGAGCTGTTTGCAGAGGTACAGTAAGAGTCTGTTGTCTACATCTCACTGTGGCTGTCTCTACTTTAACTCTTAATTTCTTTGACAAAAGTATTTTTTTGAAGACGAAGAAGAAAAGTTAACAAAATTCTGCTAATTTGGTTGTAAACACATTTAATTTCCTATAGATTCTTCACAATAAAAGTCCCCCGTCATTTTGTAATATAAAAGGACTCCTGTACAGCTGATGGTGACCATGACACAGTAAAATAAAGCAGATATCTAAAATACAAGTAGGACGGAGGAGAGACACTTAACTCAAAACCACAGGGATTCAGTTAGAAACTACAGAACAAACACAGAGAGAAAGCCAGATGTTACGACTCTGCTGTAACAAGGGAATTAGTGCTGTGGAGCTGCACATCATACTGATTGTATCAAGACAACAGATAAACAGGGAGAAAGTGGCAGCTAATTAAAACCAGTGTTGGGAACATTACTTTACAAAAATAATTAGTTATAGTTACTTGTTACATTCCCCAAAAAGTAACCGAGTTAGTAACTAAGTAAAGTTACTGCATTATAAAAGTAAGTAATTACCTGGAAAAGTAACTATAACGTTACTTTTTCGTAAAACACTCAAAAATGTCAAATTGCTTGGACACCCCCCACCCCCCATCTTAATGGAACTGTATGTAATGAAACTCAACTGTATGTAATGAAACTCAACACTGAATATGCTAAATGAATGAAATTGACACCTAATAGAATAAATCATCATTATAAAACACTGTACACTTATCTACACTACTTAAAGAACCTCCATTAATCGTGCAATTTAAATGTGAAAAGCCTCATTGACTGACCTGTGTGTATGCAGAGAAGGCGAGGGTCGGAGGGAGAGGAGCTGTGGAAACATCCTGCAGTCCGGCATACTATCATGCATTTAAATAACTTATTAGACGGATACATAAAGGCGATGTTTAGAGAGCAAGCCCAAATAAGCAACTCCACTTTAGAAACAAGCCCAAAAAAACGCACCCCACGACTTCACAAAAAACAAGCCCAAAGTCGCAGGTAGTAAGCGGACCTGACAACCCTTCTTGTGTGCTTGTGAATACCCGCCCTACTCTGCCTTTGATTGGTTTATGATGAAATTTTACTCTCCCTGAGCCAATCATCATCACTTATGCGGTTGTCCCCCCCACCTGCCCTCACCAAAGAAAAAACACTTTAGAGTAGGCTAACCAAACGTTCTCTTTTGCTCGGACATGTCCACTTTTCACGGCCCGTCCGGGGGGTTTTTATAAACTGATGATAATGTCCGGTTTTCCGTGTGTTTGTGTGTGTGTGTGTGTGTGTGTGTGTGTGTGTGTGTGTGTTAGAGTGTGGCAGGGGCCGCATATTTCTGTCCGAACCCGAACTGAGCCCGACATAATGTCGTTATTAAATAATGTCACATTATTTAATGACCCAAGCACTGAGTTTGTGTCACACAGTTGTTATGGTTAGAGGGTATTTAACAGGCCGGGCGTGCGCCGTGGGTGCTCAGCAAAGAGTGAGACCTCCGTGTTTGAGACGGGAGCAGGAGGCGGGAGGTCTGACGCTTCCAGCGAGAGGAGAGGGAGACATAAAACAAAATAAGATAGAACAGGAAGAACCTGTCTCCCTCTTTTATTTTATTTTCAGCGTTTAATCAAGGTGGAGGCGGGCGGTGGAAGGTCCGAGACTTCCAGCGAGGAGAACAGTAGAAACAAACAGCCAGTGTGTGTCTGTGTGTGTTATGTTCAGGTGTTGTCACGTAAATGGCAGTGCCCAAGCAATAAACAGGACAGACAATAGGATTTTATTCATTTTTACACTACATTTTCACTGAAAACTGACCGAATCTGACCCGAGCCCAATTATAATTTATAGCTACATTTTTGACCAAACTCGGCCCGACCCGTCAGGTACCGTCGGGCTCGGATCGCCACACTCTAGTGTGTCTGTATGTGTCCCTTATTGGGGCCTATCTGAATTTCTGTCATTGAGAGATAATATTTTGTAATATAACTGAATTGTCTATCCATACATATAAATTTTAAATATATTAAAATGATAAGGCATCTTTGAGTAAACTGCAAGTATCATTTAAATAGGCTATGTTGTGGCTGGTCCAAGTGTCTCTTTTTTGGAAATCAAAATATGGTCACCCTACTTTAGAGCTCTGCTAAGAAGGAGCTTGCTTGGGTGAAAGCCGCTTCAGTGAACTCAAGTAATGGCGTTATAACGGGGGAGAGAGTAACTTTTTTGATTACTTGTTACTGAAAAAAGTAGTGCTGTTAGTAACGCTGTTTATTTATAACCCCATTACTCCCATCACTGTTAAAAACGGACCAGAAAACAGGAGAGCTTATCCGCGTATGATAAGAAAACAAAGTCAGACGAGATGACAAATAAGGGCAAGTTTCTTAAATAAGCCGGATTCTAATTAAAGTCTGGTTCTCTCTGCTATTGAGATTAAAAGGCCTTAATCAAAGCAATTTGAGATTGCACGGTACATGTATTCAGTGACAACTGTCATATTTGAAATAAACTCTTTACCTGGCTCACACACAAGCAAAGTTCATTCAATCTGTATTTGTAGTTTTAGTTAGTAGATGTTTACAATAACATGTATGTCATCACATTTTTCAAACAGTATTCTAACTTCTGTAGAAAATTCTGTCACTTCACATGACTCAGCCAGTCAGAACTGTCAGTTTCTAGAAACACGTGAAATGTACTGACTATTAATGGCCGATGAGTGAATGAGTAAAATACAGTTTCACATATACAGCACATGTTAGGAATGTGTTTGTTTACAGTACCTGAATGATGGCAGTGTCCGCAGTGTCCTCTGATGGGCCCCTGGACATGGTTCTCTTAGTTTTAGCTCGGGGCACTTCCTTGGGTTTCTCCACCACCCATGAGGATGATGCTCTGATGTTGTGGTCATGTCCTGAGCTGTGGGTTTTAGCAGTCACAGCTCAACATAATAATTATACAATGTAAATCTGAGTCAGTGGTTTACATTTACACTCAGCGGACACCCAAATGGAACTTAATTTGATAACTTCATGACATTTCATAATTTTCATTCCTACTGATGAATAAATGTTTGTTAGCAGATGGGTGAAACCTTGACCTACTGTAGAATAGTCATTGATATGTTCTGTCAGTATTTTTATTTTTTTCTCTCAGAATTGTAGGGGTCTCTTGACACGATCAATACCACCATCGACCACCATCGTACAATGTTACATCATAGGTAATCTGCCCACGTATGTGAAGATTTTCAGCTATACTGGTTGTAGTATATCTATGAATGCTAAATCAAAGACTAATAGACTTGTGGTAGACTTCTCAAGGATGTTTTTGCTCTCATCCAAAAAGCCTGACTGACTGGTCCCTGCAATTAAACAGAATAACCTTCACTCAACAAAGACAGTGTTCAACGACACCACCTAACAGCCACTTACAAAGCTGTCTTGACATTCCTTCCTGGAGAGTCTAAAATACAACATACATTACATCATTGGACACCCGTCAGTGGCATAACTGGATGAGTTGACTTGTACCAGCCTACAATGATGCATATATTCTCTCTCATATGCCGTGACCAACAGTGTCTTGAGATCACTCTTGGTATGGTCGCTGATTACAACCAATCTCTTCCTTTGGCCAGCTTATTATACAAGTGGGGTATCTGATGACTGGCAGGGCACACATGTTGATGATTTGGACCTTGTTCTTTCCATTAAGCTGACTTTTCAGGACCTGCCTTATTCTATGTAGGCATTTGGCTGTGGCTGACTTCCTTGTGGCCTCCTCAGGGTTTCCATCTGCCTATGAGATCCCAAGGTATTTGCAGCTGTCCTGAACATCTGCATCATCTTCCCTCTCTTTGACACCATCTGACCACACTTATCTAGTCCAAATGACATTCCGATGTCATTGCTTTAGATCCCGATGAGGTGGATCTGTGAGTCAATTTCTTGCTAATTCCTGGCAAACAGCTTGATGTCGTCCATGTATAGGAGGTGACTGATGGTTGCTCCACTTCGAAACCAGTATCCGTAGCCTCTCTTTGTGATGAGCTGGTTGAGGGGGTCCAGGCCTATGCAGAACAGTAGCAAGGACAGTTCATCATCTTGGTATATGCCGCACTTGATGGTAACTTGAGCAATTGGCTTTGAGTTGGCCTCCAGAGGTGTTTTCCACAGCCCCATTGAGTTCTTGATGAAGGCTCTTAGTGTCCTGTTGATGCTGTACATTTCCAAGCATTCCAGTATCCGTGTGTGGCATTGAGTTGTAGGCTTTTTGTAATCAATCCAAGTGGTGCAGAGGTTGGTCTGCCTGGTCTTGCAGTCTTGGGTGACTGCTCTATCAACCAGTGGCTGGTGCTTGGCTACCCTGGTGTTACTACCAATTCCCTTCCGGGCCTTGCTCATGTATTAGGCCATGTGCCTATTTATCCTAGCCGCTATGATGCCTGACAGGAGCTTCCATGTTCTACAGGGGCAGGTTATTGGGCGGTAGTTGGACGGGACTGTGCCCTTCTGGGGATCCATGACTTTGGATGGGTCCCATCCATCAGCAGCTGGTTCATTTGTGCAGCCAGGCACTCATGGAGTGCAGTTAGTTTCTTTAGCCAGTAGTTGTGGATCATGTCAGGGCCTCAAGAAGAATAGGAGGGCCCTCCATAGTGCCAGAGCAAACTATTACTCATTAATAGAAGAAAATAAACAACCCTAGGTTTCTTTTCTGCACTGTAGCCAGGCTGACAGAAAGTCAACCTAATAAGCCTTGTATTCCTTTAGACTTTAGCAGCAATGGTTTTATGAGGTTTTTTAATGACCAAATTCTTACTAAAAATTCAAAAAATTCATGACCTCTTGTCCTCAGACAGTACCTATCTGCCCTCAAACACAGCTGTAAGACCTAATATATATTTAGATTGCTTCTCCCCGATTTCTCTTCAACAATTGACCTGAATGATTTCTTCATCCAAGTCATCCATGTATCTCTTAGACCCCATCCCAACTAGGCTACTTAAGGAAGTCTTACCTTTAGTTAACATGTACATATTACACATGATCAACATATCTTTATTAACAGGCTATGTACCACAGTCTTTTAAGGTAGCTGTAATCCAGAGGTGTTACAAATATAGACCAATATCTAATCTTCCCTTTCTTTCAAAAATCCTTGAAAAAGTAGTCGCAGACCAGCGGTATGAGTAATGGTGTTCTAATGTGTTTCTCTTTGACTTTGTCTTGATGCTTTAGATGTTTTATGTCAAGCACTTTTAATTGCCTTGTTGCCTAAATGTGCTATATGAATAAACTTGCCTTGCTTTGCCTTGATTTGCCTTGTTAATAAAGTCAACTGTTAGGTGTTAAATAAACAAATAAAATAAATTAGGAAAAAGAAACACAATTGACTGTGTTGTATGTACAGTAACAGTTTCTAAATCATTACCCTATCCATTACATAAAATTCAGGATGATAAAAAGCAGTGTTTATGAGATGCATGAATCATTACGCGAAGGTGACAGATGTTAGACTCATTTAAATGTCTTTTAAGCAGAAAAGATTACTTTTAAGCTGTATGAGCCTAGAAACACAAAATATTTTCATTACAAATTTCTCCAGCAGTAGCGACCACTTTCTGAAGGTCAAATGGCATCAGTAATCAGCTCTTTATGATAGCCCATAGACAAGTAAAACACATTAATGATACTCTTATGTATTTTACAAAAATGAGCAAGACTTTTTGAATAACTTAAAAGTAGGAATTGTGGCCTGCTTAGGTGTTTTGATCAATACTTTAATGGATCAAGAGAGTAAAGAAAAAAACTGTTTATCTACTGATTCATGTAGACTGATAATTTAATGAAAGGGTTCTCTCATGTGAATTTGGAGCTCTATATCACACAGGCTCTGCCCTGTGGGTAATACTCCTCCAAACACAATCCCACTGAGATTTGCGTAAATGTAGCTGCCAATCAGGACGTGCCAACCCAAATATGGAAACCCCACAATATAAAGCCAGTACTCATGACAGTCCACCATCCTTTTTCTCTTCTGTGATGGCGATTTGCCCACTAAACAGCTCTCTCCACAGATGGAGTTTCTACGTAGAGGCAAATAAGGTATCATTTTATACTAAAGGTGAAAGATACACAACGTCAGTTACACAACGTTTAGGAAGCAGCTGGTCAAATATCAGATTTGGCAGCAAAAAGGACCCATAAGAGGTGTTTTCATAATTTGAGTAGTTTGTGCGTAAATCGAGCCTTGGGAGGTCAAATGAAGTAGAACGTGCTGGGTTAGGGTGACCTGACAGGTGGAACAGATGTGCCAATTTTGGCAATAGGGATGATGTTTTTGCCAGTTCTGAGAGAGAGACAAAGAGGACAGGAAAATATTGGCGCACGAAGTCCAGCTTTAGGAACAATCAAAGGAAATCAGGAGAACTTTGGATTCCCAGAAAATATGACCCAAGCGCGTGCGCGCGCACACACACACACACACACACACACACACACACACACACACACACACACACACACACACACACACGCACGCATGAATGAGTAGACGCCGAGTATAAAAGCATTTGAAATGTGATTGTTCAGGGCTGTTTCCAACTGATTCGGTGTGTAGACTAGTATACGTTGTATGCTATCGATCTGCGATTAAAGTAACCCCGTTGGCTGTAACTTTTCTCCATGGTTCTCCGAGTCTCTTCATTTCAGTGTTTGCTGAAGTTGAGCATTTTCCTTACAGCTGCTTCAAAAACCTCATCAGAGCCTTGGCGCAGACCACACAGAGAACATTGTTCAGCAGTCACCAAGCCTGTGAGGCCTGCCTAGCACAGCACAAGTTTAGATGCAAGCAGTGGTGGAATCAATTCTGTCGCTTAATATGGTGTTCAGCTACTATGAGAGTGGGGGGCTTGAGATCGGTGATGTTAATCAATCAATCAATCAATCAATTTTATTTATAAAGCCCAATATCACAAATCACAATTTGCGTCAGAGGGCTTTACAGCATACAACATCCTTCTGTCCTTTGGACCCTCACAGTGGATGAGAAAAAACCCTTTAACTGACTTTCCAGAAAAAAAAATGGTAGAAACCTTTAGGAAGAGCAACTGAGGAGGGATCCCTCTTCCAGGATGGACAGACATGCAATAGATGTCGTACAGAACAGATCAACATAATAAATTTACAATATTCCATATGACAAAATGATACATAAAGAGAGAGAGAGACAAAGAGAGATGCAGGACAGACAGTGATGACAGTAGCTTATAACAACATTCATTTAAGTAGTAATATTATAGTAATAATTATGGCCATTGTGGTACAATACGTTGTAAGTATATATTAATATATGATAGTGTATTTATGTGACAATAGTAATCCAGACGTTGTCCTTTAATTCATTGTTCATAAAATCATCCCGTCTTTTATCATTAGGACGGGGTGCTGTGAAATGAGGTTCATCAATCCTTCTCCCATACTGTCCTGCCTGACTGGATTTCGGACTCTCCCGGGTCTGCGCAACAATAAACAAACAATTTCATTGGCCCAGCTGTGTAGTTCCACCAGTGAATTCCGCTAGGGGTCAAAGTCTGGGCGGAAACATTTTTCACCGCACCAAAGTTCCGCCCGGTGTGCAAACTTCCATAAGGACCCATGAAATCAACTTTTATATTTTTCCGCGAGAATAATCTGTGCGGATATTCGCTGGCTTAAGTGTGTGAGAGGAAGGTGAAGTAGTATGAATAGTTGGGAAAGTGTAGATTGGTTTAATTAGTATGAATGTAACTGAAAAGTTGAATGATACCCATAAGGTGGGATTGGTTTAATTTGCATAAATTCTTGCCGCATACTACATGTACTACAAGTAGTGAGCACTATCTGTGTATTTTACAATACGTTACAATATGTATTTGATATTCATGATCCCAAACGAAGCAACAGTAGTGAGGACATTTTTACCATGCTCTGAATAAGTTTAAATATTCAGAAAGTTTGAATGGGATTTGAAAGTTAAAGTTAAAGTAAGAATGAGGAACAGATGAGGAACATTTTAAAGTTTTGAATGGAGTTTCTACATGAATGTATGATTGAGGAGCTAGGCTTTGAAAATGCATGAAAAAGCATGAACTTCCTCTCTTATTTAAATGGGGAAAAATGCACGAAAAACAATATTTCACAAAGTATGAATGTGATGAATGAGAAAAGTCATAGTAGGCAACTCCTAATTGAGCTAAATATTTTGATGCTTGAATGGTGTTAATATGTTGATAATACACACACACACACACACACACACACACACATATGTGTGCGATAATTACTAGAAAATGCATTTCCTCTGTCCTTAAAGAGCTAAACGTTTTGACCTTTGAATGGTTTCTGTACTGTACATACATACTTTATGTGTATAATATTGTATATATTTACAATATATGTTATAATATTTTTTTAACATTCATAAAATCCAAAAGCAGCAACAGTAGTATTAGTAGTAAAGGCTGTGATAGTACATGAAAGACAGCTAACACTGATATATAATGTTTATATGCTGTTTAATATGGAGGTTCTGCTCCTGTCATGTCTGCATTAAAGATTTAAACACATCAAGTTGTCTCTGTGTTTGTGTGTCAGCCCGGTTGCCATGGTAATTAATGAGCAACACCTTGGAGCAGAGAGAAGAAGTGCACAAAGCAGCACAAAGCAGAAGGTTCTTTCAATGGGCTTGAGCTCTCTCAATTTCCTCTCTGCAATGTCCAAACTATGAGTCCAATCGTCAATATGAGGGTACCACCAGAGAGATGAGATTTCTCTGAACGCAGACATGTGTTTTTTATGTTTGTGGTTTCAAAAATGTGATCTGTTCTGTACGACAACTAGGCCTATTGCACGTCTGTCCATCCTGCAAGAGGGATCCCTCCTCAGTTGCTCTTCCTGAGGTGTCTACCATTTTTTCCCCCGTTAAAGGTATAATATGTCGTTTTTCCACATAAAAATGTCTAAAAACGACTGAACCAATATTATATATTTTGTTTAGTTGAGTACTTTGATTATCAGAAATGTTTCCAACAATTTTTCAAACCCAGATAAATATGAAATATTAATAACAGTAACGGACCGTGTCATTAGGTCGCAATGGTGGCGTAACTCCAGTTACCATAGACATTAAATGAAGGAGAAGAAGAAGAAGCAGAGCGACTGAGACGTCAGAGAATGAACGTTACTGTTGCTAGGCTAAGCTAACTCGTCATGGATCATGATTATGCATTGACGGTTGCTGCACCTTCTGACGCCGAAGCTGCCCTGGTAAACAAGCTGGTAAAACATACAGGTCAACCAAGCGATCCCTGAAGAATGTGGGATAAGAAGAGAGCTAAATCCAGGATAAATATTGGTGTGGCCTTTCCAAGATGAAAAGACTACAATTCGACACCGACCTTGCGTGTGTTCTACTAGACAGGTAAGCAAACATCTGGCTGATGTTATCAAATTATTAATCATTTCCACCAGTGCATTGCAAGCACTGCTGCCCACCAGGGCACCAGCGCTGCGGAGCGGTGTGGAGCGGAGGCTGGCTAACCACAACTAACATTAACGATAGGTTTCTGTAATGCTGAGCTGATGCCAGTAAATGAACTGCATTTATAAAAGAGGCAGAGGAATAGCTAAACATAAGACGCACTGAGCAAGAGAGAGCAACAGAGAGGGAGAAGCCATCGCTAACTGTAAAGCTAAGTAACTAGCAGATTGCTAACTGCTCAGCTAAAGTAAGTAGCATTTCTGAATATAGTGTAAATAACTGAGGTTAGCAAGACAGTCACTAAAAAAGAGAGCCATGACTTTAACACACGGAAAACCGGACATTATAATCAGTTTATAAAAAAAAAACCCGGACACCCCGGACGGGATGTGAAAAGTGGACATGTCTGGGCAAAAGAGGACATTTGGTCAGCCTAAGTAACGTTACTACTGATAGTTAGATCAGAGTTTGACGATCCGGTGTAGGTGCCAGATCGGCTCGGGCTGCTACACCGGCTGACGGACCCCGTTCGCATAAAGTGAAACATAAAGTGAATATAACTTCAGTAATATACCTCGTCCATGAGCATTTCTCTGCTGCTGAAGCTCGCTCTGCCGAAAAAACTGTCACGGTCGGTTTCAGTTACATGGAGTGAGGAACGTTAGATCTGTATCTGTTATATAACTACAACTCCCATGATCCCACACTACTTCATGACGTCATCCAACGCTTCTTCTGTTATTGTTTTGGTTTGAGACCCCTACCGGCAGAAAATTACATATTGCACATTTAAAGGGTTTTTTGGGGGGAGTTTTTCCTTATCTGCTGCGAGGGTCTTAAGAATCTGTGTATCATTCGTTCATCCATTTATCAAAATAAAACCAAAAATGAAAAAATGACAAAATAATGACTTGTTTTTTCAATATGTGTTTCCAGAACCAAAATGAAAAAAACGGATGATGACTCATTCAGTCATCTAAGGTTACCAGACTATTGCAGGGCTGACACATAGAGACAAACAACCACTCACGCTCACACCTACAGACAATTTAAAGTAATCAATTAACCTAGTCCCCAAACTGCATGTCTTTGGACTGTGGGAGGAAGCCGGAGTGCCCGGAGAGAACCCACAGTGACACGGGGAGAACATGCAAACTCTGCACAGAAGGGCTCCCACACCCGGGATCAAACCGGCAATCCACTTGCTGTGAGGCCACAGTGCTAACCACCACACCATGGATATTGACTCTTTTTCCGAAATCCAATTTTCCGTTTAAATGGAAAATGGAAAAAACGGATAACGGACCTTTCATACACTTTCGATATTTTCATCTTGCCAGAAGCCAAGTTTTTTTCTTTTGCAAGCACTGGTTTCTTGTCAGACCGGTCGGAGTGACAACTACATCCGGTTCATGGAAGCTAATGCTTTGGCTAACAACCGCTGCGTGTGGAGGCTGCAAATTTGGAAAAATTGTTCAATATGAGGTAAGTTGTGCTACGGTAACAATACGTGCCAGCTTAGTGTATATACTGACATATTGGAATAGACTTCTTGTGGCAATTTTTACGTTATTTGAAGATTTATGTTTGTCGCAACTCACGAATTTGCCACATTCAGCCATAACGGCAGCATAGAAATAATGCTGTATTTAGGTGGTCTTTGGGAAATGCCACTCTAGTTAATTTCTATAAACATTACAAAAGTAGCATGCTGGGATATAAATGCATTGTTTGTACTTTTCCATGTATGCATCAATGTTCTATGGGAAGCGACCAGGTGGACTTCAAACCAGGGTTCCACCAGTCGAAAGTGACGACAGCTGTCTTGACAGTGGGGATAGTGATGAAGACCACGTCGGCACTATCCACTAAGCTACCGACGCCCCTTTTCCTGCCGTTTCATCACCTGGTCAGGAGTGTAGTCTGTTTGTTTTTTCCCATTTATTCCTGTTGTTACTAATTTGTATCATACCTAAATGTATATCTATTCTATGTATACATCTGTAACAATCTTCACTTAATTTAGCATCCCCCCCGGCGCACACGCTCCCACTGAGAAAACACTGGAGTTAAGAACTAAACTATGATAAATGACATAAAATATTAAGATGTAGGCCTAACATAAAATACTTTCATTATTAAATAAATTATAACACATAGCCCACAGTAGATAAAAGTAGAACATACTAAAAGTAAATACAATAATAGGCTTAATGTTGTCTAAACAATAATAAATTGTATCTAAGTTATCTATTAGGCTGCCATTCCACTCAGTAAATAGATTTTAAAATTTCAATTTCAATAATTATTTTTGCTTATTTCATTATTGTTATTAATGGTCTACTTCTTAGTAGTATTGTATTACTTGAGGATGACTCATTTTAGTAATTATCTACAGTAAAAAAGAAAAAAACAAGCAAAGAAACAAATAAAAACTATTTTATAAACTGGGCCAAAAAACAACCTGATCTCACAGAAATACATGAAATAACCACAACCTCTTAATGCTGCATTCCGTGGTGGCAGCACGAAATGGGTTGAAATTAGGCTACGTCCCGGTACCACAGAAACAATTCCAATGTAAAGTCAATTAGGATCCATTGTTGTGGTGTCCACACGGATTCCCTGATTCAATAATGTCCTGTATACACACAAAAACACGAAAGTGTTCTTGCAAATATATTCCTCTGTCATAATTTTCCACCAATAATAATAATAACATGATAGTTCAGCTGTACTAGGTATTTGATATAGGTCTATTCAAATATTCAGTCCCAAAAATGTCGTTTCTACACTACTAGCTAAATTATCTGAAATTAACCATCATCCTTACTTTTTCTTAACGTAGTTCATCTAGGTGCAGTGTCATTATTAGTTCGGCTTTACTAGACATTTGATATATTCAGTAGATCTATCGCAAAGTCGCAAACAAACCTACTGTCCTAAAAACACTGTTTCTAGCGTATTAGCTAAAATATAAAAAAAATAACCGACATCTTTACTTTTTCTTAACATAGTTCATCTACGTGCAGTGTAATAACTAGTTTGGCTTTACTAGATATTAGATATATTGGGTAGATGTATCTTTTTTCAACCCTATTTAGAACCCTACTTTGCAAATCAGAAGAACTACAACTATGTTGCTGATATGTATCAAGCTGCATGGCACGGTCCCAGGGAACTGTAGTTTTTAAAAAGATAAGTGTTTTTCCTAGATCTGGAAGTTGTAAATACTGAAATGAGAGTACACTGTGGACTTTAAGGGGATGGTAAACACTCTTGTGTAGTCAGTTTTTAAATATCTAATTTTCTAAATGGGTGAAAATTAATTTTATCCATATTTTACCCATATCTGACAGCACCCCCAGTAGTTGACTACACTCGCATGATAGCTGAGGTCAAAAGCTCTCTATAACAGTTGGTCCCATGTCTGTATCCCCTCTCCTTGCTGAGTTATAAGCCTGCAAACATGCACTGAGGTCAAGGTTCAACGGTAAATGGTTGAAAGCAGGAGCTGTGTAGAATCTTAATACTGACATATGTTACTCTTGTAGTGTAATGTACTCATTTACTGTAGTATTTATACTGTAGTTTTAAGTTTACCTTTAAAGATACGTGGTAAAGCAATGTACTTTGTGCACTTACAGTCACACACTAGTTTATTATTTCATGTATTTCTCTGACACACACATACACTCATTGAGCACTTAAACATGTGGTGGAAAAGTACTTAGGATTCACTGTGCATCTTTTTTTTTTTTTTAAATAGCACGAGGATGGGCTCAGAAATATTGGTGAAAAGTTAGGGGAATTCCAGCTTGGCCCTGGTAATAGGAGGCGGGTCTAGACTGCCCGGGAAACCATTACACAGTGAAACTGGCTTCAAGGGGAAAAGGGAGACCTGGGACATCGTTATGTTCAGCTCAAGTGGGTAGGCTGGCTTCAAGGGAAGAATGGAGAGCCGTGACACCGTTATTTTCAGCTCAAGTGGGTAGGAATAAAGAAAAAAGGTGGAGACTCAAGAGAATCTTCACCAGCAATAAAAGGGGATGCACAGACAAAGAAATTTCAGTCCTGCTCCAGAGCTTGACTCATTGAGTTGATGTGTCTGTTGCCTGCGAGCACATTAAACTCAGTTGCACCTGATTCTATGTGGTGTCTCCAGTGATTTTTTTTTTTACCTCTCAGTATTTGAGTTTTACACACTTAATAGAAAACAAAGAAAGTTTGTTTGGGAAATAGGGAATGAGGTCGTGAGCCTTCTGGCCCAGCTCCAGGCCTTTAATTCTGCTTCTTCAATGTGGCGAGCCAGCCAGGAGGGCGGGAAGGTCAGATCCTGAGACCGGGGGCACTGAGCTGCGCATCAGACATACAGGTGGCCACCTGATAAGGTAAGCAAAGCCTTTTTCTGCCTAAACCGGGTGCGTCTGAGGTGCAGTGTTGGGAGCCGCCCAGGTCGGAGGTATTTGACAAATTCCTCTCTTAAAGAACCTAACATGTGATGTAATAATTACTAAATAATAACACAACATTGGGACATAGCTGATATATTGCTGGAGACAACTGAATCTAGTGCAACACAGCGTGATCTTAGTGCAGACACAGTGTGCTTGTTTGTGTAAGCTAGAGCGATAAGCAGGCAGAGAATGAGTGTGTGTGTAAGCTAGAGTAACCAAGCAGGCAGAGAAGGGGAATGTGTGTGTGTTAAAGACATGAAATAAGTGTTGAGTACAGTACAGCAGAAAATAAATCACTTGAAGAAAAAAAAAGGAAAAATAAGCTGAATAAAGTCCAACACACACCGCCACCATATGCCGCGCGTCAAAACGCCCGCCTCCGTTATGTTCTATGAACCAACCCACACTGGCTCCGGCCGCCGCGCTGCTTCAGCCCACCGCTCTATTTCCAGTGCGGCCGACGCTGCGAGAAAAGCCTTTTATGTACGTCCCGGCCGTCATAATAAGACGATTTTGATAAGAAACTCACCCGTGAAATCCAAGTTGTTGGATTATTATAGGGGAAGACAGAAGTTGTTGTGAATACAGTAAAGATAAATAGATGTGTGTAGATAAAAAAGACTGATGACATAATAGACAAATGACTAGACTAAGACGAGGAGCGTAGGAGGTAGATAAAAAAGTGCACACAGCCAACAGAAGTGGGCTTATACAAAAAACACAAAGCTTTGTTAAAATGTAATACTTCGGCTCTGATCTCTATTGGTTTAGGTCATTACAAAGAAAATTCTTGTGACATTTTGGTGCCTGAATGTTTTCATCATAATCTGGTATCTGTGTGTTTGTTTTATGTGATTTGTTTTAAAGGTTTGTTAAATGTGGTACTTATTAACAGTGTCTCAGTGAAATAAAACCAGAAAAGTTAACCTAACGGTGTTAACAAATTGTCTGGGGACTGGAAACCTAACGGTGTCAATGAAAGTCCATATGTTTCACTGATCGAACCAGTTGGTTGGGTGAACTCCATACAAACTGGTTGGCTGTTAAGGGGAGAATACAAAAGAAATTTTTATTATCTTAACATAGCTTTATAAATAAATAAAATAAGTAATAAATTTAGCTTTATAAATAAATAAAATAGGTAATACATTTAGCTTTATAAATGAATAAAATAAGTATTAAAATAAAAATAAATAAATAAAAAAAAGAGAGAAGTTAAAAACAAGCTATGAAGAGTTGGATGGAAGAGGGTGACAGCAGTAGTGACGAAATTTGGGCTGAAGAACATCGCAGGACTGATGGTTAAGAAGAAACTAGAGGCATAAGAACACATTTCTGGTTAGAAAGAACCTACATAGATAACAAGGGTGAGGAGCAGTGGCAAGACGAGCAAGAGATTTGACTGAAAGTTTGGATAATTACTCTAGGAGACGGGTCACATAAATTAGAATATAACCCCTGGAGAGAAAAGAAATACAAAACTGCCATCATACTAGTACTGATACGCACAAAAGAAACAGACGAACAAGGCTTCATGGGGAAGATGGAGAAAGGGGTTCTGACACCCATAGAGATAGTGATGACATAACACCCAGGTCAGAGAAACCAAATCCAACGCTGTGTGACCAAATGGCACAAAAGAACATCAGGAAAAAATCGTTGGCCTAAAGATGGAACCTTCAACCTGGCATGTTGCGATGAGATGGGGTCAGAACTAAGACACACTGAGGCAAAAGACACTAGGGCGAGTTATAAGAGAAAAAACAAAAGGGCTAAAGAAGGGGAGGTATTAGGGTGGTTTAGACAAGTAGGTGGTAGGAAACAAATGGTGCAAGTAGAGTGCAGCAAGCATCTACAGGACCCACAGGCACCGAAGCAAATGGTGCAAGTAGAGTGCAGCAAGCATCCACAGGACCCACAGGCACCAACGGATATGATACCCACAACCCCACCCCTACCAGCACCGACACCACCAAACCCACAAGACAAATCAACATCAGAGACAGGACAATACCCCGTGCGCTTAGTAGTTGCAAGAGCAACAACAACAATGGAGGGCCAAGTCGAGGAAAGGTTCACAGTGACCTTGGCCAGGGACACGAAGGCCAAGTGCAGACGAAAGAAGATGCTCCCCACACGCAGAATACTGACAATGCAAATGCCACCCTGTGTCGGTGCAGAGACGGAGGCAGACGCATGGACAACAGGCAGTGAAAATGGCTCTGAAGAAGACAGAGAGGAAGGTGATGAGGAGGTGAGACGAAGGAGACGTTCAAAGGAATGTGGGTCAGAGGACAGAAGTCAATCCGCACCCCAAACCAAGACAGAAGAGTCGGAATCAGGAAAAAGAAGAAACCACAGAACCAGACAACAACAGAACACAGGCGACAAGCCGCCTCCCACTGATGGGCAGACGAGGCCAATTCTGAAGGCTAGAGACGAGACCCCCCGACTAGGCAGAGATACTAGCACCCCGATGACCATACCGATGGGCTGGGAAGAACAGTACAGGAGGGAAAAAGAGAGGATTGAGTCGATGCGGCACCAGAGAAGAGCTGACATAGAACAACGGAGACTGCTGGAGCAGCTGGAGGCGGAAGCAGCTCGAACCAAGCTCCGAACCAAGTTCCTCACCGACTCATTACTAAACAGGCCCCTAATGATGGACACCACACACACTGATGGGAGAGACCAATGCCAGGATATGGCAGCTCCCCTGCAATCGTCAGAGACAAGGACACTGGATCAGGAGCTGCTACAAGAATGGGGCAAGGCCCTAAGCACACATGCGCAGAAGATACAGCAGATGACTCACAACATGGACCGATTGGAGATGTACCTGAACGACTCCAGAGCCGCTTAACAAGGAGGTTAGCCCCCAGTAAGCGCCTCCAAAGAGCAAATCATAGTGCAGCTTAAAGGTACTTTAGAGACCAGCAAAACAGAACCAGTGACCAAGCAACCCAATAAGAAGGCAAGTAATGAAAGAAGGGAGAGGGGTTATACCAGAGCGATGGGGCCCTCAGGATGTTGTTGAGGGGAGGGAAAACAGTCAGACGGACCACCCCTTCTGACGACGACAGCGACTCGTCAGATGTCGTAGCCCCCAGAGCAGACTACATGTGCCCCTTGGTGACGAGAGCCTCAGGACGAACCCAATATGAACCATGGCCTTTCATGGACATGATAGGTCTAGCGGAGCACCTACCTGTCCACCCAAAGTTTGTTTAAAATGATGGTCAAAAAGGCAATGCCAGAAGAGGTGCAACGGCGCCTGGCCGAACACAGAGACAGGGCGCCCATGGTAGGGCTGCCCAGAGAAGCCTGAGGGGGAAGTGATGTCACCAGTCATTTCATTACAGCCACATGACGAACCAAGTATACCTGTTGTCATCCTCGAACAAGCATATCCTTTTATGGTGGACACAGGGGCTACATATTCATGCATTGGAAAAGAAGGCTCTAAACTCCCCAATCCAATCCAATCCACTTTATTTATATAGCACAGTTTAAAAACATAAAAGTTTATCAAAGTGCTGCACAGTGATTCCCCCTCTCTAAGTCATCCATCAAGACCATTGGGTTCTCTGGGAAATCACAAATCATACCATTGACAGAGCCCATTCCAATGCTCATCGCAGGAAAAGTCATATTTGCACCCCTACTCTATTCAGCTTATACACCTGTGAACCTTCTGTGCCCTCTCAAAGCTAAGATCATGTGTACTCAAGATGGACTATATTTAGACTTCCCTGAAGACCCCCCACAAAGCATGATGCCACAGCTGCCCATGAATGCCACAGAGACACCACAGGCGTTGGTCTACTGGCTCCAACTGACACCAGAAGAGTCTCACCTCAAACAGACATGGACTGAGTGGGAACCATGGGTCAGGTTACATTTTGACACAGCACACACTCCCACTCTGCCACTGCACTGAACGCTCATGTATGACGCAGACCAGACTCATGTAGACTATCAAGAATGCTGGGACGCAGTGCTCAATAAAAAAACATGCCTGATCACTAGTGAAGACATGTATTTAGGACCTCAAGGTGTGGCAGCAGCTGTCTGCCTCCCAGAAGAATTAGCTGGGTGGTTTCAGGTGCCAAATTCTGCACCACATGTTACACTGTTGATAGCAGAAGGTTATGAGACTCATCATCTGGGTCCTATGGTCAGGCGTGCGCTGCAGGTGTGAGAGTGGTTGCCCACCGAGAACAAATACATCCACATTTCAGATGACAAACAATACATCAGAAACTCAACTAAGACAAGTGATGAGGCTTGTAGATGGCATTACTCCTACACAGATGGCAGTCACAGAGGAACATGCACAGTTGCTGAGTAAAAGTTCCACCACAGCTATGGACAGCACATAAAACAGACGTAGGCTTGATAAAATCTGTACAACCTGTCCGCATCACACTAAAACCACATGTTAGCCTACCATACCAGAGGCAGTATCCTCTCCAGCAGCATGCCATTGACGGTATCCGACCCACAATTGAGCGCTTGGTAAAAGCCGGAGTTCTGGTCAAAACTAGAAGTCCCTGCAACACGCCCATTTTTCCAATCAAGAAACCAAATTCCTCAGACTATCGCTTAGTGCATGACCTAAGAGCAGTTAATGCAGTGGTGGAAAACGAGACGCCACATGTGCCAGATCCACACACATTGCTTTCAAACATACCGCCCGACACACAGTGGTACACAGTCATAGATTTGTGTTCTGCCTTTTTCAGTGTACCGCTACACCCAGACTCTCAATATTTGTTTGCATTCACCTATGAAGGTTAGCAATATGTATATTCCAGAATTCCACAACGATTTTCGGATTTCCCATCAATCTTTAAAGCCTCTGGAAACCCAAATCCACAATAGCCTTCGAACTATGTAATTTAGGGTCTTATGTACATAATATTAAACATGTAAAACAATTAGAAATCAGTTTCCATCCAAATTCGAAATATCTGTCTTTTAAGTTTTTGTACATTCTTGAAATTGGGTTTGATTGGGCCGTGGTTATCTTTGAGATTTATTACGCAATAAATTCGAAACCAATCATAAATCATCCATCAGTTGTCTCATCCCGCCCCCCAGTGGCAGCGCAACAAAACCTTTCTGCTCCAGCTAAATCTGCCTCTTTCTGAGCCAACTCGTCTCTTCATAGCCATTTGCGATTAGCCGCCCAACTAATTTTATATAGCCTATATATCTGTCTGTCTGCCTGTCTGTCTGTCTATCTATCTATCTATCTATCTAACGTTAGCTAGCTATCTAGCTAGCTAACGTTATCTATCTTTCCATCTATCTATCTATCCATCGATCTATCTATTGATCGGCTTGTGAGCGGCCGGGCTTGCCCCCCAGGCCCGGTGCCGGTGTTGGCTCGCGGGGAGGGGACGTAATGTGCACCCTTCCTCACCCCTAACCCCAACCTCAAGCAGTTAGCTTTGCTACGCATAAACATATCCCCAATCGCGGAGGTGATGCTGCGGGAAACAACACAATTTTAGCCAGAGGGGAACATTATTTGAGGCGGACAAATACTTCTACACAACGCCAGAGAGACGGCCGCCCGGCACCGGTCTCTCCCGCTTTGAGGGTCGATGTGTGTGTGTCAGAGTAAAGACATATTTAATCTTTTAAGACTGGATGTGTTTGAATGAAAAAGGCTATTATCAGAAAAACGGAGCAGATTTATGTTTTCAATGAAAACGTATCTCAGTGAAGAAAGGCAAAGCGCCAGCCTCCCGCTGTCATTCATCAGCTAACATTGCATGTAAAAGTTATGCTAACTATTCTACGAAGTAACATTAATATGAATCACAAAACATTTTGAAACATATTATTCAGTGACCACCTGAAAGGAATCATTTTCAGCTTCTGCTTCATCCTCTGAATCATCAGAGGGCTCAAACATGTACGGCTGGATTAAATTTGTGGCAGCCATTGCTGAGCCAGGGAGATGTCAATCAAAACGAGGGAGCTGTCAATCAGAGCGTTATCTGCCACGCCCACTCTGTCCTGGCAAGTGGTCTAAACAGCAAAATGAGCTGTTTTTAAACCAGGTTTTCTAATAGTTATGGATGGTTCTTTTCACTCAGACTTTTGTGGATGATTAATGAGACACTCGACTTTGATATAATATATGCATTTTTACTATTTCAGGCTGTGTTTCCAAAGGCTTTAAGACTGGATGTGTTTGAATGAAAAAGGCTATTATCAGAAAAACGGAGCAGATTTATGTTTTCAATGAAAACGTATCTCAGTGAAGAAAGGCAAAGCGCCAGCCTCCCGCTGTCATTCATCTCAGCTAACATTGCATGTAAAAGTTATGCTAACTATTCTACGAAGTAACATTAATATGAATCACAAAACATTTTGAAACATATTATTCAGTGACCACCTGAAAGGAATCATTTTCAGCTTCTGCTCCATCCTCTGAATCATCAGAGGGCTCAAACATGTACGGCTGGATTAAATTTGTGGCAGTCATTGCTGAGCCAGGGAGATGTCAATCAAAACGAGGGAGCTGTCAATCAGAGCATTATCTGCCACGCCCACTCTGTCCTGGCAAGCGGTCTAAACAGCAAAATGAGCTGTTTTTAAACCAGGTTTTCTAATAGTTATGGATGGTTCTTTTCACTCAGACTTTTGTGGATGATTAATGAGACACTCGACTTTGATATAATATATGCATTTTTACTATTTCAGGCTGTGTTTCCAAAGGCTTTAACCGAGTGTTGACACAGGATTTAGCTAATTTGAACATGCCAAGCACTGTACTACAATATGCAGATGATTTGCTTGTCTGTAGCTCTTCAAAAGAACAATGTCAAACCATTCCATTGCAGTGCTCACAGCATTAGTAGAGGGGGGACACAAAGTCAGTAAAGACAAATTGCAGTTCTGCCAGCAGTCTGTAGAGTACTTGGGCAGACACTTGAGTGGGGATAAAAAGTGCATTGCCCCATCTCAAATAGAGGTAGTAAGTAAGGCTCCTCAACCACAGACGGTGGGCCAAATGCTGTCTTATGACAGGATACAGTCGGCCATGGATTTGTGACTATGCTATAAAAACGGCTCCGCTCAGAGCTTTAGTAAGAGCAGCAGGACAAACAAACAACACAACACAGCTGTTCTGGATGGAGGAAGCAGAAGGTGCCTTACAAGCCTTAAAAATAGACATGCAGTCTGCTCCAGCGTTAGGCACTCCTAACTACTCCAAGCCTTTTCATCTCTATGTAGCAGAGAAATCTGGGTTTGTGTGTGCTGTCCCGATGCAAGACACACCTACAGGTAAACAACCACTAGCATGTTTCAGCACCAAGCTCAATTACATAGAGGCTGGTTTGCCTCCCTGTTATCAGGGGCTAGCCACAGCTGTCTTTGCATTTCAGAAAGCATCCTCGTTAACAATGGGACATCCTGTAACTTTGTATACCTCTCACCAGCTTCATGCCCTGCTGACAAGTCCCAGATTCGTTTTGACACAGGCCAGACGCACAGGACATGAGGTCATCCTGTCCGCTCCTGAGCTCAACATTCAACGTTGTACCATCATTAATCCGGCCACCAAAATGGTTCTACCCACAGAAGGTACACCACATGACTGTCTTCATGACACAGACAAATTCATGCGCGCTCAAGAAGATTTGCACAATCAGCCCATTTCAGCTGATCTCAGATTGTTTGTTGATGGCTCCTGCTTCCAGGACGCCACAGGTCGTCATGCAGGCTACGGAATTGTACAGCTCAACAATGACGATCAGGACTTTGTGACTATACAATCATGTAAACTTGCTCAGCCCTGCTCCGCCCAGCTTGCAGAGATAAAAGCTCTAACAGCAGCGTGTATATTAGCAAAGGGAAAGTCACTGAATGTATATACAGATTCAGCATATGCATAAGGAGTGTGCCACATCCACGTAAACATTTGGAAACAGAGAGGGTTTCGCAGAGCAGACAGCACCCCAGTCACACATGGGGAGGCCATTGTCGACTTGTTGGAGCCCATGCTCCTCCCCAAAGCCCTAGCCATAATCAAATGTCCAGCCCATCAAAAGACTGATTCATTGATAGCCAAGGGTAATAACCTAGCTGATGTAGCAGCGAAACAGGCAGCAATAGGTGCAGTAATGGCACCCATATTAACCATACAAGACTGTGAACCCCTCACTACCATGCCTTCTCTTGTAGCCGCGCAAAACAGAGGAAGTGAGGCTGAAAAACGACTGTGGATCAAGCGTGGCACCATCAGAACACAAGCACAGGGGCAAACAAATGATCTCTGGCAAGATTGTCATGGCAATTTTGTACTACCGACCCTGTTGCTACGACATGCTATAATTTGGGCGCATGGTAGTGACCATTGCGCAAGGGAGCACATCCTACGGAAGTTGCAAGCAGCATGGTAGTCACCATTCATGGCAGCCACGGTAGAGTACTAAGCGAATGCAAAACTTGCGTGAGGTATAACATCAGGAAAGTTTTCACAGCCCCACTGGCACATATACCACCTCCGGAGTCCTGTTGCAACGCCAATATGACATGTGCCCTGAGGCGGTGGAAAGACATCTCCGTGAGCTGCAAAACGAGAAGCCCGCCACTGAGAGATACAAGCAGCTTGTGGATGATCTGTGCACCCAACTCCATGATGTTCCTGCAAAACTCTATCGACACCTAGTGTGCAGCCTCTCTCTAGAGCTGCGACCTAGCTTGCACAAGCTGTCTCACTACACCTACAAACGCAGGATGGCAGAAAATTGCTGGGTCCTGAAGGAGCAGCATGAACGGGATCAACAGGAGAAGATCAACCTGTGTGCTCAAGTTCGCATCCTGAAAAGAGATAACCAAGACCTGCGGAAGCAGCTGGCAACCTATCGAGAGTTGGAGCTTAAGATTGAGTTACTGAAGGATCAAGTTGCAGCTTACCGCCGTCTGCATATGGCCGGGACGTCAGCCTATGTCTCCACTGACTCTACTTACCAGTGACTGTGCTATATCAACATTTGCAGGACCACTAGGGTGTTCCATTCACTGTAATTGTTCTATAATTATGTATACACTGGAGTGATGATGTATCCCACTGTGACTTATCTTGTGTGTTACACTACTTAACAATCATCTTTCTAGTTTCTAGATTAAACACTGTAACAGAATGATATTACACATTGAGTGCCTTACCCTTGTTGTGCCTATATGAAGCTGTAATCAGTAGAATGTAGTGTGTTTGATGTTTAGCTAATCGCTTGGGTAGAGTGGGACTTTGCAGTCCCAGAGGAGGGAATATGTATTTTTTCCCTCTGTTAAGCTTGCTGATTCATGTAGATTGTAGTATGGGACCTTCTGGTCCCAAAAGGGGGATATATATTTTCCTCCCTCACTATTTAGTGGGACTTGTTAGCTCCAAAGGGGGGAATGTAGTGTAATGTACTCATTTACTGTAGTGTTTATACTGTAGCTTTAAGTTGACCTTTAAAGCCACAGTGTGTAGGAATTTTCCCATCTAACGCTGAAATCACATATTGCATTCAAACAGATGGCGCACTCTAGCGCCTCACTGTTTCAAACAGGTATTGCAACAACTGTAGTCGCTGTGTACCAAAAAGCTATGATAACACTGATGAAACCATGTCATTCGATACTACATGGAGTATTCATTCAGGCTCCTACACAGACACACGCGATGCGAGTTGACAAACCCCCTCCTCACCATGCTGGCTGTGTTTACAATGTAGGACTGTTGGGGCGGATGTAAATTGAAACAGCTGATAGTGGCCAGCGGCACTACTGCCGCATAACAAAGTCCCACTCTTTGAGCATAATGCAGGATCATGTATTATACAGCATCACGGGAGACGAAATCCTGGTCGCCAAGAAAGTGCAAAAAGGAATCAAAAAGGCAGCGTGACGGGTGAATTAAAAAAACAAGGGTCAGCACTGGGGTTGCCTTTCCCAGGTGGAGAGAGCTGCTGAAGGAGAGAGGTAATACAATCACTGGCCAGCGCTAACAGCAGCTAACGGCTAACGGCTAACAGTGGCTAACAGCGGCTAACAGCGGCGCAGTGATGCGAGGAGAGGGATGAGGCTGTTAGCGACTGGCTGCTAACACGGGCTAACAGCCAACAGCAGCGCTGGCCTGTGATTGCATTACCATCCTCGCTCAGCAGCTCTCTCTACCTGGGAAAGGCTAACCCAATGTGGGCCTTCGTTTTTTTAATTCGCCGGTCACGCTACCTTTTCTATTCCCTTTTGTGCTTTCTTGGCGACAAGGATTCCGTCTCCCATGATGCTGCATATGCATGATCCTGCATTATGCTCAAAGAGTGGGACTTTGTTTCAAATTTGCCAGGGTAGTAGCGAAGCGCCTCTTGCTCCTCTCCTTCGGCTCCTCAGTCACGCAGTACTGGCCTGGCTCTCAACGAAAACGCCGAAGACGGTGCTGTATGTCCCTTGCTGGCCGGTGTATTCTCAAGATGGCAACCTTTCCAATGATGTATTTGGTTTAGCTCTACGACAAAGTTTAGATTTTTTTCATTTTTTGGACACAAGCCATGCCAGGTGTAGTTTCAGAGAGCACTTTGAAGGCCCAGTGTATAAAATGATTTTTATTTGTTTCTTTGCTTGTTTTTTTCTTTTTTTTTTACTGTAGATAGTTACTAAAATTAGTCATCCTCAGACAATACAATACTACTAAAAAGTAAAGCAATAATAACAATAATGAAATGAGCAAAAATGATTTATATAATATAGTGAAATTTTAAAATCTATTTACAGAGTGGAATAAAGTAGCCTGGGATGCTAAATTAAGTGGAGATTGTTATAGATGTATACATAAAATAGATATACATTTAGGTATGATACAAATTAGTAACAACAGGAATAAATGGAAAAAAGCAAGTGAGTGTACTTCGGTTGCAAAAACAAAAATAAAGAAAAAAGAAAATAAGATTGCTAGCAAGTACAGTAAACCTACAGCCCGCCTAAACTTAGTGCCAAGCATTTTGTTGTATGAGGGGTGATTAGTGCCACGAAGCAAGGGGATTCCTACAATACTGGAGACTGCAGTTTCAGGACCACACTTCTGGGACCACATTTCCAGGACCCTTGATTTTCGCGACAGCGCCACCTATCGTTACGGAATTGGATAACCACTGACCGCATTTCTTTGTGGGATGTCTCGAAAGATGGATGATATGAGTGTGAGTACTAAATATTAATTAAGTTTTGTTTTCTGTTACAACAATTACAAAGTTATTGTTTGCTAGCTGAAGTGTGAGTAGACATTTTGTTAAAAAGTAAGATCCTTTATTCCTTCATTTATTTTAACTGGAAAGAGCCCATATGTCACACTTGTAAAACCTGCAAAACTCAACTCAAACTCAAGCCACGATGGTTTGATGAGTTTTATTTTTACTTCTGACTTTGTATTAATTGTATTTTACGATGATTACATTATTGCCCAAGACAGCTACCTGTTTACCCACAATATGTGTTATAAACCATTCTCTTCATTTTGACATAAATTTGTAACTGTATGAGATGAGTGTATGTATGTGTAGGTAATCTGTATGAGACATTTGGCATTTTTAATAGTCAGTCTGCAGGCTTACACCAAGTGTTTGATTCTGTCATGTACTGTATAGCCTATATAAAATTTTTCATGCACAAAGATTCAGCTCAATCAGAACATAAGATTCAAAATGTCTTTAGCTCCACCACTATGCTTAGGCGTCATTTATGTGAAATTATCTAAATTATTAATTTCGACTAATTAGGCTTTCTCTTTTTGAAGATGCTTTTCACAATCAAAATTGGTACATTGTTGCCTGAAGTGGAAAGATGCAGCTCATGCTGCAACGATTTTCAATGCCCCTTCTGCAGCTCAACTTGGTTTCAACCAACAAAGTTGAGTAAAGTGAAAATCCATTTAGAGAGCCATTTCAAGCGGGCAGTTCTCCATGAAGGTAAAGTTTACAAACATTCCCTCAGCAAAACAAATGAAAGTACAATTAACCTATGCTTTAAAAGCATCCTGAATGTTATTTTCAATTCCATGTTCGATGCATAATTTACTTTTGAATGATATTCTATTTTATCATGTTTTAGGGTATACCATTCACAGATGTGGGTTAAATTTGGACCACAATGGCATTACCACTGCATGTTCAATGTTGTTATGCAAGCCAGACTTCATAAAACACCTGAGAAACACCGGAGAAATGAGCAAGCTTGACTTCCTCCAGGGGCTCAAATGGCTCATTCTGTAAGGCAGACAGCACCACCTCCAAATCCCATAGGGGGACAGCTGGCCGTCTTTGGCATGGTGTAACCCTACAGCCCCCTTTGAAGAACTGCTACCATGCAGGGGCATGCTACCATGCCCCTCAAGGTTGAAAGTGACTTGCCCATCTCAAACATGTCCTGAAAGAACTGGAGGATGGTATGGGCCGTGCAAGAGAGGGGGTCAGCCTGCCTCGAGTCGCACCATGCTTGAAACACTCCCCAACGATACGAATATGCAGCCCTGGTTGATGAAGACTTACAGGAGGGGTGCAATGTCCGAGAACCAAATCATCTGGGGCCAGTTGGGAGCCACCAGAATGAGACTTTAATTAGGTTAGGTTTATATTCTCAATTTAATTTTTAGATGTTCACTCTGTTGGGAACAATACTCAGCCTCACAAGGAGGCACCATAAAATGTAGGAAACCTACTGGGTATTATAAAAAGCAGAGATACTATTTGTTGGAAATCTATAACAATACTGTGTGTCACACGGGGACACCAAAATGTTGTGATCTAGACACCAGTGCTATGTTTTTACATGGCGGCACTATTTGATGGGACTTAAGTCTTAACATGGGCCTGACCTCGTAATAGATCTCCAATTAAAGTATCAAATTGGCTATCTGAAATAATTAATAATGCTAAATAATATGCAGTTTACATTAAATCACCCTGTGGGGCATCATTCCCAAAAAGGAAAAAAAAATGATAGCCAGTTAATGGTATCAGTCTCAAAAAGTTCACTAAATTATCAATTTAGAATTTTGATAAATAATTCAATTAATAACCATAACGAAATTTAATAGTAAGGCCTGAAAGATTTCAGAGTTCACAGCAGACAAAATTTCAAAAATATATTTATCATAAAGGGTGCAAAGCAAAACCAAAACACACACATTCTAACTACACTGCTCAAAAAAATAAAGGGAACACACATCCCAGATCTCGATGAATGAAATATACCAGACGAAAATCTTTATTGATTACATAGTGTAATTCATTGAGAACAAAATAATGTAAGAACAATCCATGGAAACCAAAACCATTAACTCATTTTGGACTGGATTGAGAATCATACCCAAAATCAAAGTGGAAAAATCAGATTGCAGGCTGATCCAACTTCTGTGAATTTTCTCAGGACAACTCAGCTCTAAGATCTTTTTAACTGAATCTAAGAGCTTCTTAAGAACGCTCATAAGCCTCCCATGAAAGAAAAACACGTTTCCCCCATTCGCACTTAGCTTAAAAAGATCTTTCACTGAGGAGTTGTTAGATCGAGCTGACCCATTCTTAAAAGTCTTCTTTGCGACCAAACGCTCACAGATCCAGCCACATCAGGCAAATTAATATTACACTCAGCAAGGAGATATTAAAACAGTGCGCACTGTATATATTTTGATCTATTTTATACTTCAGATTTATATTGTTTGGCATTAATTGGTGACAGAAAAGAATGAATTTCATCCTGCAGGGAAACACATGTCCTTACTGTGCATATGTCAATAAACACTTTGAATCTTGAATCTGCATGTTTTATGAAGACCCTATGTGCGCTCAAATCTGTGGCACAAGTTACACACTGAAATCTGGCGGAAGAGAAATAAGAAAGTATGGAATGGTATGGGTATGGTATGAGGAATAACAAGTGTATTCCTGTATGTGCTTTGCACATCAGGCACACAAATAAAATGAATCATCCTGACTATCATTTAACATAATTTGTCCACACATATCCCACATTTGCATGCACATATGTGATAGTTTACTGCACCCAAAAAAATGCGTCAGGGCACAACAGAAACACATCCACCCTCCAAACCTGCAACATTTCACAGATATCAGGCAACTGACATGTGTAACTGAGCTCAGCTGAAACCTCATCAAGGGACACTCCACCTGCTACTCTACATAAAGGCGTTGCCACATCACACGTGTGAGATACCATGGCTGCTTTACAGTATATTCTCGCTGCTAACCAACAGCGTCGCCGTGCACAAAGCCAAACCATATGTGTAAATGCATTTGTGCATCAGCACTTCAGCCTACTCAACGTACTGTCAGACTGGGCTGTCCAAATGAAGTACAAGCTGCCCTGTGCAGAGATACAACGCCTCATCAACTTAGTGTCTCCTCACATCCGCACATACATGTCACATTAACTCTTTTACAACTGTCAGGGTGCTGCCTGTGTGTTTCATAGTTTGTACCAGGCATTTTGTGTGATTCTCAGATTAATATAGTCCATAAATCTGTCAATTTTGTCCTTCCGTGAACTGGTCACGTTAAGATGATCATTAGCAGAGACACAACATTGATGACTGCAAGTATGATACAATGTGGTCAGGATACAATGCAGGTCCTTAAAGGGATAGTGCATGCAAAAATGAAAATTCAGCCATTATCTACTCACCCAAGTGTGCACATGTTAGCTCAGTGTAAACAGGCTCATAATGAGGCTAAAAACAGAGTTCAAATGACGTTTTTCCAAACAACTTTTTATGTCGGGGCTTCAGGAAACTTGGATCACTACTACAGTATGGAGATATTTTTTGGTTTCAATTATGTGTTTTTTGGACGTTTTAATCTGGGGCGCCCAGTCTGCATTAGGTGGAGTTGTGCTGCTACCTTATCTCCCCTTGGATCTCCACATGGGATGTGAGGACTCTAAAACTTCACCTGAGCCTCCCTCGGCATATGGGTGAGTAGATAATGGCTGAATTTTCATTTTTGGGTGCACTATCCTTTTAAGTTCATTTGTCCTTTCGTCCGTCTTTCATATTTTTGTTTAAATATAATACATTTCCTCATGATTCTCTTACCAAGACTACTTCTTATTTAGTTGTAGTCTTGTTTTCGTCATGAAAATATGTCATTAACAAATATTTATCATTTTAGTTTTTCATTAAAATTATTAGAACACACATTCACACGAGCAGCAGGGAATTAGTGCATTAGGTAGTAGGGCTGTGTGTGACTTATGTGCTGATCAAGTGGTGTGTGATCGATTTGCCTGATATCGATTAATTTAGTTTCAGCACCATGGTAGTGAACAGCTCCTTTTAAGAGCTTCTTAGGGGCCGTTCACATGCAGCGTCTAAAAGCGCGTGGAAAACGGCAGCTGTGCCGTTTCCATCCTTTTATCCAAGGCGCTTTGGAGGTTGCGCTACTGTTGCGCCTGCCGTTACTAAGCAACCAAAACCGACGTCACTCACAGGGGGAGTAAAAAAGTTTTCAAAAAAGTTAAATGGATTTCCAGCAAGGATCAGGAGGTGAGGTGTGTGTGTGTGTGTGTGTGTGTGTGTGTGTGTGTGTGTGTGTGTGTGTGTGGAGGAGAGGGAGAGAGGGAGATGCTGGTAGAGAGATAGTGTGTGTTATTAGATACATAATGTTGTCCGTTAGACGGAGAGGAAGAAGCAGATCCGGGGAGCTGATCGGTTAATTCTTATCACATGACATGCGGTGCGCTTGCTGCGTTCGAAAAAGTTGAGATTTTTCCGTCTCTGTGCGACGCGGACGCGCACGAAAAAACAGGCGTGTCGCACGGGATGTGCGCCGCTACGGCGTCGCTTTGAATTGTGAGCGCGCGTAGCGCGCGTCTACATAGAAACTAATGTATTTGTGCGCGCAAAAGACGCTGCATGTGAACGGCCCCTTACAGAGTGATCTTAAGAGCGATCCTAAGAAAGGCATTAAGAGCTCATCTGGGAAACACTCTTATCTTAGCGACCCTTCTTAGCTAAGACGTTCTTAACTGTGCTCTTAACTGTGCATTCCTACCAAAAGCTTCATAGTCGCCTGTGGGCACTCTGGTCGCTCTGACATCGCTTACACACTGCCAGCTCCAGCAGGCAGGAAACGCTGAGGAAACGCAGGGCCCAGAGCCGTCAGGCCATCTGGGTCCACAGAGTTTTGCAAATCTGTAACTTCATGGGGAACTCTACCGGCTGGTACAGCTCTAGGAGAACCCAGGCCATGCTGATAAGTTTCTCCTCCATATCTGAATCCCAGTCTGCAATTGGCTGCTGCTTTGCCGGTGCTGCTGCTCATTTGCATATAGTTCAGCTTCTCTCAACTTCTACTTGACGCTCTGGTCGCTGGCATCGTGCCGCTTGCTACAGCCAACGCCCCTGACGTCCCTTGTCGCCAGCGTGCATTGAAAATGAATGGCTACTGGCCGCTTATGACGCTCATGAAGCTTTTGGTGGGAATGCACAGTAAGTCTTACGATCGATCTTAACTGGGAAATGTAGCCAATGTGGCTCAGTAGTGTGTATGGCCTCCACGTGCCTGTATACATTCCCTACAGGCAGGGATCAAAATTAGCAGTCGCCAGTTGCCAGAGGTGACTAATTTTAACCCTTTGGCCAGTAAATGAAGTCACCTAACCAGCCACTCTAGCGAGTGAAAAAAAAATAGGGCCAAACTACTGTTATTGTTGTTTCTCCCGCCAGGCTTGGCTCCTTTCAAAGACTCCTTGCGAAGCACTCCTCCGGGGTTTTTTCGGACCTAATTGTATTGTGGAGTTTTGCACAGCGGTGACCAGATCTTTGCTCTCAAGCCACAAAAAAATGTGATGACACAACAGTCACCTTCAATACATTATTCTATGCTTTCTTTTGATTTTCACATTGGCTAGTCATCCTGTTTAATTTGTCTTCTGATTAAATCGTAACCATTGAAACAAGTTGTAGGAAGCTTCTGCAAGTAACTGGTTGCTGGCAGACACTCTGTGCTGCAATAAAATGGTTAATCAACAGTGCACTGTAAAGCTGAGGCGCTGCTGGTTCTGCCGGCCTGAATAGAATATAATGTCTACTGTTGTGTACAGCATTTATAGACTGAGCTGAGTAGTGATGCGCGGGTCAACCCATAACCTGCCCGCGGGTCCCGCAAATGGACCTGCGGGTCAGGCAGCAGTGATCGTCTGCTAAATCGGTCTGTAAATTATATTTTGACATTATTGGCTATTACTGTCATGGCATCCGAAGGTACTGATGTGTTGAGCAGGTGACAGTCCACGGTCGTTTTCAAAACACACTTGTGTCACGCACTCCATAAGAAACGTGTTGAAACTTTAAACAATAATTTAATGCACAAAATGGGGGAAACAAACGCTGACAAAAACCATTCCATAATTCATATTAAATTCAAAAGATAAAACTTGGCATTGATCCACAGCCACGGATGCGCTCAAGCGTGCCGTGCACAAGCTCCGTTGGTAGGTGATACTATACAGTATTTTCACATTTTTAACAATGCAGTTTAAAAGTTTTGATTTTTATTGATAACCTACATTTACCAACAACAAAAAGACTACATTTAGCACCAAAAAAATATGTAAAAAAAAAATAATAATAATAACAATAATAATGATAAAAAAAGTAAATAATAAAACGAATATCGAATACCAAATTTTCATAACGAATACCTGCCCATAGAAACGAATATTCAAATATCCGAATATTTGAGTACAGTCCTAGAAATAACTGACCAAATATTTTTTGGAAAAAAAATATTGCAGGCAGCAGAACGTTCTCCATGGCGTCTCTAGACCCCGTCACGTCTGTCAGACATGCTCAGAGTGAACCTACTCTCATCTGTGAGGAGAACAGGGCACCAGTGGCCAGGAGCGGACTGGGACACAAATTCAGCCCGGGACATTCAGGCACACCGGCCCTCATACCAGCCCACACACTGGCCCACACGTCTCTACCTATAATCCTCTATATGCTTGTACACACTACACAAACGCTGTCCTCAGAATCAACTGCATAAGAAAATCAGCAGTCATTGTTTAATTCCAGACTATAAAATAAATGCAATAATGAACTGGCCACAAATGGCTATGTGCTTATTATGTAACTTAAAATAAGAGCATATGACTCTATCCTAATGCATCTAATTTTATGCACAATATAATTGTCTGCCCTGCCCAGCCCTGCTCTTGTATTACATAAGCCCAATTTATATCTCCATGGCTCACAGCCATGAACTAAGGAGGTAAAACATTGGGCAATAGGCCTTACAATCAACTTTTAGTCAACTTATTACTACAACAAAAAAAATCCCACTTAATACTACTAAAAAAATGTTTTCCTCTGGCTAAAATGTAATGCATAGTAGGCTATGCCTTCACATTGCACCTGTCATATTTCTGGTCTCATCCTCCTCCTCATCATGACTGGGGTTAGTCTGTCCCTCAGCTTCATTGTCCTTGGGACTGGGAGCACCACCTAATTAATTAATTAATTGCATGCATCCACTGGAAAAAAGCAAGTACATATTTTCTTTTAGTACAGGTTTAAATTATAATGACTAATGCAATACCTAGTAGGCTAGTTGGCCTCTTGAACCAGACACCTAGAAGAAATACGCAATTTGCGAAAGCCAACCTTGCACATTACATGCTCATGAACGTTAGCTAACTTTAATGCACCTGCTATGGCACTGTCGGCTCCAGCTCCATCTGGCCAAACAGGTCAGTTATTTTGGAGCACTTTGCTACCTCTTCTTGTAAAGATTTTAGTATTTTTAATTGAGTTTTTTCCGCACCACCCTTTCTTTTTTTACTGGCTTTATCCATGTTTTCTGTCAGTCAAACTAGCCTGGTCTGCCATGAGTAATGACTGATGACTGTGGCTGAGCCAATCAGATTTCAAGAAAACGAGAGCCTCTCAGTGCTCCTCCTGTTCCTCCTTGCACAAAGAAGCAGATAACGGTTCTCCTGCTGGGTTGTTGCCCTCCTATGGCCCCCTCCACCTCTCCTGGTGCACTGGCCTGTCTGCTAGTATTTTCTCCATGCTCTTGATGCTGTGCTGGGAGACACAGCAAACCTTCTGGCCACTGCCCATATGGATGTGCCATCCTGAAGTAGCTGCACTACCCGAGCAACTTTGGTGGGCTGCAGATACTGCCTCATGATATCACTAGTGGTGAGGGCACTGGAAAAATGCAAAACTGCCAAGAATCAGCCGGAAAGGACACAGAGAGGGAAATGGTCTGTGGCCACCATCTGCAAAACCATTCCTAAATAGGGGCTGTCTTGGTAATTGTGTGTGTGTGTGTGTGTGTGTGTGTGTGTGTGTGTGTGTGTGTGCTAGAGAGAGAGGGGAAGACAAAGGCAGGTGTGGTAATCAAAGGGCCGTTCAGAGGTGTTTGTCTGACCGTGTGGTCAGGACAAAGACAAAGTAAAAGAAGCAGAAACTATGAGCTGCCTGTCTGGGTGTAGCTCTGTTGAAAGCAAATTTGTAGGTGAGTCCATGTGAATGTGGTATGTGTTGCAAAGGGTCTGGATTAGTGCAGAGGATGTTTAGTTGCATGCAAGACTGTCTGTGAAAGCATTAGCAAACTAACCTCACTTACTTTAGGTGAAGCCAACTAACCAATAACCGAATTGCAAACAATCATAAGAACAACTCAGTAAACAGTTTGCCGTAGGCAAACGAAATTTGGTATACACATGTATCATACCGAGATGCACAAAAAAGTCTCTTGACATCATGGTAAAATCCCAACAGGAAGTTGGCAATTTTGTTCTGAATTTTTTCGTTACAGCGATTTCCACAACTTAAATTTGAACTCCTCCTCCTAGGGATTTCGTCCGATTGACTTCAAATTGGCTACAGATCATCCTGAGAACATGCTGATCAAAAGTTATTAAAAGCTTTTCTCTATGTCAAGGGGGCGTGGCTGCTAGTGACAAATTTTGGCGACTTCTCGTTTTCTTGCCATCGAATTTCGAAGGGCTCTCCCGCCCACATACTTGATCTCAGCAGCTTCAAACTTAATGGCCATGATGATGGCTCCGCCCTGAACGCCCTGATATGTTAATATCCCCCCTTACTCACAGCGCCCCCCCATTGGTAGCAGGAAGTGACCAGTTTTTACTTTAACATGTACTAATGCCACAAACTTGACCGCATAAACTTCATTCCACTTCTAATGCATGCAAAGCAAGTTGGTGAAGCGACCTTATGAACGCTGTGAAGCTACGTCTAATGGTGTCCATGTGGCGGCGTGGCGACTATCGATCCCTCACCACCAAATACGTTTGGCATTTTGATAGCTTCAGCGACCTCATCTCCTCATGAAAATTGATACACAGGTCAAGAATGGCGAGCTCTGGCGTTGCCCATGGGGGGGACAAAATGCCTCTATAGCGCCCCCTTGGAATTTTCAAAAAACCCTCCCCATAGGGGGTTGTAGGAACATGAAAATTGGTACACATGTGTATGTTGTCCAGATGCACATAAAAGTCTCTGGCACCAATGTTCTACTCCAAACAGGAAGTCAGCCATTTTGATTTTGACTTGTCATTTTGGCGTGATTTCCACATGTTGTATTTTAACAAACTAGTCCTAGGGATTTCATCCAATTGACTTCAAATTTCTTACAGATCATCTCACCGCTCCCTCAGGGGATGGGTCAAATGCGGAGAACAAATTTCACACACTCAGGTGTGTGACAATCAGTGGAACTTTACCCTTTACCCTTTATCCAGAGACCATGCTGATCAAAAGTTGTGCACTGCATGTCTGTAGGTCAAAGGGCGTGGCTGCTATGCTGCTGCCATTTTTGATTCATCGCCATGCATATTCAAGCAGCTCTCTCTCCCACATAATTCATCCAAACTGCTTCAAAATTTCTGTACATGATTAGAACCCCGAGCCTCCATATGCTCATAGGCAATCTTGCTCATGGCGCCCTCTTGTGGAAACAGGAAATGCCATCTTTTACACTGACAAACACCAACCTCAAGCTCCTGACCTGATCAACTACATTTTGTGGTCACATCACGATCAAGTTGATGAATCTCCACAGTGACACGCGTGTCCTGTCATGTTGCAGGCTGCCACAGCGGCGGTGACGACTTTTCATCCTTCGCCACGGAACAACAACTTGGTATAAATCCTTCATGCATTGTCCGATTTGCTCAAAATTTCACGTCTGATGAGGGTCCACCCCTGAATGCACCTGGCCACATTTGGTTATGCTCGTAGTGCCACCTGGTGGATGAATGAAACATTGCGTTTTTTCGCTCCTGCCAGGTTTTTTTGCCCCTTCTTGCTTTGCGACACAGCCCCCACGTACCTCAGTCCCCCACAGTTGCATGGGGGAGCGAGGGCCCGATCACAGCTGCTTGCAGCTGTAATTATTATTATTATTAGCTGCAAGCATTCACAACCTATGTTCTTCTACTACCAAAATTCCTTATTTTTCTTCTTCTTCTTCTTATTATTATTGCATGTGAAAGCTGCAAGCATTCACAACCTATGTTATTCTACTACCAAAATTCTTTATTTTTCTTATTATTATTATTAATGGGTGTGAATGCTGCAAGCATTCACAACCTATGTTCTTCTACTACCAAAATTCTATTTTTCTTATTATTATTCCGTCGCGTTTTTGACTTCAATTATCTTCAACATCGTACCACCGATTAAAACCACTCAAACTTCTTCTGATTCAGCTTCATTAGGACATTATCAGAAACTTTCAGATTTTTCCATAATGTTCATATTTTCCCGGGAATTCAGCATTAAAATTCCGCTTATTATTAAAGCGGATGGAGCCAAAACGGTTGGACCGCTACTAGTTCCACAAACTTCAACCGATTCAAACCATTCAAACATGAAAATGTTCAGCTGAATAAGGACATTCACGGATGTATTCACTTTTTTCCTAACGTTCATACTTTCCGAGATATTTCTGATTTTTCCCAAATCCTTTTCCCATTGGGAATGCATTACGGAATCCTCAATAATCTAAAAATTTCACCTTTTTTCAAACTGTGACTACCGATTCATACTTTCAGCTCGAAACTCCATTCAAAATGGAAAATATTCATCATTTTGCTGACTTTTTATATATGATTCAACTTTTCAATCCCATTCTTTCAAAACGTTTTCTGAAACTTGGTTATAATGGACGTCAATGAGAAAATCCTTCAAACTATAAAACCGTGACTGTCAATGGTGAGCAGGTTACTGCTCTGTTGGACACTGGAAGTTTCATGTCCCTGGTTAAGCGTACTCTGGTGCCAGTAAGCAGTGTGGACTACAGCAGACAAGCCGACATTTTGTGTGTACATGGGGATAAGCATCCTTACCCCAAAGCTGATGTCACGGTTGTCATTGATGAGCAGCCTTACCTGTTGACTGTTGGGGTGGACTTGCTGTATGTAAAAGAACAGGGGAAAATGGACACGGGTAAGAAAGGGGATGTCAATGTGAATGTTTCTTGTCCTGTGATCACTCGAGCCCAGGCAAAAGCCGGTGTCCAACCACTCCCAGACCGTGAAAGTAGTCTGTGTGAGGGGGGGCACTAAGGGGCCAAGAAAATCCCGTCGCCAACGTCGCTTTGAGAAGCGACTGGGGTCAACAGAACCTGACAGAGAGAGTTTGCTATCTGATGACATGTGGGAGGTACCTGAAAATGTTTCTGTACTGCAAAGGGAGGATGAAACCTTGAAACCTTTGTTTGCTAACGTGGTAGAGGGGACCAAGGGGAATTGTGGGGGAAAAGCAAACTTCATTATTGATCAGGATGTGCTGTACATAGTTGAGGATGACCATAGACACCTTGTAGTCTCTGCTAGCTGTAGATCACTTGTCATGCACCTAGCACACACACTCCCTTAGGCTGGCCACCTTGGTCGCAACAAAATTTATCTCCACGTCAGTTCACGTTTTTATTGGCCCTCCATGTACACTGACATTCAGAAGTATTGCACCACATGCCCTACATGTCAGAAAACATGCACTGCCCGCAAGTCTGACTATGTTTTTCTCCAACCACTACCAGTCACCTCCACTCCCTTTCGCCGGATTGCCATGGACATTGTGGGCCCTCTGGTGAAAAGCAGCAGAGGTCATCAGTACATCCTGGTCATGTGTGACTATGCCACCCGTTTCCCGGAGGCCTTTTCCTTGCACACGGTCACTGCTCCCACTGTTCTGCGTGCTCTGGTCCAGCTGTTTTCCAGAGTGGGGATACCGGATGAAATCCTAACAGACCAGGGGACCAACTTCATCTCCAGGTTAATGCAGCTCTTCCACAGGCAACTGGGCATCTCCGCCATCAAGACCACACCATACCACCCACAGACTGATGGTCTGGTTGAAAGATTCAACCAGACGCTGAAGAAGATGTTGCAGGAGTTTGTGGATGACACGGGCAAGGACTGGGATCGCTGGCTGCCATTTCTGCACTTCGCTTACCAAGAGGTTCCCCAGGCCTAAACTGGTTTCTCCCCGTTTGAGCTGCTCTATGGTTGGGATGTACAGGGGCCTTTGGACCTGCTCCGAAAGAACTGGGAGGCACCTAATACTGCTCCAAGTGACAGAGGGGTGAGATGCAGTTTGTGCTGGAGATGAGGGACCGGCTGGCCAGGTACCATGAGGAGGCAGAGGTCAACCTGCGAGAGGCCCAGAAAAGCCAGAAGGCCTGGTATGACCAACAGGCCCGGCACCGTGAGTTTCAGCCTGGCCAAAAGGTTCTGTTGCTTCTCCCTTCCTCCAACAGCAAGCTCTTGGTGAAATGGCAGGGGCCATCGCCGGGTTTGGCAGGCTGGTATCGCCGGTTTGTGCCCCAGTTTGCAACCATTGCAGCTCCACTCACAGCACTGACCAGCAAGGACCAGAGGAACCCGGTGACCTGGTCAGATGACTGTGAAACAGCCTTCAACACATTGAAGGTCCACCTGTGTTCTTCCCCTGTCCTCAAAAGCCCAGACTTCAACCAAAGGTTCCTGGTACAGGTGGATGCATCCGCAGTCGGCCTTGGAGCAGTCCTGGCCCAAGGGGACCCTGGGCAGGAACGTCCAATCCTGTACCTGAGCCGCAAGTTGCAGCAACGTGAGACCAGGTATTCCACTGTAGAAAAAGAAGGTCTGGCTATTAAGTTGGCGCTGGAGAGTCTGCGGTACTATCTGCTTGGACGGGAGTTTGATCTAGAAACTGACCACCGGGCTCTCACCTGGATCAACTCCATGAAGGATCACAACAGCCACCTTACCCGGTGGCATATCTCCCTACAGCCTTTCAGGTTTGCCGTCCGTCACCAATCAGGCAAGGCCAATGTAGTGGCAGATTACCTTTCCAGATTGCCGCACATCACACATCGGCAATCTGCGGGAGGAGGGGGATGATGTGACGGAGCGGCCCCATCACTGAGTGCGGGCAGTGCACACATACACACACACAGACACACATGCTACGTGCCATGCATTACACGTTACACACCACTCATCAAACATTTCCGAGCCCCGTTCTGGTCCACTACATTGGTTGTAATTATTGCCATAATTCACTGCCCCATAGCTCTGTAGTTCGTACGAGGGTGCACACTCGCTGTTCTGCACGCCTGTTCATATACATCCATATCACATCGACACTCACCGCAGACGCCAGGTTGTCCTCCCCGCTGCCCTCTGTCAGACGCCCAATCCGCCAAACAGGGGCGTATCGAGTTCCTGGTGTTTAAAAGGGACGTAGCAGGAAAATGGTCACCTGATTAATTTAAATGTGTGTTTGCGGTTATGTTATTGGAGACTGTATATTGACATGTTGAACAGTGAATATTTAAAGGAGGTATTTCTCTGTATTTAACTATTTGTCAATACATTTTTGGTTCTTTCTATTTGTAGGGAATTAATAATTATTCTTTTTGTGTCACGCCAGTGGGAGGAGCTTATGATTTATAAGGCAGCCATCTTGTCCATGTTGGGGTGGAGAGTTGGTGGTACATGGCAGGTATTTAAGAGCAAGAAAAAGTATTGATTGAGCGTGTTTTTGGACTATTGTCCTTGTTTCTTTTGGCTGGTTGACCAGCTGTAATTTGGGTTACTGAAGAACTCCGGACCCAGTGTACCTTTTTGTAAATACTTTGTTACTTTGTACATATTTTTTTTTCACTGTTTTGGTTGGTTTGGTTGAATAAACACTTTAAAACGTATCTTCCCAACTACGCCATATTTTTCCCGGAAGAACCCTGCTACACACGTCTGTAGTCCTGGAAGAGGGATCCGTCCTCATTTGCTCTTCCTGAGGTTTCTACTGTTTTTTTCCCCTGTTAAAGGGAGTTTTTCCTTATCTGCTGCGAGGGTCCAAAGGACAGAAGGATGATGTATGCTGTAAAGCCCTGTGGGGCAAACTGTGATTTGTGATATTGGGGTTTTTACATAAAATTGATTGATTAATTGATGTCGTCAATAGTTTGGTTTTCAGAAGCCATCATTGTTCTACTCCCAAGTCATGGGTTCATCGTCAAAAATGACCTTGTGTTCTATTGATATTGCTTGTTTTATCGACATTTGGACTCTTACGAAGAGGCTAATTCACACTGTCTACGTGAGCTGGAGGTCAACAGCGAGAGGCCGAGGTCCCGTCCAATGCTGCTTGCAGTTTAAACTGGAATTTGACCCCCTAAACATGCTCCAAAACTCACCAAAATTGGCATGCATGTCAGGACTGGCGAAAAATTTTAGGAAATGAAAAAATTAATCCGAAAAGTGCCAAAATGGCCTCTCTAGCGCCACCTAGCAGTCTAGACACACTAAAATAGCTGCTGCGGCTTGTAGGAATGACATAGAAAGATCAAACCAAAACTGGCTTGTTTGTCTCATCGAGACCTACAAATCACATGCTCACACCTCTGACCTAAACCCAACAGATAGTGAGTTATTTCCCTTTCAATGTAAGATTTCACCTCAAAAATGCTCTTTTTAAAAATTCCTTAAAAAATCAACTCCTCCTACACCGTTTATCGTATCGTCTTCAAACTTGCACACATGACAGATCAACTCGTCCTAATCAGATCTTCGTCTTCGTCTTTGTCGTCCTCCACTTATCCGGGTCCGGGTCGCGGGGGCAGCAGCCTTAGCAAAGAAACCCAGACAGTCCTCTCCCCAGCCACTTTCGTCAGCTCTTCCGAGGGAACCCTGAGGCATTCCCAGGCCAGCCAGGCGATGCAATCCTTCCAGCGTGTCCTCCCGGTTGGACATGCTCGAAACACCTCCCAAGGGAGGCGTCCAGGAGGCATCCTTACCAGATGCCTGAATCACCTCAACTGGCTCCTCTCGATGCGGAGGAGCAGTGGCTCTACTCCGAGTTCCTCCCGGATGTCCGAGCTCCTCACCCTATCTCTAAGGCTGAGCCCAGCCACCCTGCGGAGGAAACTCATTTCGGCCGCTTTGAGAGCTTCGCTTTCTGGCTAAGATCCCTTTTCACCACAACGGACCAGTTAAGCGCCTACATCACTGCTGACGCCGCCCCACTTTGCCTGTCAATCTCCCTACCCTCACTTGTGAACAAGATCCCGAGATACTTAAACTCCTCCACCTGAGGCAGGACCTCCCCCCCGACCTGGAGTGGGCAATCAACCCTTTTCCGGCTGAGGACCATGGCCTCAGACTTGGAGGTGCTGATTCTCATCCCAGCCGCTTCATACTCGGCCGCGAACCGTCCCAGCAAGAGCTGGAGGTCACTGTTCGATGGAGCTAGGAGGACCACGTCATCCGCAAAAACCAGGGACGAGATCCTCCCGTCACCGAACCTGATACCCTCCACCACTCAGCTGCGCCTAGAAATTCTGTCCATAAAAGTTATGAACAGAACCGGTGACAAAGGGTAGCCCTGGCGGAGTCCAACCCTCACCAGGAACAGGTCCGACTTACTGCCAGCCACGCGAACCAGACTCGTGCTCCTTCGGTACAGGGGCTGGATGGCCCTTAGCAAAGTGCCACCAACCACATACTTCTGGAGCACCCCCCACAGGGTGCCCCTGGGGACATGGTAATAAGCCTTCTCCAAATCCACAAAACACATGTAGACTGACTGGGCGAACTCCCATGCCCCCTCCAGCACCCTGGCAAGGGTAAAGAGCTGGTCCACGGTTCCGCGTCCAGGATGAAAACCACATTGCTCCTCCTCAACCTGAGGTTCAACTATTGACAGCACAGCTCACAACAGCCACCTCGACAATGGCAGAGCAGAACAAGGCCCATTCGGACTCAATGTCCCCCTCTGCCCTCGGGATGCGGTCGAAGCTCTCCCGGAGGTGGGAGTTGAAGATCATCTTGACAGGTTCTTCCACCAGGCGTTCTCAGCAGACCCTCACTGCTCGTTTGGGCCTGCCGGGTCTGCATGGCATTCTCCCCGGTCTGCATGGCATCCTCCCCTGCCACCTGATCCAACTCACCACCAGGTGGTGATCAGTTGACAGCTCTGCTCCTCTCTTTACCCGAGTGTCCAGAACATATGGCCGCAGGTCAAATGATACAACTACAAAGTCAATCATTGACCTGCGACCTAGGCTGTCCTGGTGCCACGTGCACCAATGGACATCCTTATGCTCAAACATGGTGTTAGTTATGGCCAAACTGCGACCCGCACAGAAGTCCAATGACTGAACACCACTCGGGTTCAGATCGGGCAGGCCATTCCTCCCAATCACACCCCTCCAGGTCCTGCTGTCATTGCCCACGTGAGCGTTGAAGTCCCACAGCAGAACAATGGAGTCCCCGATTGGGGCACTGTCCAGTACCTGTCCCAGGGACTCCAAAAGGGGTGGGTACTCTGTTCGGCACATAAGCGCAGACAACAGTCAGGGCCCGTTCCCCGACCTGAAGGCGCAGGGAAACAACCCTTTCGTCTACTGGGGTGAACCCCAATGTACAGACAGAGAGTCTGGGGGCTATCAGAAAGCCCCACGGCCCCCCGCCTCTCACCCGGAGTAACTCCAGCAAAGGAAAGAGTCCAACCCCTCTCAAGGACTTGGGTTCCAGAGCAGGAACTATGCGTCGAGGTGAGGCTGACTATATAACCCTTGTGGATCCCTCTGCGGGTGGTGGGCTTGCAGGAGGACAAGCCCATGTAGCCTAATCAGATATTCTGTATAACTTTTTCATTACTCGAATGGTTTGGATTTTACGGCGTCTTCCAGGTGATGTCTTACAAAAGCTCCTGACGATTTTTAGTCTCATTTAGAATTTGAATAAAATCTGTAGCTAAAACTGTGCTGCAGCAGTACAGGATCAGATACATGTAGTCCTGCACACTTTTTCCACTGAAATTAACTAGTATATATTTGTGTCTGCCTGCTGTTACTTATATCCTCACAACAGCTGGTACACATCAATCACGCCTCCACTAGGTCACATGATTTCAAATGAATATGGATGTGTTATTTGATGATCACACATGTCAAAGTTTCATAAGGTCACATGGGTTATGTCTACAACTTTCAAAATATAAGCGCACACCACCTTCAAAACCCTTTACTTTTTTAACCCTGGGGGCCCCCTTATAAAATAATCACACCTGTTCCCTTTGGGATGTTTTTCGTCCTAGTTCAAAAACAGCCATAGAAATATTAAAGATTAATATTTTTTTTTTCTATTTTGTTTTGCTTAAATGTTTTAACCAACTCCTGCTCAGATTATACATACCAAATATTCTTTGTGGGTGTATGTATGAAGAGAGAGAGAGAGAGAGAGATGGAGAAAACAGCAACCTGCATCTCATCATTTGCAATTTTTAGCTACACAATTACACACACACACACACACACACGCACACACACATCCATATCGACACTAACATAGTTTTTTTTTTCTTTGCAACAACGGCCTGCAAACCTCAATAATGGACAAGTACGAGACAAATACAGGCAATTTCACTGGTTATTATTATGTCTGCTCTACTGGGGAGGCAGGAGGAAATAGAAATACTTCTATTGTTATTATACTCTCTCTCTCTCTCTCTCTCAAGTTCAAGTTCAAGCTGCTTTATTGGCATGACTGCATTCAAAACAATGTTGCCAAAGCATATTAACACAATATAACACAAATATAACAAGCATAAACAATGTAGGGTGATCAAGCCTGTTTATTCTGGATTCACACCAATGGACTTTCACTCAGCTTCCTGACATCAAAGACGAAGCGGTCTGAAAGGTGTTTCAAACGTAACTTTATTATTTAACATGTGGGTGTCATGCAGGAAGAAGAAGAAGACTCGGCACCAGGTCCCCTACGGTGCAGACGACTGTGTGTACTGTATGTTAATGTGATAACACCTTTCCCTGCAGTTGTCTTTTAAGAGGAAAGACAGAAACGTGGATTCCAGGAACCAACATGTTTAGATTGTAATTTTATGTTTCACCTTTCTTTCTATTTCAGTGCATATACATACACATGTATATATATCTGACGTTATAACATGATCACCATGTATAACATTAAAATCTGAATTAATAGTGTTTGTTGACCACTTATTTATAAGTTGATAATATCCTGTTGCAGACAATGTGTGTTTGGTACCATTCAATAGCAGACAGCGCCACATTGGTAAGTATGGAAACATTAGAGAGGTTCCAAGCTTCATTAAACATTTAGGAAGCAATTAAAGTAAATTAAACTTTAATTTAGCGAAGGTACAGGAGGGGAGGAGTGAAATGTCCCACCAGTGACAGTGAACTGCTCCTACTGGACATCAGCCTGAGAAGACAGCTGGCAAGGCCAATCACAGTGCAGAGGCCGGAGTCTGCCTGCCAGTCTCAACCTCTTTGAACAACAATAAGATGAGTGAAACGAAGGAGAGAGAAAAAAGGAACAAAAATCTTGAAGAAGAACTTTTGAGAAGCCGGTGGGCCATGCTCGGCCCCACCCGGTGTGACCCACCGGGCAATTTGATGGCATCCTGAGCAGAACTGAACATGCTGAAACCCAACAGAAAGAACTGTATGCCACACGGTATCAATTCAATCAATTTTATTTATAAAGCCCAATATCACAAATCACAATTTGCCTCACAGGGCTTTACAGCATACGACATCCCTCTGTCCTTTGGACCCTCACAGCAGATAAGGAAAAACTCCCCAAAAAAAACCCTTTACCGGGGAAAAAAACAGTAGAAACCTCAGGAGGAGCAACTGAGGAGGGATCCCTCTTCCAGGACGGATAGACATGCAATAGACACAATGAGACAGAAAGAGAGAGAGACAGAGAGAGATGCAGGACAGACGGTAATGACAGTAGCTCACAATATTAATAAAAGTGATATTATTATAATTGTAATAATATATTAATATCTGATAGTATACATGTGTGACAATAATCATATGCGTATAATAACAGTAGAAGTATGACTAATGATAGCAGCAGCAGGAGGCATCTGGCAGGACCACGGCAGCAGCACAACCACACACGTCACACTATCCAGGCACTGCTGCAATACGAGTTAACCTGAGAGACAGTGGAGCACAAAGGCTCCGGAGAAGAAGCCGAGTTAGTGACATCCAGAATGGTCGAGTTAGCAAGATGCAGTAATAGGACACGAGAGAGAGAGAGAGAGAGAGAGAGAGAGAGAGAGAGAGATTTAAAAATGCCCTTTATTTAAAATGCCACAAAGCGGATCACATCAACAACAAAAGTTACACAACCAATCCACCACAAAATTTTCCAACTCAAAACCAACAAAACAAAAATACAAACCAATAAAACAGTCGTCCTTACAAGTTACTTTGTGCTGTTATCAAATGTTACAGCCAAGCACAACCATCAACTCTCAAAAATTTAAAACCAAAGAGTTCTCAACAACCGAACACAGTACATCCTGCACCCCCCACATGTTCACAAAGATGTCAGTCTTATTTATCAGCCTGTAAAACTCGAACTCCACTCTGAGCCGAGCTGCCAGCATCCCAGTCAGCATCAGAACCACATCCTCAGTCCCCTCACCCCTCAGACGGTTTTTCCTTGACTTCCAAATTGCCAGCTTTGCCTGTCCTGAAATGAGGTTAATAAGTGTGTGTACAGCTTTTTTCTTGACTGAGTAGCGTGGACCATAAATGAAAAGACAAAAAGAAAATTGTTCCCCAAGACCCTGAAACCATATGTCTAACAGTCTGAAAAGCCCTACTAACCTACAACACTGAAGAAATCTGTGGATATTCTCAGTCATCCAGGTCATGATAAATCTCGAACAAGCATAAAATATGGCAACTGGACTAACCTCGTGTGAGTAGAAGATGTTTCGCCTCTCATCCAAGAGGCTTCCTCAGTTCTAAAAGAGTCTGGTGGGGAGTACCAGATATTTATCCATCAGGAGGCTAGTGGCAAAAAAAGCGGTCATGTGACCCAAAACCAATAGACTCGTTAGGTGTTAATGTGAGTCGTTGGTCTTGATGGGCGGTCGTTACCCCTCCCAGCCCTCTTAGGAGGGTCGTTGGGGGTCACCTGACTGCAGGTGGGAACGATGGCTGCACTTCCTTGGGAGGGCTCTAAGGACAGCATTGTAGGTAGGAGACAAGTGGTATGGTGTCTGAGGCCTCTGTTTAAAGATGGCCGTTCTAGTTTAACATGAATGGCTTCTTTTACCCCTCTCTCAAACCCCACAGGCCAGGACTCAGCAGTCCACCTCCACCTCAAGGAGCAGGGGCACTCCTTTGATGATCACAAGGTGCGCGTTCTAGCCAGAGAGGACAGATGGTTTGAGAGAGGGGTAAAAGAAGCCATTCATGTTAAACTAGAACTGCCATCTATAAACAGAGGAGGGGGCCTCAGACACCACTTGTCTCCTACCTACAATGCTGTCCTTAGAGCCCTCCCAAGGAAGTGCAGCCATCGTTCCCACCTGCAGTCAGGTGACCCCCAACGACCCTCCTAAGAGGGCTGGGAGGGGTAACGACCGCCCATCAAAGCCAACGACTCACATTAACACCTAACGAGTCTATTGGTTTCGGGTCACATGACCGCTTTTTTTTGCCACTAGCCTCCTGATGGATAAATATCTGGTACTCCCCACCAGACTCTTTTAGAACTGAGGAAGCCTCTTGGGTGAGAGGCGAAACGTCTTCTACTCACACAAGGTTAGTCCAGTTGCCATATTTTATGCTTGTTCGAGAACACTGAAGAAACAGATGAAAGACTGTTTCAGATTGAGAACAAAAAAGACAACCCTCCCCTGTGTCAGGATTGAGGTGCACCAGATACCTGTTTGTAGCTATGGCCCCATGTACAATCCTCAACTGGAGGTCACCCATCCGTTTATCAACGGGGGTTTGTACAGGGACTGCCAACAGCCCCTTGGGGACGAACCCCTGCCAAAAAACTCTGTCCACTTCGACACCTTCACCCCCACCAGAGAGCGGAGATTTGAGACCTTTACACATAGATGATATGCCGCCTTCCTCCCCAGAGTCTCAAAATCACCCAACTCTGGGGTCCGAAAGGATAGCAGAATGTCCTCCTCATCCTGCCACTGATCCACAGCAGGAGAGACCGTCAAGGAAGGAAAGAGATACTCAACTCCATCCTCCCATTGATCCAGCACAGTTCTGTCTTCAGAAAATGCTCTGAGGGCTCCTGGCAGTGAAGCACAGACCTCCTCCACCAGCCTGAGCAGCAGTCTCCTGGACCTGATGTTCAGCAGCTCAGACAGATGGTCAATGGAAATCCTCATGAGGTGACCCAGCTTCACACAGCCACCCTCCCTCAGTCTGGACCTCAGGCTGACAGAGGACAGGGCCTGAGATGTGAATAGACTATTACCAAACAGAGGTTCCTCCAGGATCCACATCCCCACTGTCACCACGTCCTTCCGATGGAAACTGAAAACCTGCCACGCCTTCAGGACGGACTCGTAAAACGGTGTCAAGCCAGTCAAATCCATGGTCCCGGGCTGAAGCAGGAACAGGTGTTTATTGTACCCCAAGCGTCCGGCCCTCCTCAGCAGCAAACAGGCAGTGTCAGTCCATGGCAGGCCACAGCTGTACAGCAGTTTCTGAGCTGTCTGCAGTCTGAATGCTGTGATCCGGGATGCAATGTCCACCAGGCCCTGTCCCCCTTCCTGCACCGGCAGGTACAGTATTGCTGCTCTCAACCAGTGCAACCCAGACCAGAAAAAGTTAACAACTGCCCTCTGAAGTTCTTCCACCAGGCCCCTGGGTGGAGGTAGCACAATCAGCCTGTGCCACAGGGTGGCAGCGGCCAAGTTATTGACAATCAGGGTTCGTCCCCGGTAGGAAAGCTGAGGTAGCAGCCATTTCCATTTAGACAGTCTGGCACACACTCTCTCCACAACACCCTCCCAGTTCTTCCCCTGAAACTCCTCTGTTCCCAAAAAAACACCCAAGATCTTTAACCCTTGCCTCCCCCAGCTAAGGTTTCCTGGCAACTTTGGAATTTCCCTATCTTCCCACTGCCCAACCTGCAACGCCTCACTCTTCCCCCAGTTCACTTTTGCTGAAGAAGCCCTCTCATAAAGACAGCAGAGGTTGTAGCCGATTCTGTGGTCTGGCACAGACCAGTGGTCCGTGCCAGAGACCACTGGTCCTTACCACTAGGGGCGCTAAAGACACTGGTCCGTGCCAGCTCCTCAGTGGTTGTGACCAGCTGGTCTCTGGCACGGACCACTGGTCCTTACCACTAGGGGCGCTAAAGACACTGGTCCGTGCCAGCTCCTCAGTGGTCTCCCCTTTGGTCCCTTTGCTTTAGCCAGTTATTAAGTGGTGTTATGGAGCGACTTTTGCCATTTCAATACACTTACATGAACAGATGTCAGAGATCATAATATTTTTGTCTATGAATTACTACCATATAATGTCTGTATGATTTATGCAGGCCGTACCAGCTCCTCAGTGGTTGTGACCAGCTGGTCTCCGGCACAGACCACTGGTCCTTACCACTAGGGGCGCTAAAGACACTGGTCTGTCCTGCGGTCCTTGTCATGTACCTGTTGTCTTGACCACATGAGTGGGTTTTGAAGTAGCCTATTTATTGTAATTGCTTGCCTCATTACAAAAATAAAATCCTAAAAAGCAATCAAACCTTCTACCCTTTTTCATTGTGTGACTTTTCTTTTGGAAGATCTACTGCCAGAATCAACATGGTAAATCTGACTCACCTGGTCATTGAGCATATTCAAAAGATGTGTGTGTGTGTGTGTGTGTGTGTGTGTGTGTGTGTGTGTGTGTGTGTGTGTGTGCGTGCGTGTGTTGTTGGTTAATTGAAGCATATGTGTATATATATATATATATATATACACATATGTATATATATATATATATATATATACACATATGCTTCAATTAACCAACATAACCAATAATAATTAACCAATTAACCAATATAACCAATATATATATATATATATATATATATATATATATATATATATATATATATATATACATATGCTTCAATTAACCAACAACACACGCACGCACACACACACACACACACACACACACACACACACACACACACACACACACTTTTGAATATGCTCAATGACCAGGTGAGTCAGATTTACCATGTTGATTCTGGCAGTAGATCTTCCAAAAGAAAAGTCACACAATGAGAAAGGGTAGAAGGTTTGATTGCTTTTTAGGATTTTATTTTTGTAATGAGGCAAGCAATTACAATAAATAGGCTACTTCAAAACCCACTCATGTGGTCAAGACAACAGGTACATGACAAGGACCGCAGGACAGACCAGTGTCTTTAGCGCCCCTAGTGGTAAGGACCAGTGGTCTGTGCCGGAGACCAGCTGGTCACAACCACTGAGGAGCTGGTACGGCCTGCATAAATCATACAGACATTATATGGTAGTAATTCATAGACAAAAATATTATGATCTCTGACATCTGTTCATGTAAGTGTATTGAAATGGCAAAAGTCGCTCCATAACACCACTTAATAACTGGCTAAAGCAAAGGGACCAGAGGGGAGACCACTGAGGAGCTGGCACGGACCAGTGTCTTTAGCGCCCCTAGTGGTAAGGACCAGTGGTCCGTGCCAGAGACCAGCTGGTCACAACCACTGAGGAGCTGGCACGGACCAGTGTCTTTAGCGCCCCTAGTGGTAAGGACCAGTGGTCTCTGGCACGGACCACTGGTCTGTGCCAGACCACAGAATCGGCTACAACCCCCTCTCCATAAAGATCTAAACTATGACTCAGCAGCTCCACATCCCCCTGATCCTGTACAATGACTGTAATGTCATCGGCATAAGCTGATACTATCAGCGGAAGGCACTGAGGCATCCCTGGCAACAGAAGACCGGACAGGTTAGCTCTTATCCTGGTCAGAAGAGGCTCAATAACTATGGAATACAAAATTCCAGAGATAGGACATCCCTGTCTAATCCCTCTCTGAAACTGTACTGGACAACTCAGCCCACCACCCACTTTCAACAGACAGAACGCATCCTTATACAGTAGCCCCACCTGTGAAATAAACCCCTCTCCAAAACCAAAAGCCCTTAAAGTGGAAAAAAGAAAATGATGGTCCACCCTATCAAAAGCTTTTTCCTGGTCCAAGGATATGATGCCAACATCAATACTGTACAATTTGCAAATGTCTAATAAGTCTCTCATTAGAAACAAATTGTCCATGATGGATCTGTCCGGTACACAATACGACTGGTCTCTCTGAATGATGAGCCCCAGGAAGTCCTTGAGCCTGTTGGCCAGCACTTTAGAAAAAAGTTTGTAATCCGTACAGAGCAAAGCGACTGGTCTCCAGTTCTTGAGTAGAGCCAAATGCCCCATTTTTTGGCAAAAGGGGGAGAACTGCATGTCTACAGGATCCCGGCAACCGGCCTGTCTGGGAACACTCCTGCATCACCTCCCACAAGTCATCACCAACACACTTCCAGAAGTGCTTATAGAAATTAGCTGGCAGCCCATCCAGCCCAGGAGCACGACCAGAAGCCATCCGACCCACAGCAGCAGTGAGTTCCTCCAGGGAGATACCAGCATCCAGAACCGCTCTGTCCTCAGGGCTCAGCTGAGGAAGCCCCTGCAGCAGTTCATCCTCACACTGTTGGTCACAGTCCTCCCTCCTGAAAAGGTCGCTGTAAAACTCCACAGCATGCTGTCTCATCTCAGCCTGGTCAGTTGTCACCGTACCATTAGGAAGGCGAAGGCACACCATCTGCTTCGTTTGAGAAACTGACTTCTCCAGATTAAAGAAAAAAGAAGTGGGAGCATCCATGTCTGTCACACTGGTGAACCGTGCCCTAACCAAAGCCCCCTTGACCCTTTCCCTTAAAAAAGAGCCCAGTTCCTGTCTCTTCTGCTGAAGCCTATGACTATCTGCACTGCCATGTGTGGATAATCTATTCTCCAACTCCCTGATTTCTGTCTCCAAACCCTGTATTACTCTTTTAACTGTAGCTGTGGAATGACTGGTGTACTGCTGACAGAAAACACGTATGTGTGCTTTTCCTACTTCCCACCACTGACTCAGAGACTCAAAGTCCCCCTTCCTTGCCCTCCATATTGCCCAAAAATCCTCAAACTTCTGACAGAAATTACTGTCCTGAAGCAGTTTAATGTTAAAATGCCAATATGAGCTGCATTTAGTGGTTGGTGAAATATGAAGATCTAATGTGACTAAATTATGATCTGTAAAACCTATTGGGTAGATGTGACTGTTCAAAAGCCTATTGCAGAAATTCTTAGTCATATAGAATCTATCTAACCTGGCTGCACTCATGTTCCCACCCACCACTCTAACCCATGTGTACTGCCTAACTCGGGGATGTTTAAGCCTCCATACATCCACAAAATCTGACTCTAAGGTAATCTGGGACAACGTAGTGGATGATTTCAAGTGAGGTTCCTGTCCTGTTCTGTCCAATGTGAACTCTGTGGTGCAATTCCAGTCACCCCCCATCACTACACACTCAGTCTGCTCACATTGTCTTAAAAAATCTTTTATTTTCTGGAAAAAATCCAGCCTATCTGAGCCCAGATTAGGAGCATAGATATTAAGGAAACAAAATTAAAAGCCCTGTACTTCTGCCCTGACAACCAAGGCCCTGCCTGTCACTATCTCTGTGGTGGATATAATATTTATATCAAGCCCTACTGAAAAAAGAATGGCTACACCCGCAGAGAAATTTGTGCCATGAGATAAAACATACTGGCCCTCCCACCACAGTCCCCAGTCTATCTCATTATCTTCATCACTATGCGTTTCCTGCAGGAAAACTACATCTAACCTCTTCTGTGAAACCATTTCAGAGATAACTGCCCTCCTCTGCTGATCCCTCCCCCCATTAATATTCAAACTGCCCATCCTCACCCTATGCATCCCAGAGAGAGAGAGAGAAAGAGAGCAAACAGGTAGAGAAACCAGCAGAGGGAGAATAACCCAGTACAGCAACTTCATCATGTTTTACTTATTAAGTTTTAACCTTCCTGAAGCTCTTTTCGTGACCCGGGTGGACGGCACCGCGAGCGGGGAAACCTGCAGGTAAACACCGTTTGCGGTAACACCGCTAGCTATCAAATCCACCACCAATCCCTCCTCTTTCAAAAAAACCACCACACCTTTGTTCATCCTCGAGGCATAGGACAGATTAGCATGTCCCACACAGTCCCCCACATCCAGGAGAACCGTCTCTACCGGGACCGATGGGTCGGGCTGGACCCGCACACCATGCCTCAACGACAGAGACAGCGTCTCAAAGGACGCCATCTCCGCCAAGAAACACGGCCTGCCTGCCGCTGATTACCACCAAGCTTTCACAGCTTTTACTAGAGCTACCTGATAATAGAGAGTTACAGTAATCCAGCCTTGAGGTAACAAAAGCGTGGACCAATTTGCCTGCCTAACTCCTGCGTCCTGGACCAACAAGGTCAGGACTGAAGAAAGGCAGACTCCCTCACCCAAGCCAAGGTTGCCATGTGGGTTCAGGAATGCCCAAAACTGCCCCATGGGACAGCACCAGAAACAGTTCACACCAAGCAGCAGCGCTGCTTTTCCTCTTCCCCCTCCAGAGCATCTTCTTTCTGGTCTGCTACAACTCAGGTGAAACAACATAATTTTCCTGTGCTGGGCTTTGATGTTTAGTTTAATCAGTATGGTAGGGAGCATTAGATAAAACTAGGATTTCCCCTAAGTTTTCAGATGTTTCCCTTTTTGCTTCCCATGTCTCTCAGCTTTTCACAGGTCCATGTCAAAGTTTCCTCTGCTAATTATCTTACCATTGCTCACTGCTTCACCTGGTTCACTCTGGTCATTTGTTCATTCAGTCATTATGCACCGCTGTATTCATTTCATTCCAGTCATAGTTGCATTTACTCATTGTCTTGTCTCTTGTTAGTTGTATTGCGTCTTGGTCTCCTGTGTCAGTAGTATTAGAATAAATGTTTGTCTATAAAGGCGCCGTCTTGGTTTTCTGTAGGATTACATTCAGTCACTTTATGGGTGTAAAGACCTTGGCTACTTGAGCTCTATTTGAATTGACAATTGATAATTAATAATTTCCCCAAAGTGCGTTAAACATTCCTGTCTGATCAACAAGAGGTGTGGTTTTATTAGTCTGACTATTAAATTATATCGCTGAACGAATAATTAAAGTGGTTATGTTTAATAATTCTTATTAACGTCACTTTTTCTTAATGTTGAGCTAATCAAACCCTACAGTATTCACAGTGAAAAAGGTAAGCATCTGAATAAACTGTTTATAATCAAATCAAAACTTACATATATGTAATGGTGGAGAATTTCGACGAGCATTTATTTAATAAATGCTGCCACAGAATAAATTATAAATTATGTAACATCAATATTTCCTACAACAATAACAATACATTAATAATAATTGCAATTAAAAAACAAAACATGGAGAGCATGAGTGGCTATGAGTTCAAGCCCCATTACAACAAGCAGGAGCATGCTGCTAATATAGCTAGCACACAGCGGGGAACAGGGAACTTTTTCGGGCAACTCGGCCACAATTCAGCACGGGCTAAGGACATCACAGCACCAATAACCCATACAGATTACTGTTAATTTGTTATGCTTATCTGTTCTGTACGACATCTATTGCACGTCTGTCCGTCCTGGAAGAGGGATCCCTCCTCAGTTGCTCTTCCTGAGGTTTCTACCATTTTTTTCCCCCGGTAAAGGGTTTTTTTTGGGGAGTTTTTCCTTATCCGCTGTGAGGGTCCAAAGGACAGAGGGATGTCGTATGCTGTAAAGCCCTGTGAGGCAAATTCTATTTGTGATATTGGGCTTTATAAATAAAATTGATTGATTGATTGATTTTATCGTTAAGGGCTTATGCCCGTACAATATAGTTGAAGGGGAAGGATGTCAGGACTTGATTCATACGTTAGAGCCCAGGTATAAGATACCGTCCTGAAAGCATATCATCAACACATGCATGCCAGCGTTGTATGCCTAAGTGAAAAGCCAAATTGAAAAAGAACTGGCAAATGCAGAGCAAGTGGCAATAACAACCGATGCTTGGACGTCATGTGACGTCAACTGAGTCTTATGTGATGATCACAGCCCACCACATCTCTCCAGATTGATAGTTAAATATTCATGTCTTACAGACCAGGGTATTCAAAGGATCGCACATAGGGAAAAAATATCGTATGAATATATATATATATATCATAATGAATGGATGAACGAATGACCAGAGTGAACCAGATGAAGCAGTGAGTAATGGTAAGATAATTAGCAGAGGAAAATTTGACATGGACCTGTGAAAAGCACCATTCAACACCTGAGAGGCATGGGAAGCAAAAAGGGAAACATCTGAAAATTTAGGGGAAATCCTAGTTTTATCTAATGCTTCCTACAATACCGATTAAACTAAACATCAAACTCCAGCACAGGAAAATTATGTTGTTTCACCTGAGTTGTAGCAGACCAGAAAGAAGATGCTCTGGAGGGGGAAGAGGAAAAGCAGCGCTGCTGCTTGGTGTGAACTGCTCTTGGTGCTGTTCTTCTCTTCTCCTCAGTCGAACTCCTGGAGCCTTTGGGTGCTTTTGGGCATTCCTGAGCCCACGTGGCAACTTTGGCTCGTGTGAGCTAGGCCCTCCATGTCGGTCATCTTCACACACTCAGTGAGGGCATGCAGGAGTCTGCCTCTCTTCAGTCCTGACCTTGTTGGTCCAGGACGCAGGAGTTAGGCAGACTGTGTGGCATACAGTTCTTTCTGTTGGTTTTAGCATGTTCAGTTCTGCTCAGGATGCCATGGGATTGCCCGGTGGGACCATGCTGAATGGGACCCAGCATGGCCTGCCGGCTTCTCAAAAGTTCTTCTACACTTAACTTTGACTCTAAAAAAAACTGCAAGACAAAAAGTCACTTCTCATCTTATAGTTGTTCCAAGAGGTTGAGACTGGCAGGCAGGCTCCGGCTTCTGTGCTATGATTGGCCTTGCCAGCTGTCTTCTCAGGCTGATGTCTAGTAGGAGCAGTTCGCTGTCACTGGCGGGACATTTCACTCCTCCCCTCCTGTACTTTCGCTAGTTTAAAGTTTAATTTAATTGCTTCCTAGATGGTTAATGAAGCTTGAAACATTTTTAATGCTTCCATATTTATCAACATGGCACTGCCTGCTACTGAATGGTACCAAACACACATTGTCTGCAACAGGATATTATCAACTTATAAATAAGTGGTCAACAGACACTACTAATTCAGATTTAAATGTTATACATGGTGATCATGTTATAACATCATAGATATATGTACATGTATATGTATATGTATATACACTGAAATAGAGAGAAAGTTTAAGCATAAAATTACACACACACAGTCGTCTGCACCGTAGGGGACCTGGTGCCGAGTCTTCTTCTTCTTCCTGCATGACACCCACATGTTAAATAATAAAGTTACTTTTGAAACACCTTTTAGACCATGTGGCTGAGTCTGTCTCTGAAGTGACCCAGTGGTTGGTCACCGATTCGTTTTTGATGTCAGGAAGCTGAGTGAAAGTCCATTGGTGTGAATCCAGAATAAACAGGCTTGATCACCCTACATTGGCTTTTTTCGCCACAGTGTTAGGGGCAGCAGAAATTCTACAAGAGAAACAGAAGCAACTGGCCTTGCCTTCCCACAAGCTCATTCAAGATGTGTCCACCCCGTGGAATAGCTCCCATGACATGAACGCTTTTTCGTGCAACACCCTGCTATTTCTGCCGCGCTCATTTCCAGGGATCTCAGAAAAGGAGAAGAGGTGAACACTCTTAAGGACAAAGACTTCTATGATGTTAAAGACATTGTCAAGCTGATGGCGCCGGTCAAACTTGTGACCACCAGCATGTCTGAAGACAAGCGGCCCACACTCTCAATGATTCCACCTGTCAAAGCAAAGCTTAAAAAGAGCTTTGAAGCATCAGATGAAGACTCAGTGGTAATCAGAGAGATGAAGCAGGCGTTCAGGAACGACTTGCAGAAACGCTACACAGGCCTCGATGATCTCTTCTACACTGCAGCGGCTCTGGACCCCCGTTTAAAGTCCCTGCCCTTCCTGGGTGACCAAGATGCTGAGAAGATATTCACAAGCATATCAGCAAAAGCTATAGCCCTGCATAACAAGGTAAATCCCCCAATACACTGTCATTTAGTCAACTGAAAATACATATTACAGTGCATTTTATCAGTTACTAACAGTCTACTGTGCTTTGTTGCTGTCACTAGATTTATTCTGACTGCTGTTACTGTTTGTTTGATTGTATACATTGCATTCAGCCATACTGTACACTGACTGTAATTTTATATTTTATTTCTAGGCAACAGGGTATCCAGTTCAGAGAGGTCCAGTGCAGACTGATCCATGTCAGACTGAGGTTTGTGTGTTTTATAACTTGTGATCAAGAAAGAGTTGGCTTTGGCTTAAACTCATGCTGCAGTCATAAAATATTAGCATAAAACCACACATTCAATATAATGAGAGAATCGGCATGCAAAGAAAAGAGTTAAATAATAATGATGATGATGATGATGATGATGATAATACAACTTTTACGTATTTGCACAAGAGTGCCTACATAAATTAATTCTGAACATCAGATGAAGATTTATACATAAAATGGTAAAGTCAGGTAAAAAAAAAACACAGTCATGGCAAACAAAGAAAGTTAAAATATGGTAATTGTTTTCTATTTCAGATGACGACCCTGCTCCCAAATAGAAGAAAATGTCAACGCTGGACCAGCTGTTGGGATAAAACTTTGAAGCGAGGAAGTCAGCTAGATCTGTAAGGGACAAGGCCAGTGAGGAAGTCATGAGGTACAGAGAGCGTGATCCTTTGCCCCTGCAAAAAAAAAAACCCACTACAGTGGTGGAAAGAGCAGCAGGACTTGCCACTGCTGTCATCTCTCGCTAAAAGATATCTCTGTATACCGGCCACCAGTGTGGCATCTGAAAGGGTTTTCAACACTGCGGGAGATATTGTTTCCACAAAACGCAGTCTACTCAAACATGAGCATGCGGATCAGTTGATTTTCCTTAAGAAAAATCTGCCCAAAAAAAAGAGGACAGTGATGATGATGAATAAAAAAATAGAGAACCAAGCACAAGCATAAGTGAACTACATCACTGTGTTTGAGGTAAAAGCAATGATGACTGACTTGTCAGTCAGACTTAACCTGCCATATGTGAATGTGGAAATGCAGGGCAGAATTTTTTTTGCAGATTACCTTTACCTTTCTTTTCTGTAATCTTTTACACAATACACTTGTCACTGCGTGTTAAGCATTGTTGAGATAAGGAATGTGGTTGCTGCTTTGTCTGTCACCCTGGCTCTCCAGGCCTGTGAGGCCACATTTTGAGATGACCACCAGGGGTCAGCATTACAAGGTTATGGGTTTGTTTATAGATCAGAGGTTCTGAACCTTTTGAATTTCATGGGTCCCAATATCAATCCCTGTGGTACCCTCAATCTTAATTTAACACTGACTGTTTTAAACCAGTGATGTAGGATTATAGCAGGTTTAAGTGTGCCTGTTTTTTTCTAGGGCTGCTGCTTACAGTTTTTAGTTTGTAACTTGTTTTTTCTTGGACTAATTTTGCCACTATTGTTAAAATCTGTCACTATTTGATTTGGTCCATGTCTAAAAATAAATACATTTGACATGTGATTTTGTTGTTTGTTTTTTTATTTTATTTTTGCCAGTGCCATACAGCAACAATGCTTGGGGATGTGGTCTCAAATTTGAAAATACTGTAAGAATGTCAATTTTATAGAATTGGCTTCTTTATTTTATAATGTATGATTAATGTCTACATCAACAAATGTTAACCGTAGAATCTTATCATTCTTACACTGTATCGAATCATATCGTTCTTACACTGTATCGGATCGTATCAAATCGTTCTGTATTAAAAATATATCGTTTTTGAATTGTATCGTAACCCGTGTATCTAGATACGTATCGAATCGTCTATCACAGAGAGATTCCCAACCCTAGTCTCTACTGTTCCCTGGTCACAGTGAGAACACTGGGCAGCCAGCTCTGTTTGCGTCGGGTGACTTCTACTGCCAGGTTGTGCTCACTCAGTTTGTACTTAGTCATCGTTTTCCTCATATTCCTATCAGACACTATGCTCACGTAGGTTGCCACAGAGTACTGTCTGTTGAGGGCTTTATACGTTTCCATTTTGCTCTGGGATTTTATTAGTTCTGTCCAATATTCTCTGTATTTTTCTTTTTCTTTTGTCATAATTTGGTTGGGTCTCATTTTCGGGGAGCATGTGTCCTGAAGCTGAGGTGGTTGTGATGTGGTGACCTGAGTGGTTGAAGGTTTGATCAGACTCTGGACAAGCAGGTAGAGGGGACTCCTTTGTGGGTTCAGCTCCTGGCAGCACAGGGCTTTATAGGAAAATGAGAGTGGGTCACTTGTTTTAATGTGGTTCCAGAAATTTAGGGCTCATTTTTTGATACTTAACAGTAGAGGATACTGACCAAATTCAGCTCTGCATGCAGAGTTTGGAGTTCTTCTCTGCACTTAGAGGAGACTTCTGCAGTACTCTGCACGCAGGATTTCAATTGGATGTTTGTCCCATTTTGTCCAGTCTTGCTGAGTTTGTGCACCCCACACCTCGCTGCCATACAATGCAATGTGTTCAGTGATTGATTTGAATACTTTGAGCCATGTTTTTATTGGTAGTTCATTGTTTATTGATCTATTGATGGTATAGTAAGCCCTCTTTGCTTTGTCTTTTAGATTCACAGCCATGTTAAAATTCCCTGTGTTTGAAATGTTTAGTCCTAAATATGTATAATGGTTTGTTTGTTTAATGAGGTTGTTCCCAATTTTGAAACAGTTATTGTTTCTCTGTAATCTGCATCTTTTCTGAAAAATAAGCACTTTGTTTTTGGGTTGGCTAACTGCCTGGGCCCAGGTTTGGCAGTATTTTTCCAGATCTGATAAGTGTTGTTGTAGACCCTCTTTTGTTGGAGACAACAGAACAAGGTCATCAGCATACAGAAGACACTTTATTACAGTCTCTTGTAATTTCAGTCCAGGTCCAGGAGAATTTCCTATTTGTTTTGCCAGTTCATTGATATATATGTTAAATAGGGTGGGGCTGAGGTTATAGCCCTGCCTTACTCCACTACTCTGGAAGAAAGATTCTGTTTTCTTGGTTTCAATCTTAATTGAGCATTTTCCATTAGTATACATTGATTTTATCACGTCATATACTTTTCCTCCAATACCACTTTAAATTAATTTAAAGAAAGGGCATTTGTGCCAGATTGAGTCAAAGGCTTTTTGAAAATCCACAAAATAAGCATACATTTTCTCATTATTTTTGTGCACATAACTATCAATTAAAGTGTGCAGTGTGAAAATATGGTCTGTGGTTCTGAATTTTGGGAGGAATCCGATTTGGCTTTTGCTTAATAGCTGATGTTCTGTAATTGTCATGTTCCACTGTTTAAGTATTTTATTTTTCTCCCTAATGTTTCATGTCTTGTCTTCCTGTTTTATTTTGTGATCACTCACCGTTGTCTCTGTTCCAGGTTCCTGTCTGCCCTGCCCCCTCCCCGTCTGTGTGCACCTGATCCCTGATTGTGTCTCCCGCACCTGTGCCTAATCACTCCCCATCAGCCCTGCATATATTTCCCCTCCATGTTCACAGCTCACGTTCCAGCATTTTTCCTCAGTCTCAGTCATAGCCTTTGTGTGTTTGAACCTTGCCTGTTTTTTGGATCTTGCCTTTTTGCCTCATGTCGTGGATACCTCTGCCTGGTTTGTCTGCTTTCTTGTGTATCGACCCCTGCCTGGAATAAACCTTGTTTTGCTGCTTGTACCGGTCTGAGTCATGCAGTTGAGTCCTGCCTTTCTGTGCAACGTTCATGACAGAACGAACTGGCCAATATGGACTCAGCTGACTCGGACCCGGTTCGCCAAGCCCTTCGTGCTCAGGGACACAAGCTGGCTCAGCAGCAAGAGCAGCTCACGTCCCTATGCGCAGATCTGAGAGAACTGGCGGTTCACCAGGACTCGATGATGACATCGCTGGGCTCACAGATTAATGATTTACTCGTTCACCTGCTTAGAGCAACGCCTACACCTGCCGTCTAACCCGACCACTCTTCCAGGGTTACCCACGGATTCACAGACACCGGCCAGTGCCGCTTCGCCCTGCCTGCAGCTCACCCGTCCGGAGCGATTCTCCGGGGAATCAGGTTCGGCTTCGGCTTTCCCCACAGACCGGGCCAAGGTGGCTTTCATCATCTCCCACCTCACGGGGTGGGCAGAGGCATGGGCCACCGCTGAGTGGAGCCGCAGGTCGACAGCCTGCTCCACCCTCGCCAGTTTCACTCGAGCCCTCGAGCAGGTCTTCCAGCACACCTCACCGGACAGGGAAGCTGCCAGGTCTTTACTTAAGTTGAGGCAAGGTAAACGCAAGGTTTCTGATTATGCTATTGACTTCCTCACCCTTGCCGCAGAAAGCGAGTGGAACCCCGCAGCTTTGACTGATGCTTTTTTTCAAGGACTCTCTGGTTCTGTGAAAGACCAGCTGATCTCCATTGATCTACCCGAGGATTTGGATTCACTCATCGCCATGGCCATCAAGATCGACAAGAGACTCACCGAGCGGGACCAGGAGCGAGGACGTCTTCGGGCCCGTTCATTGCCACATCGCGGGTGGAGGAGCGACTCCCAGGATCGAACGGACCACATCCGTCCACCGGCAGCCAGCTTGGTTCCCATCAACCACCCTACGGAGGAACCCATGCAGCTGGGTCGGACCCACCTCCCCGTGGGGGAGCGTCTCCGCCGACAAAGGGACGGTCGGTGCTTCTACTGCAGTGAGCTGGGACATTTAGTGAGTGCTTGTCATGTTAAAGGAGCCGGTGCAAAGATTAAGAAGCAGCTTATGGTGAGTAGAAGCTTCGTCATTGGTAATCCTGCCCAGTTCCAGCCTCAGGTCAAAATTATCTCTGACTCTAATTCACCGCTGGTCTCAGTGTTCATTGACTCTGGTGCTTTATGAACTCTTCCCTCGTTAAGAGACTGGGGCTGAGAAAGTTCGCTCTCCAACGCCCCCTTGAGGCAAAAGCCGTAGATGGCACCCCCTTGGGCAGGATAACTCACCATGCACAGTCTGTTAAGCTAACTTTCCCTGACTCTCATACTGAAATGCTAAGTTTCCATATTTTTGACTCGGTAACTCATCAGGTGATTTTAGGGCACCCCTGGCTTAAGACTCACAACCCTGATTTTGACTGGGGCAGTGGTAGGATTACCTCCTGGGGTCCCAAATGTGCAGATTCCTGTCTACCTAAGTCCAGCAATGCTGCTACTGTTTCTGACCCCATGAACTCAGACCTAGTTAATGTGCCGCCATGTTACCATGACTTCGCTGAGGTTTTTAGCAAGGCTAAAGCCACGTCTCTGCCACCTCATCGACCTTATGATTGTGCCATTGACCTGTTACCAGGTAGCACCCCACCCAGGGGCAGATTGTTCTCCCTCTCTGCTCCAGAACGCAAAGCCATGGAGGACTACGTAAGGGATTCCCTCGCCGCCGGAATCATCTGTCCCTCCTCATCTCCGGCTGGTGCAGGATTCTTCTTTGTGGAGAAAAAGGACAAAACCCTCAGACCTTGCATAGACTATCGCGGCATCAATGACATAACTATCAAGAACAGGTACCCTCTCCCTCTCATCTCTACAGCTTTCGAGTTGCTGTAGGGGGCCACAGTTTTCACCAAACTTGACCTCCGTAATGCGTACCATTTAATTGGAATCAGAGAGGGGGATGAATGGAAAATGACCTTTAACACTCCCACAGGCCATTATGAATATCTTGTCATGCCTTTTGGTCTCTCTAATGCTCCTGCAGTGTTCCAGAATATGGTTAATGATGTACTCCGCGATATGCTTAATGTTTTTGTCTTTGTCTACCTAGACGACATCCTGATCTTCTCCCTTGATGAAGAGACCCATACTCACCATGTCTGCTCAGTGCTTCAGCGGTTGCTTCAAAACCAGCTGTTCGTGAAAGCGGAAAAATGCAAGTTTCACAAACCCTCGGTCTCGTTCCTTGGGTTTGTGCTTGCTGAGGGGGGATCAGGATGGATCCAAGGTCATCAACCCCGTCACAGTCCAGCTGAAACTCCCAAGGTCAATGCGGGTCCACCCCACGTTTCATGTCAGCCACATCAAGCCTGTCAGAACCAGTCCGCTCGTCCCTCCTACCAGGCCCGTGCAACGTTCATGACAGTAATGAAGTCTATGGTTCGTGAATTTCATATACTACATAAAACCTTTCCCAGACATGAATTTATGCAGATCCCAAGGTGATTCTGGGGGTCTGTCTTGTCTCCACTTTTAAATATGGGGGTTATCCTTCACTCCATGACTCAGGAAAATGGCCAACTCTGACTACTAAATTGAAGAGTTTCAAAATGGCTGGTCTGAATTTGGAGTCTGTGTGTTGAAGCATCAAATTTAGAATGCCATCAGGTCCACAGGCTTTTTTACATTTCAGGGTTTTCAGTTTATGGTCTAATTCTTTTTCAGTAATTTTATAGTCTCATGGGTTTTGGTAGTCTTTGATTATTGTATCTAATTGGCTTAATTTTTCTTCTATTTGGTCTCGTTCAGGTGTGTTACTTGTTTCTTGGTATAATTTTTTAAATGGCTTTATCCAGATATCTCCATCTTGAATGACTAGATTATTATTTTTATTATAGTTTAAGGTCCTCCAGTGGTCCCAGAAACTGTTTGATTTTATTGATTCTTCAATTAAGTTCACCTGGTTTTCAAGGTGGTGTTTTCTTTTAGTTCTCAATGTTTGTTTCGTTTGAGCAAGTCACTATAGTGTATACATAGCTCCTGATTTTCTGGAGCCCTGTGCTTTTGGTTAGATAGTTGTCTTAGTTTTTTCCTCATATTTTTGCATTCTGAGTCAAACCATTTTTCTTGTTGTCCCCTTTTTTGTTTTGCTTTTAGGAAGGGTAACTTAGATTATTGTGCCACATGATAAAATATATTGCTGATGTGGTTTGTGGCTATATTTACTCCTTCTTTACTGCATGGATATGTATGAGCCAGGATAGAGTTTAAATACTCTTGAGTTTCATGGCTACTCATTGCTTCCTGGTATTCAGGGAGTCTGTTTTGCTCCCATCTGTAGTGATTTGTTATATTGTATAATTTACTGGGATTGGGGCATGGTTGGTTAGAGTGTGTTCTTTTTAGATATAGTCTGATCTGTCTGTGCTACTGCCAAGAGAAGAACTGTAGGTGTAATGGCCAAAGGAGTCCCCCCTTACCCGACCATTGACTATGTATGCACTGAGGGCCCGGCAGAGCTGCAATAGTTCTTTCCCTTTTTTTTGTCATTTTATCATAATTATTCCTTGGGGGAAGAGTTAGACAGGTGTTAGTTTTTTGTTATTCATGTATCTGTCTCCCTTTGGACTGGGTGGGCATCTCTGGCAATGCCCTAAATTGGTTGAAGTCCTATCTAGAAGACAGGAGGTACTTTGTTGAAATTGGTAACTGTGTCTCGGACCACATGGCCTTGACCTGTGGGGTGCCCCAAGGGTCAATCCTTGGACCCCTTCTGTTCAATCTATACATGCTGCCTTTAGGCCAGTTAATACAAAGTAATAATGTGTCCTACCACAATTATGCAGACGACACTCAGATCTATGTGTCACTGACAGCAGGTGAATATGGACCAGTAGATTCACTCTGTCACTGCATCCAACAGGTCAGTGTGTGGATGCAAAACAACTTTCTCCAGCTAAATTCAGACAAGACTGAAGTCATCGTATTTGGTCCACAGAAACAAAGAGAAAGTGTCAGCAGTCACCTCCAGTCTCTCTCTTTAAAACCTACAAATCAGGTTAGAAATCTCGGGGTAATAATGGACTCAGACTTGAACTTTAACAGCCACATCAAATCAATAACATCAGCAGCCTTTTACTATCTAAAAAACATTGCCAAAATCAAAGGTATAGTGTCTAAACCTGGCTTGGAGAGACTTATCCATGCATTTGTCTCTAGTAGGTTAGACTACTGTAACGGCCTGCTCACTGGCCTCTCCAAACGGGCCGTAAGACAGCTGCAGTACATCCAGAATGCTGCTGCTCGGGTCCTGACCAGAACCAGGAAGTACGAGCACATTAGTCCTGTGCTCAGGTCTCTACACTGGCTTCCTGTGGCTCAGAGAATAGACTTTAAAGCAGCTCTGCTTGTGTACAAGTCTCTCCACGGCCTAGCACCAAAGTACATCTCTGCCATGTTAGTGCCATATGAACCATCTCGGACTCTGAGGACCTCAGGGACCGGCCTCCTGCTGGTGCCCAGAGTCAGGACTAAACATGGGGAATCAGGGTTCCAGTTTTATGCAGCTAAAATTCTGGAACAGTCTTTCTGAAGATGTGAGACAGGCCTCTACTCTGACAATGTTCAAATCTAGGCTCAAAACAGCTCTATTTCACTGTGCATATGACTGAAAGGATCTTATCTGCACTCTTCTCTTTTAAAGTTCATTTTATAATGATTATTTATGTTTTTATTTTGTATTGTGATTTTAATGCATTTTCTTCTTCTGTAAAGCACTTTGCATTACTTTGTGTACGAATTGTGCTCTACAAATAAACTTGCTTTGCCTTGCCTTGCCTTGCCTTTGTACTTATACTATCTGTTTCTTCTGCTGTGCGTGCATTCATATCACCTACAATTAGGACATTTCCTTGAGTTTGGAAATGACTGATGTCACCTTCTAGATCAGCAACAGTTTGATCATTAAAGTAGGGAGATTTAGCTGGAGGGATGTAGATTGCACATAGATAGAGGTCAGGTCTTTCTTTAACTTAAGCCATATATAATTTTCACCTTCTTTAACAAGTTCAATAGAATTTGTATATTCAGCTTTAAACCAGATAAGTATTACCCCTGAGCTCCTTCCTTGTGTTACTCCAGGAAGCTTTCTTGAATTGACTGTCAACTCCCCATAGCCTGGGGGACAGCCGGTGGGTAAGCCTGCATGTCAGTAACTCTGCCTCTTCCCCAGAGCCTTTGTGCTCCACCGTCTCGCAGGTTAACTTCTATCACAGCGGTGCCTAGTGTGACGTGTGAGGTTGTGCTGCTGCTGTGGTCCTGCCAAATGCCTCCTGCTGCTGCTGTTATCATTTGTCATACTTCTACTGTTATTATACACTCTTATGAATAGGCTAATTCCCACTGTCTACGTGACCTGGAGGCTGACAGCGAGAGTCCGAGGTCCCGAACAATACTGCTTGCCGCTTTAATATTATTACTATTTTTCCTTTATCTTAGATGTAAATATTGAATGTTTCTTTAAAATAAAACACATTTTTGTCTTGTGAATGAGTCAATGGAATTTCTTGCAATAATGAAAAAATGCTGGCAATTATGTTCGCCTGGCACAAATCACATGTTTTGGACAACTGTGAAGGCAAAATTCATAACCTCCTGTCCTCAGATAGTACCTATCTAACCTCAAACACAGCTATAAGACATAATATATATTTAGATTGCTTCTCCCCAATTTCTCTTTCAAGAAATGACCACAGTGATTTCTTCATCTAAATCATCAACGTGTCTCTTAGACCCCATCCCAACTAGGCTACTCAAGGAGGACTTACCTTTGGTTAACAGTCATTTATTAGACATGATCAATATATCCTTATTAACAGGCTATGTACCACAGTCTTTTAAGGTAGCTGTAATTAAACCTCTTCTAAAAAAAGCCCACACTGGATCCAGAGGTGTTAGCCAACTATAGACCAATATCTAATCTTCCCTTTCTTTCAAAGATCCTTGAGAAAATAGTCAAAGATCAGCTGTGTGATTTTCTCCATGATAACAATTTATTTGAGGAATTTCAGTCAGGATTTACAGTGCATCATAGCACTGAGACAGCACTAGTTAAAATTACAAATGACCTTCTGATTGCTTCAGACAAAGACTCGTCTCTGTACTTGTTTTATTAGATCTTAGTGCGGCGTTTGACACAACTGACCATCAAATTCTGCTACAGAGACTGGAACACTTAATTGGCCTAAAAGGTTCTGCACTAAGCTGGTCTAAATCTTATTTATCTGATCGTTTTCAGTTTGTTCACGTTCATAATGAATCATCCTTACGTACTAAAGTTTGTTTTGGATTTCCGCAAGGTTCTGTGCTCGGACCAATCCTATTTACTCTATATATGCTTCCTTTAGGTAACATCATTAGAAATCACTCTGTAAATTTCCATTGTTATGCGGATGATACACAGCTGTATTTATCTATGAAGCCAGAAGAAAGTAATCAATTAACTAAACTTCATAATTGCCTTAAAGACATAAAAACCTGGATGAGCACCAATTTCCTGATGTTAAATTCAAACAACTGAAGTTATTGTTCTTGGCCCCAAACAACTCAGAGACTCTTTATCTGATGACATAGTTTCTCTCGATGGCATTGCTCTGGCCTCTAGCACTACCGTAAGAAACCTTGGAGTAGCATTTGATCGAGATCTGTCTTTCAAATCTCATTTAAAACAAACCTCACGGACTGCATTTTTCCATCTGCGTAATATTGCGAAAATTAGACCTATCCTGGCCTGAAAGGATACAGAAAAATGGGTCCATGCTTTTGTTACCTCAAGGCTGGATTACTGTAACTCCCTATTATCAGGTAGCTCTAGTAAGTCATTAAAAACTCTCCAGCTAATTCAGAATGCAGCAGCACGAGTACTAACAGGAACTAAGAAACAAGATCACCTGTTTTAGCTTCTCTGCACTGGCTCCCTGTAAAATCCAGAATTGAATTTAAAATCCTACTGTTAACTTATAAAGCTCTAAATGGTCAAGCTCTGTCATAGCTTAGAGAGCTCATAGTGTCATATTATCCCACCAGAACTCTGCGCTCAGAGAATGCAGGGTTACTCGTGTTCCCTAAAGTCTCCAAAAGTAGATCAGGAGACAGAGCCTTCAGCTATCAGGCTCCTCTCCTGTGGAATCATGTTCCTGTTGTGGTCCGGGAGGCAGACACCGTCTCCACATTTAAGACTAGACTTAAGACTTTCCTCTTTGATAAAGCTTATAGTTAGGGCTGGCTCAGGCTTGCCTTGTACCAGCCCCTAGTTAGGCTGACGTAGGCCTAGTCTGCCGGAGTCTGCCTATGATACACTGGGTACCTTCTCTCACTCTCTCTCTCTCTCGTGTCCTATTACTGCATCTTGCTAACTCAGCCATTCTGGATGTCACTAACTCGGCTTCTTCTCCAGAGCCTTTATGCTCCACTGTCTCTCAGGTTCACTCGTATTGCAGCGGTGCCTGGTTGGTGTGAAGTGTGTGGTTGTGCTGCTGCCGTGGTCCTGCCAGATGCCTCCTGCTGCTGCTGCTATCATTAGTCATACTTCTACTGTTATTATACACATATGATTATTGTCACACACGTATACTATCAGATATTAATATATTATTATTAATCATAATATTATTACTTTCATTAATGTTGTTGTAAGCTACTGTCATTACCATCTGTCCTGCATCTTTCTCTGTCTCTCTCTCTCTGTCTCTCTCTCTTTCTGTCTCATTATGTCATACGGATTACTGTTAATTTGTTGTGTTGATCTGTTCTGTAGGACATCTATTGCACGTCTGCCCGTCCTGGAAGAGGGTTTCCTCATCAGTTACTCTTCCTGAGGTTTCTACTGGGTTTTTTTCCCCGTTAAAGGGTTTTTTGGGGGGAGTTTTTCCTTATCCGCTGTGAGGGCCCAAAGGACAGAGGGATGTCGTATGCTGTAAAGCCCTGTGAGGCAAATTGTGATTTGTGATATTGGGCTTTGTAAATAAAATTGATCGATTGATTGATTGACAGAATGTCCCATCATCATGGTTCTTATATTGCCAGATTCCAGAGAGTCTCCCCTTTTCATATATGGCAGAATATGTCAACTTACAACTTGCAATGGTGAGAAACATGTAAAAGTGTAAGAATTTAGTAACACAGAATGTTTTTTTCATTGATAAAAATTAATAGTGTATAATAATAAAATACAGGCACATAGAAGAACATGTAATGATGGCAAATCTGGATAGCCCAGATTGTCCTGAAAAAAACCCCAAGATATAGCATGTGTATGTAGCCTTGAGGTTAAAATGAAAGGCAGTAAAAATACCCCAAAAAGGCCTAGGGCCCAAAGGGTAAATATGCTCCATATTTAGGCTAAATTTTGGCAAAAGAAAACAACATGGGCATTTTCACAGGGATCCCTTAACCTCTGACCTCATAATGTCTGAATGAAAATGGGTTTTATTCGTACCCATGAGTCTTCCCTTTGCCCTTTGCCACTTTATGCTAGTCCCATACAGTTTTGGGCACAATCTATGCATTATTTATATGCAATATAAGTGTGCAATTTTAGCCTATTGCACTTGAATATTTCTGCATACTGCATTACATAATTTGATTTCGAACGAAAAGCTGAGACTCTTGTAAATTCAGTGAGTCCAGTTGTATTTATGTGTGATGATGTTAGTCCCATAGTAGCTATTTCATTGTAGTGAGACAATTTCACAGCCTCATGAAGCTTTACAGCCACAAACTACAGACCATGAGCACTCAGAGGATGTTTGGCTTTTATAGGTACATTCACAATAAGGGTATTTCTCAGCAGTTTCAGCAAAGAAGTGCTTGCCATCCAATTGCTGAAAAATGCAATTCCTACAGAAATCTCACGAGACCCGCAAGTGGTCTGCTCTGGCCTACCTGTCTTTTTTTTTTTTTCTTTTTAAGGCGTGCTCTGCAGCACAGGCTGTGCAGTGCCATGCCGGCTGGCAGAGAGCCCGTCCGCTGTCAGAAATGATAAGGTGCTTGTCAGCATTTGTTATAACGATTGGTCAAAAAGGTTTATTTTGTAGATTCAAGACGTGATTAGTTTGTTTCCCTTTCCGCCCATGCCCGCCCCAAAATCAGCACGCCTGTAAACTGAAAGCAGCTTGGTCGTGGAGAGTCAGGTGGAGCAGAGAGCAGAGGGTGTGTACGTGTGCCTGTGTGTGACTGACCAATACATAGAAACATTTTAATTATTTTACCTTCGTTTTTACATGGTAGTGAAGCCATTGCTACATTGCTTATTTTACTGCATAAAATATTTGGTAGGTCTTCCTGGGTCAGAAATACCTCCACAGGTGGGTTGCAGCGCAGTAGGGCTGCAACTAACAACTATTTTAATAGTCGACTCGTCGCCGACTATTGAAACGATTAGTCGACTAATCGGATAATTATTAAATATTTCTTAAATTTAGCATGAGGTTGCTTTAATTATGTGGCAAATGATAATTAACACAAGAAAGATGAGTACTCCAATGAAAAATGCATCTTTTATTCAACTTTGCTGCTGATAGGCCAGTTCATACAAAAAGTAAATAAAAATGTCCTATCTAAAACCAATTAGGCACAGTGCTCAGTCAGTATAGGCATAAATCCATAAATAAATAAACCTCTTTCTTTGTGCTCCATCAAGTGGGTGAAATGGGTTCTGGATGGCAGGATGTAGTCTGGGTTGAACTGGGTTATCATCTGTTGAAACCCGGCAGCATCTGCAATACTGACTCAGTGAGGGCAGTCGCCTGTTGCGGGGTGCACGTCTGCTTCTTTTGCAGAAAGGGGTCCATGGTGGCTCTCTTCTTCGGACTGCATGCATTTAATTTAAAATAGTTTTGTCAGGCACAGTCAGGCATAACGTTAAAGCTCTCTTTTAAAGCGAAAATACGCTTATAAAATGTACAATGAACATCAAAAACAAAACGTATTGGCTTGAATGTTACTTGAACCTTACCGAGGCGAGTCAGACTCCGTTTTGTTCAACTGTCCGACGTGCTTTCTCTTTAAATGTTCGTGCATCACCGAGGTGCTGCCGTGAAACGCAAGGTCTGCTTTGCAAACCTTGCAAGTAATCTTTTTATTCGCCATATCCAGGCTAAAATGCTCCCAAACTTTAGAAGTTTTGGTACGTGTAGCTGCTGTGTAGGACACCGCCATTTATGTACCCGTTACCGCTCCGCAGAGATGCTATTGCGCATGTGCGACTCTCGGCAGACATTGTAATGAAGTGAGATGCCTCACTTCGTTGGAAAAACACGTCTGGCGACAACTGTCGACAATGGAATTCATTGTCGACTATTTCTATTATCGATTTTTGTCGACAACGTCGACGAATCGTTGCAGCCCTACAGGCTGAAACAGTTTGGGGACCCCTCTTAAAGATAGGCTCTTACCTGTCTAAGTTCATAAGTTTTCAATATCTATCTAATGTTACTGAAATGAAATCAGATAAGTTGAAGTTGCTGCTGACTTATATTTTTACTTGTTTTACTGTTGCATTGAATATGGGTGTTGCCATATTGATTATGATAAGTTGACATCAAAATGATTTGCTGACAAAATAATACAATCATGTTGTTTAGTTCAGCATAATACCCATTCATATAGGAGTCCTGGTTTATTGAGGGGCACATTTGGTGAGGGTAGGGAAGAGAAAAGCACTGGACTGGAGGACTATGAGTAGGGTTGCTGTTACAGTTGTGTTTAATAAAGTTGTTGTGCCAGTGTAGAATAATGAGCTTTGGTGATTACTTAGCCCATACGTGTGTCCGTGTGCACGTTAGAGCTTAGATCGGGCCCAAAAAAATTCAGCCCGACCCGGCCCGAGCCCGTGCTCGTTATGTCTGGGACCTGCCCGGCCGGCCCATCCAATTAACTGTAATTAACGGCCCGAGCCCGATTTAAACCCGACATTTTTCAGTAAGTTGGCTGTTATAATTAACGCTAAGGACACACAGAGCGCGTTAGTGCCGTGGAAATCCTGCGAGTGTATTCGCAGCAGGCGCTTGACTGTCCACACAGGCAGCGCATTTGTCCTGTGCTCTCCGCGCTGGTTAAACATCAACTCCACTCGTCTGTTGCAGTCAGTACTCGTTTTTTCACTTCAACAGGTCATTTTAAACATTTTTATAGCGTAATAAGTTAATGACAATTTGTCATTGCATGTCCATGTACTGAATAGGGCATATTTTTTTGGAGTCACGGAAAGTCTCTCTCTCTCTCTCTCTCTCTCTCTCTCTCTCTCTCTCTCTCTCTCTCTCTCTCTCTCTCTCTCTCTCTCTCTCTCTCTCTCTCTCTCTCTCTGACGGGCCCGGCCTGGCTCTAGTGGACATGCAAGTGTGTGCACATGTAATGTGTGGATTGAGTGGCCTGGGTGGATGTATGACTCCCAGCCTGAATTTTTGTCCCAGTCAGGCCCTGCATCTCCTTTTAGATACCAAATATCAGCAGGCATTTTTCTATGGTGTTCCTTAGGACCTTTGTGTCATAATGTGGTATTTTAATGAGATTTTTGATTATTTTTATCAATTATTGAGTGGTAAAACATGCTTAAATTTAGCACCCAAACTATATAAGAAGCGGTATCAACCCAAACATTACTGCAACAATGGCCATCATGTACTTACCCCCTATCTAAACTTTAAAAGTCTGAATAAGTGCCTAACTACAGCATAATGTTTATGACTGGGAGACCTTGACACACAGTGCTGAGCTGCATCTTAAATTAATCTTAAGGTTCACAGCCTTCTTATAATAGCAAGCATGACCATTCTGCTTTCTAGTTTGTTTGTTTTTTCTTATATTTTTTTATACTATATGTCCATACACTGGAGGGATGACAGAGATCTCTACGGCTGATATTCCAACACTCAGCAACTCACACCAAAACGTTAAGGATCAATAAATAACACTGCAGGTAAGAGAAAAAATATGTGTTTTTGATTTTGAGGTAATTTGTCCCTTTAACTTTTAGATCCTGAAGTGTTGAACTTACAGCGTGCCTCCATTGTTGAGGGAGTTGGAGCTAGGTCTGGTCTGTGGCTGGGACCTGGCATGGGATTTGGGCTGGGGCTGAAGCATGCTGGGAGGCTCCACACTGTTTAACATCATAGGCAGATCTTTCTCCTGCATGTGAGTCAGAGGCAGCAATGGCTTAAACAGAGCCCCGACCTTGCACTGTGGAGGAGAGATGTATGGCAACATGCTGAAGACACTCAGAGGCAGCAGGCAGAATATTGTTGCACCCAGCCCTGACAGCGGGGGTTCAGCGCCACCCAGCTGTGCAGACGGGCCAAAATATTCATTTGTCACAGTCATGCTTGTAGTACATCTGTGTGTATCTGTGTCAGTGTTTGTGTTTGTGGAAACAAACATGCACCTGTACAATAGATGTGCAAGGTTGCCAGCCAGCAGCCAAATTCATGTTCAGCTTTGGCTGTTGCTGCTTAGTGAGGCTTTATTTAAGCTACTTTAGCACGTTTCCAATCACTAAGTGTTTTCACAGCGCAAAGATTAAGTTGGCATAGCAGACATACATTTTGTAGTCCAACAGTGAATGGCTGGTGGATACAAAAACAATTTTTTTTAACGTGTTTATGCATGCAGGCATACAGTAAAGGTGTGTATCAGTGTGTGCAAGCATAATATATGTGGCCACATACATGCAGGTTTGCACTAGTACATCCAATGTGTGTGTGTGCGTGCCTGTGTGTGTGTGTGTGTGTGTGTGTGTGTGTGTGTGCACGCACATGTGCGTGCGTGTGTGTGCACGTGTGCAGGCAACTGTGTGGATGTTGTACCTGGGAGCCTGACATGCTCTGTTGCTGCTGCTGCTGCAGCCTTCTTGCTCGATTCTGCTTATAGTAGTCGAAGATCATCAGGGCTGCATAAACCTTCCCTACTGTCAGTTCATTAGCTGGGGAGGTGAGGAGAGAAGAAATAATGTGAGGAAGGAAGACATGACAGGAAAAAGACAGGAGGGGAAGGGAGGGGAGGGGAGGGAATTCTGCTGACTCATTTGTCTCTTCTTGACTCATCTCTATTTACCTGCTTTTCTCCCTAATGGTGTAGTTTAGAGAAGACCAACTTCTTACAATAAGTGATTTCATTAATTCAGAGTAAATAATCAAAATTTTTAAGGTAAACAAAATAAGCAATTTGGGAGCCATCAGACAGCTAAAAGTGAAAATGCTTCACTTTAAATTCTGCCAGCAATCTCCATAAAAAAGCTACACATCAAATTCCTTGCAGCCTCAAAGAGCAGTTTGCTTTTTGGAGAGACTGTACAAAATATCAGTGGTCATGATAAATTATAATGCATTGGCTATAAGGCAATAATCTCTAATAACAATGTAATGCAGAATAGGATAGTTTAGGCTAATATTTGCATTTGAGCCGAAGATTTATTTTTTTTTTTTGCTGCTACACAACCTTTTCTTTTTTGCATTTATCAGAGATGCAAACAACAAAAATAAAGTTGGCAATTTTATTTCCAGTCACTTTTCATGCATCTTTGTTTTCTGAATTCTAAAAGTGGTGCTAAACTCTCCTGATGATATGGGCAGAGGCAGGACTTCTTTCCTTTCTTTACCTCTGCCTGGCATAGCCCTGGAGGGAATCATGCGTTTGCGCGCGCGTGTGTGTGTGTGTGTGTGTGTGTGTAGGTGTGTGTGTGTGTGTGTGTGTGTGTGTGTGTGTGTGTGTGTGTGTGTGTGCGTCTGAACTAACCAAATACTGCTGGACCCATCAGCCTAATATTTTTCTCAAGGTCAAGGTATTTAGTGGTTGCAGTGATTCACAGATTCTGAAAATTTTATCTTATTGACTGCTCTGTTTCATACTGTCATTGACTTCTGACTCCTAATCACCATCTACCATAGTTTGAAATTTCCAGCAATCGGCATGGCCAAAAACAAGCCTACTCTAATCTGTTGCAGGACAAATTTGGCTTTTGCTGTGGCTCAGAAACTGACTCTTAGAAAAGTTTGGTGAGAATTTTTGAACTGTGGATAAGAAGATTAATTCCATGCCTGATACGTTTCAACAAAAGTCATAAAGGCATGATACAAGATGACAAAATCTTCACCCCCATCTCGACTGTAAATGAGAGGGGAAATTGTACTAAGGACTTTGGACTTTGGGACTCTTCCTGTTTATTGTTAACTTACTGAGTTGATACAGTTAGGTCCAAACCTATCTCCTCCCACAGTTTTTGATGTACTGACACCAAGCTTGCTACACGGCATCTTCAGACCGTCCTCCCCAGTCAATCCAGACAGATTTTTCAGTTGTTGAAAAATGAGCCCGCAGTGCATAAACATTTTTTAGTGTACATACTGTCAAGAGTTACTAGAAATTTTCACAAGGTAAATCTCCAATTTTCCCAAAAACAAATTACAAAATTTTGACGTCATGGCAGAAGGAGAGTGGCAAGTTTTAGAGCTATATCTCAAAAACTGAATATGTGACAGCATTTTAAATTCTACCCTCATGTAAATTATTACAGTCAATGGAAATGCAACTTAAAGTTCACCCCAAAATCAAAAGTACATGTATTTCCTTTTACCTGTAGGGCTATTTACTAATTGGGAGTTCAAGCCGGAAGGGCTGAAACATGAGTGCTTTAGTGTCAACTTATTTTTTTTCTTTCTAACTGGCAAATTCTTGTAAGATGGTACATTGTAGACACATGAAATTTGTGCCCCTCACACTGTTAGTCCATCTGACTTGAAATTACACACACAAGTCCAGCTCAATGGGCTCTACAAAAAGGCCTCAGGAACCACTGAGGTCCACATGACTCAATTTTCCGCAATTTTGAATTTTATGAAAAAACACATTTTCTGTGGATCATTATTGGACCAAGCTTATCAAAAGTTATCAAAATGTTGTTAATACCTCATTGTATTGTATTTGCAAGATATTTGCAAATGAACTTCAAAATGGTCATAGCTCAGCACAGACATCAACCTACCTCCTCAATATCAATCATTATGAAACTTGCAAGATAAGTCCACATTAGTACCTAAAACATACCCTGAAAAATTCACTTGAAATGACCACTAGGGGGCACCACAAATGCAAAAAAATGTGTTTGACATATCACAAATCAGTCTATAAATCACAAAATGTTTCTACAGTCATTACAAAACTTGCAGGATATGTTTCATGATATTTTTTTAATCACCTGTAAAATTATTTTGGAACCACTCAATAGGGGGCGCCACCAGTTCTAAACGAGTGCATTGGTCCAGCAGCGCAAAGTTTGGGAGAGGTAGAAACACGCACATCCATATTACCAGGTGCCGAGTCAAAAAGACGTGATCAGGAAGAGCTGCTCCCAATAGAAAAAAAAATATATATATATTTTTTTTCTATTGGGAGCAGCTACAGTGTTGCGAGTCTTCTTCTTTCTTCCCAGCACAAAATTTGCCCCATAAGTCAATGACAGTTTGTAGTTTGCCTAAACACTATGAAACACAGAAGACCATAGCCCAACAGAGATCTGGACATAAATGAATAAGTGACTATCTGATAGTCATTAAAACCTGTTGGTTGTCTTTATGCAGGATTTGTGAACCGTCGGGTCTTGATCCTCCACATCTTTCAACTAAAAATGATTTGTGCTGGCTTAAACTCCGGAATCTCCACTGGAAAAAATATATTCTAGTTTTTTTTTGGTGTGAATAGCTGGAGATAGCAGCCACAGAGATGTCTATCCAGTATAATGGAACTAGATGCCACTTGGCTTGTAACTATGTCATACTTTCTGGAAAGAGACATCGCTGTTGAATTTTTCAAATTTATTTTTCAGCACAGTGAGTGCTGAAAGCTGAGTGCCATCTAATACCATTATATTGGAGAGAAGACAGACATCTCTACAGCTGACATTGCCAACACTCAGCAACGCATATCAAAACTATTTAGATCAAAAAATAACACTGCATGTAAGAGAAAAAAATATTTTTGATTTTGTCCCTTTAAACATGCATTTGCCACTTACAATATGGATCAATCAATCTTTATGAAACTAAATTACAAACATCTCTATACTGTCTAGATGAAGTACAAACATTTTCAGAATTTTACATTGATAAAAATATTTCTGACACTATTTTAAAATAAAACGTTTTCAAAATGGTGAGAAATGCTGTAGGCTAGACGAGAATAAACCTTGTTGGTGTATTCTATGTACATTAAACCCACACATGAGTGTCTGCAACAAATTATTGGAGAGTATTTGTCTGCCTTTACATGTGTGGACAACTGTCATTGCAATCCAGGTGGTTGAGTAAATCTTTGTGTAAAGCATTTATTGAGGTAGCTTAACATGATCATGACATACAGCTGGTGGCACAGGTTGTAAGCTGATGACCTGGGTGATGCAGAATGAACATCTATACCTACTCAGGTATTATGCTGTGTGAATTAGAGCCACATGACTTCAAACAGTATTGCTAATAGACCCTCCAGTATTTCTCATTTGTCTTACTACTCCTCCCTTTTTCATCTTCCTTCTCTTCCTCCTTCTTCTTCTTCCTCCTCAAAATGGCCAGCCCCAACTCACTGCTGCACTTTGATTTTTCTACTGCTACTTACTTTCAGGTCATGGGGGTGTACTACTACACATATGAAAGAAGAAGTATAAGCTTAGAATATGGAAAGCAAACCCCAGGTACATGCCTCATCTATTCAGAGGACAGATGAAAGAAATGCTGAATGAGAGACTGTACTGAGTTACAGAATTTAGTGGAACAAAGACTAGCCCTGATGAGACGTTAAGACTCCAGCTCTGTTAGATCTTGGCACTTCTGTGTTGGCCCCCAGCTGTGATGGCTGTCACAATCACTAATCATTTTAAAGAAAATACTTCTAAAAAAGTTTGACTGACAGATGGTGAAGATGTGACTGAAAAGAGCAACTCCAAAGCACTTTGTAATGCTACACAAGGGGAAGCATAATACCTCATTATGTACTGTTACCATGGCAATACCACTGAGATATTCAGGCTAATTATGTACAGTACCTTATGAGTTTGAGAAGATTATGTAAGCTTACTTAATTAAGGTAACTTTATTTAATTAATACGTTGGTGGTGAGTGAATAAACAACACTATTTGTTGAGAAAGATTTTCTGGAGACACTGTAAAATAATCAGTGCCATGATTTAATAGAATTCCCTGCAGAAATAATTTTGTGTTATCCTACATAATGAACAATTTCTCTTTGGGATTGTGGCAAACCCCTACTGTTACCTGTTCAGCAGTGTTCTCGTCATCCACCTCCCAGCTTAATAGGTAGGTCATCAATGGCTGCATCTCAAGTCTCTTAATTGTCAAGTCCTTGCTTCTTGATCACCACTGGAACTGGAAATCATACTGGTGCACCATTTTGAAGATTGTTTCAAAGCTCTTATGTCTGCCCAGAGGAGTGATGTTTGAGGATCGAGGAAGCATCTCTGAGGAGCAATGAGCGAGGATACACAAGAGCAGCCTTCATGGAAGTTTTTTATTGGCTGACATGCCCCTGTACTTCACTGATCTGATACATCACAACATCTCATCGCTGGCTCCCCATCAAGTCCTGCATAATCTACAAAATCCTCCTCTTCACCTACAAGTCCCTCCATGCCCTCGCCCCACAGTACATAACAGACCTCCTCCATCCCTACACTCTGTCCAGATCTCTGCGCTCCTCTGACTCCGGCCTACTCTTCATCCCTCACTCCCGCCTCCAAACTTTTGGTGACCGGGCCTTCAGCGTCATTGCCCCCATCCTCTGGAACTCTCTCCCCCCTGTAACCCACTACCCCCCCTCTCTGGACATTTTCAAATCCACCCTCAAAACTCATTTTTTCACCATGGCTTTTTAATTCAATAATCATCACACAGTTTCTCTGCTTTCTTCTGTTGTCTGTTATAGTTTTGTTGCTTTTCTGTACTACTTGTGTTGTATTGTACTGTTCTGTTGGTGTTATTATTTCATTACTATGTATTGTAAAGTGACCTTGGGTTTCTTGAAAGGATATATTGAACATAAATTTAAGTTATCATAATTATTTTTTTTATTATCATTATTATCATTATTATTATAAACATATAGACAGATAAGCGATTAAACTGAAGTGTATCACTGCCAAGTTTGATATTTTAGTTGTTTTCTGATTCACCATCTAGCTGAAACAACAACTGTGTAAACTGTAGGTCTTAACAATAAAAGACAGACAACTTTCTTCATTTATTAGAAAGATTTTTCTTTTCACGATCTGTTATTTGTCCCATTAACATTTATTATGGAGACAGTTAAAGTCAGAGTGTGTCTGTCAGCGAGAAACACTTATTACATCACCGATGGTCATTTCCAATCAGTCACGTGAAGCTGATCACTCCTGAGATTCGGGTTGATGAGTTTCATAATTTAAATTTTTCTTGAAACATTTTGATTAGAAATAAATACAGGTACAAATAATCAGTAAATAATTTCAGTATAAATACAAGATGCAGGTTGTTATTCATGTGCTGTTGCTTGTTAAACAGAGAGAAAACACTGCTGCTCTGCCAGTGGTAATTGTGTGTCTTTCTGATATATTATATACATTTAAATTATTTTATGCGCGTGCAGACACAAACTCCATCAAAAGTTTCTACAGCTGTTAATATAGCTGACTAACAGCTGATCCAGTGGTGATCAACTGCCAATGTCAGAAGAAATGGACGTTGTTTCATGTGACACTTTTCAGGAAAAGTCCCATTTCTCTATAAACATATTTCCTCTCTTCTCCCTTGGTTTTCTTGCATCTTTTCATGCATCCCTGGTGGGAGAGACTAAGACCCAAGGAAAAGATACAAGTGAGAATAACATGGATGCAATTTAAGAGACTTGAGATGCAGCCAATGCCATCTGTTAAGACCTGGGCCCAGTGTCCCCAGTCTATAAAAACAAGCCTGTGTTTCTCTTTGTTTCTCCCTGGAGGCACCCCTCTGGTTATGTGACAGTGTTAGGTTCTACTTCCTTCTCCGTTGTTTATTTTATGCATTTTATAATATTCATAAACCATTCTCACCTACCTTGCACACCCTGCACTACTGATGTCATTGATGTATACACCCCCTGTCCTTTCATGTTCTGTCACATAAGCTAGTTTTGTCAAATAAGTTACTGTGTGTAATCTCTGGCATGGTGTGTCTCCTATTTAATCATGGCCTCTCTAAGCCAGGTTGTGACAAGGAGTTTGTGTGACACCAGAAAGCTCAAGATGTAGATAATGATGAAATGCTTACGCTTATGTGGTGTCACCAATAGATCCATGGTCTTTTGAGAGAGGCTGGGCCACACTGTAGACAACTCCTTCTTTAACTCAGCATCACACAGCCGCTGGGCTACCATGCCTGGAAATCGAGAGATTAGACTTTGAATGTCTTTTATTAAAACACATAGATCAACTGCATATCACAGCACAGTACGTGGTGTTGGTGCTGGAAATACAGTCTTGCAATTCAATCAGTTCAATCAATCAATCAATCAATTTTATTTATAAAGCCCAATACCACAAATCACAATTTGCCTCACAGGGCTTTACAGCATACGGCATCCCTCTGTCCTCCATCCCTCACAGCGGATAAGGAAAAACTCCCCAAAAAAAACCCTTTAACGGGGAAAAAAACGGTAGAAACCTCAGGAAGAGCAACTGAGGAGGGATCCCTCTTCCAGGACGGACAGACGTGCAAAAGATGTCGTACAGAGCAGATCAACATAATAAATTAACAGTAATCCATATGACACAATTAGACAGAAAGAGAGAGAGACAGAGAGAGATGCAGGACAGACGGTAATGACAGTAGCTTACAACAACATTAATGAAAGTAATAATATTATAATTAATAACAATATATTAACAATAATAATATATTAATATCTGATAGTATACATGTGTGACAATAATCATATTTGTAGAAGTATGACTAATGATGCAGCAGCAGTAGGAGAGAGAGAGAGAGAGAGTGAGAGAAGGTGCCTGGTGTATTATAGGGGGTCCTCTGGCAGACTAGGCCTACGTCAGCCTAACTAGGGGCTGGTACAAGGCAAGCCTTAGCCAGCCCTAACTATAAGCTTTATCAAAGAGGAAAGTCGTGAGTCTAGTCTTAAATGTGGAGATGGTGTCTGCCTCCTGGACCACAACAGGAAGATGATTCCACAGGAGAGGAGTCTGATAGCTGAAGGCTCTGTCTCCTGATCTACTTTTGGAGACTTTAGGGACCACGAGTAACCCTGTGTTCTCAGAGCACAGAGTTCTGGTGGGATAATATGGCACTATGAGCTCTCTAAGATATGACGGAGCTTGACCATTTAGAGCTTTATAAGTTAACAGTAGGATTTTAAATTCAATTCTGGATTTTACAGGGAGCCAGTGCAGAGAAGCTAAAACAGGAGAAATATGATCTTGTTTCTTAGTTCCTGTTAGTACTCGTGCTGCTGCATTCTGAATTAGCTGGAGAGTTTTTAATGACTTACTAGAGCTACCTGATAATAGAGAGTTACAGTAATCCAGCCTTGAGGTAACAAAAGCATGGACCCATTTTTCTGCATCTTTTCAGGTCAGGATAGGCCTAATTTTCACAATATTACGCAGATGGAAAAATGCAGTCCGTGAGGTTTGTTTTAAATGAGATTTGAAAGACAGATCTTGATCAAATGTTACTCCGAGGTTTCTTACGGTAGTGCTAGAGGCCAGAGCAATGCCATCGAGAGAAACTATGTCATCAGATAAAGAGTCTCTGAGTTGTTTGGGGCCAAGAACAATAACTTCAGTTTTGTCTGAGTTTAACATCAGGAAATTGGTGCTCATCCACGTTTTTATATCTTTAAAGCAATTATGAAGTTTAGTTAATTGATTACTTTCTTCTGGCTTCATAGATAAATACAACTGTGTATCATCTGCATAACAATGGAAATTTACCAAGTGATTTCTAATGATGTTACCTAAAGGAAGCATATATAGAGTAAATAGGATTGGTCCGAGCACAGAATCTTGTGGAACTCCAAAACAAACTTTAGTACGTAAGGATGATTCATTATGAACGTGAACAAACTGTTCATTTGTGTAATAGTCTAAAAAGGGCTGCCTCCCGCTGAAGAGGTGCTCCAGCCGCACACGTGACTGTATGAGTGCAGAGATGTCTGCATCTGTGACTGAAGAAAAATTAATTAATGACATTTCTAAAAGCTGGCGATTCAACAACGCTCAAATAGTGACATGATTAATGCACACTGAGCATATCTTACACCACAATATTAACTTGAATTGGGTAATGTTACAACAGTAGCGTGACGTTTATATTTCGCATGGGTTTAACATATTGTTGAGAGTTTGGAGCATACAATGTTACGCATATTATCAAGTTATGGCATGAGATGGGCAAAGCTTCATTTAATGGTGACTTACAAGGTGATCTCCATGACTTTTCAACCATGTTGAAAGCCAGCTGTTCTTTTTCTTTACCTTTCGTTGCTTCTTTCATTCTTCCTCTTCTCCTACTTCTTCAGTTTTATTTGTTTGTCTCCGTGAACAGTCGGTTGCTTTAAATATTGCTCCCGCAAAGCATTGTGGGATTAAATTATCACCTTTCCTATCACTTAGGAAGGTCCGATGTATCCTATGCTAAAGGAGATCTGAAAGGAAGCATTGAACCTCCTTTCCTTAGTGTTTAGATAATTTGAACAGCTCTTATTATGGCGGCCACTAAAATACTTCCGGGTCATTTTACTCAGCTAGGAATTCTTCCTACTTTCTTCCTTCTTCCTACTTCCTAAGCAAAAATAACTTTCCGACTGCAGCCAAAGGCTGCATCCCAAGTCCCTTATTTTATACTGCTAACTCCTAACTCCTGACTTGAACCGGAAGTCTTTCAGGCTCCGCCATCTTTAAGGCCGTCTCATGTCTCTTATTCCTGCCAGTAAGGAGTTAGCGTTAGGAGTTAGGAGGGATCTGTTAGGTGCGATGAGTAAGGTAACACGAGAGATTCCTAACAGGAAGTCTTTTTCAGTTTGAGGCCCTGATGTATAAATACCTGCCCTTTACATCTGGCTCATTTGAACGAGATGGCGGGGAAACAGCGCAGGTGTACCCGTTACATGCATTCTTTGCAATGAAAGGCATTCACAACCTGTTGCGTTGTTCAGCGGACTGTCGGTGACATGTGGCTGTTAAATGTGCAGCTGCTCATGTCCAGAACCACATGTTGATATAACACCATGCACACACACACACACACACAAACACATTTGCCCATCATTAATTGTCCTGCATGTCATGTGAGTGGAATAATGTTTAATAGCCTGTAGGTAATATTAATTATTAATATTAATTAATATTATTACTTTCATTAATGCTGTTGTAAGCTACTGTCATTACCATCTGTCCTGCATCTCTTTCTCTCTCTCTCTCTCTCATTCTGTCATTGTGTCATACTCTTAATTTATCATGTTGATCTGTTCCGTACGACATCTATTGCACGTCTGTCTGTCCTGGGAGAGGGATCCCTCCTCAGTTGCTTTTCCTGAGGTTATCATTCCTGAGGTACCATTTTTTCCCCGTTAAAGGGCTTTTTTGAGGAGTTTTCCTGATCCGCTGTGAGGGTCCTAAGGACAGAGGGATGTTGTATACTGTAAAGCCCTGTGAGGCAAATTGTGATTTGTGATATTGGGCTTTATAAATAAAATTGAATTGATTGAGGCAGACTGACAGGTCTGATATGTCTTATTCACTCAGCAGCTGACTTGTTGAATGATGGCGAATGGATTTAATAATAGTGATAATAATGATGATGATAATAATAATAATGATAATGATGCTCATCACAGTGACAGTGGCAGGGCTACAGACCGTTCTTTAACTGCGACAAACTTCAGCAAATGACTCAGTAACAATGGTAATACATGCAAAAGTGTGTGACCAAAGTCATGACAGCGGGGGGTGGAGGTTACGGCTTTGATCAGCGAATATAATTGGACTTGGGATGTACGGCCAACGCTGGCTCTGTTAGGCAGCAGATCCAGCTGTTTTGCCGTCACCAGAATAGGACGTCGCTTTTCGTGATGCTTCAGAGTAAGGCCGTCTCATGTCTATTAATCAGCAATCCTCGCTCCTCACTCCTAACTCCTGACTCCTTGCATGTTTTCCTTAGTGGGAGGGACTAGTTCGATAAGGTGGCTAGATAGTGATTAGCAGTAATTTTAAGGGACTTGGGATGTAGGCATAGACGCTGCATTGACTGCCGCTGCCTATTGGAGCCGACGTCCTAGCCGGCCGCCATCTTGGATGGGTCTTGCTTGCCTCTACAGTGCATTCACTTCCCAGACAGCACACATACATGTGGACGACGTCGGCCTGATGTATCAAGTTTAGATCGTTAGGACGCAGCAGGGAGAGCGTTTGCTCATTTCCAAGATGTCGCTGAGACGTCTGCCTTTAATCGAAAATGACCACCATGCGACGTTCAAACAATCAATAAAAGAAGCTGCGCTCAGTGGATGCTCCTTCATTAATGTTCATATGCTTCGTGAACTACGACCTTTATTGCCAGATTATTCCAGTTAGCTTACCTGAAACTAACTGCGATGAGATGCTGTGTCCTGCGAGCTCAGTTCCAAACAAACACTGCGGAGATGAAACTCCGCCTCTGTGGCGACTTCCGTATATGGGCAGACATTCTACGGCACTGGGCCGACCCAAACATAGACATATATACATACACGCCGCATTGACTGTCTGAGCGCGTCCTAGCCGGCCGCCATCTTGGATGGGTCTCGTTTCGCCTCCACAGTGCATTCACTTCTATTGAGGAAGGAGCTGTATGCACAAACTAAAATAGAATAACTCACTGAATTTTCAACTGATTTTCATGCGGTTTGGTTTGTTACACACGGCACACATGTAGTTATGATACGGGATGCTTTCGTACATTAAAAATGCGGGATTTCATGCTTTAACACTTTCTGCAGATAGCAACAGCATGTTATTTAGGTCACAACAGAGTTCTTTTATTCACCTCAACCCCAGAGTGGGATATATACATATACATACATATACATACATACATATGTATATACATATATATATATATATACATATATATATATATATATATATATATATATATATATATATATATATATATATATGTATATACAGTATATATATATATATATATATATATATATATATATATATATATATATAGTTTATATATACTGTATGAACACAATATACCAATACAAAACATAGTATAGCATATTAATACATTTATTAATATATTTTAATAAAGAAAAAGCTTTATTGTTGATTGAGTTTATTTCTCACACACACTCACTCTCTTTTATACCCACAGCCATCAGACATTTCTGATTCTGTGTTAAATAGATGATCTTACAGACTTCTTTGAAATTTCCTTTGGGGATTAATGAAGTTCTTCTTATTCAAATCAAATCAAATCAACTTTATTTATATGGCACTTTTCATACTACAGTAACACAATGTGCCTCACAGAGGTTAAAAACACAAAGATCCAAAACAGAAAACAAAAAGAAAAGAGAAAACCCAGCCCTCCCACCCCACATAGATATATATTAGTATTACACTGACTGCTGTGATCCCTCAAAAGTAGTAAAAAACATTTTCAATATTTACATACAACACTGAAATTAATTTTGGTATTGGTGTTATAACTATGAAAGTGGGACTGTGGTCAAGATAATTTGAAAAAAGATACATAAGGATGAGCAGCAGGGGATATTTGCAGCACAGCTGGTGGAAAAGTGAATATGTGCACTAGGGCATTAACAGAAAAGTCGATTTGTAGACGTGTCGACGTCAGTGGCATATGGGAGGCCGTTTAGGGCAAAACACTATGGGAGGCCGTTTAGGGCAAAACACATCAAAAATCTGCACACACACTTACAATGTACTCACACACACACTGAAGATTGGCACATATGCACCGTAACAGGGCAAAACACATCAAAAATCTGTACACACACACACAATTTACACACACACACACACACTGATAATGGGTACATACGCACCGTAAATAAAGGCTAAGCACATTAAAAAGCTACATACACACACCGACAATGGGCACATACACACTAAAAACATGCACACACAACCGCACACGCACACACTGAGTATTCACACACACTGACAATGGGTACATACACACTATGAAACAGGTTCACACACTGAAAACCTGTACACACACACACACACATTGAGTATTCACACGGACCACCTTTCACACAGGGGGTAATAGCTTTCTTGTCTGTGTAAACTTATATTATTGATCGTGAGTCTCTCTGTGTGTGTGTGTGTGCGTGCGTGTGTGTGTGTAAAATAAATTCAGTGCGCCCGGAAGCTCAGGTCAGTGTAACCGGAAGGCACCTGAAACTGCTTGTTTACAGGAAGCTACTTCCGATTTTGCCCCTTCAAAATATTTTTCTCTATATATAAATTGTTTATAGGCTATGCTATAGAAACTTCATACTTGAGGGACAATGACTCATTGTGCATTATTTTGCGTAAATTTACAATTTCTAAGAACAAACCACCTCACTCGCTTGATAAAATAGAGTTTTACCATGTTTGAGTGTATTTTATTCTGAAAGCTACCACAGGAAGTCATAGTATCTACTCCAGCGTTGGATGCACACTTCCGATTTCAATCATGACAGAGCGGGAAACTTAATGGCGAGCAGCAATGGCCGGTGTGCCGGATTAACTGGTGTTGGATCAACTGGTGAGAGACAGATGTGGTGTGGGCGTGGCCTGTGTGAACCCGTTGTCCGCTAACCAGGAAATAAACATCGCGATCGCTTCGCGTCTGTATTTCATTCATTTAAAGCTGTCGTTTGCAACATCATGACACAATATACTGGTCTGGACATTACTCACATTAATGAATCGCCGTTTCCACTCATATCCTCCACAGACACGTTGAGCCACGGAGACATCAAGCCAAGACGAGAGCCAGCAGAGCACGATTCCCCGTGACATTCAGCAAACGCTCCACAATCGTTCACAACAATAAAAACCTGAATGCATCCAAAATGTGAGCGGGTTGACATGTTATAGTCACACGATATAAGTCTATAGGCTACAATACTGACGTCAGTCCGTGCCTCTGATGATTCGCGTTCCCAACACCTGTGCGCACCTGTGCATCCAAATCGCTTTAAAATTAGAGTTCACAGTCATATAAAATAAAAAGGTTCTTGTATCTTTTTGAAAACCTCCCTATTTATTTGCCATTATCTTTCTTTCACAACTGGACTCAGTTGTCCTGTCATTTGTCTGGGCAGATAACACCCCCCCCCCCCCCCCCCGCATTTCTAAAGCCCATCTGCAGAAGAATTTTAAAAGTGGGGGTCTCGGCCTCCCTGTTTTTAGGCATTATTACTGGGCTGCAAATGCAAGGGCTCACACTGTCAGGGCCCTCCTTATGATGACAGTTTGTGTGTGTGTACCCCAACGCCCACCCCCCATCTGTTAAGGACTTTGACAAAGGATTATTCGAAAAGTACACAGTAAAAGGACTTCATATTATGCATGCACGTAGTCTAGGGAGTACTTAGTTCAGCGGTATATGAATCTTGGACTACTTATGGAAAATAAGTTTTTTATTCTACGTCAAAGTTGGGTGAAATATCCTTAATCTTATCATCTGTTAAGGACTTTGACAAAGGATTACTCAAAAACTACACAGTAAAAGTACTTGATATTATGCATGCACGTAGTCTAGGGAGTACTAAGTTCAGCGGTAGATGAATCTTGGACTACTTATGGAAAATAGGTTTTTTATTTTACGTCAAAGTTGGGCAAAATATCCTTAATCTTATCTGTTAAGGATTTTGACAAAGGATTACTCGAAAACTACACAGTAAAAATACTTCATATTATGCATGCACGTAGTCTAGGGAGTACTAAGTTCAGCGGTAGATGAATCTTGGACTACTTATGGAAAATAAGTGTTTTATTCTACGTCAAAGTTGGGTGAAATATCCTTGATCTTATCATCTGTTAAGGACTTTGACAAAGGATTACTCAAAAAGTACACAGTAAAAGTACTTGATATTATGCATGCACGTAGTCTAGGGAGTACTAAGTTCAGCGGTATATGAATCATGGACTACTTATGGAAAATAAGTTTTTTATTCCACATCAAAGTTGCATTAAATATCATTGATCATGTGATCTGTTAAGGATTTTGACAAAGGATTACTCGAAAAGTACACAGTAAAAGTACTTGATTTTATGCATGCACGTAGTCTAGGAAGTACTTAGTTCAGCGGTAGATGAATCTTGGACTACTTATGGAAAATAAGTTTTTTATTCTACGTCAAAGTTGGGTGAAATATCCTTAATCTTATCATCTGTTAAGGACTTTGACAAAGGATTACTCAAAAAGTACACAGTAAAAGTTCTTGATATTATGCATGCACGTAGTCTAGGGAGTACTTAGTTCAGCGGTAGATGAATCTTGGACTACTTATGGAAAATAAGTTTTTTATTCTACGTCAAAGTTGGGCAAAATATCCTTAATCTTATCTGTTAAGGACTTTGACAAAGGATTACTCGAAAAGTACACAGTAAAAGTACTTGATTTTATGCATGCACGTAGTCTAGGGAGTACTAAGTTCAGTGGTAAATGAATCATGAACTACTTATGGAAAATAAGTTTTTTATTCCACATCAAAGTTGCATTAAATATCATTGATCATGTGATCTGTTAAGGATTTTGACAAAGGATTACTCGAAAAGTACACAGTAAAAGTACTTGATTTTATGCATGCACGTAGTCTAGGGAGTACTTAGTTCAGTGGTAAATGAATCATGAACTACTTATGGAAAATACGTTTTTTATTCTACGTCAAAGTTCGGAATATCCTTCAACTTGTCTCTGCAGTCTGATCCGCAGTCACTCCCAGCAGCTCTTCAGAGCCGTTTCATTGCGATTACCGTAAGTGTTAGTAGATTCGCGCACTGGAAACAAATGTGCGGCTGATTTGACCAAGCAAAAGCGAACCACGGCTGGCTTGACCGCAGTGTCTGACCTGTTTCCACCCAGCTCTCACACTGCTGTGGCAAATTGTGATGCGCTCAGATTAACTTGTGATTCAACATCTGTCTCAGTTAAATCATAAATATAGAAGGCTACACAATTTTATCTATCTCCTTATGAAAATTTTTTACACAATTCACTAATACTCATTAATACAAATTAGACATGACAGGTAACTTGTTTTTAGCGAGGACAGTGATACGCACGAGTGTAGTAGGCATAACTAAACCAATCGGGGCAAGAGAATAATAATAGCAGGCCGAGTGTCCTCGTATAGGTGACAGTCATATCTAATTTGTATGAATAAGTGAATTGTGCATAAGGTTGTGAGAGGAGAGATAGAAGTGTGTAACACATAAAACAGGGATTATCAGGCTGGAGTCAACCCCCGGCTCGCTGGGACAACAGCTTAGTTCACAGGTCGCCTGCTCTATCCACTAAGCCACCAAGGCCCTTTCACTGTGTAATATTAGGTAGGCTATCTTTACGTTACGGAGTGGGGTAGGTGTCTCTGTTAATGCCTGTTTACAAAACTGTAAATGTCAGTAAATCGTTTACGAAATGTTTCTGTCATCAGTCTTTATCAAATATCATTATTAATTCCATATCAAGTGGATGTGTGAGCTGTCTGTGCTCCCCACAGCCTGTGAGTTACACATACAGTCAGAAGTGTTGGCGTGTAGTGTGGGAACATGTGATGCGCTCAGATTAACTTGTGATACTATCATCGATCGTGTTTTACACCAAATGCTACACACTTTGATTTCGCTCAACACAACGGTATTCTTTACAGTTCATTTAAACTCATTCATAAACATGTGACATGACTGTGAACTCTAATTTTAAAGCGATTTGGATGCACAGGTGCGCACAGGTGTTGGGAACGCGAATCATCAGAGGCACGGACTGACGTCAGTATTGTAGCCTATAGACTTATATCGTGTGACTATAACATGTCAACCCGCTCACATTTGGGATGCATTCAGGTTTTTATTGTTGTGAACGATTGTGGAGCGTTTGCTGAATGTCACGGGGAATCGTGCTCTGCTGGCTCTCGTCTTGGCTTGATGTCTCCGTGGCTCAACGTGTCTGTGGAGGATATGAGTGGAAACGGCGATTCATTAATGTGAGTAATGTCCAGACCAGTATATTGTGTCATGATGTTGCAAACGACAGCTTTAAATGAATGAAATACAGACGCGAAGCGATCGCGATGTTTATTTCCTGGTTAGCGGACAACGGGTTCACACAGGCCACGCCCACACCACATCTGTCTCTCACCAGTTGATCCAACACCAGTTAATCCGGCACACCGGCCATTGCTGCTCGCCATTAAGTTTCCCGCTCTGTCATGATTGAAATCGGAAGTGTGCATCCAACGCTGGAGTAGATACTATGACTTCCTGTGGTAGCTTTCAGAATAAAATACACTCAAACATGGTAAAACTCTATTTTATCAAGCGAGTGAGGTGGTTTGTTCTTAGAAATTGTAAATTTACGCAAAATAATGCACAATGAGTCATTGTCCCTCAAGTATGAAGTTTCTATAGCATAGCCTATAAACAATTTATAATATAGAGAAAAATATTTTGAAGGGGCAAAATCGGAAGTAGCTTCCTGTAAACAAGCAGTTTCAGGTGCCTTCCGGTTACACTGACCTGAGCTTCCGGGCGCACTGAATTTATTTTACACACACACACACACACAGAGAGACTCACGATCAATAATATAAGTTTACACAGACAAGAAAGCTATTACCCCCTGTGTGAAAGGTGGTCCGTGTGAATACTCAATGTGTGTGTGTGTGTGTACAGGTTTTCAGTGTGTGAACCTGTTTCATAGTGTGTATGTACCCATTGTCAGTGTGTGTGAATACTCAGTGTGTGCGTGTGCGTGTGCGGTTGTGTGTGCATGTTTTTAGTGTGTATGTGCCCATTGTCGGTGTGTGTATGCAGCTTTTTAATGTGCTTAGCCTTTATTTACGGTGCGTATGTACCCATTATCAGTGTGTGTGTGTGTGTGTGTGTACAGATTTTTGATGTGTTTTGCCCTGTTACGGTGCATATGTGCCAATCTTCAGTGTGTGTGTGAGTACATTGTAAGTGTGTGTGCAGATTTTTGATGTGTTTTGCCCTAAACGGCCTCCCATAATGGCACAAGTTGACACCCCCCGGGAGGAGTCGACAAGTCGTGTGTTTTTTCCCTCTCTCTCTCTCTCTCTCTCTCTCTCTCTCTCTCTCTGTGCTTACGCTGATACTTTATCCTTGACTAAGTGAACATACTCGGGCGTACTATACGCGGAGCAGACTCCGCGAGGAATGTCCACAGTCATTCGGGCTTTCATAGTCGAGTGCACTTCCACGTTGTAGTTTCCTGTAAAAATGTCTGTGAAAAATCCCTCGATGTGAAAAATACATGCCGAGCAGTTACTGGTGCGCAGTCCACATGGTTGTTAAATCTGAGCGTTGTGCGCACAGGGCTTGCGTCCGCTTTGAGTCTGCGCGGACCTCCGCAGAGTCCGTTCCACGTACGTTCCGCCCGAGTATGTTCGGGCCTTCACAGACACACATCACATGTGTGGAGATACCTCACTTTCCTCCGCTGTGTCAATGTGATGACGTCATCAAATGACTTGTCGACTCGACTTCGACTTTACTGACAGTTAAGTCGACCTGAAAAAAAATCAAAGTCGTTAATGCCCTAATGTGCACAAAGGTATGCAGCTATGCACGTGAGTGTTAAGTGTCAAGAAGAAGAAACGCAATATTTTTAGAGATGAACAGTGCTGAGAAAACATTACCTACCATGTGTCAAACTGATACTTCTCAAGGATGTTAAGAATGTAAATGAAAGCGTAATTACTAAGATATCTGGCTTGATGAATAGTGGCTGTGTCTTAAGTCATTAGAAAAGAACAAAACCAAACTGGAACTTCTGATTTGTCATGCTTACATGTTAATACAACCGTAGGCTGCACAAAATACCGGCATCCTTCCTCCGTGGGCATTGGAGCTCGACTATCAGTTTATGTGAGAAGACCCACCCAATAAGGCGGTGGCGCAGGACTCGCTAAGGCAGTCGATGCGGCGTCTACGTATATGTCTATGGTCACAAATCACTGGTGCATGTTCACACTTGGCACTCCGGTGTGGAGTGCTAATGGTGATGCGCATGTACGTGTCGTTCCCTCACGAACTGCCGGGAACTGTACGGTGATGCACACCTACAAAATCAGTGGAGAGAGCGGCGCTGGGGAGGACCAATCACATGTTACCAAAATAACAGTAGAGCCAATCGATCGGCAATACGAGGTTAGAGGTGGGACATATGGTAGACACCAATGATTGTCAACCCTTTGTGTACCATATTGAGCGGACGCCAACAGCCAGTGCTCACATTGGTAGGGACAGTACAGAAGGGGCTGAATATTGGTAGGGACATGTCCCGACTGTACCTACCCAATCCTACGCCTATGGCATTGCCACATCACAAGTGTGAGATACCATGGCTGCTTTACAGCATATTATCACTGCTAACCAACAACGTCGCCGTGTGTGAAGCCAAACCATATATGTAAATGCATTTGTGCGTCAGCACTTCAGCCTACTCGACGTGCTGTCAGACCAGGTCTACTAGTTTCTCCACACGTCCGGAGGGCAACCCGGTGCAATTTCGCCCTCAGCCTGGAGTTGCAGTGCCTGGCTGTGCTGCATTTTGATGCAGTGGGGAGCTTCCTGGAGATGGTGGGAGATGGCACTGGCCTCAGCAAGGCGTCTGATTTTTTTTTTTGTTTAAATATAATACATTTCCTCATGATTCTCTTGCCAAGACTACTTCTTATTTAGTTGTAGTCTTGTTTTCATTATGAAAATAGGTCATTAACAAATATTCATCGTCTTAGTTTTTCATTAGAACTATTAGAACACACATACACATGAGCAGCAGGGAATTAGTGCATTAGGTAGCAGCGCTGTGTGCGACTTACGCGCTGATTAAGTGGTAGGTGATCGATTTGTCTGACATCGATTGATTTCGTTTCAGCACCGCGGTAGTGGACAGCTCCTGTTAAGAGCTTCTTAAAAAACGATCTTAAGTAAAATCTTAAATGGATGCAGAAAGTGAAAACAAAGCAATAATTGAAAAAGTTGCCTCTATTGAAAATACATTAAATCTCTGATTCAATTTGAAAGCTATTTCCCAAGCCAAGTTATATATCTGTAATTACCTTGTCCGCTTTCATTCTGTATATATCTTAACAGGAGCTGGCCACTACCACGGTGCTGAAACTAAATCAATCGATGTCAGGCAAATCAATATTTATTTTTCGTCTTGTTTTTATTTTTCTTCCGCCACATTTCAGTGCTTAACTTGTGCCACAGCTTTGAGCACACATAGGGTCTTCATAAAACATATAGATACAAGATTCACAGATTTATATTGTTTAGAATTAATTGGTGACAGAAAAGAACAAATTTCATTCTACAGGGAAACTGTGCATATGACAATAAACACTTTGAAGCATTAGTTAGGGGACAAGAGCCAAGAGTTACAAAGACTCATGTATGTTAAAAGTTACTTACAACTGGTGTATTTACTGTATGTGGGTCCTTTGCCTGTGGAACGAGTAACGTGACAATAACTCCCAACTAACTTATGTTTCTGTTAGGCGTATGTGTTTCACTAACGTTCTTTATGTATTATGAAGAATGTCAGACTGGCCAGTCAGTGGCAGAGTTGGGCCCGGAGTCACAAATAGTGCATTTTGACTGACACAGAACCAACAAGGTGCCAGTTCCCGAACCTAATTAAGTAGGCTACTTACAACGGCATGAAAGACATTAATAACAACCCTACAGTTTAAAAGGAGATCTCGTCAGCTTTATTCAAGTTTACGTTTGTCACTGATCAATGTGGGCATCTAAGAGGAAGTGACAATGGTGGCTCATGGGAATCCAAAACGTTATTGCAAGGAAATGGAAAACTGCAAGGGGACGCAAAAGTATTGCGAGGGAACGCAAAAGTATTGTGAGGGAACTCAAAAAGTATTGCAAGGGGACGCAAAAAGTATTGCGAGGGGATGCAAAAAGTATTGTAAGGGGACGCAAAAGTCTTGCGAGGGGACACAATGTATTGCAAGGAAATGCAAACTATTGCAAGGAGACACAAAAGTATTGCAAGGGAACGCAAAAGTATTGCGAGGGAACGCAAAAGCATTGCGAGGGGACTTGACCTTTAAGGGTCTCCATACCATTCCATTAGTCTACTCAGTTCTGCCTCTAGTTTTTGCTTTATCAATCATTTTGATGCTTTTTAGAATAAGAGGGACTTATGTAAAAAAGATAATCATCATCCAAACAAAATGGGCACACATTTGCTGACAGCAAATTTTGTTTCTTTTATTAATACTCAGTCCTGCTGACTATTCAGTGCATTCCCCTCCAAACAGTGTCTAGATGACTCAAAACAGAATGAGATAACTGCCATTTGTGGTAGAAGACCAACCACTGTGGATAAAGTTCAGCAGCAGTTATTTTCAACTCCTGTCATATTCAACTTAATCAAAATACTGTGCCTTCCATTGTCAGCACAACCCAACCAGTTGCAACCAGCTCTTCTTAGTATGAGATCAAGGGAAAATAAATCTTTCTTATGTAATAACTTTATTCTGTCAAATGACCTTGATCTATTCATAATCACAGAACCCTGGCTGTCACAAGATGTCCCCGTCCCCCTACTTAAAGCCTGTCCTCCTGGTAACTGTTTCTTAAATCAGCTCAGAAAATAAGCCAGGAGTGGTGGGGTTGCCCATAATTACAGAGGAATAATAATTCAGATGCTCGAGCATGGATCTTGGTGTTTTTAGCACTTTCAAAACACTTCCTTTTATAATTAAAGGAAAATCACCATGTTTGTGTTTGATAATATATAGACCGCCTAAATATGTTTCCCCTTTTGTCATGGTAATGGACCTGCATATATATAGCGCCTTTCTAGTCATCTAACCACTCAAAGTGCTTTTTAGAGTAGGAGTCACATTCACACACACATTCATACACTGGTGACCAAGGCTACCATACAAAGTGCCCCTGCTACTCAATTTTTAACAAACTCACACACCAATGGAAGCATTGTGGAGCAATTTGGGGTTCAGTATCAAGGACACTTCGACACTGGAGGAGCTGGGGACTGAACTGTTGATCTTCTGATTGGGGGATGCCTTGTCTGATCAGTTGCTCATTCTTGGTGATAAAAATGTGCATGTCGGTTGATCCTCTGACCAACTGGAAAAGGAGTTTCAAAACCTTTTAGTGTCTTTTAACTTAGCATGTGGTTGGACTAGTCTACAAACACAAAAGGTCATATTGATCGATTATGGTATAGAGAGTCCAGACATCAAATGTGAATATATCTTTTTCTCTGACCACCAGTGTCTTATGTTTAATATTGTGTTATCTAATTATTATTTTTATTTGTCCCCCTGTTCCCAAAAAAAGATCTTAGAGATTTTAGAGCCGCATATTTTGCCTCTTTAATTGAGATAGATCAGTTAAACCCCAGAATACTGCTGACATTGTGGGCCATGTCATGAATCCTCCTATGGGCAAGATTTTAGATACCACCCCCAACAAATGCAGAAAAAGAATTTATTTCCTTCTTCACTAAAAAGATCACAAACATCAGACGTTGCATCTCTCCTCCAGATTCCCCAGTCATAGTCTTCCTGCTCAGTATCTCTCTGTTCATTTGCTCCTATTTCATTAACCTCTCTGGCTGATCTGGTAATCCTGGTAGCCTGTATTTTAGATATTCGCCCTTTAAACTTTTTAAAGGAAGTTTTAAACACAGTTTACCCCTATGTTTTACAAATTTTAAACTGCTCTCTATCAACTGGTTCTGTTTCGGATTTTTTAAGTTTTTTTGAGTTTGGATTTCCGTTTTTTCCTTTACAAACAAAAAACAAATTAGACCGCATGATTCCGTTTTTCGTTTTTGGTTTTAAATTGAGAAACAAAAAACCCATGTGACTCCATGGGTTGTTTCATTCTTCATTCCAAAACGAATAAGGAGAAAAGGAATATTCAATAACGAAAAACGGCTCGGTTTTGATTGGTTTTTCGTTTTTTTGATTCTGACATCAAAAACGGTTTTCTGACATCAAAAATGGGTTTTCTGTTCTTCGTTTTGAAACAAATATAAAAATAACATTTTTTTTCATTTGTCAATTAGAAACAAATTACGAATTATCCAAAGATACCTAGACCCACAAACTTTCAAATATCAGTCTTGTCCTACGTTCATTCTCGCACATGAGATTCTCAGATACATCTTTTCTTGTTGTTCCGAGATCAAGATTCATTCACAAAGATGATAGAGCCTTTGCAATTTTTTATCCTCTTGTATTATAATGATGTGTGGTGTGTTTCTCTGACCTGAGGCCAGTTTGATCTCCAGAGCTGTGCGAATTAGGGCCATCAGAGTGGAGGTGAAATGGACACTGTTGTCATCAGCGATGGGCATGTTCATTTTGACGAGGCGCTGAGGGGAGGAGATGAATGGTGACAGAGAGACTTTAGATCAGTGAATGAGAGCAAACAGCCCCATCAGAACACAAATTCAACCAGAGAAATCAATCTGTGTGCTGCTGTGATCCAACACCCCCCATGGATTCAATGACTTAGCATGAAGTACCTTAAACATGCTCTGCTAATTTTTGTTGAACACATGCAAGTTTGGCCATATTGATATATGTTACTGAGAATAAGTTCAGCACACAAAAAGCCTTCTCTACAAGTACGTACAGAGGAGACAAACTAGACATTCACATTCACTGCTATTGGCTACAATATGCACTATGCTGCAAGTCAAAGTGCACTGGTGCAAGACTGACATTGACTGAAAAAAAAAAAGGTGAGAGTAGGCATGTAACGCATAACCATGAAGGTGTCTGGACAGTCGTAGGAGCTCGACTCTGTGGTTGCCATCCTATCAATTATCAACTTGAAGTTGAAGGGGTTGAGTATGCTCTACATGTACAGTGGCAGCTAGCAATAAAGAGTGTCCATTCCACCAAGCTTGGGCAGCCTTAGCAGTATATATGGGACCAATGACACCACTAAACGCATACAGAACGCTGTGAAATTGTTGTTGTAAGAGTTGAGCTCCCCTGAACACAAAAACATTCACCTACATGTGCTATCGGTGGCAGTGCAGGAAGTAAGAAAGACCAGAGTCAGAATGAGACAGGGATAGAGAGCTGAGGGGCAAATACACACACATACACACACGCACACACACACACACACACACACAATTGCATTTTCATTCACCTACACATGTACACACACACATACAACCACAATCTGCACAATTAGAAAAAACAACAGTAAAAACAGCTTGAAATATCAAAAGTGCAGCAGCTGATTGAGACAGACTGTATATTTTACTTAAAACAAATTTTTCCTTTTACCCTACCAGCCTAATAGAAGAGTGACGGATACGCTACACTGTGTCCACACGGACTTCATATGATCCCATTTACACCTCGTATTAGCATGCAATCCGCAACTGCATTTGTGATCTGATAATGACATCTATTCACAGACCTTTGCATTTACACCTGGTATAATCACCTCGATTCCACTAACATTGTGAGTAGATCTCAACATGATTAGGCAGAGCTGGTGGACTTGCAAAAAATGTGCGAGGCAACGGTTACGTGACAGACCGAGATCAAGGCCATTAAAAAAAAAAAAAAAAAGGCCTTTTTCTAAATGTCACAATAATAACAGAATTTGAACATGTGGGTCCAATAAAAAAGTCTCAAAGAGCTTGAACTGAAAATTTTCATGGGCAGTCTAATGGTTAAATCTATGGTCCCTAAAAGTGGAAGTGAAAAAACTTTTTCTGGCATATGCCAAAAAGTGAGCTTTAATTGGAATGAAAGAGGCACATACGAAGTGGCAACGTCCAGGGCTGAGAAACACTTTAGCATAGAATAGCCAAAAACTGCAGTTCTTTGAATCCCCATAGACCCCCATGTTAAAATGCCCAACTTTACAGCAGAAATAAACATGTTTACAGCCTGGTATAAACGATTTGGTCTCTATAGCTAATTTAAGATAAGATAAGATACACCTTTATTGATCCTACAAATGAGAAATTCCAGTGTTACAGCAGTCAAGTGGAAAGTGTCAGATTAAAGATTTCAAAATTTAAACTTAAAAACTTAAAAACTAGGCATGCAAAATAAAGTACAAAAATACAAGAAACAGCGATAAATAACAACAACAACAATAATATTATTAATAATAATAATAAAAATAATAATAATAATGAGAAGTGGATAAAAATGAGTGGATTAAAGAGAGCACATCTAGTGCAAGTGATTGTATGTGCAAAAAACAGCAAACAGCTTTGGTGTCTATAAAGTGTCCATAGTGTCCATCGTGCAGTCTACTATGAGCAGTGCTGGTTATGTAGCCTGACAGCAGCAGGCAGGAAGGACCTGCGATAGCGTTCCTTCACACACTTTGGGTGAATCAGTCTATTGCTGAAGGAGCTCTCCAGAGCTTTTATCTCCTCCTGCAGAGGATGGGAGTCATTAGACCTCAGAGATGACAGTTTGGCTGACAACCTCCTTTCTCCCACCACCTGCATAGAGAGCATCCCAGGATAGAGCTGGCCTTCTTGATAAGCTTGTTCAGTCTCTTCCTATCTGCAGCCGAGCCGCTGCTGCCCCAGCAGACCACTCCATAAAAGATGGCTGATGCCACCACAGTGTCAAAGAAGGTCTTCAGGAGCGCCCCCTGCACTCCAAAAGACCTGAGCCGCCTCAGAAGGTAGAGTCTGCTTTGGCCCTTCCTGTACAGTGCTGTTATGTGATTAGTCCAGTCCAGTTTATTGTTAAGATGAACACCCAGGTACTTATAAGATGTCACCATCTCAATGTCCTTTCCCTGGATGTTCACCGGTGTTGGGGGGGAGGAGTCTGCGCCTGTGGAAATCCACCATCAGCTCTTTGGTTTTCCCCGCGTTGATCTGAAGGTGGTTCCTCAGGCACCAGTCCACAAAGTCCTGGTTCAGTTCTCTGTACACTCTGTCGTCCCCATCTGTGATGAGGCCGACTATGGCAGAGTCATCAGAGAACTTCTGCAGATGACAGGTGGGGGTGTTGTATGAAAAGTCTGCAGTGTAGAGGGTGAAGAGGAACGGTGCCAGCACCGTCCCCTGCGCCCCGTACTGCAGACAACCAAGTCCGAAACACAATCCTGGGTCCTGACATACTGTGGCCGGTCCGTGAGGTAGTCCAGGATCCAGGTTGTGAGGTGATTAGCCACCCCATGTGCTCCAGCTTGTCCCTCAGAAGTGCAGGCTGTATGGTGTTGAAAGCGCTGGAGAAATCAAAGAACATGATTCTCACAGAGCTTCTGGGCTTCTCCAGGTGGGAAAGAGCTCTATGCAGGAGGAAGATGACGGCATCGTCCACATCGGTTGAGATGTCCGGGGGAGCGGGGGTGGGGGAGGTGTCAAAGCAGTGTGCCAGGAGTGGAGATGGGGGGGATGGTGAAGATGTTGATGAGGGGGGTTGCAGCCGTGATGTCTGGGCTGGGAGAGGGGCAGACCGACCAATTCAGATCATTCACCCACTGCAGGTTGCATCTGGCCCGGCAGTCTGGCTGTTTGTGTCCTGAGATGGTTTTCAGACCTCTCGAGACTCCGCTGACGTCGCTCTGCTGCAGCTGTTCCTCCATCTTCTTTTTATATCCTTCCTTTCCCCGCCTGATGTTTCTCCTTAGCTCCTTCTGCACGGTCTTCAGCTCCTCCTTGGTTCCAGAGTTAAAAGCTCTCCGCTTCTCCTTCAGGAGAGCTTTTATATCTGGAGTAATCCAGGCTTTGGTGTTGGAGAAGCAGTGTACAGTCCTGGTGGGTACGGTGCTTTCCACACAGAAGTTAATGTTATCCGTAATACATGATGTCAGAGTGTCAATGTCCTCCCCGTGGGAATCACTGAGTACCTCCCACAGTGGCCTCGAAGCAGTCTTTCAGGGCCTCCTTGGCCTCCTCAGACCATCTTTTCACAGTGCAGGTGGTTGCTGGTTCTCTCTGCACCAGAGGTCTCTAGACAGGCAAAAGATGAACCAGGTTGTGATCAGCTCTTCCTAGGGGGTGGTAGGGGGGATGAGTGGTATGCCTCCTTGGTGTTGGCATAAAATAAATCCAGTGTTTTATTGTCTCTGGTGTGGCAGGAAACATACTGGGTGAAGGTGGGCAGGGTGGTGGATGGAGAGGTGTGGTTGAAGTCCCCAGAGATCAGAAGGAGGGCCTGAGGGTGCTGTGTTTGCAGCCTACTTGTCACAGAGTGGAGAATGTCACAAGCAGACTCAGCCTTTGCAGACGGGGGGACATACACTGCTACCATAATGACATGAGAAAACTCCCTGGGTAGATAATATGGTCTCATGCCAACAGCCAGCAGCTCAATGTCCCTGCAGCAATGCTGTTCCTTGATAGTGATGTGCTCAGAGTTACACCATCTATCATTCACAAACACAGCCAGCCCCCCTCCTTTCCTCTTACCACTGTCTGCTGTCCTATCGTGTCTGAGCTAGAATCCGTCCAGCGCGGCGATCGTGTCCGGTACGTCTGTATTCAGCCATGTCTCTGTAAACACCAGCACGCTGCTCTGCCGGTACTCCCTCGGATGGCAAGTCAGCACCGAGAGCTTGTCCATCTTGTTGGGGAGCGATCTTACATTACCCATGACGACGGACGGGAGGACGGGTTTGTACCGTCTCATCCGATGTTGGCGCTGCACTCCAGCGTGCCTCTCCTCGGGCCCCACCGCAGTGTGACGCAGCGTCAACAGCTGGTCCCGGGTGTAAACAATGGAGCCATGGCTGGGCGCCAGGTCCCCGCACACAATCATGTCCGTGGAAAAATAGGAGAAAGACCGCTCTAAAGAGAGCAGTCTTTGTCTCCATAACAAAACAGAACATAAGCGCTAGCTGGCTAAGAAAAAAACTTCAAATAATAAAGTTAAATGAAAAGAAATTGAAAAAAGCTCAGCGGTGAGCAGGAGCTGCTGTAACAGATATTTCAACATATGTGACTGTACAGTGGGAAGAATTTTTATATAACTCACCCATTTACGTTTTATAAAAGCTTAAAGGGACATATAATTAAGGGCGGGCCTCTTTGAGTGACAGGCTGTCTGCTGATAGTGTCTACGGCTTCTCAGTCAGATCCACCTCTCGCTCCTCCACAGCTCCACCCTCTGACCCAGCAGTGGCCACTTCTGGCTCCATAACTCATAACACGATGGCAACAGCCAAAGTGCTGACCCCAAGGCTTCAAAACAGGAGTTCACAAACCAATGGGTGATGTCATGGTAGCTACATCCTTTATTGTTACAGTCTATGGCATACACACAATATATACATGAAAGGCATTTGCTGCAAAAAGCTATTTTTCCCTATTGGGATTAATAAAAGGCTTGCCTTAACCTATCTTAATGAGGCGAATGTTACTCAATAATGTAAGAAACTAATCACAGCCAGTGGAAAAGCTTGCTAAGACTGCTGCTAGCTCAACTGCCCCTGTCAGTCATGTGACCCTGGTCACACAGGCCATAGCTGTTCCTCAAGAGTCTCTTGATATGCCACTGGATTAACAATCCTATTATTTTATTTCCTGAGGAAGAAGTAGTCTTGAGTTTTTTGATGTGAACTTTGAGAAGGCAGGAAGAGGTATAATAAGGGGAACTTACTTACAACTTGTTGAGCAAACCATGCTCCTAAGACCTGTGTAGCCTGACTATTGCTATATGTTGATGGTGATAGCATTCTCATGTAGTTTTCCTGATTCAGATGAGATATCCAGAGACAGATCACATGTTAATATCAGGTGGAAATAGGGTCTATTTCTCATTTCTCTTAATCAAAATATAACCACAAAAGAAATAAATACATAAAATAAAAAATCACATTGACATATTTTTGTCAATGCTGTGCAGGACTAACATTCTAACACACAGACAAACACACACACACACGCGTAAGTACACACAAATCGTTCCAACAGTGGATAGACTGAAATGAGATGAGAAAAAGAATGAGAGGGAATGGGCAGCAGAGACAGAACCAGTGACACCACACATACAACATATTACTCCCACAGAAAAAGCAGTAGAAGCCACACATACACACACCCACACACCCACCCACACACACACACACACACACACACACACACACACACACACACTGCTCCACAAAATAAAACCCCTGCTCGGGCTTACCATTTAAAGGAGACAATAATAATAATAATAATAATAATAATAATAATTATTATTATTATTATTATTATTATTATTATCATTATTATCATTATTATTATTATTGTTATATGTCATAAGGGAGCAAATTTCTTCCATAAACATAATATGTTAATTACCATAACTTTAAGTCTGCTTAGTTAAGCTCTATGTCATTAAGAAACAGTAATGACAGTAAGGATGAAGTAGGGGCTTACACCAAAAATATCAGGGAGCTAGCAAAACAAAGAGAAGGAACGAGGGAAAACTGCAAAACACACACTTTGGCTTGTGGTCACGCCAATGGGAGAAAGATTGTTGAGCACAGGGAAGATGGAGGAAGAGGAGGGTCTACCTTGTGGGCGACTCTTGGCGGACATTTCTTTCCCAAACCTAAGGGTGGGGACATGTGGAGCAGCATCTGATACATATCGAGGTACTTGATACGGCCACTTCATAGGGTAGGAAATCAAAAATAAACAAAATGCAAACAGAGAAGGATGGGGAGTTAGAGGAGGAGGAACAAAGGGAAGAAACCAACAAAACAAGAGAATAATGGAAAGGAAAGACAGAAATCTGTTATTAGATTTCCTAGAGTGAGATGTAAGATGGATGTCATCCCCCGCCGTTGAGTCGGGGCACAGGGATGCATTGCTGTGGAGCTCAGGATCCCTGACAGGAAACATGGGATGGTAAATAGTGAGTCTAGTGGGAGAGGGGAGGAGGGGAGAGAAGAAGGGAAGATGGGTTGATCCAACACACAGAATGCTGATGGGAGGGAAGAGAAATGACAGCACTGTAACTGGGATGTCAGCCTTAGCATGCTAGCAAACATCCCACTGGTACTTCAAACAGGGTGCACAGAGACAAAGATTTCAATGCCAGGCAAAGCTTTGGTTAGCATAGCCTGGCTTTCCTTTTGGTGGACATCTTCATAAAAATCATATTACATTCTTCATAAGGCTTTTGATCTAATCTTTTAAAGATCTGTATGTCAAGTCAAATAAATTTTTACTTTTACTAGGCCAGTATTATAAAATCACAAATTTGCCTCAAGGCTTTACAATCTGTACAGCATACCGTCCTATCCTTAGACACTCAAATAATAACTAATACAAATGGGATGTAAATTGTGTCTGCTATCCAAAAATTACAGACAGGGAAAGTAAGGATGGCAGGCAGCATGTTGACAATGCCGTGGCTTTGAAAGCTTTGTTTCCACTCCGGCATCATCAACCAAAGCCAGTTTGGAGGGGTGTATGCTAGTGTAAAGGCGATTTCATTGGTGCACAGCCATTCAGTTAAAGGTCTTTTGGCATAGAAGTACACAAAGCACCCTAGTGACAGAAATGTCTGATATTTGCAAACCTTGTATGCTACCCTATTAGGGCAGTTCTTCCCTAAGCCAAGGGGGGGTGAGATAACGCGTAACAAATTGTACATATCCTTATAGGAAATCCGTCCACTGTGGAAAAGAACAAGCACATAAATAAACAAAAGTTCAAGACAGCTTGAAATAACACAATTATCATTAGTGGGCTGACTGCGTACAACAACCAATAGGAACAAGGGTTGTGCATAAGGCCTCACTTAGTCACCTTATTCACAAACAGGGAAGAGAGGAGCAGAGTTTCCCCCACTTTACTTTGTATGCTACTCTCTGAGGCCCAGCGGGAGGTGTGAACATACCATGCAGCTGGGTCGTAGTCGGCCCAAACCCGGATGAACTCATCGAGGTGATGAGGCCCCAGGATGGAGGAGTCTCTGGTCAGGTACTCAAAGTTATCCATTATGACTGCTACAAACAGGTTCAGCATCTGGAACAGAGTTTATGCCTGTGATTTAGCCCAGTCACAGCAACATTTAAACAGTCATTTGGAATGTATTAATTCATCTCAGAGCAAATCTGCATTAATCTTTTGTGTCAAGTTCGACTTGGTGATTTCCAAGTTGTGCTGCTAAACAATGGCAACCATCTTTAAAATGCTGACTTTTGAGGGAACAGAGAGCTGTAGGACCCACAGCTAGAGACTTATATTTTAGCATTTTAGCTAGGTTGTACCATCCACTGGTATAACATCTTGTTCTGTCTGAGTATACAGTAAACCACTTCCCAAAAGAGGCATGGCTTAAAAAAAAGACATGATGAGACAAATATGTAATTTAAATAAACTGAATAAACTAGCAATTAAGCTCCAGTAATCCAGTTAGCTCCTGTTGACCTGCAAACATAGAGCAACTTTTCTGACACTGAGACTGAAGTTATTTTGGGTGAAATGGAGTTGAGAAAAATACTTCATTTTATTTTATTTTACATATATTTCATTATTTTATTATTAGTGCTGTGACAGGGACAGGAAAATCAAAGGCCTGGAAGGAGGTAACACGTGCTGGTAACTCCATGTCCTCTGTTGTAAGAATGACTCAAGAAGTTTAACAAATATGGTTCAATATGAAATTTGATGCCAAAATGCTCAAGTACACACAAAAAACACAAGAGCTATGGGAGGAGGCTCTTCCTTGTCACAGCTGCAGATGAGCGCATTGCTTGCATCATCAGAGAGACCTCTCTGTCAGGATTTATTTCTCATGGAGACAACAACATGCCTCCACGGGAGCAGTTGATAGGAAGTGTTTGGTCAGTAAATGGGTCTCACAGTCTCGCCACTCAAACAGAAGATAAATTTGTGAGGTTTTCTCTCTTGATTATATCAGGTGGGAAGGAGGTGTTAGAAATGTAGAAAACACATGTATTAAGTTAATTAAATAATGCATTCACATTTAAAAAAAAATCTACCAACTGTCAACTGATTTGGCTAAATATGTTACATTTTTAATTTTTGTGATGTTTAACTTACACGCTTCAAAGGCGAATTAAAATTGTATTTTCTAATAATGACACTGGGAATTTTTTTTAAAAGATATTTTTTGGGCATTTTAGCCTTTAATTGACAGGACAGACAAGAGCGAAAGGGGGAGAGAGAGAGAGAGAGAGAGAGAGAGAGCGACATGCAGCAGAGGGCCACGGGCCGGAGTCGAACCTGGGTCGCTGCGGCAACAGCCTTGTATATGGGGCACGTGCTCTAACCACTAAGTCACCGACGCCCTGACATTAGGAATTCTGAGTTTGAGTTTGTCAGTATCAAGTGTTCAACAACCTGGGCTTTTCTGCAAAGCCAACGTGTCACATCTGACAGAATAAATCAGGCCAACAGTTAGAGTGGCTACACGACAGTAGTGCTGACCAGGAAGGAGCAGAGGAAGATAAAGGAGACAAAGTAGAAGTAGGCGAAATCACTGCCACATTCTTTCCCATGGGACCCTGATCGCTCGTCACAGGCTCGATGACTCAAACACGATAACATGATCTCATGCCAGGCCTCGCCAGTTGCACTCCTGATGCACAGAAAATCATAGACAAACAGAGAGGAGACATAAAGGACTGGCAACATTTTGCAGGTCCTTGGTTAAGCTTTAACAACATTAAACAGACATGGTTGTACTCTGTGCTGCTTTCTAAAGTGCGGGGAAAATTTAACTACTTCTGACTGACTTGCAGAGAAAATCAGATAATGTAGACTCAACAGAGGTTGGCTTTGTGGGAAAGTGTGCTTGATGCAAAATAAATTTGTTTGGCAAATTTTTTATGTTGCTTTAACAATGTCTTACTTAAAGCCCCTTAAAACTTTCATATTTTAGATATTTCTCTATAATATTAAATATTCATGATTACATAAGCAACAATCAATGTTAAAGTTGGAGAAAAGAAACAGTCACAGGCATACATAATAAAATCCCATACATGTACGTCTCAAAGATATATATTATCTTCTTTAACCTGAAAAGCAGCATGAGAGCTTGGAGAAAAGTGCGAAAGTTGTTGTGGTGATTGATCGCTGTGTCCTCATTCAGCTCAATGTTGCCAAACACCTACATCAGAGACACATTGACGGAAAAGGATTTGTCTTGGCAAAATAATGTTTTTCACATTCAGGCCACAACAACTAAACCACCATATTAATATCACAGCCTCTGTGACGACAGCAGAGTAGCATCACCCACCTGCATCCCAATAATTGCATAAATGAAGAACAGCATAGCAATCAGTAGGCAAACATAAGGCAGGGCCTAAGGGACAGGGAAGAGAAAAAACAAATGTATTTACTTCTTGATAACCACACACATATTACCATGAACTAGCAAGACCCAAAGGCTTGCATGTTGAGATGCTTGAGTGATGAGGCACCCTGAGCAGGAAATGATCTGGCACCCCTCTAGTTACCAGTCCACACTCTGTACTATTTGGTCTGGCAGCCGTCCCACAACTTACTGTGTGTGGGTGTGTGAAATGCACATTTCTGAGCATGTGATAATGTGTGTAAGCACCTTGAAGGACTGGACGAAGGTCCACAGCAGGATGCGGATGGTGTAGCCCTGTCTTAGCAGCTTGATGAGCCGAGCGGCTCTGAACAGCCTCAGGAAGCTCAGGTTCAGCAGCCTGTCCTGTTAGACACAGACGAGGCACCAAGACCTTACCAACCAAATACTCTTATCATCCACTGATAAACACATCCTTATCAGCGTGGAATTATTAATTCAAAAGTTACCTCAGCTGGTTACATGTCATAGTGGTGACATGCTGACCCCCTTTAACTAGTATGCTTGAGAAAAATCATACAAGACCCAGGTGGAAAAACATTTAGGATGCATCAAAGATTCAATCACCAAACTCAGATGAATGTGGTTTGTTTCTGAAAACAAACAAACAGACAAACAAACAAAAAAAAAAAAGTCCAATGTGTTGATGTTTTAATCACTTATACATTTAGTGATGTCCTTGTTCCCAGTTTATTTCTGCATTTGTAAATTTTGTGTAATATTTACATCAGAACTGTAATTCTATATGAAGTTGGGTCCTGGGTTTTGGCATAAAGACAACATTCTCAGTATACCCATCCTGATTCCAGCAGCTGATAAAAATCAGAATCATGTCTCATATGAGAGAGAATGCAATAAAGTAAACTGGCCTAATCCAAACGAATGCATCTGCAGCTGACATGCCTGAGTGCATCAAAGACACACACATTAATGGGCACTAGGGTCACAATTTGTTTGAATCTTTCATCGTTTTTTATAACATATTAAGTTAATGACAGTTTGTCATTGTATGTCCATGTATGTATTGGGCCAGACCGGGCTGGGCTCGGGCAGAGAATCTAAGCTCTAGCACTAATGGAGCGGAACGTATGTTGCGTTCAGGCATTGTCAGGTAAATAACAAATTTCCGCGGAGGACGTCCACAAGCCCTGTGTGCACAGACTCCACTCCGCGCACCAATGTCACTCAAAAGACTGCTCGACATGTATTTTCACATCAGCATGACAGAAATGTGCAAGAATTGGTGGTAATGTAGTGTTTCACTGTGTTTTATTGGAAACTACAACGCGGAAGTGCGCTCAACGCTCCGCTTATAGTGCGCCCGAGTCTGTGAGCACCTTAGATTAAAACTCTCGGCGCACACTGCAACACAATCAAACAGATGCGCAACTCAGAGGATCAGAAGTGTCTCTGACACCAGACTCAGAGCGGCTCTGAGTGCGCTTGGGGCTCGTTGACGGTGTTAGTGTTACGTTTAAGGCCTCCCCCAAAAAAACGAAGAAAAAAAAAGCGTCGAAGGTTCGAATTTTTTTTTTCACAATCGAATCCCGTGCCATCGAACGAAGCTTCGAAGCTTCGAATTTTTTGGGTCAGCCCTAGTTGTGGTCAGTGAGTCAATAGATAGTTTATTTCATTGAGCTGACAGTTCCATAGGAAGACTCAGTGGAAGAAGCTTATGAAAGAGAAAAGCTTAGATATGCAGACTTAGGAGCAGAAGCTCAGCAGCAAGGATGGAAAACTAGGATTTGTCCAGTGGAAGTGGGGTGGGGGGAACTTGGAGTGTGGGGACAGAGTTTGAGGAAGACAGTGAAGGAAATGCCAGATGAAGCAGCTAGCCAGTGGATCTATAAGAGAAGAAATAATGTCAGTTGGGGCCAACAGGGGGAACTACGAAGCACGGTACATAACTCCTTGAGATCAAGTGGAGAGATCCACCAATCAGTCCTCTCAGGAGAAAATCCAGGAAGAGGAAGGTTATTCAAATGTGGGAGTGGCCTATTTGAATCTCTTTTGTTTGAGACCATGCTGCAAGGTGAGTGTGTTTGCTGATCCTGTAAGTTTATTTATCTCCTTTAACTTTAGTTTATATTGAAGTTATGCTATGTAGCGTGTGAAATAGAGTATGGTGAATGTGCTAGGAAAGGTAGTATCAGCACTGTCGCTACCTGGAGCTTGCATGTATGGAGCTTGGTTTTGTTGAAGGTGGCAGTGCTGTTTGGGCTGAGAAAGCCATGTGTAAGTAAGGTAAAGGAGGTTGTTGGCTTGGAGCGGGGAGCAGTGAGACCTGGCAATGGGGGAGTGTCTCTGGGACGCCAGAGATCACTGTCTAGTAGGCTTGGGCGATTGGACGAATATATTGCCAATCGCCCATCGGCCAAGTCAATCACAGTTGGTTTCATTTGTGGCAATTTTTTGGGCGATTTTTGTCATTTTATTTTGCTAAATGAATGGTCTGTCTCCACAGAATTCAACTCGGTACATATAGTCCATAATTACTATGTAGAGCACAATTCAAAGTGTGTGCGTATTGGAACCATTTTTTTGCTGCATTCATGTGGTGTCGGGAGATCCGAGTTGCTGAGTTGTTTTTCTGACATGAGGTGGCGTTCATGTGAATTATCTCATTCTGAAAGTCATTTTTAGATTCTTTTCGACATCATGGGCTGACGGTGGCCAGTTGGAAATTTTTAACATATCGCCCAACCCTACTGTCTAGCCTCCTGGAGGTGTCGTGGGACCAACTAGGCGAAACACTGGTGAAAGGAGGTTCCCACCCGACGAACTCAAAGACATGTTAGTTATCACTACTCACTGGTCTGTATAGTTAAGCCTTGCCATAATCATAGGGCTTAGGAGGTTATTCACTGACTGCTGATCATTTCTCTAGAGCACAAACTTCTTGTGTTTATTTTAATTGTGATGCACTGATTATGAATACAGTCAAAGGCGGTCCTGGCTAGTTTTACACCCTGGGCGAACCATCCCTCGGCACAGAGAAATGTGAACGGCTCGTTTCTCCTCTGACACGCCACATACCTGTGTGCCGCCACTGCTCAGTTGTCCAGGTACTTTTGGGCAGTCATGACACCATCGAAAGAAGAAATTACTGGACTTGGAGTCTGACTTCTTTGTTGCTGGTAAGCCGTTATCTTGTGCCGCAGAGCACTATGAGCCTCCGCCGTATTCCTGTCTGTGACCCCCATTCAACCCACAACCGCCAGGATTTGCCGTTCCTTTCTGCTGCTGGTTGAAACGTGATAATAGGGATGCCCCAGCGCCCACTCCACTAACTTGACATGGAGATGAGTGGTAGTTCAGAAAACTGGCGAGTTTTTTTTTTTTTTTTTGGAGAGCGCTCGTGCACCCTCACATAGATTGTGCCCTGGGCAGTCGCCAACATTACCCATAGCAAAAACCGTCCCTGAATACAGTCCATCTGATGCTTGTTTTGTTTCTGGTTTTCGCCATTTCATCACAACTACAAATGCAACTGTAGCCAGTATCTTACTATCACTACTCTCATTCATATTTTAAGAGGCTGCAACTTAGATTCAGCCACAAAATAAGCCTTAAAAGCTGAAAATCAGAACAGATGTACATAGAGTTGTTGCATAGAGATGATACACTGTCTCATCTAGTTGCATTGGCGTGAACCGGCAGGTTTTTACAAAATTACAGAATGGAGCATTGAAAGTAGTTGCCTGTTTTTTAGATTAAATGTAATATTCCTGTTTGGTACTACTACCCCTCCACTGTAGCACAGCAAGGAAACACCGTGGCAGCACAAAGAGGGAAATTTACATAAAAAATACAGACCTATCCTTTAATCTGAAACAGAACAGAGAGTGCATAATAATCATGCATTGAAACTACAGTTCACAGAAAAGCACATCTGCTGCTCTCGTGTGTTTAAACAGACACACATACATGTACAGCATGAAGCAAGCGTTTCATCTACTCTTGGTTAAGTCATCAACCTGTAAACAGTGCTTTGTTATAAAGAAAATCTGTAGACTGATGTAGCTTTATCATTATTTAGATTAGTCACTAGAGGTTGCTATGACCACTAGGATTCACACACAAGGGTTTCTGAGTAGCATAGTAGGTGTGTAAAAGAGCTAAGACATACACATCCGAGAACCTGCATGCTGGTCTGTTTGTGATAGACTGTGCTAATGTTCAGTACATGGTCAAGTTCAAGAACATGAGTCAGTAAACATCATGACAGAAGTGACCCTTTTTCGTCCAGTTGACTGAGAGAAGGAGTAGTTTGGAGCAGCGGCATGGCCAAGTTTTACATGCCTGAATCTTTTTACTTCACCTAGCCGCCTGCATGGCTGGACTAGAGACAGTGCTTCTGACGCTACCAGATAGCAACAAAGCTTGACAAGTTAACAAACTACTGTATGCCAGGGATGGATTGGCCATCGGGAGAATTTTTTTTCTTTTTTTTTCTTTTCTTTTCTTTTTTTAAAATTTATTTTGGTTTTTGGCTGATCGGAGCAGAGAGATGATGGGCCCACTGGTTTGTCTCTCATCTAAACACTGGCCAATCATGGCCCGCCCCGATCCTACTAGTCCCCACCCCCCAAACAACATCTTGCATGAGAGAGGAGATAACGAGCGATGAAGAAAAGTGAGAAGGAAGCTACATGCACAAATGGAGCAGACTAATATAAAGCGCAAAGGGGGGACAAAGAAGGTAAGAGATAAAAAGATTAAATCTCTACAGGTGGAGGCCGCCAAGTGTATGAAAATTACACATTTGTTTGCGGGGGCCGGGGCTAGCAGTGGTGGTGCATGTGCATCTGCTAGTGATAGTGTGCAATAGGTGCGCCATCAGGACAGTGATGATGGAGGAGAGGAATAGAGTGAGGCCAGAGATCCCACCGAGGCAGAGAGACAGGATGGCAGGGAACAGGAGGAGGCTCACACTGTAGGAGAGGGAGGCATGCCAGGTGATGGAGGTGAAGTGGTAAGCAGCACCATAGGGAGTGTATGTCTGACTATTTGAACTTGACACAATAAATAACAAATGACAATTAACAAATGCTGTTTTTTTCTGCTAGCTAGCTTATTAGCTGTTTGCAAACTGAACTCTAGCTGACTGCATTGTAAGAGATTCTAGTTCCTAGAAGATTGTCAAACCTCTACACACCCCTGTGATCTTTATAAGAAAGTAGGATGGTCCTCCCTCAGTGTAAGGAGGGCCCAACATCACATATTGTTTGTATATAAGTCTCTGCACTCTACTCCAATTTAAAACCAGCTAATATGTGGTCAGAGCAAATTAACATTAGAAGTCCCACATGTAAATACTGAACTAGGAAAAATATAATTTAGGTTTGAAGCACACACACAAATGGAATAATCTACAAAACTCCCTACAACTCCAATTCCTTTTTATCATGTAACAAATTAAAAACCATAATAATAGACATATAAAGATGAATGTAACATAATGTTTTTAAATGTGTCTTGAGTGGGGCTGGTATGTTCATGCATTAAAGGGGGGTATATAGGTGATGTGATGGTGATTGTAGTGGGCTGGGCTGGGCAAAAGTCCAGGGCTGATTTTATTTCTCAGTCCAGCCCTGCTGTATGCTATGGGCAAAGAGGCAAAGCAGATAATCAGCACCTTCACATTCCCAGTAGATTTTGAGGATTATTACGAGGACATAATTAAGAAGTTTGATGAACATTTTGTCCCCAAGCGGAATACTATACACAAGCGTGCATCTTTTCACAGATGCCTACAGTGACTTGGGGAGATTGTTGAGGCTTTTGTGAGACATCTTCATGAATTGGCAGAACATTGTGATTTTGGAGCAACTAAGGATAAACATTGTCATTGGAATCACAGACAGCGACGTATTTCAGAAACTGCAACTGGACCTGGATTTAACATTGGAAAAGGCCATTGACTGCCACTCTGAGCTCATTAAAGTGCAAAATGCCAGATCTGCTGAAAGTGAAGTAAGTGCAGTTACACATAAAAACAACTCAAACCGTTTGAGAAAAGACATGCTAAAATTAAAGGCAATAAACAATTTAAAGGAGCATCAAAGGCAACACATGAAAAAAATTGTTCCAGGTACGGGAGACTGCATGAGTTTGGAGCATGTCCTGCAATAGGAAAATGCTGCCATACAGTAGGAGCCACTCAAAAGTTCCCATTTCCATGAATGAACCTCAGCAGGTCCGTGGCAGATCCGTGACGGCTCCGTGCAAGCCTGCCGCCCGCTCTGTGGAGTTAATTTAATCACCCGCGATGACGTAGGCAATGCAGCCTTGACTTGTAACGCCCCTAGAGACCTGTGTGAAAACCAGTTGCAATGCTTCATTTGTCCACGGGGAGCAGCAGTGATTATCTCCAAAATACTGTAATATCTGCAGATTTGGGAAAGACGGCTTATCAGCTGGTCCATGGCTCCACGGAGCCACTATTTAGCCTAGTAGCATTTTATGACTAGGTCTAATTACAACTACTCTATGCAACCCATATTTTTTAAAATAATATTACCATGTGAAAAGCCAAGAGGACACTCTCTTTTCATCTTTAAAAACCTATACTTGTCCCTGTGTTTCCCGTTAATTAGGCTACCCCAGTATAATTCCATCTCATTTACCGTGCTTTGTGTGACTTTTTTCACCATGTTATCATGATTCAAACGGAGGTATTTGGAGAAGATTCAAGAAATAAATAACATTGATCCGTAGGCTACGAGCTACCCGCAGCTGGAGCAGGGAGACGCGTTGCCACCCTGCACCTACATGCAGTTGGTTCACTAGGCTACTTAGTTTTCGGCATTAGTTACTATACAGGAATTTAAAAGCCTGAAATCACTGGACAGTCCCACTAAGACATGGCATAATGGTTATGTGTGTTCTGTGCGTAAAAGGCAGCCGTGGACCACTTTGCCACGATGACACACACACACTCACTCACGAGGTGAAACAACCTGATCTCACAGAAATACGTGAAATGACCACGACCTCTTAACACCGCATTCCGTGGTGGCAGCACGTAATGAGTTAAAATTACGCCATAAAATAAAATAAATGTATTTTGCCAGCAGATAGCGTAGGGCTTTAAGAGCATTGTGCTGTGGGCGGATGGGGCGCGTTCCACTACTGTTTTGTAGCTGCTGTCTGCCCTCTGTGGGCTTCATTCCATTTCAGATTGCTGTCCGTCTGCTGTAACCAAATCCAAACGTCACTAATTAATAAGTAAATAAAGAAGAAAAAAATAAGGCTGAGCACGGAAGAACCAGAGAGGAAACACCATCACATGGAGCCGTCCGCCCCCGGCAACCCAGCCACCCTCCACTCCACCAAGGGAAAGCAGACCCCAAGCCAGCGCCACAGAACCAGCGGCCGCTGCCCCTGGCGCACACGGCTCCCACTGAGGGAACACTGGAGTTAAGAACTTAACTATAATAAATGACATAAAATATTAAGATGTAGGCCTAACATAAAATAAATTTGTTATTAAATAAATTAAAACATAAAGCCTACAGTAGATGAAAGTAGAACGAATGTTAGAATGTTAGAAGTAGAATGTTAAAAGTAAATACAATAATAGGCTAAATAGTATCCAAGCAATAATAAAGTGTCTTAACAATAATAAATTGTATCTAAGTTATCTATTAGGCTGCCATTCCACTCTGTAAATAGATTTTAAAATTTCAATATAATTTTAAAATTATTTTTGCTTATTTCATTATTGTTATTATTGGTTTTCTTTTTAGTAGTATTGTATTGTCTGAGGATGACTCATTTTAGTAATTATCTACAGTAAAAAAGAAACAAACAAGCAAAGAAGCAAACCAAAATCATTTTATACACTGGGCCTTCAGAGTCCTTGCTGAAACTACATCTGGCATGGCTTGTGTCCAAAAAAATGAAAAAAATCAAAACTTTGTCGTAGAGCTAACCAAATACATCATTGGAAAGGTGTCAACCTGGAGAGTAACATATGTCAGTATGATGATTCTACACGGCTCCAGCTTTGAGCCATTGACCATTGAACCTTGACCTCAGTGCATGTTTGTTTTTATAACTCAGCAACAAAAGGGGGTACAGACATGGGACCAACTGTTATAGAGAGCTCTTGACCTCAACTATCATGTCAGTGTAGTCAGCAACTGGGGGTGCTGTCAGATATGGGTAAAATATGGATAAAATTAATTTTCACCCATTTAGAAATTAGATATTTAAAATCTGATTACACACGTGTGTTTACCATCCCCTTAAAGTCCACAGTGTACTCTCAATTCAGCATTTACAACTTCCAAATCTCGGAAAAACACATATTTTTAAAAAAAAACTACAATTCCCTGGGACCGCGCCATGCAGTTTGATACACATCAGCAACATAGTAGTGGTAGTCATAGTCATAGTTTTTCTGATTTGCAAAGTAGGGCTCTAAATAGGGTTGTAAAAAGCTAGATCTACTGAATATATCTAATATCTAGTAGTCAAACTAGTTATTACAATGCACCTAGATGAACTATGTTAAGAAAAAGTACAGATGTCGGCTAATTTTCGATATTTTAGCTAATATGCTCAGCATTTTTGGGACGGTAGGTGTGTGTGGCTTGTAAAAAAGGGTCATAAAAAGATACATCTACTGAATAGGCTATATCTAATATCTAGTAAAGCCGAACTAGTTATTACACTGCACCTAGATGAACTACGTTACGAAAAAAGCAAGGATGTTGGCAAATTTCAGATATTTTCGATAGTACTCTAAAAATGGCGTTTTTGGGATGGTAGGTTTTTTGCGGCTTGTTGTAAAATAGTCATAAAAATAGATCTACTGATTATATCAAATGTCTAGTAAAGATGAACTATCATGTTATTATTATTATTATTATGGTGGGAAATTATAACAGAGGAATATATTTGCCGTTTTAATATCAAGAACACTTTCTTTTTGTGTGTGTATACAGGACATTGTTGAATCAGGGAATTTGTGTGTCCACCACGAAAAAGGATCCTAATTGACTTTACGTTGGCATTGTGTCCGTGGTACCGGCACGTAGTTTCAACTCATTGCGTGCTGTCACCATGGAATGCGATGTTAAGAGGTCGTGGTCATTTCACGTATTTCTGTGAGATCAGGTCGAGGTTAAAACAATACCAGGCATTGCAGTGTGTCACGGCTGGTAAAAATGTTATTTAATAAGTTCACCAGCAATTTGTCTTTGTAGAGAGAGTGTCCCTGGTACTCTGGATAATCCACATACCTCACTGTCAAGACTTTTTCTCATAGGGACTTCAGCTGAAAGCAGTTAAGGAAAACTAATAACACCGGGTCACTGTTTCTGAAAATATGTGTTGCTTTTGAATCTGTTAAATCTGTTAAATGTAAATGCCTTCCACCGTATTGGAGGGTGGATGCATCAATATCAGATATCTCAAATAAATCCAAAATGATCCGCATGGCGAGTCAGACGCAATCTGACAGGAAAAGAAGGCTGCTCATCGGTCCCGTGCGCCACTGTATGCAGGACGCATGGATTTCATGAGAGGAGCAAAAGGATCCACGGTATAATTAATTTTAAAATAAGTTTTACCACAAAGTATGACTTTCTTGACCTTAACATTTATGTTTTAAATTCATTAACGACATATTTAGATTTCATGTCACAACTCAAACGGCAACAAAAGATAATATTTCTCTCCTCATTCACTGCCATTCATATTTTTTCCGATCTAAGGTCCCATGAGCTTCACCGGAAAGGGGCGTGACTTCGGCACTCTATACAGAGGGAACTTGTTTAGATGAGTCACAATGTAGCAACGATTGAGTGTTCAATTGCTCACTCAAAATGCCTGTAATGCCATGTGTGAGCACACCTGTTGAAACAATAGGGGTAACTTGGCTTGCATTGTTCAAAAATTCCAGTGATTAAAAGGTTACCTCCTCTTCTTTCATTATCTTTGGTGGTTTATGCAAACTGTTTTTACCTCCATTTGCAATCCTTTTCATCCAACATAAAAATTAATTCATTGAATTCCTGCTGTATGTTAGTGTGTCAGCTTTTTATCCATGAAAGCCAGGGACACTTGTCTCCAGCACACAAGAATTCAAGAATTCAAGAATTTCTCGTCACATTGCTTCAAAAATTAAATGTGTTTATTTTACAATATCAGAATAATTAAGTTAAAAAAGCTACGAAACGAAAAATCATCAAAAAACCCCATATAGCCTTAAAACAATGTATATGTATATAGACAGACGTGCATTATAAGTCGTAATAACCCAGTACGCAAACACAAACAAAAGGTTAGGGCATAGTTATGCTAAATCACTGGCGTTGGAGGGGGGAGGGAAGCTCACAGCGTGCACATTCCGGCAGCCGACATGAGCCGACAACATTCAATACGTGTAGCTAAACCAGAGGGGATCCTACCTGTTAGCGTAGTGTGCGGCTGAATGTGCATTATCCCTTTCAATTACACATCAATTACACAGCCTGCCGGAGAGCATCGGCACTGCAGAGACTGTTGATGTTTTTTAAAAGGAGGCTCAAGACTCACCTTTTTAATTTAGCTTTTAACTGATTTCTTTTACTCTTTTAATTCTAATATGTTATTTTTACTTTCTAATGCTTTTAAATGATTTATTTTTAAATCTTTATGCATTTTAGTTCCTAAATCTTCATTTATTTATTATTTATTATTATTAATATTATTTTAATCTTTAAATCTTTAATTTTTCCTAAACTATACGCTTCCACGTTTGATAAACTGAATGACTGCAGGCTGTTTTTTGTGAGAGAGGCCCCATCTCATGGCGATACCCTGCAACTGAACGAGTGGGCGTGTCTAGGCTCAAAATAGGAGAGGGAGGGGGGTAGAGCCAGCACGGCAGCTGGCTGGCAACCTGCTGGAACTTGGCTGGGATTTGGCTGGGATTCAACAGGCAGTCGGCTGACAGCTGGCTGGGGAGGGAAACTTTTGAGTGGCTCCTACTGTAGCTGTAATAAGACTGGACACTTTGAAAAAATGTGCAAAACTAAGATTGTCAGAGTAGCGAAAGCTACAGACACTGATAGTGTTGAGGGCAATGAGTGTTTCCTTGGAGCCGTATAAGAGGACAGTGATTGTGACGAGGATAAATGGAATGACAATCTGCAGATTAATGGTGCTGCTGTACAATTCATAATCAACATTGATGCAGATGTTACAGTAACATCAGAACAGACATACTTGAGGCTGCCCCAGCGTCCTCTCCTCAGGAAAGCTAAAGCAACTTACACAAATCCAGATGGAAAGCTTATTTGCAAAGGCAAATTTTTGACTTACTGTGAGAGACATGAAGAGGCATACACATTCTGGGTATATGTGATGATGGGCCCATTTACCACTAACCTGCTTGGATGAAAAGCAGCAATAAAAATAAGGCTTGTTTGCAGAGTGGATAGGCTGGAGTCATTTGGCAATGTTTTTGGAGACACTGGACTATAGAACTGTGATCTCTCATTTAAAACAAACCTCATGGACTGCATTTTTTTCATCTGTGTTGTATTGCGAAAATTAGGCCTATCCTGACCCGAAAAGATGCAGAAAAATTGGTCCATGCTTTTGTTACTTCAAGGCTGGATTACTGTAACTCCCTATTATCAGGTAGCTCTAGTAAGTCATTAAAAACTCTCCAGCTAATTCAGAATGCAGCAGCACGTGTACTAACAGGAACTAAGAAACAAGATCATATTTCTCCTGTTTTAGCTTCTCTGCACTGGCTCCCTGTAAAATCCAGAATTGAATTTAAAATCCTACTGTTAACTTATAACACTCTAAATGGTCAAGCTCCGCCATATCTTAGAGAGCTTGTAATGCCATATTATCCCACCAGAACTCTGCGGTTGCAGAATGCAGGGTTACTCGTGGTCCCTAAAGTCTCCAAAAGTAGATCAAGAGCCAGAGCCTTCAGTTATCAGGCTCCTCTCCTGTGGAATCATGTTCCTGTTGTGGTCCGGGAAGACTTTCTTCTTTGATAAAGCTTATAGTTGGGGCTGGCTCAGGCTTGCCTTGTACCAGCCCCTAGTTAGACTGACTTAGGCCTAGTCTGCCGGAGGACCCCCTATAATACACCGGGCACCTTCTCTCTCTCTCTCCTGCTCTTTCTCTCTCTCTCTCTCTCTCTCTCTCTCTCTCTCTCTCTCTCTCTCTCTCTCTCGTGTTCTATTACTGCATCTTGCTAACTCGGCCATTCTGGATGTCACTAACTCGGCTTTTTCTCCGGAGCCTTTGTGCTCCACTGTCAATCAGGTTAACTTGTATTGCAGCGGTGCCTGGATGGTGTGACGTGTGTGATTGTGCTGCTGCCGTGGTCCTGCCAGATGCCTCCTGCTGCTGCTGTTATCATTAGCCATACTTCTGCTGTTATTATACACATACAATTATTGTCACACATGTATACTATCAGATATTAATATATTATTATTAATCATAATATTATTACTTTCATTAAAGAGGCAACAGATAGGATTCTTTTTTTTTTTTTAGCTTGGCGTCACCTAGCATCAGCAGTGTTGCTCGCACTGTAGCAAAGACCAAATTGACCATGGGGATCAGAGATAATCAATAAAATGTAGGCTGTAAAGCCACCGGTATACCTCTATGTATATGTAGAATTAGCAGGTGTGTGGACACTATACTAAATAAATGAGTAGAGACCGAGCAACAATCATCAAATTTATCTGAAGAAAAAAACAAATAGTAATGCAAATAATTATAGCAGATTGCACAGTACCAGTACAAACAACTCACAGTAAATTATACCAATATGCACAATATCAGTACAAACAACAGTAGACATGTAAGGGATAATATATAGTGAGCCAGTATAAAATAACCCCGACAGGGGAATGGAACCCTGATGCACAGCGGAATTATTTTTCAACAGTCACCAGCTCACTGCACATTATCCCGCTTAGAACATAGCTTACTACTAAAACATTAAAATGTTATAACTGGCATCAATATTATTAAACTGCAGGCAGAGTGTGTTGACAGAGGAGAGGCGTTCACCAGACAAACAGGAGTGGAGGAGAGGATTTTACTCCACTTCTCTCGGTTGGAGAGGCTGGGTGCCCAGTAGCTGCTGCGGCGGCAGGGGGGTGGGGGTAATCACTGTTCGAAGGCTGCCGTAGAATGGCAACGAGGATGTCAACAGACCAACACTCGCTACCTGGTCCCTGGTCGCGGCGATTTGTGATGCTGGCCAGCTAGGAATGAACTAGCAGCTAGTACAGTACAGTCCTCTCTCAGCTAGCTAACATTTAGCCATGTTACTTACTGATCCATTAGAAATAAAGCTAGCTGGACATCGGTTCTAAAGCCTCTTCGGTCACGGAGCTCCCTCCATCTCTTGAACGCCTGACTGAGATTTACTTGTTTTTCCTCTTCTTTTATCACTCTCCTTTTTTTGCATCCTCGCCTCCTCAGACAGAGGAGCTTGTTTTCTTTTGGGAGGCCATTTTTCACTTATCTCAAATCTGTCCGTCTGCCATTGTGCTCCTGACTCAACTATCTCATGCCCCGGCCAGTTCCTCATAAAGAAAAGCTCCAGTCCCTGATTAGCTGACCGACCACATTGGCAATACATGACGCATTTCCTGCTGTAAAGCAGATTTTTTCAGCGAAAATTCGTCCCCGGTGGCAGAAGCTCATTGCAAAGATTGCAAAGCCATTTAGTAACCTATGTAAATGCTGATAGTCTGATTTTACTGTGTATACTACCCTGTGCAACCCACATTATTTTCATAATGATATATAGGCAAAAATGCTGTCTGTTGCTTCTTTGTTGTAAGCTACTGTCATTACCATCTGTCCTTTTTTTTGTCCAAAGGACAGAGGGATGTCCTATGCTGTAAAGCCCTGTGAGGCAAATTGTAATCTGTGATATTGGGTTTTATGAATAAAATTGTTTGATTGATCGATTGATTGATTGATTGAACCAGTAAAAATATAGCTTAGTTTCCAGAGGCTTCCTTTCAGCATTACTTTAGACCCAGAAATATTTCAGCAAAAAATGAGCACCCTTTTCAGAGATCACACTAGCATGGTGGTGGTTATGAATGACATTCTGTTTTGTTTTTTTGTCAAGGATAAAAAAGACTATGACCAGAACCTCAGAGCAGTAATGCAAACTATAAAGACCTCAGGATTAAAACTGAACAGGGACAGGTGTCAGTCGGGGAAATTTGAGATCCAGTACTTTGGACACATCATTGGAAAGGATGGCATCAGACCTGACACTGGAAAAGTCAGAGCTATCTCAGAGCTCTCTAGCCCCACCAATTTTGTCAAGCTACCCCAGAGAATTGGGATGATCAACTATCTGGGGAAGTTTCTCACTGACCTTTCCTCCATCATGTACCCAATCAACAGCCTGCATAAAAATGATGCTGTGTGGATTTAAGGAAAGCCACAAGAGCAAGCATTTTGAAAAGTGAAAACCATGCTGACCACTGCACCAGTTTTGGCACACTATGATCCAACCAGACCATCCATGATTAGTGCAGATGCAAGTAGCTATGGTCTGGGGGCCAGGTTTTTGAAGTGCCTGAATGAGACCCGAGATGTGTCTCTGACCGCAAGATCTGATGAGACCGGTGCGAGATTCAAGATGGCAGCCCCCTGCTGCTAGATTAACAAGCAAAACTATCACTGTTCTTCCTGGAAATAAATGATTCACCAGAAATAGCACCATCACTACTTTGGGAAACAGGAAAAGCGGTATTAAGAGGGAAAATAATTTCATACTCCACACACAGGAAAAAGAAAGACAACAAACAAGAAAGGTACTTGGGAACAAAAGATTAAAGAATTGGAGAACATCAATTCACATAATCCCACAGTTCAAATCCAGAATGATTTACTTAAGTATAAACTACAACTGAATGATCACACAAAGAGGAAAACGCAATTTCACATACATAGACTCAGACATGAAAATTTTGAATATAGCAATAAATCTGGAAAATACCTAGCCAACCAAATTAAACAAAACAAAGAATAAACAATTATTCCAACCTTTATGAATTCAGCAGGGAAACTTGTACAGACACCTGAGGAAACAAACAAGACCTTCTGTAAATTTTATACCAACCTATATTCATCTACACGTAAAACATCCCAAGAAGACAGACAGATTCCTAAGCAATATTGAATTATCACAACTTACTGAAGACCAAACAAATGAACCTAAAAAAACAATTGACAATAACAATTTTATAATTCACTTAAACTCATGCCTAACAACAAATCGCCAGGACCTGATGGCTTCCCTGCTGAATTCTACAAACACTTTTGGAATATTTTATCGTCAACTTTCTATAAATTAACGATTGAAATTAAACAAAACTCTAAACTTCCCATAGACATGAATACTGCTACAATTTCTTTGTTACTAAAACCTGACAAAGACCCCACTTCTCCATCAAGCTATCGCCCCCTATCTCTCATCAACACAGACACAAAAATCATCAGCAAAGCTCTCGTGCTACAAATAGAAACAGTTACTCCATATATCATTCACTCAGGTCATACTGGCTTTATCAAAGGAAGACACTCAACCAACAACCTACGCAGACTATTTAACCTAATCCATTACTCTTCTCTTACAAACTCACCAACAGCCATAGTCTCTTTGGACGCAGAAAAAGCATTTGACAAGGTGAACTGGGAATTCTTATTTTGAGCTTTACAAAAATTTGGTTTTGGTGAATCATTTATCCACTGGGTGAGGGTTTTGTACACGTCACCAATGGCCACAATCACCACCAATGGACTAACATCACAACGTTTCACTGTGCACTAGGCAAGGATGCCCACTCCCTCCATCTTTGTTTACCATCTTTATTGAACCACTTGCAGCAGCCATCCGTCAAAAAAAAAAAAATCATCACAGGAATCCAAACAAAAAATATCCACATAAGACTAGCCTTTACACGGGCGACATTCTACTCTCTCTCTCTCTCTCCCTCTCTCCCTCGAAAATCTTTCCTCCTCCCTACCTGAAACCATTAACCTCATAAACATCTTTTCTAACATCTCAGACTACACTATCAACTGGTCACGCTACCCCTCACTGAACAAATGTATCTGTGTGATAAAATGAAATGCATGTTGGAAGTGAGATTATTCTTTTTGTTCCTCTTTGTTGGCCGTTTGCCATGTCCTGAACTTGTACACATACATAAGCATGTTTTATCTGTTTTCTGACCCCCCCAGACCCCCCAGTAAAGCAAAACTGCACATTTCAGAGTGGCCTTTTATTGTGGCCAGCCTAAGGCACACTAGTGCAATAATCATGCTGTCTAATCAGCATCTTGACATGCCACACCTGTGAGGTGGGATGGAGAAGTGTTCACTAACACACATTTAGACAGATTTGTGAACAATATTTGTGAGGAAATGGTCTTTTGTGTGTATAGAAAATGTTTTAGATCTTTGAGTTCAGCTCATGAAAAATGGGAGCAAAAACAAAAGTGTTGCGTTTATATTTTTTTTAATCAACTTCATTTTGTTTTTCATTATATAATGTCATTGAGTTAATCTAGAGTGTGTGTATTTGACGTAGGTTAGCTGATATCACCGACATAATAAGTGTATTTTAATTTAATATTAATATGTATATTTAATTGGATGTTAAGAATCAGTGTTGACCATAGTGGGAAGAGTATGCTTCCCTCACGCGTTAACATATCAAAGTCTACGACCTCGTATCAGGAAAGCATTAAAGTTTCCTCTGAATAGATCCCATGGTAGTATATGTTTCATCACGAGAGAAGCCTCCCTGATCAAATCCGCCCACTTTTTGGCCAGTCAAATACCCGTGCCCTTTTTCCCCTTTTTTGCCTTTCTTCCCCTTTTTTTCCCCCACTTCAGTGCGGTGTCTTTTGTTCATTCTAGTAGTGTCTTTTCCCATTTTAGTTATCAGTTCTTAGTTTTTCAGTCTTCTAGTCTTTTGTCAGTTATTCCTTATTATTAGTACTGTTAGTTCTACCGTGTGTATTCGAATTTTACCTTCTTGTCGTGCATAATTTCCTTCATTACACTTTTAGCTCTTTTGTGCTCATGATCAAAATTATTTTGAACTTTTAAAATTTTGTCGATCAAGTTTTCTGTTATCTCCAGTGTTTTCAACATTTTTTGCGCATTGATAATAACTTTGACAACAATATCGAATTGCCAACGATATTGCTGTCACCATTATTATAAGTGAGTAGGCTAAACAGAACGAAGTAGACCAGTGCCTGCCAACCAACCTCTTCGGTCCAGATTCATCGGAACCAGCGGCTGCCAGCCACTTGCCACAGTGGTCCTCCTGCCAAGCCCAAAGGCCTTCTGCAGCGTGAACCAGCCCACTGGGCACTCATAGGACATTGCAAATTCAACTGCTTCCCTCTTGCTGTGAGATAGCTGTTCCATTCTGCTGGAAAGTCCGGGAGCTGTGGTGCAACAGTCCAGGGGCCCAAGAGGAGCTTCGCCTTTGATTCCTGCTGCTAAACGTAGGCTAAAACTTCCATAACTTGAGTGAGTCGTTGTGCGGTGAAGAGTGAGGTCGAGCAAGAGACTTAGTTTCATTAGGCCTACGTGAAGGGTTTTGCGCATTCCTGCTTTCCCCATTTATAATATAGGCTATTTTAATATACTCTTCCAAACTAAGTAACTCACACGAGTGTTACTTCTCATTTCATTCCATTTATATACTGTTAATTTTGTGTTGTGTCATATAATCATCATTTGCTATTCATTTATTCAGTTGTTACCTATTTAACTTAAATAAATCTTCTTTTATCGCCAAGTCGTTGTCTGTGTATATATCTTTTGGACAGGAGCTGAGATCACTGTATAGAGAATTCATAACCCAGATACTGAGATTGATTCATTATTGATAAGCGTGCTGACAAATTATTAAGTGATTTACGGAGTTATTAATTGATTAGTCGCTTCCCTCGTTAGGAGGGTGGTACCCCAAAATTTATTATGAGTGCAAATATTCTCAAAGAGGTATTTCCCCTACATCTAACAGCTGGGATGTGGCAGCCCAATCACTACCACTCACTCTGCGCACTGGCAATATCACATATTTAGTAGTAGAGGTCTCCCCCAGGCTGTCAGAGTTAGTTTATCTCAACTTTAACCCACTGCTCAAAACCATAGAGGACAACCTAAAATGGATGAATCTACCAGTAACTCTCATAGGCAGAATAGCTTCAGAATACCTTTTTTCAATGATACCTATCAAGCCCCCACTCCCTAGACTCCATCATCTCAAAATTTTATTGGAAAAACAAAATGCCTAGAATTAAAACTACATTACAAAAATCCAAAACCAAAGGAGGTCTGGACACACCAAACTTTCTTTATTACTTCACCGCCCACCAACTCCAATATATCCACAAATGGACTCACCCCAGTCAATCTGACCTCACCTGGATAGATACAGAACAAACATTATGCAAAGAAATCCAAACCTCAGTCGCTCCATTTCATACCACCCTTGTTTCAAAACCCCCACCATAGCTACAACTCTGACAGCCTGGTTGAAATTTCACCAAATAACTAACACCACAAATTCACCCACCAAACACACTCCCATCTGGAACAATCACTTCTTAATGAACAGAACCACTAAACTTTCCATCATGGACTAACAAAGGTATCATACACCTCCAACATATTTTCCACAACAACACTCTGGTTTCATTTACCCATTTGGTCCAGAAATACGGCATCGGAGAGAATCACTTTCTTGAATATTTCCAAATTAAATCCTCCATTCAGACAAACATCAGCATTAAATCAGCCAACTTAGACTTACCTCAACTAACATCTGAATTAATCAACATCAATACTGAAAAAAAAATCAAAAATACAAAGGATCATCTCCACATCAGACACAACAATATCCATCCCTTGAGTAAAATGGGAACAGGACCTCCAGATTCCCCCCGTTGCTGACTTCTGGACTCAAATCTGTAGAAACACCTTCTCTATATCTACCAACACAAACATCCAACTCATACAATATAAGGTTATGGGTTTCACAAAGTCTAATATTTGTCCACACTGCACACAAAACACTACAGATACCTCTATGCACGCCACATGGGAACGCACACCAATTAAAAAATTCTGGCACCAAATCACTGGCAATCTTTCCTCTATTTTGGGTTGCCACATCCCACTGCTGCCTCAACTCTGCTTACTAGGTGACACACACAACAACGCATCCAATAGAATCCTCTCCGTAGCCCTGATCATCACCAAGAAAACTATCCTCGTGAACTGGAAATCAATCCCACTTTGGAAAAATCTACTTACCGATTACATATCAATGGAAAAATTATCTGCCTCAATCAAAAAACGAACTGACAACTTCAATATAATCTGGAATCCATTTATTCATACCCTCAGTTCCTAATTTCTTAACCAATTTCAACTCCTTTTGCCTGTCCACCATTCACAACACACAGACATCCTGTTTAACACACACACACTGTAATCCCAACAATATTTGTGTATCTGATACTTACAGACACATGCTTAACACACCTACACTCAACACACCTATACACACTTAATTCTGCTAACCTACACATACTTAAACTCTAACTTCTTAACATTTTCTTGCCTGCTCTTCTTACTCTCACTTTCTTTTAACTGTTGTTGTGAACCAAACTGATGATGATGATGATGATGATGATGATGATGGAGGTAATGGTGGTTATAATAATAATAATGACAGTGATTATCAATAATGAAATATGTTTGTATTTTATATCTGTGTGTGTATGTATGTTTGTATGTGTGTGTGTATATATACTTTTATCTTATTCGCTATTCATCCACTCATTTAGTTTTCTTTATTCTATTATTATTTATATAATCTATAATCAAAACAATGGTATTGCTGTGTATGTCACTCTTATTATTATATACATGCCACTATTATGGTTAATGAAATGATAGCAATGTTGTATGGGGACTACTTTCAAATTACTCCTTTGGCATCACCATTGTTCTCTCTATTATCATTGTTATTATTAATACTATTAATATTAATACTATTATTATTACTAGCTTTCTATCTGCGTATCATGATTATTATTATTACTATTATCAGCGATATTTATTTTAATTTGGTTGTTTATTTGTCTTATTCTGTCTTCCCTGAATCTTATTTTATTGTTGTTTACATGTTGTTTTATGTGCCCACATGCATACATACAGTAAACTTTCGTTTTGTTTTCGTTGTTTTGCACACATTTATCTGAAGACTTCAGTGCACACCTACAACCCCCCCTTTTTTTCTCCCCTATAATGTTATCTGTCATTCTTACTATCATATGATAATGATTCTTTTTTTTCATGTATGTATGTATGTATGTATGTATGTGTGTGTGTGTGTGTGTGTGTGTGTGTGTGTATATTTATATATATATATATATATTCATTTATTTGTTTTTTCATTCTCACTATTATTATTATTATTATCATCATCATCATCATCATCATCACCATCATTATTATTGCTACTACTTTTATTTATTCATCTATTTATGTACTTATTTACATCCACATTCATCCACATTCACAACCCACACATGACCTCATGAATTTGAGGAATTTCCTTGCAGCATTTGGGTGTGGGGCCGGACCGGATTTGTGGGGCCAGACCAGATTTGCCTGGGTGATGGCTCCCCTGCCTGATTCCCTGGCGGTGGGCCCGGGGCCCTAGTTCAGGTGGGCTGGGGGGAAGTTGGTGCGGCCTACCTCCCTCCCTCATTTAACACCTATATGTGTATAAATGTATTTATTAAAAAGGAAAAGAAGGACTGTCATTCCTCAGCAGACAGACTCCCTCCAAAGTGGTCTGAGAGTGGACAAGACACCTCTCTGTGCACCACAATCATGTGTGTGCAAGACCAGCGAAAGCACGTGAACACACATGAACGCAGTGCCCATGTCTCACGATCTTGCGCAAGCGCACGTGTGAGCACAGTGCACAGAGAACCAGTTAGAGCTACAGGCCACAATGAGGCTAAAAACAGAGTTCAAATGACATTTTTTCAAACAACTTTTTATGTTGGGGCACACAGGACACTTCGATCACTACGAACGAGCAGTATGGAGATATTTTGTGGTTTCAATTATGTGTTTTTGGACATTTGAATATGGGGCACCGTAAGCCTCCATTAGGTGGAGTTGTGTTGCTACCCCCTCTCCCCCTGGATCTCGCTAAAACTCTAAAACTTCACCTGAGCCTCCCTTGACATATGGGTGAGTAGATAGATAATGGCTTAATTTTCATTTTTGGTCGCACTATCCAAACAGAAAACACAGAAAAGGGGGAGAAAGGAGAGAAAGGAAAGAGGGAGGGGAAAAAAAGGGGTGGAGTGGGGGTGGGTTTGGACTTGCTGACTCCCCCCGCCCTCATCTGGCTGGGCCTCCTGGTTGCATTGATGGGGGGACACGGTGGGGAGGTCCTGCCGCCTGTCTCTCTGGGTACCCGGTCTGGCCCCACATCTCATTGCTATAACTTACTTTTATATCATACAGTCGCACTATATCATAAACACTATATCATGACAGCAGCAGCTTATTATATTATTACTTTATTGTCTTCCCATAAAACTGTCGCCACAATCACCACATGATCCATAATATGCACATCATCCAGTCCAAGATGACTTCCCCTCATTCAAATATCCGAATCTTCATGCACGCATGTCCCACGGAAGCAGCTCGTCATGCCTGACACTCTGTTGTGTAACCTCCTGTGAGACAGTGGTGTATCTGACACAAACCACAAGGTTAAAGCCTACATACAAGACCAGTGACGGGACAGACTGGATGCCATCAGAGATGCTACTGGCAAGGATGCTAACCTTCAGGCAGTTGCTTGCTACACTAATGCGGGCTGGCCTGCAGAGCTGTCACAAAAACCACACACACTACAAAAGTTCCATGCCACCAGAGCTCATCTATCAGACATTGAGGGACTCCTGTATGATGATCGGATTGTCATTCCTCTGTCAATGTGTGAGAGTGTTTTCTCTAAGATACATGAAGGTCATCAGGACCTGACTAAGTGCCAAAGGAGAGCCAACATGTCTGTTTGGTGGTGAGGAATTGGTAGAGATATTACTGAGATGGTAAAAACATGTGAGTTCTGCCCAAAGAACAAACCTACTCAGAGGACAGAGCCATTGATTACCACACCACTGCCACAGGGACCAAGGTAGAAAATAGCAGCGGACATGGTAAATGGACCTGGACTTGTATAGCACCTTTCTAGTGATCTGACCACTCAAAGTGCTTTTTACATTACGAGTCACATTCATCCATTCACACACACATTCATACATTGGTGGTGCCACCTGCTACTACTTTTTTAACACACACACTAATGGGACTGCTATTAGGAGCAATGGGGTTCAGTATCTTGCTCAAGGACACTTTGACATGTAGGCTGGAGAAGTCGGGGATTGAACCTCTGATCTTCCGATTGGTGGACGACCTGCTCTACCTCTGAGACACAACCGTGAAGGTCTGTAAACAGGATGGTAAACAATAGTGTAGTAGTGGTGGATTACTTTTCACGTGACATTGAAATTGCTTACCTGCTCACCACAAGCAGCCAACAAGTGATCTCTTACCTGAAAGGCATGTTTGCCAGATGGGGGATCCCCTTAGAGCTGGTGACAGATAATGATAGCCAGTTCACCTCAGCAGAGTTCAGTAAATTCAGTGAGGCATACAACTTTGGACATACTACATCCAGTCCTCACTATCCACAGGTCAAGGGAGCTGCTGAGAGGAGTGCTGCCACAGCCAAAAGAATCCCTGTGCCAGCCAGATCCCCACAGAGCTCTAATGAGCTATCGAGCCATCCCAATTACAGCAACAGGACCGAGTCACCTCCAGCAAGTGCCAGAGTCATCTATGAAGGTTACAGAAAAAGAGACTACTGACCTATGTCTTAACTCTCCTTGTAACACGGGCTCCTTGTGGTTTCCACTGCCAAAAACCTTTGGCATGATAAAAACATTTTGTGTTACGAGGACTTCCGTCGCGTATGATGTAGGACGTGTTTCACGGTAGCTCTGCAGGAATGTGATCATATACTTTTATTAAAACTTAAAATCTGTAACGGTTACATGTCCCAAGAGTTATAAGTCGCTCTACAGCTTCAGTGCCATAACTGGATGAATGCCAAGTTCTTGTTCGAAAAGTGAGGCTGCCAAGTCTACCTGAAGCAGGCCGCACCACCAGTCCTCCGAGTCCCTGGAGAAGCCGGATGCTAATGAGCTATGTAGCATTAAGTTAATGATGGGTCAAATCAAATCAAATCACAACTTTATTTGTATAGCACTTTTCATACATTAAAAATGCAGCACAAAGGGCTTCACAAAATAAAAACACTAAACAAAAATACTACATACATGTTGAAAACTCACCCGTCCCAGCCCACATATAAACACACACACACACACACACACACACACATACACAGTAGATATAGTCAATATAGTAACATGGCTGGGCACTGAGGAACTAGGTGAGGAAAGAACCACCTATGGGGAGCTCATCCACACTGAGAGATGTCACAGCCTAAGGCCACAGGGAGCGCCACCACAGAGACCACCCCGACCCAGACAGACTGGGGTGGACTCCACACATGGTGCAGAGCCTCCCAGTCCTCCAGACCTGAGGGATCTCCAGTAAGACGTCCCCGCGGGCAGACCGGACACACCTCTTAGTGTGGAGGCCCCCCATGAGGAAACACTAGAGCTAAAGACTAAAAACCTAAAAGATAAGATAAAACAAGTATGAGATAAAATAATGATTAAGGAAAAATTAAAGATTTAAAGATTAAAATAATAATAATAAATTAAAGCTGCAAGCAGCTGTGATCAGGCCCTCACTCTCCTGCGCCACCGCGGGTGGCTAGCAGCACGCATCAATGAAGCGGGTATGTCAAAACTCAGAGAAAGTTAACCCTGACATGGTGTGATGTTTCCTCTTCCTACTCCAAAAAAAACTCCTATGGGGAAGGTTTTTTGAAAATTTCAAGGGGGCGCTTTAAAGGCATTTTGTCCCCCCCATGGGCAACGCCCATATCAGATGCAAGAGCTCGCCATTCTTGTGTATCGATTTTCATGAGGAGATGAGGTCGCTGAAGCCATCAAAATGCCAAACATATTTAGTGGCGAGGGATCGATAGACGCCACACCGCCACATGGACACCATTAGACATAGGTTCACAGCATTCATAAAGTAGCTTCACCAAATTGTTCTGCATGCATTAGAAGTGGAATGAAGTTCATGCGGTCAAGTTTGTGTCATCAGTACATGTTAAAGTAAAAACTGGTCACTACCTGTTACCACTGGGGGGTGCTATGAGTAAGGTGGGATATTAACATATCAGGGCATTCAGGGTGGAGCCATCATCATGTCCAGCAAGTTTGAAGCTGCTGAGATCAAGTACGTGGGTGTGAGGTCCGTTTAAAATTCGATGGCGAGAAAACGAAAAGTCACCAAAGTTTGTCACGTCCTAGCGGCCACGCCCCCCGACATAGAGATAAGCTTTTAATGACTTTTGATCAGCATGTTATCAGGATGATATGTACCAAATTTGAAGTTGATCGGACGAAATCCCTAGGAGGAGTTTGTTCTAACATGTCAAAAAATTCAAATCAAAATTTGTCATTTTCAGCTTTTGTCACAAAGGTGATTATTCTATTTTATTATTGAGGTCGTAGCGGGTGGTATTGGTGTACTGGAGTGTAATATATTTAAAAGTGTTACTAATATTTTGTCCTCCTCAATTAGAGAAAATTAGGAGGCCACCCCAGTACACCACCACCATTCACTATGACCTCAATAATTAACAAAGTAGAATCACCACTTTCTAGACGATGTCAACAATAACTGAAAATTTATAAGCCTCAGGGAAAAAAATCATGGTATAGTCGTTCTACTGGATTGCATTAGATTACACAGGTGTACACAAAATGGCCAGTGACTGTATGTTACATATGTATCGTGTTACCTCAAATAGTAGCCGGGGCTGCTATTAACAAAAAATTTGTTTGGGACCAGGCTACAAATAGGGGCAGGCTACTATTTGAAGCAGGCTTTCAAAAGAAAAAAAAATCTCAGCCAAATTTGAAAAAAATACAAATACTGTATTTTTTTTAAAAAAAATTTAAGAAATATTTATGTAAACTTTTCTTTACAGTAAAAATGTATATTTTCTATATAGTATTACAAATAAAGTACTTTATTATTTACAGTAGCAAACTTTAAAAGTAAAAATAGTTTTGGGTGTTTTTGTAAATCACCACTATTTACTATTTACTACAGCACAGTGTACTAGTTGTCCTGCCTTGAAACAGTGAATCATCTCATCCTCTGTCCCATCTGCAGCCACCGTGATGCCACACACCTTACAAGACAACATGCCACAAATTAATTTTAAAACTAGGCTACATTCATAATTATGACTTTTTATCTCACAATACTGATTAGGAATGGCAATTTTTTTTCCATTACAGGTGAAAATGGGCTTCTATAGATAAAGATGGTTACAGTAAAAATGTCAGTGCCAGAGGCGGTCCTGGCTAGTTTTACGCCCTGGGCGAACCATCCCTCGGCTCCTTTGATATTTCAAAGGAATAAATTACTTATTGACTTATTCATACTTCAAAAACAGCATCAATAAGTGATTAACATGGGGGCGATCAAAATAAAATAAAATAATGAAATAAAAATCAACCAGCCACCCTCCTCCCCTGACAGTCCCTTCATAAGTAAAGAACAGTCCCTAAAGTGCGATGAAGTCTGTGGACTGTTACCTGCCACAATGACAGAAATGTGAACGGCTTGCTTCTCCTCTGACACGCCACATACCTGTGTGCCGCCACAGCTCGGTTGTCCAGGTACTACTGGACAATCATGACACCAACGAAAGAAGAAATTACTGGACCTGCAGTCAGACTTCTCTGTTGCCAGTAAGCTGTTATCTTGCGTTTGTCAGGTGCTCTCATGTTCCCTCCTTTTGTGAAGGTCTTGCTGCCGTCCTCTGCAAACCAGGCGTCTCATGCCTCGCAGCGTATTCCCCCGACATTTGTTCGGAATATTTCAAAACTTCTAGCTTTAAATTAACACTGAATTCGGTCTTGTCGTCATCTTATCTGTTTACAATCAGCTGAGAGTGCGCAACTGTGCATGTGCCTGAATGAGGGTTTATGTGTGTGTGGATGTGAGTCTCTGTGTATGTGTGTGTAATCCGGGACGATTTATTTATTTATTTTTTTTAGACCCGATTACTAAAAGACGCCGGCTTCTAATAGGGGCCTGGATTTAAATTGCGGAAATACGGTATATTGATGGTGGGATGGGATGAGAGTACGCCTCAAAATAATCACCAGAACACGTGCTAACTCCACACTCATAAATCACCACAACTCCTGAGGGAACAACAACATAAAATGTTCCCTAGCAGTCTGTTTATTCCCAACAATGAGAAGTAATGCCAGTCACTTCACTATATGCTTTGGGCAAGCACTTATCCATAACATAACCACAACATTTGCATTTTAGCATTATTTACCATGCTTGGGTTGAAAAGCGTTTGAACCATTCCTGAGCTTCTGCACTCCATCTTTTCACTGTAGTCCTCCGGTAAAAAATGGTTGGAGCAAACAACATTTTCCGGACCATTTCCACAGGCATGTGGGGGTCGAAGTCCAGCACAAACAGCCATTGTTTCATCCTGTCTGTATTTTTGGTTGGTACTACGTGAAACGTCACTCTGTTCCATGTCTTCAGCTTGTTACCACAACCTTTTCCAATACATGTGTAAACCATGATTTACAACAGCACTCTGTAAACTATTCTCAAACTTTCTGCTGCGTCCAGCTGACGATACATGCGCAAGCAATAACTACGGCATTGTCTCAGCTGCGCAATGTGTCACTCCACCCAGTGGTTTACTCAAGAAAGTAGTTCTGAGTATTTGCTTCATGTTTCGTAATGTTACTTAATTATACATTATTATTTCATAGCGTGGGGAATGTGAAAGCCATGTGTTTTCTACTAGAGCGTTTTGGAGTCATTTGATGGTGTATTTGATTAGTTTTGAGGCAGAGAGGGAGCTGTACCAATCAGCTCCATTTTGTGCGCTGAGCAGAAGTGTTCGGATCTTTTTAAATTTTAGCCCTCCGAAAAGGCTCGTGTTTTCTTTTTGTCTTCTTTATTTAGATAACAAAATGACCACAGGTCATAAACCTGAAACAATAAGAAACAGATGCAAAATGTTACATGTCATGTCAAATGTAAAACTGTGATTACTGAACAGCTGTTTCCACTTTCCACACAATAAATAGAACATAAGTCTTTAAGCTGGTTAATTATCTCTCCATCAGCTATCATTCTAAACAAGACTGTTGACATACATATAACATGAATCTACCTACATATTATTTATATATTTAACAATGTCAAACACAAGACAGAAGACCCAAAGCAACCACATTGACTACATCTCCCAGAAAGTCCAGCGCTCTGGGACCATGCGCGAAACAGTCTCTAAGCGCGGACATGTCAAGACACGGTCTGTGTTTACCTAGTGCACGTGCCGCCGAATAGTTACAAGACACAACAACACAATGCTCTACAACAGACCACGGTGTCAAAGTCGTCGTTCACCACGCCATCGTCCACATTAGCTCACCGAGTGTTCAACCACCGGCATGTCTCGGCTAACATCGATCACCGAGAATGCTCCCAGGAGTTAGCCGAGTGCTAGCCGAGTCAGATGCGCTACACACACATTAGCAGCTGAACGCTTATAACGCTTATAAACCACAAATTATAAGTTACTAAAAGCACGTCGGGATAGCGTGGCGAATGTCAACACACAACCATTTATTTATAATGCAACCGTCGTTAGCAGGCTGTTTGCAGCTAGCAGTTGTACTGCTTACCAGTGGGCTGTGTGCTCCTGCCGAAAGTCTGAATACAATGGGCCGTCACCGTGAAAACAAGAATAGCCTACGTACACACCCTCAATTAACCCCTAAAAGGGTCTCAGGTGTACAACACAACAAAAATGAATGTTTTAACCAAACAATCTACATGGCAGGTATCTCTGTTAAAGGAAGAGAGTGGCTGCAGCAGCTCAATAAATTCTTTACATTTCTCATCAGTAAACATAACTTAGTCCCAATAATGTGACCATGTGACAAAGTCTTGACAGGCAGCTCTGTCCCACCAATCTCAAAACAGCAGGCAGACAATTACAGGTAATGTACCTACACTACTTACTATAGGGATTATTTGACAAAATGCCAAAATGTCGAACTAAATGTAACATCACTTTCTTTTCATATTAGCCTTTGAGAAAGTCATAAAATATTGTCCAGTGTTTTTAATAATTGGGTGAAAATGAAATTTAAAAACAGACCCATGATTGCTCTTAAATTTGGTTTTATTCATATTCCACATATTAAACAAAGTAAAAGTTTTCTCAGTCGCTATTTCAGCTTGAGTAGCTTTTACCACCAACAGATGCTGATTACCACACATCCAGTCTCCTAAAATCCTGTTGAGTAAATGAACATGTTTGGAGTAGACCAGGGCTATTCAAATGGCGGCCCGCGGGCCACATGCGGCCCAGAAGCAATCCTTGAGTGGCCCAGCCAGTGGCCCAACCAGAAAAGCCGAGGAAAGCCGAGAAAAGCCGAGAAAAACCGGGAAAAATGTGCTCAGCGAGCCTACAGATATTTCTACAGAAATTCCTACAGTAGTTCAGACCGTGAATGCAACACTCTGCCGTAGCCTAGCAACACTCAACCCAGAATGCAGCGTGTTGTTGTGAAAACGTAAACGAAGTAGTAGTCCTATAGTACCATCTGTAAAAACATGTCTTTGTCGACCCTTAAACGCAAAATTGATAATGAAAACCGTCGGTTTAACCCTGCCTGGACTGAAAAGTACTTGTTTATTTTGCCGCCAAACCAAAGCGCCAAACCAATGTGTTTAATTTGCCATGAGTGCGTTGCAGTGTTGAAAGATTATAATGTTCGGAGGCACCACATTGAGAAACACCAGACTTTCCGTACAAATTTTCCCGAGGGATCACAGGAGAGGGCTGCAAAAGTGCAGAGTTTGATTGCTTCTTACAACCGGAGCTGTACTACGATGGTGCGGTCATGCACAGCCCAAGAGAGAGCTACAGCAGCAAGCAGCTAAGCAGTGAATAAACATTGTTTTATTTTTCATGACATTAATTTGTGTTGGTTTAAAATTTGTCATTAACTGCTGCTTACCGGCCACTGAAAAAGTCTGGCCCAGCTAAATTTCTTGGTTTTAAAATCTGGCCCAACTGAATTTGTAATTGAATAGCCCTGGAGTAGACCATTGGTGACAGAGACTTTTTTGTGCGTCTGAGCAACTTACACATATGTACACATTTTCACCTTCTTAATCCAAAAAACCCTTATGGGGAGGGTTCTTTGAAAATTTCAAGGGGGGCGCTGTAGAGGCATTTTGTCTTGTGCATTTCACAACATACCACTGAACTTTTACTTAATTACTTAATTCGAGATCCAAATCTAGTAAACTGTTGGCTCACCAGTTATGACAAATATCGGCATCTCGGCTGATTCCACGAATAGAAACTGGTACAGGAGTAACATCAGACCCTTTGGAAATTAATTAGACTTGCAAGCATACGCGTTTCCCAGAAACAGCAATGCTGGGAACCCTATTGTTTTTGTTCAGATTTTTATTATTCGTCTCTATTTTTATTCTTCTCCGCTAAAAGTGGTGCTGCAGGCTAAACCATGCAAAGGAGGGCGGTGCAATTTGGAGGGTTGATCCAGACCCCTGCACATATCTCAAACGCAAAAAATGGCATATGTCTGCCAGCAAGGGGCACTACAAACAAGGTCAACACGTTTTGGGCTATAGCTCCCACACCGTATGTTGCACCTTCAAAAACCTCTTATCCCCAGATTCCCTGAATAGCGCTAAATCACGTGGGCTAGGCCACGCCCATTTCCGCCTATAATGTTTTTGCACAAAATTGCGAAAACTCGAAAACCTACTTTTTTGAACTCCTCCTTGGGATTTCGTCCGATCAGCATGAAACTTGGCACATACAGTCTTCAGCTGGACCTGATGTAAAGTTATCTAAAGAATTTTGTTCGGTCAAAATATGGGCAAATTATTAATGAATAACTTTTTCTAGCTAGCTATAAAAACGTGAACTGTTGCATATTTCGGTCAAAATTAATGCTAACAACACCAAATCTCAGAGCCTTGGTTGGCATGTGACTGTGAGGGTTTGAGCCAAATTTGGCTAATTTGGCAATTTGGCGCTGCAAATATGGGAAATTTATATCTCTTAAATGGCTACACCGATTTTTACGAAATTTGGTGGGTATGATGCTGGGTCACTCCTGAGCCCATATCTTGAAGTTAATCATGACTGGTCAAAGTGGGCGTGGCTTATTACCAGATAAACAACAAACATTTATTTCTGCCAAAGTATTATGCTGAGCGCTGTGGAATTTACAAGGTATATATAGAATAGTATACAGACCACCCATACAAAAAATTGTGTCTGCTCCACTAGGTGGCGCTATAACAGATGCAAACGCATTTTGGCCTGAAACATATTAATTCACATCTTTGTAAACTTTATATCCACGTGTTTCCTGAATAGAGTCGCATCTTCTGACATAGGCCACGCCCACTCCCACTGCATATTTCTCTTTGTAAGTCACTACACATCAAAAGCCTACTTTTTCGAACTCCTCCTTGTGTTTAAGCTCCATCTGCACAAAACTTTGCACATACAATCTCCAGACTTGCCTGATCAAAAGTTATCAAAAGAATTTTGCTACTCCAAAAAAATGCGGTACTTATAAATAAACAATTTTTTCTGCTAGCTAAAAAACACATACCGTTGCATATTTTTGTCAAAGTAAAAGCTATCAACGTCAAACTCGAATCAATTGTTTCAGAGGTCAACCAGAGGCTCTTTGCCAAATTTGGCACAAGTGACATGAAAGGTGATCAGATTCGCACAAAATTTGGTGAGCATGACGTGGAGTCCCTCCCGAGGCCAGCCGAAAAGTTTCATAATGTTTGGTCAAAGTGGGCATGACTTGTTACAACGAACACATTCAGCCTTTCACACTTCCAGTGCTCTTCCCATTAGACTTACAACGCTGCAGGTGAGATGTCGCCCTGCGCCCCGATGCTCGCCCCGAGCCCGTCGCCCTTCGGGACCGACTTCTGTGGGCTCCGCGGGACCTGGGGGCCGAGTCGCGCGGGGAGCCTTTGCCCCTTTCATAACTGCTTGCAGTTCTAGTTATTATTATTATTCTTCCTCCAAATGAATTGCCTTTTTGGGAGGCTTAACATATCCGAAAACTTATGAAACTTTGCAGACATCTCAGAACTGGTAAAAAATTTGATATTTTAAGTGTCTCATGCGCTGGTCCCAAAGAGTGACTCAGTAGTGCCCCCTACAAAAGTTTGAGGAAACAGCCCCTGAAGCTAGTTTAACCTACATGTATGAAACTTGGCAGACTTATGTAATGCTTAGAGACGTACAAAAAAGCCTCTTGGAGGCATCCTCTAAACCCAACAGGAAGTCAGACATTTTGAATTTACTGTGCAATTTTGATGCATTTTTGGCCATTTCCAAGGGTCCTAAATGAACAAACTTGTCCTAGAGATTTCATCCGATCGACTTCAAACCTTGGTCTGTCCCATCCCAAGACCTTGAAGATGAAAAGCTATCAAAAGCTTGAGTTTTTGTCAATGCGTGTGACCGTGGGATGGCGTCAAAGTTAGGGGTCTCGCCACTAAACAGGAAGTAGTTTATAACTACAGGATACATGGTCCAATCTTGCCCAGACTTCACAGAATTGATGATAGTCCTGCCCTGAACACATCTACATGTCAATAATTAGAGATAAACGTAGCGCCCCCTACTGGCAACGGGAAATGTCATGTTTTAGACTTTAATGTACACCTCCTACAGACTTGAACAGATCCACTTCAAACTTTTTGAAAAAAGTCATAAGAAGTTGATAACGCTTTATTGTGGCCGAAACTGTGAGTTTTAGTCAAAGGGCGTGGCCACGGCCTGGCGGCAATCTTTGATGTTTCGCCATGATGATAAACATTACTATAACTTGACTTCACATGGGAATATCTTGCCAAAACTTCACACATATGATGACAGTCCAGCCCTGAACACATCTACAGAGGAATTTTGAATCACCGCCATAGCGCCACCTTCTGGCAACAGAAAGCTACTTTATACATTCTTTGATGTCCTGCTTCTAGCAGGTTAATCAGACCCACCTCAAACTTGCTGGTCTAAGTCCTTAGACCTTGATGATACTTAAAAATGAAGCTTTTGACTTTTCATCAAACGCTGTCACCGTGGTGCCGCCTTGTTCGCCATCAAACACAATGTTGTTTTGAAGGGACAAGGGATGCTTGAAAACTCACCAAACGTGGCATACACATCACAGGTCTCAAGTCCTGTTGTCTGATGTGATTTTTGTGCTTTGATGCACCAAGATGGCTCAACAGCGCCCCCTAGAATATTTCCATTAAGCAGCCCCCAAAGCTGGTTTGATCTGCATGTATGAAACTTGGTAGGCATCTGTGACACTCCATCACTTACAAAAAAGCCTCTTGGACACATTACCTAAACCCAACAGGAAGTCGGCCATTTTGAATTTCGTGGTTATTTTTGTCATTTCACACGTGTTGTATTTTAACGAACTTGTCCTACAGATTTAATCAGATTTGCTCCAAACCTGGTTTATGTGAGCCTGACTACGTTGTGACCAAAAGTTATTACAGGATCAGCCAAATGTTGAATGGTGTGCCCGCTGCAGAGTGTTGACTTTTGAGGTCTCGCCATGAAACAGGAAATTGCTGTAACTTTGGAGTAAATGGTCCGATGTCCACCAAACTTAACATGATTCATATTAGTCCCAACCTGAACACATTTATATAACAATATACAGTAATAGTCAGAGCGCCACCTAGTGGCAAAAGTAAGTACTTCTTATCAGACACTTATCTTTGGATTAACCTGAAATTTCAATGTTGTGGTCTATAATTGATGTAGACAAACATGATATAACATGAGTGTCTACGTGTGCTGCAGAGGGTTTAATTTTGATGTCTCGCCATGAAACAAAAAATCGCTTTAACTTTGGAGTAAATGGTCCGATGTCCACAAAACTTCACATGATTCATATTAGTCCCACCCTGAACACATTTATATAACAATATATGGTGATAGTCATAGTGCCACCTAGTGGCAAAAGGGAGTACTTCTTATCAGACATTTTGGATTTACCTGAAATTTCATTGCTGTGGTCTATAATTGAGGTACACAAACATAATATAACACGAGTGTCTACATGTGCTGCAGAGGGTTTAATTATGATGTCTCACCATGAAAAAGGAAATTGCTGTAACTTTGGAGTAAATGGTTCGATGTCCACCAAACTTAACATGATTCATATTAGTCCCAACCTGAACACATTTATATAACAATATACAGTAATAGTCAGAGCGCCACCTAGTGGCAAAAGTAAGTACTTCTTATCAGACACTTATCTTTGGATTAACCTGAAATTTCAATGTTGTGGTCTATAATTGATGTAGACAAACATGATATAACATGAGTGTCTACGTGTGCTGCAGAGGGTTTAATTTTGATGTCTTGCCATGAAACAAAAAATCGCTCTAACTTTGGAGTAAATGGTCCGATGTCCACAAAACTTCACATGATTCATATTAGTCCCATCCTGAACACATTTATATAACAATATATGGTGATAGTCATAGTGCCACCTAGTGGCAAAAGGGAGTACTTCTTATCAGACATTTTGGATTTACCTGAAATTTCATTGCTGTGGTCTATAATTGAGGTACACAAACATAATATAACACGAGTGTCTACATGTGCTGCAGAGGGTTTAATTATGATGTCTCACCATGAAAAAGGAAATTGCTGTAACTTTGGAGTAAATGGTCCGATGTCCACCAAACTTCACATGATTCATATTAGTCCCAACCTGAACACATTTATATAACAATATACAGTAATAGTCAGAGCGCCACCTAGTGGCAAAAGTAAGTACTTCTTATCAGACACTTTGGATTAACCTGAAATTTCAGTGTTGTGGTCTATAATTGATGTAGACAAACATGATATAACACGAGTGTCTACATGTGCTGCAGAGGGTTTAATTATGATGTCTCACCATGAAACAGGAAATTGCTCTGACTTTGGAGTAAATGGTCCGATGTCCACCAAACTTCACATGATTCATATTAGTCCCAACCTGAACACATTTATATAACAATATATGGTGATAGTCATAGCACCACCTAGTGGCAAAAGGAAGTACTTCTTATCAGACACTTTGGATTAAACTGAAATTTCAGTGCTTTGGTCTATATTTCATGTACACAAACATGACATATCGTTAGTGTCTATGTGTGCTGCAGAGGGTTTAATTTTGATGTCTCCCCATGAAAAAGGAAATTGCTATAACATTGGTGTAAATGGTCTGATCTCCATCAAACTTCAGAAGAATCATATTAGTCATGCCCTGAAAACATTTATATGACCATATTTCCTGATACTCATAGTGCCACCAAGTGGCGACAGGAAGTAGGTCTCATCAAACACTTACCTTTTGATTTATCTGAAAGTTTAATGGTGCGGTGTATGTTTGATGTATAAAAACATGTTGTATAATTAGTGCGCTCTCCAACTCCCTCTAGTGGAAAGAGGAAGTGATACAAAATGTGAAATATGTCATTCCAGCACTGTATCAAGGATATGCCAAGTCACTCCTGTATGTGATGTCTAACTTTGACAGAAATGAACTGACATGTCAGAAGGCGTGATGCCAGCCCCCTCGAGTTGCATGAAGGTGCGAGGGCCTGTTCATCGCTGCTTGCAGCTTTAATTATTATTATTTATTATTATTCTTACAAACATTTAATCTCCAATTTGGCCCCTTTCCCAAATTAAAAAACTCACCCAATTTGTCACACGTGTTCGGTCTGGCGAAAATTTTTATAATCTATTGTTGTCCTGAATTTCCACCACTAGGTGGCGCTATAATCAAGGAAAGTGCGTTTTGGGTCATAACTCCCAGATACTTTGTGGCACATTCAAAAACCTATTATCCACACATTCAGTGAATTGTGCTGAATCTCCTAATATAGGCCACGCCTATTTCCGCCTCTGTTTTTTTCTGCAAATTCACAAAATGAAGCAAACCTACTTTTTCGAACTCCTCCTAGGCAATTTCACCGATTTGCACGAAACTTTGCACACAGCATCTGTGGACTCTTCTGACAAAAAGTTATTAAAAGAGTTTTGATATTCCAAAGAATACTGAAATTATTAAATAGCAGCTTCCTGCAGATTTGGTACAAAACAGGAAGTGTTGCATATCTCCACATTGGTGTGTGCGAATGACATGAAACTCACTTTACTACTTTCCCATGAGCCCCTGAGGCTCTGTGCAAAATGTCAGGCGATGACCACCAGGTGGCGCGCTTTAAATTGAAGTATTTTATATCTCAACATCGGTTGCTCGGATTAACACTAAACTTAAATAATTATTGTCAATGCCCTCCTGAGGATATCTGACGAAGGAGTTACCGATCTGCCACTAGGTGGCGCTGTGGTGGCAGTCTAATTTAATATTTGGCACTGTGCCAACACCATAACACTTATGGAAATTAAATTGATAGGGATGGTAAAGACTGGTCCCTGTAACTCACACACCAGAAATGACCAGCAGGTGGCACTATTTTCAATGCAAAAGCGTTTTTGGCCAACAACTCCCACATAACATGTGGCACGTTTTGAAACTTATCTCAGTATATCTCAGTGTTCCCTGAATTCAGCTGAATTGTGTGATGTAAGGCACACCCACTTTTGCATTTGCAAAATCGCAACCAATGAAAGTCCTACTATTTCGAACTTCTCTTAGGCGATTTGACTGATTTACGCTAAACTCTGCATGAAGCATCTGTGGACCCTCTTGACAAAGACTTATCAAAAGAATTTTGATAGTCCAAAAAACATCCAAAATATAAAACAACAAGTTTTTGCACATTGTTTTCAAAACAGACAGTCTTTCATATCTTAAGCAAATACAGTCGGATTACCACAACACTTTCGCTAATTGTGTTCCATGGCCTGATGAGGGTTTGTGCAAAATTTGGTGCAAATTAACCAATTGGTGGCGCTCTGGTGGCAGTGTGAATGGAAGTAAATTGGAAAATCTTCAAATCTTCTTCAAATCACACACACACATTCACCGTCATCCACGCACATGCGCAGTTGTGCACTCTCAGCTGATTGTATACAGATAAGATGGCGACAGAGGTATGCAGAGGACGGCAACAAGACCTTCACAAAAGGAGGGAACATGAGAGCGGTTGACAACCGCAAGATAACGACTTACAGGCGACAGACAAGTCACACTACAGGTCCAGTAATTTCCTCTTTCGTTGGTGTCATGACTGCTCAGTAGTACCTGGACAACCGAGTCGTCGGGCACACAGGTAAGTGACGTGTCAGAGGAGAAACGAGCCGTTAACATTTCTCTTTGTGTTAGGTAACGCTAACGGCATTAGGCTGACCAAACGTCCTCTTTTGCCCGGACATGTCCACTTTTCACGTCCCGTCCAGGTTCTTTTTTATAAACTGATAATGTTTGGTTTTCCGTGTGTTTGTGTGTGTGTGTGTGTGCTAAAGTGCGGCACGGGCTGCATATTTCTGTTCGAACCCGAACCGAGCCCGACATTATTTAATAACCAAAGCACTGAGTTTGTGCCACACAGTTGTTACAGTTACATGCTCTTTAACCCTATGGACCCGAACGCCGCACAGTGCATCCAAATTCACACCTGTTCTTCTCTGTGGATTTTCTCCGCAACTGTAGTGAGAACAGCGGAATCATAGCTTTCCCCCAAGACCAAGCACTTGTTGGTAGTCTAGTGTTTTCACAGCGAAAAAAAATGATAAAGTTACACTAAAATTATGTATAACAGAGCTTTCATACAGCTCTGCACACACATTACTCTTGGATGGATTACTCGCGAATGCAGCATCACATAGAAATACCACACATATCACATGAAAGCGCAAGAGCAGAGCTTTCCAATGATACCACACATCATTGTGCTGTCATCCCATCATACTATAAACACAGATTAATTGTCTACAAAATAAAAACCTGACAAATTTCTTTATAACCCATTATACAGATCTTGTCATCAGTCACTTCACATAGTGAGGAATATCGTATCTTACCACGTCTTAGGCTTGCCTGTGTTTCTCCCTGTCTATCCACATTTGTAGTCCGACTTTCAAGATGCAAATATCTCCATATTGTCCAGTTGACACTCCATCAAACTTTGTATGACATGTCCCCCCCACCCCAATGCTCGATAAGTCCCCCCAATATATAACTGAAACTGAAAAACAACAACAAACTTTGTTTACTGCAAACAAAGTTGCAAATATTATCTTGAAGGACATCATTGCACTTGGTTGACTATTTTTCTATTATCTTAAATGTAAATACTATATGTTTCTTTCAGATAAAACACAACTTTTTGACTTGTGAATGGGTCAATGGAATTTCTTGCAATAATGAAAAAATACTGGCAATCAGTTAATACAAAGTAATATGCAGACGACACTCAGATCTATGTCTCACTGACAGCAGGTGAATACGGACCAGTGGATTCACTCTGTCACTGCATCCAACAGGTCAGTGTGTGGATGCAAAACAACTTTCTCCAGCTAAATTCAGACAAGACTGAAGTCATCGTATTTGGTCCACAGAAACAAAGAGAAAGTGTCAGCAGTCACCTCCAGTCTCTCTCTCTAAAACCTACAAATCAGGTTAGAAATCTCGGGGTAATAATGGACTCAGACTTGGCCTTTAACAGCCACATCAAATCAATAACATCAGCAGCCTTTTACCATCTAAAAAACATTGCCAAAATCAAAGGTATAGTGTCTAAACCTGAGTTGGAGAGACTTATCCATGCATTTGTCTCTAGTACGTTAGACTACTGTAACGGCCTGCTCACTGGCCTCTCCAAACGGGCTGTAAGACAGCTGCAGTACATCCAGAATGCTGCTGCTCGGGTCCTGACCAGAACCAGGAAGTACGAGCACATTAGTCCTGTGCTCAGGTCTCTACACTGGCTTCCTGTGGCTCAGAGAATAGACTTTAAAGCAGCTCTGCTTGTGTACAAGTCTCTCCATGGCCTAGCACCAAAGTACATCTCTGCCATGTTAGTGCCATATGAACCATCTCGGACTCTGAGGACCTCAGGGACCGGCCTCCTGCTGGTGCCCAGAGTCAGGACTAAACATGGGGAATCAGGGTTCCAGTTTTATGCAGCTAAAATCTGGAACAGTCTTTGTGAAGATGTGAGACAGGCCTCTACTCTGACAATGTTCAAATCTAGGCTCAAAACAGCTCTATTTCACTGTGCATATGACTGGAAGGATCTTATCTGCACTCTTCTCTTTTAAAGTTCATTTTATAATAATTATTTATATTTTTATTTTGTATGGTGATTTTAATGCATTTTCTTGTTCTGTAAAGCACTTTGAATTACTTTGTGTACGAATTGTGCTCTACAAATAAATTTGCCTTGCCTTGCCTTGCCTTGCCTTTATAATGACTGTGATATGAGTTTAAAAGTGAAGACGCTTCCAGCAAGAGGAGAGGGAGACATAAAACAAAATAAGATAAAATAGGAAAAACCTGTCTCACTCTTTTATTTTATTTTCAGCGTTTAATCAAGGCGGAGGGGGGCGGCTGGAGGTCCAAGACTTCCAGCGTGGGGAGAGGTAGAAACAAACAGCCAGTGTGTGTCTGTGTGTGTTATGTTCAGGTGTTGTCACGTAAATAACAGTGCCCAAGCAATAAACAAGACAGACAACAGGATTTTATTTATTTTTACACTACATTTTTACTGAAAGCTGACCGAATCTGACTACAGCCCGAATACAATTTATATAGCTATAACAAGTCGGGCCAGGTTTGGTCAAAACTGTAGCTCTACATTTTTGACCAAACCCAGCCCGACCCGTTGGGTACCATCGGGCTTGGATCGCCACACTCTAGTGTGTGTATGTGTCCCATATAGAGGCCTATCTGAATTTCTGTCTTTGAGAGATATTATTTTGTAATATAACTGAATTTTCTATCCATACATATAAATTTTAAATATATTAAAATTTGGGTAAACTGCGAGTATCATTTAAGTAGGCTATGTCGTGGCTGGTCGAGTGTCCTCTTTTTTGGAAATCAAAATATGGTCACCCAACGGCCCACAAACCTCACCGCACTTTAGGGACTGTTCTTTACTTATGGAGGGACTGTTCTTCACTTGTCAAGGGAAGAGGGTGGCTGGTTGATTTTTATTTTATTTTTTTATTTTATTTTGATCCCCCCTATGTTAATCACTTATTGATGCTGTTTTGTAACTATAAGTCAATAAATAATTTATTGCTTTGAAATATCATTGGTGTATTATAGAAAAGTGATTTATCTTTTTATAAATGACAAAAGGCACATCTGCCTGATTCTTGCCGTGGTATCGTGATACTACTCAGAACACAGTGATACTTTCACTGGTGTCGTACTGTGGGGGGTGGGGCAGGGGGCGCAGGTTCGCCCAGGGCGTAAAACTAGCCAGGACCGCCTCTGGCACTGACATTTTTACCATACCATCGTTACCTATATCGTTATATCGTTACCTAATATCTCTGCTGTTTAAATAAAAAAAAATACAGTATTTGTATTTTCAAATTTGTCTGAGATTTTTTTTTTTCTTTTTTAAAAGCCTCCTTCAAATAGTAGCCTGCCCCTATTTGTACCCTGATCCCAAACTAATTTTTTGTTAATAGCAGCCCCGGCTACTATTTGAGGAAATACGATACATATGTAACATACAGTCACTGGCCACTTTGTGTACACCTGTGTAATCTAATGCAATGCAGTAGAACAACTATACCATGATTTTTTCCCTGGAGCTTATAAATTTTCGGTTATTGTTGACATCATCTAGAAAGTGGTGATTCTACGTTTTTTTATTATTGAGGTCATAGTGAATGGTGGTGGTGTATTGGGGTGGCCTCCTAATTTTCTCTAATTGAGGGGGATAAAATATTAGGAACACTTTTAAATATATTGCACTCCAGTACACCAATACCACCCGCTACGACCTCAATAATAAAGTAGAATAATCACCTTTGTGACAAAAGCTGAAAATGTAAAAGCTTTGTAAATGCAGAATGTGTGGCAGAGCTGTCACCCTCGCCACCAAATACGTTTGACTTTTTGATGGCTCATGCATTTGGTCTGATGAAAAATTTGATATTTCGGCAGTGTTGTATGTGGACGGGGCCAAATGGCGACATAGCGCCCTCTAGGAAATTTCGTGCCTCAAGCCCCGCCTGTGAGTTTCACCTACATGCATGAAAATTGGTGGGCTCATAGAACATGCCAAGACGCACAAAAAATCCTAATGGACCCATGCCATAAACCCAACAGGAAGTCGGCCATTTTGATTTGAATTTTTGACATGTTTGAATGAACTCCTCCTAGGGATTTTGTCCAATCGACTTCACATTTGGTACAGATCATCCTGAGACCATGCTGATCAAAAGTCATTAAAAGCTTATTTCTATAACAAGGGGCGTGGCCGCTAGGGCATGACAAATTTTGGTGACTTTTCTTTTTCTCGCCATCGAATTTCGAACGGATCTCACACCCACATACTTAATCTCAGTAGCTTCAAACTTGCTGGAAATGATGATGGCTCTGCCCTGAATGGCCAGATATATTAATATCCCACCTTACTCATAGCGCCCCCCAGTGGTAACAGGAAGTGACCAGTTTTTACTTTAACATGTACTGATGACACAAACTTGACCGCATCAACTTCATTCCACTTCTAATGCATGCAGAACAAGTTGGTGAAGCTACCTTGTGAACGCTGTGAAGCTACATCTAATGGTGTCCATGTGGCGGCGTGGCGACTATCGATCTCTCGCCACTAAATACGTTTGGATTTTTGATGGCTTCAACAATCTCATATCCTCATGAAAATTGATACACAGATCAAGAATGGCGAGCTCTTGCATCCAATAGGGGCACGACCCATGGGGGGGACAAAATGCCTCTATAGCGCCCCCTTGAAATTTTCAAAAACTCCTCCCCATAGGGCTTTTTTTTTTGGAGAAGGAAGATGAAAATTAGTATGTGTGTATGTCACCCAGACGCACAAAAAAGTCTCTGCCACCAATGGTCTACTCCAAACAGGAAGTCGGCCATTTTGATTTAAACTTTTCATTTTTGTGGCGATTTTGTGATTTCAACATCTTGTATTTTGACGTATTCCTCCTACAGATTTTGTCCAATCAACTTCAGATTTGGTACAGATCACCCTGACACCATGCTGATCAAAAGTTATTAAAAGCTTTTCTCTATGGCATCATCTCTTTATGAAAACTGATACACAGGTCAAGAATGGCGAGCTCTTGCATCTGATAGGGGCATCGCCCATAGAGAAGACAAAACGCCTCTATAGTGCCCCCTTGAAATTTTCAAATAACCCTCTCTATAGGGTTTTTTTTTGGAGTAGGAAGATGAAAATGTGTACATATGTGTAAGTTGCTCAGACGCACAAAAAAAATCTCTGTCACCAATGGTCTACTCCAAATATGTTCATCTACTCAACAGGAGAAGGAACATGAAAATTGGTACACATGTGTATGTTGTCCAGATGCACATAAAAGTCTCTTGCACCATTGGTCCATTCCAAACAGGAAGTTGGCCATTTTGATTTTGACTTGTCATTTTGGCGTGATTTCCATGTTATAGTTTAATGAACTAGTCCTAGGGATTTCATCCAGTCGACTTCAAATTTTTTACAGATCATCCAGAGACCATGCTGATCAAAAGTTATTAAAAGCTTTTCTCTATGTCAAGGGGCGTGGCCACTATTCCGCCTCCCTCGCCACCAAATACGTTTGGCTTTTTGATGGCTTCAGCAACCTCATATCCTTATGAAAACTGATACACAGGTCAAGAATGGCAAGCTTTTACATCTGATACGGGTGTTGCCCATGGGGGGGACAAAATGCCTCTATAGTGCCCCCTTGAAATTTTCAAAAAACCTCATGCCACGTCAGGGTTACCTTACTCTTGAGTTTTCACATAACCGCTTCAGTGATGTGTACTGCTGGCCCCCCGCAGTGGCATGGGAGAGCGAGGGTCCGATCACATCTGCTTGCAACTTTAATATTATTATTGTTATCATCTCATCTCCTCTGTTGGGGGCGGCTCAGAGTAGCTCGGTCCATAGGGACTTGGGTGGGAACCGGAGGTTCGCCTGTTCAAGTCCCTGTCCGGACCAAAATATGGAGGGTGGACTGGTAGCTGGAGAGGTGCCAGTTCACCTCCTGGGCTGGAGAGGTGCCAGTTCACCTCCTGGGCACTGCCGAGGTGCCCCTGAGCAAGGCACCGAACCCCCCAACCACTCGGAGCGCCTGTTATGGGCAGCCCACTCTGACATCTCTCCAATTAATGCATGTATAGGTCCAGTTTGTGCATGTGTGTGTTCAAACCTGTGTAGTAGTTGACAAGCAGAGTGAAAAATTGAATTTCCCCTTGGGGATTAATAATAAAGTATAAAGTATATAAAAAAATCTCCTGTTTTTCACCATGATAAGAAAGATATCCTCTTTTCTTGTTTAACTAACACCTTTGATTACATCTTGTGTGTTTTTATAAATGTTAGTCACTCTTAAAATAATGTTTATGTTTTGTCATGTACAATGTACCTTTGTTTCTGTTTTTAAGCACATTGAGTCTGTGCTTGTCGCACGAAATGTGCTATACAAATAAACTTGACTTGTAGTAGTACGAGGATTTGGCAGTGGAAAGCGCATTCTTGTAGTGATGAAGATGTTCAGCATACTTTTTGGTATGTTCAGCTTCTGAAAGTCCAGTCTTTTTCCCACTCCAGTTGATGAGCAGCAGTTTCAGCTGGCGGAGATCAGAGGTAAACCAGGGAGCAGTCTGGGTAAAGGAGACTGCGCGGACAGCGAGGGAAGAGGAGAGACAGTAATTGCAATGATTTACCAAGTCAGCAGAGGAGGAGGATGCTGGAGGGCTGAGATTGGAGATGATCAGGGTAGTGAGGTCTGTAGGGTTGATGTTTTTAATGTTTCTGAAGAAGATAGTCCGATGCTCTTTAATTTTTTGGATTTGGATAATGAGGCATTGAACCAAACAGAACAACTTTATGATCAGGAACAGGGAACTAGGTCGCAGAGAAATTACAGGGAATGATACCAGTGCAACAGATTAAGTCAAGGGTAGGACTCTTGTTATGTGTTGGGATGTTGACATATTGTGTAATACTGAGACAGTCAAGGAATGAGGTGAAATCATTGGCAAAAGGATTGGATGGGTCATCAATGTGAATGACAGTAGGGGACATGGTACATACAGATATTAATAGTGAGGAGAATTCAGTGAAAAAAACAGAGGGCTTTGGTGATCGGTATATGGCAGAAATATCTATTTGCTTGGGACCTGTGAGTTTTACTGCTAACCATTCCAGCTGTGATTTTAATGCTCTCATGATATAGAACAGCGAGTCAGCTGAGTAAACCAGAAAGAGGGAATATTGCTTTTGATGGTGTGCTGTGTATAATGAATATTCCGACCAGATCCACAATGGACATATCTTGGTCGCCTGTCATGATGGGCAAGCAAATCTGGAGGGGTCCTGGAATAGGACCGGATACGCAGCAGCTTCGTTGCAGAGTAGCACAGTGGGGGGGGATGCATCGTGGTGGTGAGACACAGAGCGATCCATATGAAAGGGTTCATAATCCACATAGTCAGGAGAAAGTTAGAAACAGTGTAATCCAGAAAACTGATGAGCCTGTTGATTATGAGGAAGCTGAAGACCAGCCTGGCCGGAGCAAAGGAATAGAGAGTCCGCTGGTAGCAGACATGCAGGGGTACACTACAGCGGGGAAACCGTGCACACGCCGCCGGGTCTAGGCAGCAAATTAGCCATCAGGAAAGTACCCTGCACTGGGGTATGGCAGCTTCTGTGCTGGCGATAATCCGACTTGGTACCCAGGGAGAGGAGGCAGTGTAGCAGCAGATGGTCATGATCTAGCTTGCAAAACGGGCTCACCAGAAGTGAGGATCCAGCCAATGTGAGCACAGCAGAGAGGTTCACACAGGGTGGGCAAAACAAGCGCCAGGTCCGAGCAGCAGGTTATCCAGCAGGCTAGCACTGGGCACCATCTGGGGTGGCTTCTGCAATTAACATTCCACAGAAATGACGAGGTGCCGGGGAGAGGAGGCAGAGTAGCAGCAGACTGTGCTGATCAAGTGTACATGGCAAAGCACACCAGAACAGAGAGTCCAGCTGCGACGAGCATGGCAGAGACCCATCAGACCCAGGGCCACAGATGAGGCTTTTGCCGGTGGGATTAGCTTCCAGGCTACCAAGTGACCAGGCAAGCAGAGACAGCTGGACTGTAACTGCTGTTTCAGTGTTATATGAGAATTAAAATAGTATGTAACAGATGAAGCACAGTCTGACTGGACAGACAACAACATGGTGGTTTTGAACCAAACAACAAAACAGCGGAGGAGGCATGGCAGCAGCTTGCCAATAGTACCTTCATTCCACCACCATGAGTCAAAAAAACCTTTATACATATAATGATTTCTGTAACATTTTTATCATTTCAGCAATCTGGCTTCCTATCACCACCGCACCATCTGGGCTACCAATTTCCTGTCTCCATGGGTCTAAGTTTTCATGCAGGTGGGCACATTCTCACTTAAAGTTTGTTTATGTTGAGCAAAACTTTTGCATGGCAAGTGGCATACATGAATTTTAGGCCTTGTTTTGTTTGTACACAACAGTTATACATAACTATACAGACCTCTGATCTGATGGTTATTAGAGACAGGGCAGCTCTGCTGTAACAAAGCTATAAGTGTGAGTTAACAGTCATGATGGTGGCACTGCAGCAATCATCAGCAAAAGAAACAAATTAAAATTGGTTCATACTCAACTATTTTGGATTTTAATTAGGTAGATTTTCTTCATGCATAATAAATGGCAATTAAGTGATACATGAATCACGAATTTTCTGTTAATAAGATGTCAGTCAGCTCAGATCTAGTCAGACCGCTATTGTGATTTTTATATGAAACTGCAATGGGGACTTCAATGTCAGGGCCTTTGGACCACTATTTCTTTTAGTTCACTTCTCATACATTTCTCAGGTTTATGGAGGAGGGGTACAAATTGGTGAAGGACTCTTTTAACTCACATCAAAAAGACCACAACATTGTATATGTTAAATAAAATAGGAGAGCTATAGGAAGAGCAGAGAATGGCAACGGAAAGTCACTCACCGTAGTCTAGTGATGTTTGGGACCAGGGCATGGCAACACCAGTGATGACATTCAACAAAATGGAAGTGTAGAGGAGAGACAGACAGAGACAGAGGGAGACACAGAGAGACGGGGCGGGGGGAGAGAGAGAGAGAGAACAAGAACAGTCATATTGTACAACATGACCTGATACAGCTCAGCAAATACACACATGTATATCAATCAAAAGCTACTCCACATGTGAGTTGACAGTTGAAGATGGCACGCTAGATGCCAAATTGGCCCTTCTTATTTCATTATTTGCTTTAAATGTACCAAGTGATAACTGCCGGAATTTGGTAATACATTGATAAATTTCCTGGTTATGACTAAAAGCAGCAAAAAGCAAGAAGAAAAAAAACTTAAATGAGTTTGGATTGGCTTGGGATATGGCAGCCCGCACTCACAGACTGGCTCATACCTCTGAGCAGTAACAGGTGTGCGGCGAGGATGATACACCTAAATGGGCCAGAAGCATTGTCTATCAGCTCAAACAAATTAGAGAGGGTTTTGACACAAAAATGGACAGCATGGCTGAGTCCATTTCCATTTCAATAAAGACACAAGAGCCATACTCAACAGATAAAGCAACGCTTAACACTGCATTGGTGAGCTGGGGGATAAGGTAGAGAGCTGTCACCACTGAACTATCCCAAAGTATCGAGCAGATCCAGGCACTACAACGTAAAGTGGATGATATGGAGAAGTCGGTGCAACAATATAAGGCTGGTGAGGCTCAAAGAAGGTATTGAGGCGGGTGATATCTATGCTGCACTAGACAAGATCCTGCGCTACATATTAGACCTACATATTAGACCATATTAGACCACCTGGCTCCAGAGATAGAGCTCACGCATTATGCACCAAAGCCGTTGCCAAATCCTGACCAGCTGCCTCGTCCCATTGTTTTACGCTTGTAGCACTGGAGAGACAAGCAAGACCGCATCAGAAAGGAGAGTTGCAACCAAAACACAGCTTGCCTGGGACAGCCAGCATTTCTGAGTAGATCAAGATTTCTTTGCAGAAGAGATCAAGAGATGTGCCCAATATATCAACGTGAAGAAGCGGCTTCACAAAGCGGGGGTACGGTTTGGCATCATCTACCCAGGGGCCCTCATAGTCACCATCAGTGGGGAAAAGTTTACCTACACCTTGCTCAAGGATGCAGAAAAGGACCTGAAAAGGCACATTCCAGAGTTTTTTTGACTGTCTTGGGAAGGCTCTCCCCACGGCATGGAGCTCCTAATATATCGTCACAAGTTGGATTTTGAAATGAACTCTTATTAAACTGTTTTTTCTCTTTAACGCACTCCCTGTAGTAAACTTCCTTAAATAAGCCACCTTGAACTGGACCTATATGATAAAGGGAAGCCGGTCTAGTTGTGTTTTCACTGCATCATCGCGGATATGGCAATTTGTGTCCCAGTAATTGGCTTTTTCTTAGCCAGATGTGGCCAGTCGTTGTGTTTATGCTTTTGCCTTTGTTACTTAAATGTTGTCATCCCTCGTTAAATAATGTATATTTGTTACTTTCCTTTTCTTTTGATGCAAGAGTGACACCCCTCTTTTGTTTATGTTCACATGCTTTCTCCTGCAGCAGGTTTTGGGGGCTTATGCCCCGGAGAATGCCGTCTCACTTGTTGCGCACCGGCCTCAGCGATTACTTGTAGGTCCGGTGTGTGTGACCTGTGCCAAGGCACATCATGTTAGAAGTGATTTTGATTTATACAATGGTGTTCTTATTGTATGGATACACGGTTGAATTAAATTACTTTAATTAGCCTGAATGTTAATGGAATTAATAACGATAACGATACAAAATATTAATGTATTTAAATTATCTTAAGTGTGATATTGCCATGCTGCAGTAGACTCATCTGAATGCCACAGAATCAAATAAGCTGAGACAGAAATGGGTTGGGCAAGTATTTTCCTCTCCTCATGGTAAAGGAAGCAAAGGTATGTTATCTTAATTTCTAAAAATATGCCTTTTAAATTCTCTAGTATGCATCATGACAATGACTGTGAAAAATGTTATTGTTTCGGGCTGGTTACAAAATGGAAAAACTGACACTTGTGAATTTATATGCTCCAATTACATCACAATCTAAGTATTTTGCCTTTCTGTGCCCTGTTATATCTTACTCCATGGAAGGTCCTCTTATTTTGGCGGGAGACTTTAACTCTGTTTGTGACCCTGCATTAGATCAACTTAGTTTCCCCCTTCCCTCAGACAAACAGATATCAGTAGCCTTGAGGGAGTTTCAATCTCAGCTTGTTGTAACAGATGTATAGCACTTGGTGAATCCAGTTGCTCAAGAGTATTCTTTCTATTCTGATGTCGTCAAACTTAGTTCAAAATGTTCTTGAGATTAAAATGGATGTTGTAAGTGACCACGCTGCAGTTTCTGTTAATTTCTTCCTTTGGCTCACCCTTGTAAATTTAGGCAATGGCGACTCAACACATCACTTCTTAAAAATGAAAAATGTACTGCCCTTATAAAAAAGCAAATTGTGGATTTTTTTTGTGTTAAATTTAAATTCTGTATCATGTGTAGCCACAGTCTGGGAGGCTTTTAAGGCTACATGTAGGGGCTGGTTAATTAGCTTTGCTTCAGCAGACAAAAAAAAAGCGTGGTGAGACAAAATCGCAATTAAATGTTAGACATATGCTGTTAGGAGCAGCATATGATGGAGAGACAGCATTTGCTGTTTTCCGTTTGCACAGATTTTATTTTGAAACTGGAGAAAAAGCAGAATAAAGCAGTCTCTGCAAAATATACAGATAATTCCTGCAATTAGAGATGAAACTGGTGTGTTACAGTGTGATGCTGCTATAATAAATCAATCCTTTAAAAACTATTACTTGAAACTCTATAGTACAGAAAATAATGTCATTCAAGCTGAAATGGAAAATTTCTTCAAAAGCGTTAACCTTCCGAGAGTTAGTTCATCAGATAGGGACGCACTTGATGTCCCTCTTACACAAGCTGAGATTGAGAGGGCAATTATGAAATTGGCTTCAGATAAAGCCCCAGGGGAAGATGGTCTGGGTTTTGAAATTTATAAGTGTTTCAAAAAACAGCTTTCTCCGTATTTATTGTCATTATTTAATAAAACACTGGAATTTAAATCCATGCCCCCTTCTATGTGTAAGGCTTTAATGAGTAACTACCGTCCTTTAAGTTTGCTCAGTTGTGACTATAAGATTCTTGCTAAGACCTTGGCACTCCGTTTGGAGGGGGTAGTCCCATCTATAGTCCATTTAGACCAAGTAGGCTTTATCCCAGGTCGTCTGTCATCAAATAACATACGGAGGGTTTTTCAGATTATGTTACATGCTGGTTCTGGTGAGTCTTCAGTCATTGCAGCATCATTAGATGCTGAAAGAGCTTTTGAACTGTTAGAATGGCCATATTTATTTTAAAGATTTAAAAAATTTGGTTTTGGTTCTAAGTTCATAAACTGGGCTCTTTATATTGCTCAATTTTCCTCTGTTAAAATGAATGGCTTATTTTCAAGACCCAATTCCCCCTACAAAGAGGTGTGAGGCAAGGTTGTCCGGTCAGTCCTCTGCTTTTTACTGTCACTCTTGAACCATTAGCATATGCAATATGCTCTAGTAGTGACATATATGGTGTGGATATCCCTGGACATAGTTAAATGCTGATGATATATTGCTCACTTTAAGCAAACCAGCATCTTCCATGTCTGCAGTTCTCGATTTGGTTAACTTATTAAGCAGTTATTCTGGTTACAAGATTAATTGGAACAGTGAGGCAACTCAACTCTTGCACATTTAAATCAGCCTTAACGGGCACCCCTTTCACCTGGAATGAAATATCTGTGTATTAACATAATTTCACCTCTTACCAAAATCTTCAGTCTAAATGGCCCCAGCATCCTCCAATCTATCAAGTAGGGCTGTAGTCAACCAAAGAAAATCTTGATAGACTAAAGTCGTACATAATCTTCAACTAATCGATTAGTCGTGAAAAAAAAAAAGTTATTTTTACTTCTGCGGTGGTGTGTCTGAGTCACTCTGCAGTTACACCTCCAAAATGCTAGTCTGCGGTGGAGGACTCTGTTAAATGCTGTAAAGATTTGTTGATTCAAAACACACATTGAATATGGCCTAATAGAGACAATTTCAAATACGTACACAAATTGGCTTCACTATAAATCGTAGCATTCACAGACAAACACTTGTCTTTAACTAGACACATTTCCTCCACCAATACAACATGCTAACATTATTAGCACAAGTCTATGGCATTTTACATTGTATAAATTAGCCTAGCGTCTAGCGATCTTTTGCTCTTCTTATATAGGACCAGGGACAACAGCAACATTTAACAAAGGTAACGGCACACAATTTGGCTCCATTACAACTCAAAACATTTACCGACAAAACAACTGTCTTATACTAAACACATTTTCCAAGCAAATACAACATGCTAATGTTATTAGTGCAAGCTTATGGCATTTTACATTGTATAAATTAGCCTAGCAGCTTGCGATCTTTTCTTCCTCTCATATAAAACCAGGGACAACAGCAACATTTAACAAAGGTAACGGCACACAATGTGGCTCCATTACAACTCACAACATTCACCGACAAAACAACCGTCACACTAGACACGTTTTCCAAACAAATACAACATGCTAACTTTATTAGCGCCAGCCTATTACATTTTAAATTGTATACATTAGTCAAGCGACGAGCGGAGATTTCCTCTGTTAGTACAAAGCCAGGATAAATCACACACAAGACTCAAAATTAAACGTTTCAACTCCATGCACTTGACAGGAGTATTCACCTAACATAGCCTACATATCTTTAATTATATAATTATTTATATGTCTCTATGTATATTTTTACATGAATCCCCAATATTTTATTTGCCTTTAAAAAAATCCTCTTCCTTCATTTAATTTGACAGTGTTTATTGTATTGTATTATATGTATTAATTCTGTGCCTCCCAGTTTGTTCCTGGCGGCAGAGCAGAGTGAACCGTCGTTCTTCTCAGAGGATCTTTAGCCCATGACAGCTGGCAGCTGTTCTCCGTGTCCACAGTGTAAACAACTTTCGCTGGCGATTTGACAGTCACTAGAAGCACATTATGACCCTTTGTAAAAGTTTCTGTGTGGTACCTGTGTTGTACATGAGCTAACATTAGCGGCTAAGGACTGAGAGGCTGTCTGGTTTGTGTGTGTGTGTGTGTGTGTGTGTGTGTGTGTGTGTGTGTGTGTATGTGTGTCTGTCTGTCTGTCTGTCTGTCTGAGGAGTGTCAGTACATTAACTTGTTAGCCATAGCCTTGCTGTTAGTCATGTTAATGTTATCGTCGGCAGCCCTGAATTGCTTGTAAAGCTTTAGCATAGTTAGTTAACACATCTGTTATCGGCCCATGTGCTTACTGCTACAGAAAATTAATAAATCTTTGGTTTATTTGCACAATGTCGCCTCTCTGCCATATTTATTACGCTTGCTAAAGCTAAGTTAACTTTACCAGCAGATCTGTATGAGCCACAAACTGAGGCTACAGTTAGCAGTGTGTTTCCCCCCCAAACTGCTGGCCGGCTGTCGCTCTGCATTACGTGGTATCCACCTTATTTTTCACGGAAACACGGAGGCGCAACAGAACGCAGCCAGCTTCCGTTTTTTTGTGCACTGGAAGCTGGCTGTGCACAGGCTACATGAATAAAAACAACAACAACACGTGTTTGTGTTTTGTTTTAGGTATTCAAGAATATTTTATTGATCACCTGGCCTCTGATGACCAGAAAAACGGCAATTACAGGTCTCTGATTGAGGGTCAAAATTACCTGTGCTCCAGATGGGTCGGGCAAATTTTTAGACAACCATCACATCATATTGAAGGCGATCAATATTGATTGCCTTCAAAATGATGTGATAGTCACGTAGCCTGTCCATATATTGATTAAATGTCACACTTCTAGCTTACTAACGTCAGCACTCATAATGTATGCTAACGTTATATTACACAGTGTAATGATACAGTCTATTATCTCCCTATTACTCTAATCTTTCCTGCTTATCGCTCAAACAAATGACTAATTTCTAAATTAATATGGGTACTCATTTAAGATTCCTTCATCAGTTACTGGAGGCCACTGTCTAACATCAACCCAGCTATTCATGATGCTGTCATTGTAGAGAGTCAGTTCACAATGACAGCATAATGAATTGATGACTGACTCGTCACCTCAGCAATGGCGCCGCCGCAAGATGGCGGCATACACAAATCGATCACCGAATTCGTCTATACTATACAGATGGAGGAACACCAGCATCCTCCAGTTCAGCTTCATATCAAACCTGGGGCTACATGGCCTAACTGTATATAACACACTAACTTTTTTGTTCGTTTTTCTTCTTATTTTTCATCTTCTTCTTACTTTTCTCTCTTCTTCTTCTTCTTTCACATAAAAACACATGTGCATCTGCAATAATAGTCCGGTAATTCACTTCCGTTGTGGCTTTTTTATTTGCATCATTGCTTTTTTTATTAGCGTCATTGCTTTTTTTATTTGCATCATTTTTTTTTATTTGCAGCTATGGCAGGTCTCGGCCACCTTAATATACACTTATTAACAGTTCATAATGCATCTGGGTCATTCCTCGCTATTGGTAACTTTTCAAGGTGTTAAGTTTTGAAAATAATGTTGTGAATTTTTGATGTTTTTAACATGTCATTAGGTAGAAGACATGTTTAACCTTGAGTAATTTGTATTTTTAGAGCTCAGGCACTTAAATGATAATAATTATGGATGGATTGCTGAGACATGGATCGTGCTAGAGTTCCACCCTGTTACGGACATATACATAAGTATTGCTAAATGTTAATAATGTAAATATTCAACAATATTTATCAGCACGTATACCTTATGTGTCCCTTATTTCATAACATATGTTTTTTAAATTTGAATAATGAAGATACAGGAATTATTGTGTAGAATATAGGCTTTTTGTTTAGAAAATGTCCATGTGCACACCTAATTTAGCCAAAATGCTCAAGATAAATAGATATGTGCACAATAAAACACATGTATTCTCATTGTCTCTTTCAGGACTGCAAATTAACGTAAGAACATTCTGAAAAAATACCATTGTTTTTAGATCATTTTAAAAGAAACTGTGTGTAACAGGGTGGAAACAAGCACAACAGGGTGGAAAGTACCGTAACAGGGTGGAATTATCAACAATGATTAGCTTTAACCTGCTATTTATTGAACCATAGAATAATTCATTCAGTATTTTTAAAATTATAAAGCCCAATTAATGCCCACATTCTGCAAAAAAATATTCTATAGGCTTTATATTGGCAAAGAACAGATTCATTACAAATTAGTTCATTATATCATAATATATAATAATGATAATGAAATGTACATATATCATATTTTTATTATTAAATAATAATGATAGTTATGCTAATATAGTCATAATAAGAATAAATAATAATAATATTACTTATTATTATTATTATTATTATTAGTACAATTATTATTATTATTACTATCATCATCATCATCTGAGAGTGCATATTCTGTATTATTATTAGATATTTTCCACCCTGTTACGTTCCACCCTGTCCATGTTCAAAGTGGAACGTAACAGGGTGGAATATTTCCAACCAAAGTAGACCTGACCAGCTAGCACTCCAGACCTGACTAGCTAGCTCTCCAGATTTAAACAGTACATAAATAGGGACATCAAACATATTTAAAAAAATTTCAAATTTGTTTTTACTTTCTCAACAATTTAGCGTAACAGGGTGGAAATTTAAGAGTAGGACATGTGGATTTACACTATAAAACATGCAAAAACGGCAAGAGATGTTGATTCTTATCTCTGACTTCTCCTTCAAATTTCCCGCCAAAAGGCTGCTTCCAGTTCCTGTGTGTTGGATCATGGGAACTGTAGTTTTACTTGGTTTGGTAGGCTAAAAACCACAATGTAACAGGGTGGAACGTAATTCGGGGGATACTCAGTAAATTCAATGGAACACCTAAATAACAGTGATATAGCCAAAAACATATATTTAGAATTTTAATTATTTAGTCTTGATATTTACAATAATAAAGCTATTTTTGTAATTATTTATTATTTTAATGAAATATCCTTCATTGAAATATGAAAAGTTGGGGACATGGTAAAAACGTGTGTTTGTGCCTAAAAAGAGGTATATAAATATAAATATTGATATATATTATACATTTATACATATTTATACATTTTTTTCAGGCAATATTCTGTGTTAATATTACATGGGAGACCTCCATCTGTAATAAAATGTATTTCATATTAAAATTTGGTTTATGTAAAGTAAGATACGAGGGGCTCTGTCCTAGGGACTGGAATGTTACCAATAGTGAGGAATGACCCATCTTTGCAGCTACTGGATCTGAAGTGGGAACAGGGTCTTGTTGACATTCATAAAATCTTTATTATGCACTCACTGAAGTTAATAACTCTATTCATTATGCACCTTTTGCAACATCCAGATATCAATCATTATTTCAACATTAAAGAATTCTGATGCATTTTTTTTCACTCTAGTATGTTATTATTTCCTTTAGCAAAGGATCATGGGAATCTCATTTCCTCAAAATGGCATACTAAGACAAATGTGAGCTATTTGAACTTAAACATTTAAGCAGATTGATTCACAGTTAGCTGCTTTATTCACTTGTGATGAGAATTCAACCTACCAATGGTGGTGAAAACACAACATAAGGACATATTTCCTTTTCATATTGATTTTTAATGCAACTACTATTGTCAAAAATAGGAAAAAAGGATTGGAAACCCTAATAGTTGAGTTCTAAAAAACATAACAGATCTCAATTCATTTGGCTTTTTCAAAAGTTTTGTTACTTAGATTGACCGTTCGGGAATACAGTTTTCCACAAAGCTCCCTGTAACCCATCAGTTTTCTGAAAGTGTGTGACAAAAGTCTCAACATCGGCCAGGCCAAAGGTGGCCAGATCAGTGATGTCTTCAGGCCAGTTGCTTAGGTCAAACATGGTGGCAGCAGCCTTCATGACACCCATATCAGGATTGAAACTGCATGGTGAGGTTGTCACAGAAGCCATTGATTAGTTTATCTTTCACTTTGTGGGAGTCATCATCATCCACTTGTTTCCTGTTGAGTTGTACACCAAAGAAGATGTTTCCGGGAAAAGGTCCCACTTCATCCAGGAACTGCTTCAGATGCTGACCTGGGTCTGTCTGAAATACAGAAGAAAAAAACTTTGACTGTCACGATTGCTAAATGTAGCCCAGGCCATAAGATGACACCCCTCTAATATCATAATTATCCTTTTAAAATAATTCAACTTAATTGGGAAATAAACAATTCATTGAGAAGTCATTAAAATCATTTAAACAATTTATTTTATTATGAAACAAATAAATACTTCATTTCATATTGATTGTATACACTTAAAAATGTGAAAACTGTTGAACTAAAAATAACATTTGGAGTAAACGATATTCAATTGAGTCATATATATATATATATACAGTATCTCACATAAGTGAGTACACCCCTCCCATTTTTGCAAATATTTCATTATATCTTGTCATGGGACAACATTATAGAAATGACACTTTGATATAAAGTAGTCAGTGTACAGCTTGTATAGTAGTATAGATTTACCTTCCTCTGAAAATTACTCAAAACACAGCCATCAATATCTAAACAGCTGGCAACATAAGTGAGTACACCCCACAGTGAACATGTCCAAATTCCGCCTTAACCCTGTCAATATTTTGTGTGCCAACCATTATTATCTAGCACTGCCTTAACCCTTTTGGGCATGGAATTCACCAGAGCTTACAGGTTGCTTCAGGAATCCTCTCCCACTCCTCCATGATGACATCATGGAGCAGATGGATATGAAGACACCTTGCGCTACCCCACCTTCAGCTTGAGGATGCCCCACAGGTGCACAGGTGAGTTTAGGGCTGGATACATACTTGGCCAGTCCCTCACCTCTACCGTCAGCTTCCTCAGCAAGGCAGATGTCATCTACTAGGTGTGTTTTGGGTCATTATCATTCAGAGAGACTGAATCTATTATCATCTGGTGGGTAAAAGATGAAAATGACCTTCTGAACAAAGTTGTATTAATTCTTGATGATGTTAAACAGTTGTTGATCACTATACTGTTACATTTAAACCTTGTAGAGCAGCTGGTCAGAGAGACCAGGTGATTTTCGTTAATATGCCGAGGAGAAATGCTGTAAACCTCATTCATATATATTGACTCAGCAGCGAGTGAAAACACTGTAAACCTGTTAGGTTGACTCTAAAGGCAGCTGTCATTCATGTTGACTGTAAAGCAGCTGATATTTATGTTAAAAGGTGCTAATCATGCTAGATAACTGATACTGTGTTTTGTGACGCTAAAGGCGTGTTAGCTTGGGCCTAGCCACTTAACTGGCATAATTATTTGGTGTTCTGTGAAAACTATAGAGACACTGACTATTTTGGTTATTTGTCACAAAGGAAGATGTTATTTTTCTACTACTGGTTACTGCAGATGTCAAAAAAAATTGATTGATTGTGAGACTATTTGATTTATTCATGTTTATTTCATGTTAATGGTAATTAAAGAGTGTAATATTTAGTGCATTTTCTCACTGTTGCCGGTGCAGGTGCATTGAGCCTTAAGTAACCATGAATGTTCATTGCACTTAATGCAATTTTGATTCAATTAAAGGGTACATCATGGTATTTTTATTTTGATCTTGTGTTAGTTACTAGTGTAACCACAGTACTTTGAATGCTTGAACATGATTATAAGAAGCACTTTGAATGTATTTATAGTTTCACAACTGCAAATGTTTTATCTGATTGACAAGTGGTATGTCCAGTCCGCTGCCCCATGACCCTCCTCCAGCCCCCTAATTATCAAGTTCCCTCCAACACTGCACCTTCGACAAGAAGACGAGTTTCACGTGGTTCACAATGGGTAGATGCAAGTTTTTGGATGGATGGCTTGACAATACCATATATAAATACTGGTTGGCTAAGGATTCCCAATTCACACACAGAGCTAGATGCAAGCTTGCACCCAGAGTCCCAACCTTTTTGCTTCAGCCCAGACATTGAACTTACCTGAGTTTTTATTTGAATGCCATTATGGTACTTGGCTACAATTGCCTTAAGAATAATTAAATATAATGTGAAATATGATACACTGATATATTTACTCAGATGTCACATATTCTCTGAAAAAAAAATGCAGAGAAGTCTGGAAATTAGGTAATGGAAAAGTATGGAATTTTGAAATTCCAAATGTGTAGGAACCCTGTAGGGAGTTTATTTTGTTTACCTGCATGGCTACAAGAGCCAAGGTCGTCTTCTGCAGTCCATCTGACACCATCTGCAATGTCAGCCCATCCCTCTGAAAGAAGGCTCAGAATTAAACCCAAAAACACATTTAATCTAAGTTCCCTTGTTTTTAATCCACAGCCTAGTACCGAATTACTCTCTCAAATGGTTTCACAAGAGTGATAATAAAACACTCACACACTGGGCCTGATACAAACTTCAATTACCAAAATGTATGAAATGCTCCTTTAAATTACTGATGGAGAGGAATGAATTCAGGCTATGAATTAACAAATCAGCAGGAGTTAGCATGAACATGACGCAGCCTATATCCATTAGCTTGCTCAACATAACACACAGCTCATCGATGCTCCTAACACATTCACTCTGCTCATCCTGCTTCACACATTTACTGTCACTCTTGTATCTCAACCATATGCTAGGCTGACCAAACGTCCTCTTTTGCCCGGACATGTCCACTTTTCACGTCCTGTCCGGGGCGTCCGAGAGGTGTTTATAGATTGATGATAATGTCCGGTTTTCCTTGTGTGTGTGTGTTAGAGTGTGGCAAGGCCGCATATTTCTGTCCAAACCCGTCATTCTGTTTTGTTATGTCCGAAACCGAACTGAGCCCGACTTAATTTAATTACTAAAGCACTGAGTTTGTGTCACACAGTTGTTATGGTTACAGGCTATTTAACAGGCCGGGTGTGCGCCGTGGGTGCTCTGCAGAGAGAGAGACCTTCGTGTTTAAGACCAGAGCGGGCAGTGGGAGGTCTGAGGCTTCCAGCGAGGTGAGGGGGAGAAATATAACAAAATAAGATAAAATAGGGAAACTTGTCTCCCTCTTTTATTTTATTTTCAGTGTTTAATCAAGGCGGAGGCGGGCGGCGGAAGGTCCGGGGCTTCCAGCGAGGCGAGAGGTAGAAACAAACAGCCAATGTGTATGTGTTTCTGTTCAGGTGTTGTCACGTAAATAACAGTCCCCAAGCAATAAACTGGACAGACAATTGGATTTTATTCATTTTTACACTACATCTTCACTGAAAGCTGACAGAATCCGACCGGAGTCCGAATACAATTTTTACATTTTTGACCGAACCCGGCCCAAACCCGTCGGGTAGGCCTACCGTCGGGACCCATCGGGCTCAGCTCGGGTAGCCACAGCCTCTAGTGTGTGTATGTGTCCCCTATCTATAGGTGCCTATCTGAATTTCTGTCTTTGAGAGGTATTATTTTGTAATATAACTTAATTTTCTATCCATACATATAAGCTTTAAATATATTAAAATTATAAGGCATCTTTGAGTAAACTGTGAGTATCATTTAAGTAGGCTATCTCATGGCCGGGCCGAGTGTCCTCTTTTTTGGAAATCAAAATATGGTCACCCTACCATATGCGTCCTCACACACATTTCACTCACTTTAACTCACACAGGAGGTCATTAGCAACGCACTTAGCTAATGAAGCTATTTGTAGTGGTACCCTCCACGAGCCGCGACACACACACACACACGCACACACACACACACACACACACACACACAGACTCTCTTAATCCCGGTTACAGTCAGTGTCTCTCAGTGTCACAGTTACACACTAAGGTTCTCCTAAAACATACTACTGTTATCTGGGTGTTCATTATACTCAGCTTACCTGTAGGAAATTCAGAAACATGACTGGCTGCTATTTCAAGCGTGACCTCCATCTCTGTAGCTAAAGTTGCTAGCCATAGCATTGTTCCAACCTCTCATTGTTCCGACCTCTCATCAGTCTGACGTCCCATTGTTCCGATATATGATTATACTAGGCTATACTGTATTTGTGTACCATAGAGGATCAGCAACGCAACAAAAGTAGGCTACTGGTCGAGATACAAGTGTCATAGAGAGGAGAGAATGAAACACCATAACCTCCTGTTATTAACTCTGGGGAGGGAGCTTTCTGTGGTGCTGAACGGCTCCCGGTGGGCGTATTTCTACCTTGATGGTGTGCCGCGACCGGCTCTGGGTCAACTGGGAAAGGCTTGAGGCGAAGCACGCTCACGGCTTTGCCACTTTCTTTTTCATTTTAACCCACACCATGATCTTTTCCTAACCCTAACCAAATGGTTTTTGTGCCTAAACCTAACCAGACCTTAACCCAGGGCATCATGATGATTTTGGAACAACGGGACTTCGGAACAATGGGTTTAATATGGTCGGAACAATGGGATGTCAGAAAAATGGGCTGTCGGACCGATGGGCAGAACCCACCAAGTACACGTCCTCTGATTAACTAACATTACCGTCATTATCCTAAACATCAAAATTTAGAACACACAGTCACATTTTATAACGTGCACATGATTAGCTGAGTTGCTAGTGTTAGCTATCGCAAAGAACTAGAACTAACGTTAGCTAAAAATCAACAAGCTGATGTCAGCCTATAGCCTACTTTAACAAACTAACTTACCACAGGGGCAGAAACAGATGAAACATCGTCTTCAGAGTCCCAACGCCAAGTGTCGCATCCTACTCCAACTGAAGCAGCACTGGAGAAGCTTGCATCAGTTGTTTCAACCATCTCAGCATTGCTAGGTTCTGTGCTCTGATGTGGAGTGGCGAGCATAGCTGGCAAGTGGCACCCAGCGTGACCGTCATGCAGTGAGTTGAGTTCCGTGTGTGTGCATGTGTGTGCGTGTGGAGCCAGATCAGGTGCAGCAAAATCCACTGTATTTTTGCTGTTCATAAATTTTTATTGAAATTATTCAAGCGTCAAAAGCAATGTTCAGATACTGATACGTAATGACGTGAATAACACCCATTTCGATATTGCTTTGCCTTTTTATTTTTTTTTTCATTTGCTGTCCTGGAATTGTCCCAGACACATCATCTTTGTGTCCCAGTAGCAATTTTTATAGTCCCCGGTACGTCGGGACACCGTTAGTTTCAAGCCCTGAGAGCATATTAATAATTTTTTTTTTATTAATAGCTGCAAAGGAACTGTGGTATATGAAGTGCCACGTTGCTTGATGCTCAGAGACTGTAAAAGTGCTCATTTAGGGGCCCCCGTCAAGATTATGTCACAGCCTAGGCCAAGGACTGATAAGACAGGCTGAAGGGTTGGATTCCTTCTAGATTTTTCTCTGTCACCTGTTTCACTTTGTTTCAAAGTTCATCAGAACAACCAACCTATATACGCAGAATATTTGGACTGTGATTCAGAGCAGTTCATATTGGCTTCGGACTCTCTCTCAGGCAATCCTAGGTGCTTGATTTGATGCTGTACTTCTTGTTATAAACCTTTCTATATACAAGCAAGATGGTCTCCTTCATCACCTTCACATCATCGCTACCTCATAAACAACAGAACATTATTAACTATTAATAACATCTTATTTATTTAATCTGATAGGGTCTTATAGTGTCTTATAAACCAGCAATAAATGTGGTTATTGTTCTATAATCATCCCTTATAAATCATAATTAATGTAAATAGACATCTTATTAATTAATATTTAGGATAGCTTTATAAACTGTTATCAAGTTTCCATGAAGTGCTCATAATGCTCCTATATGCAATAATAACTGTGTTAATTATGCTATAATTAACACTTATATAGTCTTATTAATGGTAATACATCTTATTCTGTCTTATGAGTGCTCATTAACTGATTAATTGGTGCTTATTAAGCATTAATTAATGCTTATTACAGTACCTTAATATAAAGTGTTACCCTGTCTTGTAATAGGAACATATCATTGACATCGTTATGGTACTGCCCTAAACCTCCACCCCTTCTGGATAACATTATTATTAGGTTTTCATGCTCTGTTGTGAAGCAGCTGCACAGGAGATTTGGTATCAAGGGGCTCTCTCTTCCATCCTGTCTGGTGTAATCCCATTTTATCAACTGGAGGAGGCACCATAAATAACAAAACTTGGCAGAGACATGGTATAGTAATTTTTAGTGATTCTCTAATACCTTTTTTAACAAATTAAAAATCAGTTTGGTATTTCAGACTCCTCGTTTTTAATATAGATATCATCTGTTATAAATAGGAAATGTAAAGAGGGAGCTACACCTATATCATGTTCTGACTGGGATCAGCTTCTGAGGAAGGCAACCTTGTCAAAAGGCACAGTCTCTAATATTTACAGTTTAATGTTCAGAGTTGCTCCTAACACATATTCTTCTGTCCAGCTGGCTTGGGAGCATGACCTTAAAGGGATAGTGCACCCAAAAAAATTCAACCATTATCTGCTCACGTGTGTGCACTTGCGCGAGACCAGCAAAGCATGAGCATTTCTTTGTTGAGCCGTATTTGTTTGAGCCCGAGTATACGGACCCGGACCTCAGGCTACTGGACGAAGCAGCTGCCGCAGCTCATAAGCCTAACCCTCAGCCAGCTGCAGAATACTGGAGTCGAGCACTGGAAACCTGGTGGTGTAGTTGTTTCAAATGCAAAGCAATGCCAACGGATTAGGAAAGTCTTTGCTGCTCAGACTGGGAATTGGCGATGCCTGCACTTGAGAATGTGGACATCAGTACTGACGAGACTGCTGCTCTTCAGAGACCGTGCATCACCGATGACCCTGAGCGTGCACACATGAGCTACAGGCTACAGTGAGGCTGAAAACAGAGTTCAAATGACGCTTTTCAAAACTACTTTTTATGCTGGGGCTTCAGGACACTTGGATCACTATGGATAAGCATGTTGGAGATATTTTGTGGTTTAAATTTTGTGTTCTTGGACGTTAGTCTGGGGCGCCATGAGCCATTAGGTGTGCTAGCCACTCCCCCTGCCGATCTCCGCAAGGGATATGAGGACTCTAAAACAGGGCTATTCAAATGGCGGCCCGCGGGCCACATGCGGCCCAGAAGCAATCCTTGAGTGGCCCAGCCAGTGGCCCAACCAGAAAAGCCGAGGAAAGCCGAGAAAAGCCGAGAAAAACCGGGAAAAATGTGCTCAGCGAGCCTACAGATATTTCTACAGAAATTCCTACAGTAGTTCAGACCGTGAATGCAACACTCTGCCGTAGCCTAGCAACACTCAACCCAGAATGCAGCGTGTTGTTGTGAAAACGTAAACGAAGTAGTAGTCCTATAGTACCATCTGTAAAAACATGTCTTTGTCGACCCTTAAACGCAAAATTGATAATGAAAACCGTCGGTTTAACCCTGCCTGGACTGAAAAGTACTTGTTTATTTTGCCGCCAAACCAAACGCCAAACCAATGTGTTTAATTTGCCATGAGTGCGTTGCAGTGTTGAAAGATTATAATGTTCGGAGGCACCACATTGAGAAACACCAGACTTTCCGTACAAATTTTCCCGAGGGATCACAGGAGAGGGCTGCAAAAGTGCAGAGTTTGATTGCTTCTTACAACCGGAGCTGTACTACGATGGTGCGGTCATGCACAGCCCAAGAGAGAGCTACAGCAGCAAGCAGCTAAGCAGTGAATAAACATTGTTTTATTTTTCATGACATTAATTTGTGTTGGTTTAAAATTTGTCATTAACTGCTGCTTACCGGCCACTGAAAAAGTCTGGCCCAGCTAAATTTCTTGGTTTTAAAATCTGGCCCAACTGAATTTGTAATTGAATAGCCCTGCTCTAAAACTTCACCAGGGCCTCCGTTGGCATATGGGTGAGTAGATAATGGCTGTCTTTTCATGTTTCTTATTGTTATTGTGTTGAAGTATGTTTTTATCTGTATACTGTGACGCACGCTGTGTATCCGTACTATGAAGGGTGCTATACAAAAAAATTACTTACTTTACTTACTTACTGAATTTTCATTTTTGGGTGCACTATCCCTTTAATATATCTTGAACTTCTTCTCAGTGGGACAGAATCTGAAGATCAGCTTTGTACACTTCTAAATGTGTTAGATTTAGGTCTATATGATATTAGATTCTGTGTAGAGCTAAAATGGACAACGAGTATCAAGATTCATCCTGGCACACTTGTGGAAATCGTGGTTCATTGCTTCATCTGCTGTGGGACTGTCCAGCAGTCAAAACTGTCTGGACACTGGGTTGCCTTACGACTAAAAGATTAATTCCTTTAATCTGGAAAGTACGCAAACCAGCCTGCTTTTCAAGGGAATCATGGTTGGGGGAATATCTTTTGATCTTTTGACCTTTTGAATATGGAACAGGCAGCTGGTCTGCTAAAAGACTTTGAGAGGGCCCTGGAGGACTAATGGGATAATGGGACACTGTCCGTAAAAGCCTTGTCTGATCATGATTGGATGTGTAGTATCAATTGTGTACACCGGGCTAATCACTGGTCTTGTGAAATGAAATGGTATAATGGAAGCACAAAACTGCTGATGACTTTGTTGTGTATTATATGTCACCCCCCCGTTTGTGTTGCGCGTTGTCTCTTGTGGTGTATGACCAAAATAACAATAAAAATTCTTAAAAGCAAAAAAAAAAAAAACACCTGGAAGTGTCTGGAACTAATAAAGAAACCATCATATCACAAAAAGCACAGCAGAGTACTGCTCCACCGTAAACCACACATTGATAATTACTCTGAGGTGGTTCAAAGATGATGTCCATCCTCAGCTGATATATCAGTCATATGTGATGTTGTCAGGCTCTATGGACCACTCCCATGTGATTGTCTTTGCTGATGTAACTAGTTAGCTTGTTTGCACAAAGTTTGTTGTACAGGCTGTCCCTGCCACAGCTCATTACCATGACAGCTGGGTTGTTGGGATACAGTGCATTCAGCCTTGTTGAGGTAAGAGTAGAGTGGGTGGGGACAGGTGCTCTTACATTGATTTCGGTCACTAGGATGTCAGTGATGCTGCCCAACACTGTGACAAAGTCAAACACGTTCCAGGCATCCTTTAAGTAGTTCTGATGAAGCAACAGTAGAAAATGATTAGTTGTTTTTTATTATTCAGGATATTTGAAGTTGTTTAATAAATGTTACCTACCAATGGACCAAAAGCAATGATCTTGAGGATACACTCCAGAGAAAAGAGAGTGGTGAAGACTATGTTGAGGTTCTTCAGCATCGCTTCATAAAAGTCTGGTGCCCCGTGGAACTGTAAGACAGGGGCAAATGATTACTTTTCCTTTCTGTCATGTGGCACGGCTTAAGGACTAGTTTGACATTTTGGGAAATAAAGCGTATTCACTTTCTTGCTGAGAGTAACATCATAAGATCAATACCACTCTCATTTCTGTCTGTTTAGCTCCTGGCCATCACAAATTGCTTTTACAATTTGGTTATGTATGGATGTTATCTTTGGACAGAGGTTGGCTAGCTGTTCCCTCCAGTCTTTTTTCTAAGCTAAGCTAACTGGCTGCTGGTTGTAGCTTCATATTCACTGTAGGTACAGACAAGAGAGTTGTATGAATCTTCTCATTTAACTCATATGTTGTACATGTATGGGTGTTTATTTCAAAATGTCAAACTATTCCTTTCTTGATCTAATGTCTCCAGGACTGACTTTATGTAACAGTCAATAAAGTCTGACAAATTATATTCATTTGGCATTGTATTATTTTTCAAAAGTTCTTACCTTCATCATGAGTACTACAGTATTAAGAGCAATCATGATCATGATGGAGTACTCAAACGGAGCTGAGACCACAAACTTCCACATCCTGTACTGGAAGGAGTGCGTGTTCTCGGGCATGTAGCGTGTCAGAGGTTTGGCGTTTATGGCAAAGTCAATACAAGCCCGCTGTAATAAAGAAACCACAGCTCTGCTTTACTGTCTTTGTTATTTGATAAGAACTGCTAATCAAGCATCAGTCCTGAATGCATACATTTGCTATTGATCATTCAAAATCTGCACTGATGTGAGCAGCTGGAAACTTAAATGGATCACTTTTGACAAAAACAGTACATAATTTGTGATTTTACAATCTGTGGACAACTGATAACTAATGAGTGAAAATATATTTTGGTCCCAGTTGCTGTTATGGTTGAAAAACTGTGAATCATCATTTAAGTCCCCCTCCACTCAAAAATGTGTTTTTCTTTTGTTTATGTTCCCTAAAATGTCCGACCTTGACTATACTGATTTGTATCTGTGCAGTTTGTTACTACTGAGGTGCTTTCACGTTCCTCTCCTGAAGGGGGCGATGTCTGTGCACTCCCCTTAAAGGAGCTAAATGTAAGAAGTCTAAAGCAATGGTCATAGTAAAATCATCCTAAAATGTCACAGAGACGAAGGAATAATATAATATACTGATCTCACCAACAACAATAGTACAGCCAGAATATTCGAACTTTTAAAAAAAATTTACGGCCTGCAAATCATGTTTATGTTTTGAATTTGTGTTTTGGCCTGTTGCGCCACCCACCACCGTCTACCAGTCACGCAGTCAGTAGAGTCTCAGCATCAATTACAGTTACGACTGAGCTACAATGGCTGACAGTGCGACTAAACCCAAACGACCTTGTTATGATTCCCAAAAACGCCAAGACAAAACTCAAGGCAAAGCGAGGATCTATATAGGAGATGCTTTTGAACGGTGGAGATGGTTGAAAGCAGAAAAGAATTTGAAATCAGATGTTGAAGTAGCTACTCTTCTCCTCGACAGGTAAGCTTTAGCCAAAGCTGGCTAACTAGCATCATAGCTAGACGGGGATGGACATTTCGAATACTTTAAACTGTTATTCATTTTCGATCATACATTGTAGCCCATGTGCAGGTGGGTCATCGACCAAACGTTAGCAGCACGGCAAGCAGCATTAGCAGTATCACGATACATAGCTGAATGTACTGGACTTGCTCAAACAGTCCGCTGGAAAACCGAAGATCAAGGACGTGACGGCGTGGCCCTGCCACGGCAGCAGCCTGTGGGCAAACAAATCACTCTCCAGCATGCCGCTGTCCAGCAACCTCAAATCTGTAGGGGTAAGGGGGCAGACACGACACGCGGCAGTATTTTGAATTTGAGTGCAGTGACCGTTTGGCCACATTTATACATACGGTGCCTTTAAATCTGTGATTCTAATGTACATAGGCAAGCTAGATTAGTTACATCTTCTGCGCATGTAATTACAAAAATAAAAACATGAGCTAAACCTTCATATCGTACACTAACTTAACATGAAAATCATAAATTGATATTGCAGTAATAAGCTATATTCATTTATATCCAATCCAGTGTTTTGTTTTGTTTTTTGGCTGGAGTCCTCTTTAAGCCCAGCAGGTAAAACTGTACAAATAAAGATAAACACACACACTTATTTTCTACTTAACAATATAATATAAACTGCACACAAAAATGTCAACTATACATGTGTATCATGCTTTATGTCATTGCAATGAACTATATTATGCAGCCACTGTATAGATGCAGCATGTGGTCTGTTTGCCTGCATGCTAAAACTTTTTTGATTAAAAAATATATATATTTACAATTAAAGTAATATTCTTACATATGTCTTATTCAAAATACAATTAACTTTAAAAATGTAAGTAGATTGTGAACTGTACTGTGAATTGTGATAACAGATGATTACTTAGCAAAACCAGGAGCAGAAATGCAAAAAGTGATATCTTCTATGTGTATCAAAATCACTAGTTTTAACTTCTTCTGGGATCAGCAGGCACATGACACACATGTGCCGTTAACTCAGTATCCACTAATCTGCCTCCACTGCCTGTAATTTCAGTAAAATAGAGTGTGAAAATGGTCTTTTGATAATTGTACCACTTTTCACCACACATTTATTGTTTACATCTGTCACAAATATGAAAAAAATATATTATTTTTTAACTCAAAACTCCCTGTTTCCATTTCAGCATTAAACCTACTGATATAACTGTGGGCAGAATCTCTTATTTGTTAAAAAAGGCTTTTTATTGTGCAACACTTGCAGGACCTTGCAGTGGCTTGCACAGCTCCTTAAGATAGTGAAGTACCAGCTTTTAATTGTGGTATGGTATTCCACCAATTAATGGAGGCTCTGAGGAAGCGCCACACTGTGGCCATGAAGTAACACTAGCCATCTTGACGTGCACTGCTCTTTTATGCCCAGGCCATACTACGTTTCTGAGCAGCACTTGTGTGTTGTGGAACCTCTTTTTTCAGTGCCCCTGTAAAAAGGTTATGCCAGGGCCACACTGCCTGGCTGACGGTTATTTCCGCAAAAAAAAAACGGTACTCCACAAAAGTATGGAATCACACAAGCCACTTTATTTTTTACAAGCACAGTCCTATAAATATACCTACGGTGGCCGAGACCTGCCATCGCTGCAAATAAAAAAAACGCTGCAAATTAAACAGAAACGCCACGATGCAAATAAAAAAGCAACGATGCAAATAAAAAAGCCACAACGGAAATGAATTACCGGGGACTATTATTGCTGATGCACATGTTTTTTTTATGTGAAAGAAGAAGAAGAAGAGAGAAATGTAAGAAGAAGATGAAAAATAAAGAGAAAAACGAACGAAAAACTAAGTGTGTTATATATGGTTCGGCCACGTAGCCCCAGGTTTGATATGAAGCTGAACTGGAGGATGCTGGTGTTCCTCCATCTGTATACTATAGACGAATTCGGCGAGTGATTTGTGTATGCTGCCATCTTGCGGCAGCGCCATTGCTGCGGTCGTCAGCAATGGCAGCAATCGTTTGAGCGATAAGCAGGAAAGATTAGAGTAATAGGGAGACAATAGACTGTATCATTGAACACTGTGTAATATAACGTTAGCATACGTTACGTGTGCTGACGTTAGCAAGCTAGCAGCGTGACATTTAATCATTATGGACAGGCTACGTGACTAAAAACAACAACAACAACAACACGTGTTTGTGTTTTGTTTTAGGTATTCAAGAATATTTTATTGATCACCTGGCCTCCGATGACCAGAAAAACAGCGATTACAGGTTTCTGACTGAGGGTCAAAATTACCTGAGCTCTGGATGGGTCGGGCAAATTTTACATCACCTTTTAGACGACCATCACATCATATTGAAGGCGATCAATATTGATCACCTTCAATATGATGTGATGGTCACGTAGCCTCTCCATAATGATTAAATGTCACACTGCTAGCTTGCTAATGTCAGCACACGTAACGTATACTAACGTTATATTACACAGTGTTTAATGATACAGTCTATTATCTCCCTATTACTCTAATCTTTCCTGCTTATCGCTCAAACAGATGATTAATTTCTAAATTAATATCAGAACTCATTTTAAGATACCTTCATCAGTTACCAGAGGCCACTGTCTAACATCAACCCAGCTATTCATGATGCTGTCATTGTAGAGAGTCAGTTCACAATGACAGCATAATGAATTGATGACTGACACATGTCACCGCAGCAATGGCGCCGCCGCAAGATGGCGGCATACACAAATCGCTCACCGAATTCGTCTATACTATACAGATGGAGGAACACCAGCATCCTCCAGTTCAGCTTCTTATCAAACCTGGGGCTACATGGCCTAACCATATAAAACACCCTTAGTTTTTCGTTTGTTTTTCTTTTTCTTTTTCGTCTTCTTGTTACTTTCCTCTCTCTTCTTCTTCTTCTTCTTTCACATAAAAAAACATGTGCATCGGCAATAATAGTCCCCGGTAATTCACTTCCGTTGTGGCTTTTTTATTTGCATCGTTGCTTTTTTTATTTGCGTCAATGCTTTTTTTTATTTGTATCGCGGCGTTTCTTTTTATTTGCAGCGTTTTTTTTATTTGCAGCTATGGTGGGTCTCGGCCACCGTATATACCACAAAACAAAGTCTTATGTTAATAAATGAAATGGTTCTGTAGACAAAAAACATTGCCAGAAAGCTGGAACCTGCGGCCTCGTGCCTATGACCGAATCACAGCTGTGACGATATATACGAGTATAACATCACTCCCTCTCGTGTGATATTGCTTAAATACACTGAACAAAAATATAAACACAACACTTTTGTTTTTGTTCCCATTTTTCATGAGCTGAACTCAAAGATCTAAAACATTTTCTATACACGCAAAAGACCATTTCTCACAAATATTGTTCACAAATCTGTCTAAATCTGTGTTAGTGAGCACTTCTCCTTTGCTGAGATAATCCATACCACCTCACAGGTGTGGCATATCAAGATGCTGATTAGACAGCATGAATATTGCACAGGTGTGCCTTAGGCTATTTATTTAGCTAAATATTTCCAGTGCATTTATCATGTCTCGAAATACAGCCATTAAGCACAACCGTTCACAACTTTCATTTCATCAGCCCTACTTAGACATGTGCCGTTTATGACAAAACCGGCATGAAGAAATGTGTTCGCATATTACACTTTAATCTTTGAATTGTATTTCAAATTACACGTTGTATTTTGGGACAGGGATACCACTGGTTCATGCTGTACTGTAATTCAGGCCAGGTGTCTGATCAGAGTAATTGCCATAAACATATAAATACTGCGGTGACCCTCATGCATAATTACGCAAGATGGCACTGGCACATACTCCTTTTTGCCTCCACCTTTAATAAATGTGTTTCTTTCTTCAATGTCAAACATCCTCAAATGTAAAAGCAACACATTAACTACATGTTGGTAAACAAGTAGAAATATTTGGTCTACCTTTAGATCAGACCACCTTTTTTTTGTTCTGTCACTGTCCGTGCAGTCCCACAGACACAGCTGACAGCATCAGCAGGGTTGATGTGTTGCCACTTTTTTTCGTTTTCTTTTATTAGTGATCCCGCTGCTGTGGCCACCAAATAAAATCTTTCTTCAGTCCTCCACCTCCCGTTAAAGGGTCTCTAGCTCAGTCATGGAGAAATTCCATTTTTTGGTTCGTTTCTCACCTGTCGCCATAGCTCACACAACGAGAGAACACTTGCATGCATTCATGAGGTGATTTGCATGACCATTTATGGTTGAACTAGGGCGTGTAGAGGGCAGAATATGAGGCGGATCTGGGTGCGTGCAACTCCAGGAGGTCTGTGATTTATAAAGACAACATTGCGTGCAAGTGTGCGTGCGCACGGTTTTATAAATCAGATTATTTTTTGGTGCACGCCATTTTCAGCTTTTGGGTGCACCTCAACTTGTAGTTTGAATACTAAGCACTCTTTTATAAATAAGGCCCCAGATCTGAATCCTGATCCTCAGGATCAGGATCCTCTTGATCTGTGTTGAAATACCCAGTTTTCAGATCAGATCAGGACTTAATCCAATCCGGCCAGGATAATCCTATCAGATCACTTTGAAATACTGGGCCCTAATGAGGTACTGATGAGGATGAAGGAGAGTGGAAGTTGAATCCGGCCGTGCCAACATCCAGGTTTGCCAGCGTTTCATCAGCCGAACTAGACGAAGTTACACAGTTGCAGATCAACGTAAATACAAAGTAGGCTAGCTTGTGAGTTCCTGGCGTGTGCGCTGCGCTGTCTGGCAACAGACTGGGGGAACTGTTTGAGCTACAGTACAGGCCAAAAGTTTGGACACACCTTCTCATTCAATGCGTTTTCTTTATTTTCATGACTATTTACATTGTAGATTCTCACTGAAGGCATCAAAACTATGAATGAACACGTGGAGTTATGTACTTAACAAAAAAAGGTGAAATAACTGAAAACATGTTTTATATTCTAGTTTCTTCAAAATAGCCACCCTTTGCTCTGATTACTGCTTTGCACACTCTTGGCATTCTCTCGATGAGCTTCAGATGAGGCTACACAGCCTGGAGGTGTGTTTGGGGTCATTGTTCTGTTGAAAAATAAATGGTAGTCCAACTAAACGCAAACCGGATGGGATGGCATGTCGCTGCAGGATGCTGTGGTAGCCATGCTGGTTCAGTGTGCCTTCAATTTTGAATAAATCCCCAACAGTGTCACCAGCAAAACACCCCCACACCATCACACCTCCTCCTCCATGCTTCACAGTGGGAACCAGGCATGTGGAATCCATCCGTTCACCTTTTCTGCGTCTCACAAAGACACGGCGGTTGAAACCAAAGATCTCAAATTTGGACTCATCAGACCAAAGCACAGATTTCCACTGGTCTAATGTCCATTCCTTGTGTTTCTTGGCCCAAACAAATCTCTTCTGCTTGTTGCCTCTCCTTAGCAGTGGTTTCCTAGCAGCTATTTGACCATGAAGGCCTGATTCGCGCAGTCTCCTCTTAACAGTTGTTCTAGAGATGGGTCTGCTGCTAGAACTCTGTGTGGCATTCATCTGGTCTCTGATCAGAGCTGCTGTTAACTTGCGATTTCTGAGGCTGGTGACTCAGATGAACTTATCCTCAGAAGCAGAGGTGACTCTTGGTCTTCCTTTCCTGGGTCGTCCTCATGTGTGCCAGTTTCGTTGTAGCGCTTGATGGTTTTTGCGACTCCACTTGAGGACACATTTAAAGTTTTTGCAATTTTCCGGAGTGACTGACCTTCATTTCTTAATGTAATGATGGCCACTCGTTTTTCTTTAGTTAGCTGATTGGTTCTTGCCATAATATGAATTTTAACAGTTGTCCAATAGAGCTGTCGGCTGTGTATTAGCCTGACTTCTGCACAACACAACTGATGGTCCCAACCCCATTGATAAAGCAAGGAATTCCACTAATTAACCCTGATAAGGCACACCTGTGAAGTGAAAACCATTTCAGGTGACTACCTCTTGAAGCTCATCGAGAGAATGCCAAGAGTGTGCAAAGCAGTAATCAGAGCAAAGGGTGGCTATTTTGAAGAAACTAGAATATAAAACATGTTTTCAGTTATTTCACCTTTTTTTGTTAAGTACATAACTCCACGTGTTCATTCATAGTTTTGATGCCTTCAGTGAGAATCTACAATGTAAATAGTCATGAAAATAAAGAAAACGCATTGAATGAGAAGGTGTATCCAAACTTTTGGCCTGTACTGTACATAACATACTTAAAAAGTTTATTTCATCACCTTTTGTTAACATTTCCTTACTTAGCATTGCTGTTTAAGATGTTGTTTAACTATTGTATAAAAACAATATCACACTCGAGGTCGTGATGTTGTAGGCTACTGTATGCCTGCGGCCTCGGGCCTATGACTGAATCACAGCCGTGACGATATACAGTACAACAGCTTAAATATACGTATATATTGGAAGGTCCCAAGGTCAGAATAAAAGACACATCCTAAGGTGGTTGCCAATGACCAAGATCTTATGGGATGTCCAGATCTAGACTACCAAAATGGTGACGGCTAACCAATTAGACATCGTGTTGTTCGACAAACAATAAAAAAAGGCCGTAGTGATAGATGTAGCAATTCTGACAGCAACATCAGGTGGAAGGAGCACAAGAAGCTGGAAAAATAGCAAGGGCTGAAAGAGGAGCTAGAAAAGATGTGGGTAGTAAAGGCAACAGTAGTGCCAGTGGAAATCGGAGCACTTGGACCTGTGATCCCCTAACTGGAAGAATGGTTCCAGCAGATTCCAGGCACGACATCTGAGTTTTCTGCCCAGAAGAGTGTAGACCTGGGCTTGAGGAAGACACACCACCACCGCTGCTGCGACTTACACTACATCTCCCAGAATGCATGTGAAGTTCTTGAATGCTGTTGTGTTTTTTGTTTGTTTGTTTTTTTATTTAAGTTAGCATTATTATTATTATTATTAATATCAGTATTATTATTATTTTCATTTTTATTTTATTTTATTTTATTAAAGTTAATAAGAACAAAGCAGTTTGTTCATAATAGAAATCATAGCTTGTGTTAGTTCAAATGTTAAATCAAGAGTACCAAATGTTTAATCAAAATCACTGTGTTTTGGATTAAATCATTATTGTGAATTAAAACTTTCTTGTTTTGTTTTTTTAAATATTTGGAATGAGACTAAAATCTAATAATCTAATGGAAGAATAAAATTAACTTAACATCTTTTAAAAAACTGTTAAAAGCAAGGCCACATGATAACATATCATGCTGTGAGCTGATACATGTTTTTTTAAAAAGTAAAAAATCATCATCATGACTCCAGTATCCACAAGCCTATGATTAGGAATTGAAATTGTAGTAGTTGAAATTGAGGTGGAGACTTACAGGGCGAGATGTTGTATAGGAGGAGCTTTCAAGGGTATATGACAAGAGTGCAGAACTGTACAGACCTTAATGTGCTCCAGAACTGACACAAGTTTATTGCTTGCTGCTGTCTCTGAGCACAAATAAACTCTTTTGCATTGGATCTTGCCTGTCTTTAGGGTTGTTCTTCAGAGTGCTTTTGAGACTCCAGTGGTTTTGATAAAAGAGTTTCTGACAAAGAGCTGATCAGCGGTCCAGTCCAATTTTCTGGCCCAAGTCAGAACAAGCCACTTAACTGAAGCAGGACTGAGGGAGAGATTCTGAGCTGCAGTGGCCCTACTAAATTTAGTATGGCTCAACATTTCTATGACTGGACTTTCCAAACTGGGATAACTCTGTGTTCCCAAATGCATGAGTTGATCGAGTGACTAAAAAGTGGGTAGAATCAGACAAGAACAGCCCTGCAGCCATTACAGAGACCATCGGTATGGACTGTTAACTAAGAACCCTACCTTAAAGGGATAGTTTGGGTTTTTGGACATGACATTGTGTGAAACGCTAACCATCTGTAGCTCTGATGTGACGGTGTCACTACTGTCAATGCCTGCTCTGAGAAATGGCCCGTAGCTTACCGGAGAAAAAGTAGTTCTGAAGATGTAAGGGGGACACGGAACCAAAAGGTTTTAAGCTACAAAAAAGTATGCGTTTTGTTAGACTATTTCAATAATTTTAAAACATCCCCGCAATACGTCAGACCTTGCTATCAACTGGGACTATTTTCTGACCAGTATCACTCCGCCGTGCAGGCCCGCAAGACAGCATGCCAACAGAAATCAATTAGACAGTTCATCACCACGCCGTGCAGGTGCGCAGGATAGCAACGGCTAATGCAAACTTCATCGGCTGTTTCCAACAGAGAACCAGTAGGCTATTGTTAGTGAGGAAGAAGATGTACTAGTGTCCCATCACATCTCATGTCAGATCAAAGGGGACTGGCACCGTTTGGCACTCGTAATGGAAACCCAACCTGATTTGATTAACACAGCTGAAAACTAATAAGTTCACATCCCTCTCAGTCAGCCACAAACAGCCACAGCATCAGATAGGGAGTATATATTCAGCATCTGTCATCTTAGAAAAGTCAAAGGAAAAGAAACAGAGTGAGACTGCGAGAGAGAAAGTGCGAGCGCGCATGCACGAGAGAAACGCTGTCAACAAATTATAAGTTATTCAATTTATTTTATTTTAACCGGGGAGGTTAGAGAGCCCAGCTCCCTCTCCAGCATCCTTAACCCCCCGCCAGAAGGTGCAGGAAGGGCAGGTCCCGTGGCTGCACCCGGGCCCGTCTGGTCTGGTTGTGCGCTGGCTGCGGAGATGGGGTCATCCTCCTCCTCCTCCTGACAAGATGATCTTCAGTTTTACGTTCTAAAAGCTTTTTTTTTTTTACATATACATTTGTATCCTACGTGTAGGGCTATAAGTTTACGTTTTTAGTTCACAGAAGCTGGTTATTGTTGTGTTTATGTCAAAATAAAGTTTATCAAACATTTTCACATCTTTGATTTTGTGATTTACATCCCAAAATGATCTCAATTCAATTGGGAAAGACAAGTTCATTTTACAGGCTATACATCATCAGCCCGTGGAGGTCTGCTCGCAGTTCTGTTTATTCGGACACAGCGAGCAGACCTCCCGGACTATGATGATCATTATCACTGCGATTAGATCATTCTGATTAATGACTGACCATTAAGACGTGTTTCTGATAAATATTTTAATGTGCACAATAATAACCTTTCACATTGTAATTATATTTTTATTTGTTATCTTTTGCATATGTGTGACTGCTCCGTGTGTGTCTGAGCAAAGTGCATGTGTGTTGTGCACCCGCCTAGAGATGCATATTACTAACTTGTTTAACAGCAAAATACTGCGCCGTTGACTTTAGACCAGGTTTTTGTTGGTCACTGGCGCATTTGCTTTTTACGTCATCTAACTAGCAACGTGCCATGAGTGCGCCTGACCACTCCTCATCTTTAGACCAACACACCCAGAGGAGCGCAAGTTCATTTGCTAGTTAGACGTAGAGGGCGCAGAGCGTGAAAATGACAACTGCGTCTGCATCTAAATAGCAATGACACTTGCGACATGGACTATGCACCCTCCGCCATCCGCTTTAGACCATCTAAATAGGGCCCTAGCTCTACGCGGGGTTCGCCACCCTGCGCCACCATGCGCCACCATGCGCTGCGCCGGGAAACTAGAGCCCCAAATGTATTCAAAACAATCTTAATGAGAACAGACAGAAACTGGATCAGAAAGCAGACAATACAGTATTGCATCATTAATCACTGTATGGTTTTATCTCGCTAACCCAGACTGGATTAGACTTGGCCCTAAAAAATATGTGCTCAGTAAATAGTGCACACAGGTCTAGAATCACACCTTCCCTAAATGTTTCATGCAAATCAGTTCATATCATTCAAGAATGTCCAGCAAACCAAAAGAGGAGAGGTGGAGATATAGTCAGGGGGCCAAAACTGATATTGTAACTTATGTTGACACCTCAGGGTACAAGCTGACAACCTATCCAGTGTCAATTATTGACCCCTCAACATGTATTCTAGCCAGGTTGTCAGCTTATGAAATGATTTTTTTGTTCATTTCATGACAGTTTTCTAGAGGTGGTAAAATCGGATTTTTTTTCCCCAAAGTGCTTCCTTATTCTTTGAATCTCCTCCTGAAATTTTGAGCAAATTTGCAATATAATCCAATTCATATGCAAACATGATCTTTAGAAAACAATAATCAATATACCAAAGGAGTATTGCACTATAGGGGGCGATGTTTTGTCAACACAGCTGTCGAATGAGGCATGAAGTGGAATTCTTGGAATGAGGCAACAGTGAAGATGATCACAGCAGGTGTCAACAGTCTCAACGGGGTAATGTATTTCAGATAATATATTTTATTTGTCTAATTGCCTACAAACAAAACCATCTACTGCTACTTCTACCAACAAATGTTGTCAGAAAAAGGTAGGCAACACTTTTTCCCAACTAGTTAAACTTCAAAGCTAGGCTAATGTACTTTCATACATACTACAAACAAGCTTCTCCAAAAGGAACTGTGTGCAGTCCCCCTGTCACTTGCCACAACAGATTCAGTGCTCCGACCTACTAACAAAGCTGACTTAGCCACCATACTACAAGCTGGTGCAAAGGGGACAGGGCTGAGTCCATCTATTGTGAGCACATGCACCATCGTTGATGGGATGGCCTTAGTAAGAGCAATAGGAAAACCTCTAAATGCATCAACCTTTGGGGATTATGCTGACGTTTTCATGCAAAAAGTGATGGGTCATCTACATGGGAACATCACTAGAGTGGATCTAGTGTTTGATCAGTACCAACAGAACTCGATAAAGGCTGTAACAAGAGCAAAACATAGCACTGCTCTACGAAAGATTCGCACCATTGTCAGTAGGGATGTAAAGATACCTGCTGACTAGAATAACTTCATTGAGATGGATGAAAACAAGGCCAACCTGACCCAATTCCTATCAAATGAGCTTGAAAGGAATGTGCACCATTATGGTCAGGAAACTGTAATAAGGGGGGATTTGAGAACCCTGAAAAAGTGGCATCACGAGCAGGGATTGATGTTTCCCACCTTCAGGCTACGCATGAAGAGGCAGATACCCGCATATTGCTACATGCAGTTGATGCAACAGCCAAAGGCTATCAGAGGCTCATCATTCAGTGTAGAGACACAGATGTACTGGTGTTACTTCTTGTGTTTGCACACCGACTGAATCCAGAAGTTTGGATGAAAGCAGGAACAGCCAAGAAACCACGCTACATCAAGGTCCATGATATTAAACTGCCAAATGAGATCATCAATGGTTTGTTGGCATTTCATTCCATCACTGGTTGTGATACAACTAGCCAATTTACTGGATTAGGAAAAAAAGACTGCATGGAAAGTGTTCCAGCAGTGCCCTCATCTCCTCCACAACTTTGGTGAGGAGGAAGTACCAAGTCCAGCTACTCTGTGTTTGGCAGAACAGTTTGCATGCAAACTGTATGACCCGAAATCAACCAGTGACTCAATCAATGAAGTTCACTGTGCCCTGTTTCGGAAAGTGAAAGCTAATGTGAATACTTTACCGCCAACAAAGGATGCTTTGACTCTGCATCTCATGAGGGCCCGCTACCAAACAACGGTTTGGAAACAGTCACTAGTGACTCATCCAGTTGCCCTCACCAACTAGTTGTGGTTAGCACATGAAGGATGGTGTACGGGTTCCCCAGCTTTTAACCAAAGAACCTTTACAGGCCAGATGTTTGGAGCTGACAACCTGTGGATGCAAGGAAAGTGGAAGTCAGTGCAGTACCAGGCAGTGTTGATGTCGAAGGAGTGGAGTATATTGTTGTGGGGCATGTGGGTGTGCCTGTGCAGCTTGGTGCAAGAATACTCAGGTACCAACATAATCATCACTGATATGTTTTTGTCATGTAGATTGGGATTATGTTATGTCCCCTGGTTTGATGTACTGTATTGTATTCTGAAAGTAAAAGCATCCTCAAAACTAAAACTATAAACTCTTCTCTTGTGTCTCTGACCGGGACTCTGACTGAGCACATGGACATGGTCTCTAGGTGCCTTCTCACAGCTGTCTGCTATCACTGGAGAACGACAGTTTGGATGGGGAAAAAAAAGTTCTACCGACAGGGTTTACTGGAAATTGCATGTTGCCAAAGTAAATGAAGATTCTGTAATTTTGTGATTATGTGATTATTAAACAATGTTTTTGTCAAAATCATCCCTAAGTTGCCTCAAATGTATTATATCTTAGCCATACAAATATTACACAGTTATTACTACAAATCATTAGTAGTTACTAACTCTAGAGGAAGTGAGACAGCTGTTGCATTTGGAAGGAATTTGTAGTGAAATGTCAAATAAATATTCTAGATTTCCGCCTGGACATTTAAGCACTAAAATTTGTGCAGTGTTGCACTGTCTCACACTATAAGCTTTAAACTTGGCATGACTTATTCCCCTCCATTTGGGTACTGATTGATACAGGTTTGGGGCTGCTATCTTGTGTTTCCAAGTTGATATTCACTTTAAAAACTGTCTCTCTTTAGGCGGAGATTGATTTTTACAAGTTCTAGCCCTATTTGCTCTTACACTGTTAAATAGATTTTCATTCTGACACTTCTGCAGACATCCCCTGAGTGTAATCTTTCATTTGATATCAAGTTTGTGTATGTGGTCCTTGTGGTTGTGGAGATATTTGACATTTATTGTGGGCAGGTTGTGTTAAGCAGGAAACCTGAAAATTTGCTTAAAATTGTTTCCAAAACTCACAAAAATAATTTGTCAGGTTGACAACCACCCTAGAATTTCACTTATAGGTCCCTTCTAACTAAAAAAATAGGTTGTCATCTTATACCCAAACATGTCCACAAAAGTCTTAACGGAAACATTTTCAGAATTGACCCCCTGACTAATAGTGATAACAGCATTGTAAGATATAGTGACTGACAAAATATTAAAGTTCTGAATTGAATGTCATGTATCTGCCTTACCTCATTCTTTTCTAAACTGCATTCAGACAGGGCCTTGTCTCCCTGCTCCTGGAAGGTGATGATGATCAGAGCAACAAAGATGTTGACAAAAAAGAAAGGGAAGACCACAAAGTAAACCACATAGAAGATGGACATTTCTATCCGGTAGCCTGGACTGGGACCTGTGTCTTCAAAAGTAGCATCCACAGAGTGCTTCAAGACACTGCAATGAGAACATAGCACAACACAACAGCCAGGAGGTGAGATACAGTAACATATCTGGCCTGGTAGTATTACTGCAACCCTAAACCTATCTAGGCATTACCTGGAGAAGCTGTATGTGAGAACGTAAATGTCCGAATCAGTTGAAATGGACATTAAACAGACATTACCCTGCCACCTAGTAAGTAGTCAGGAGAATACAAACATCCAAGGACGAACACTAGAAGAAGGATTATTTAAATAAACACGCCAACAAAATGATTAAATTGAGAGAGCACAAGACTCCGGCACTTCAGTTGGTAAGGACTGACGCCAAAAACGTCAGACAAATTCAAGGAACAGCAAGAGACTCGATTGTTTATGACTACATTACGAACCAGCTGCTCCTGCAGGGTGTTTTTTTTGCATCATGTCCTGCCTCCTGCATTCTCAACCCAGGTACCATCCCTCACCTAAATCAAAAGGAGGATTTCTGGAAGGCAAGAACAGGACGTGTTGTCTCCTGTTGTGTGCTACATGTGTGAAAAGGAAACCTCAGACAATGTCTGTTTCTGCACAGATATATACTAGATTTATAAGGTGTAAAGTTAAAAATCTTCAAGAGCCTTTACTATATTTAGATGAAGCCTTACACAAGTCTGTAATATAAAGATGAAATCAAGTCAGCTGCACTTACGTTGGCCAGCCCTCCCCAGTGGAGACAGTGAAGAGGGTCAAGAAGGCCCACAGCACATTATCATAATGAAACTCATATTTCTTCCATTCTCTGGGCATGGCAGCCACCTCGTCTTTATCATAGTCTAGAAACTGTCCTCTGGAAGACATGAAGGCAAAACTTAAGCTCAGTGGGGTTAGAAAGGTACAAGGGTCTGGTTGTAAACACACTAACATTTCATGGTTTCAGTTTTAAAGTGTCTGAGATAAGAAATGAGGAAGTGGGGGATTTGAGACCAACTTGCAGTCCTTCTCCAGGCCCTTGGACTCGTCTGTGCAATAGAAGAATTTCCCCTTGAAAAGCTGAACTGCGATTACAGCAAAGATGAACATGAAAAGGATGTAAACAATAAGGATGTTCAGCACGTTCTTCAAAGAATTGACCACACAGTCGAACACCGCCTGAGGACACACAAAAACACACATCTGATTTAGTGATTAAGTAAAAAAGTATTCCTGAATATACTTGAAAACTATCTACGGAAGTGTATTGCATTCACTTGACAAATAAAAAAACCCCAGTTTTTCTGAGTAATTTTTTCCCTGTTTTTCAAGGTATTTTTTTCTCTTTTTTTTGGTAATTTTTTTCTGTTTTTCATGGTAATTTTTTTCTGTTTTTTGTGGTAATTTTTTTCCTGAACGAGGAGATGAGATACTTAAAAATCTCACGAGAAGCTCCCACCTGCAAGTGACCTCTGCATCCATGGTGACTCCTGCTCATGGATGTATTTTGCATCTGTGCTCCTGCTCCTAGACAGTTTCAACAACGGGATCAATAAGGGTAAGGCACGTAATTAGTTACACACAGGGTGCAGTCGCAAACATAGCTAGATTATCATACCCTGTGTGTAACTAATTACATGCCTTACCCTTATTGATCCCGTTGTTGAAATTGTCTAGGAGCAGGAGCACAGATGCAAAATACATCCATGAACAGGAGTCACCATGGATGCAGAGGTCACTTGCAAGTGCCAGGTGGGAGCTTCTCGCAAGATTTTGAAGTATCTCGTCTCCTCCCCCCACTCAGAAAAAATAGGGCTTTTTTAATTTGTCAAATGAATGCAATACGTTTCCGTAACTATTACCTATTCACTTTGTTTGCTTCCTTAACCAGAACTGTTTTCAAAAAGGGACTCTGTTCAAATGTGAATATAAGTGAATCTAACCTGTGGGCCTAGCCTGGCTACATGGAATACTGTGCATTCTGAGCATTCCCAATGGCTTCAGCTGGTGGTGGGAATGGCTCAGTGAAATGCATTAGCATGTAATGACAAGGCACACAGCTAAAATCAATTGGCTTGTATGCTTGTAAGATCACTTTGCAAAATTCAAACAGGGTGGACAGTTAAAAAGATAAGATGGAGATGAGAGAAAGCTAATAAAGACTAGAAAATCCCTTAACAGAGAAGAGGCTTAACAGTAAAACTACTGACACATTATGTTCAGCAAGATATCACATCTGTCGGGGGAAAAAATAAGATCTCTGTCATCATAAAAGCCTGCAGCAGTATATTATTAACAGCAAAACAATGTAAACACTACACTGCCCCAATGTCACTCTGTTTCTGGGTGCAGGCATATACTGACAATTCTTCAAATGGAGGCAAACAAACCCTCAGGGGGTTTCGAATCTGCTGTTTGGCTTCTTTTGTAAGCATATAGATAACAAATTTGTGCATTTGCATTTCAGACAAGCGTAAATATACTGAGCATGTTAACAGCTGATGTGGTTTCTGCTAATCTCATTTAAAGTGAACATATATTAATGCAGCAGGGTGAGATGCTCATCCCCGCCCTTAATGAGAGAGTGTGCTTCCTTGCTCTCATCTCCACGTTATAGCCAATGTCCGCATGAGGGCACTCTATATGAGGAGGCTGTGTTCAGCCTGACTCTCTCTTGCTCGTTGGCTCTGAGACCGTCCACTTCTTGGTCGCCTCGCTCCTAGATATACATAGAAAGGCTAGATGGCTGATGGGACTTTCGCCGGCGACGTCACCGAGCGGCCATCTTACCTCGGGGGACTTTTCCCGTGCACTCTACAGTAGTGGATGGAAGGTGAGCGACCGACACAAACAAAAATACACTTAACTCACTGAAATCTTGACAGATTTACAAACGGTTTGGTTTATTAAAAACCTTATTAACGTGGCTATGATTCAGGCCGCGTGGACATGCTGAAAGTGCAGCTTTTCTTTTCGAAAATCGATTTCATTTTGCTGCATAGTTGTGTGTCTGTCACAGCCATTTGCAAGGCTGCAATCTGGGAGTTTCAATTATTATATAGGTTTCCGTGAGACCAATAATAATTTTGTGACAACCACATATTTTGTCTAAATGACGATTTGTGTGGATGTAGTTGTGTTTATTAGCTAGCAAAGAAACAAGAGGTTGTGAATGTGACATAGTGGACCACTGGGACTATTACAAAGTAGCCTAGACATAATTCTTTACAGGTGGGAAAGGCAGAATTACTCCTTTGTTTTAACATACATAATATGATTTCCAAGCTGTTTCATTAGTAAAATATATCCTTAATTTAGATTCATTGTGATACAGTAAATGCCTGGCTTTGTGTTTACAGAAATACTCAACACAGTTCAAGATGCCAGACTGTTGTGCGGCACATGGATGCGCAAATGAACGTTCTGTCCACCCGTGGAATCACCTTTCACTCGTAAGAAATGACTTGAGTGACATATTTAGGATAACTGTTACTAACATAGTTAAATTTGTACTTGTACAATACAAGTTATTTTCACCCTGACGTTTTAGAAATGCTTCTACCATTTGTTTACATAATAATCATTGAATATTTCTTTTTCACATTTTTTTAACATGTTACTGTTATTGACTTATTTAAGTTTACATAATGGCATTCAAGCATAGGCTACATGAATTACCCCAACAATATCATAATTTAGCTCTGTATTTTTGTCTTTACCATTAATGTTACAGGTAAGAAGGGTGTAAAATGTTGTCAATAATTCATATCTCGGTATCTTCTCATGTTTTTAAGGTTTCCCCAAAACTCACCAAAACAGTCCTTTTCAAGGGGCAGTAGCTCAAACTGTCCGTGCACTTGTATATATGTTGGTTTTGTTGCGACTGTGTGAGTGACTGTTGATTTGGAGTGAATGTTGCATGGTTTAGTGTGACTGTTGGTTTGGAGTGAATGTTAAATTATTTTGTAATTGTGCACATCTGGTTAATAAAAGAACCTTTATGTCATGTTACTGAATGTGTTTATTTTAATTTTTATATTAAAATATATGTAGCAGAACAGGTAAGATGAACGAACCATCCCCTTAATCTTTAAAACTATACACATGAGTTGTTATGTGACCCTAAAATAACACAAACATAATTTCCAACAGGCTGTTAAATTTTTTACATTTGTGGTATAATTATTTTTATGTTAAAGCAAATAAAAAAAATAAAAAACACTGACAATTTAATTTTAGCTGTGTGTGTATGCGTGCAGCTATGGCAGGTATTGCTCTACTCTCTACTTTTTTAATTTAATATGAAAATCCATGGTTATAATTATCCGTAAATATGCAGAAACATAACTACATCTCTGGCGTTTATAACAAACCAATCCATTTGAAAATCAGTTGAAATTTAAGCAGGATATGGTCATTGAAACAGTACATGCACCATAAACATTAATGTTATCAGTGGGCCAGCAGCCCCGAGGTAAGATGGCCGCTGTGTGACGACGTCAGTCCCCATTGGCTCACAGCGTAGGTAAGCTATCTAGCCTTTCTATGTATATCTATGGCCTCGCTTCCTTTCCCCGCTGCCACATGCGCAGCTTCCTGCATTGCTGTCCTGGGCTGACGCTAATGACGCGCGCTGTTCCCCTGAGCTGTCTGGCTGTCCTCCTTCCTCTGCTGCACAACGCGAGCTCTCCTCCGCTCTCACTCAGGTGGTCAAACACTACTTGATCGGTACTACAAAACGGAGGCAGCGTTAAAGATCACTGCTGCTTTGCCTTGCTCTGCTTTGTGCCTCTCCTGACTTGCTCCTCTGCGGCTGCTGGTGCATGCTGCTTTGCGTCACTAGGCTGTGCTTGGTTTACTGTGTACTGTGCCTGGCGCTAATTGCTTCGCCCTTCTTTGGTGGCGCATACCAAAGACGCTGACTAGAGGGCCCTTATTTTAGACCGGTTCCATCGGTAACCGCTCTGGTCTTAAAGTGTGTGTGTGTGTGTGTGTGTGCGCGTGACCTGTGGGGTTTGCCCCCACCTAATCTTGTTTTGATCTCTGATTTTGTTTGATTTTTGTTTTGTTACATTTTCTTTGAGTTTATTTAGGGTCCCCAAGAGGATTAAGTTTAATGCATTGTTTTGATTAAGTTGTATTGTGTTAACTAAATTTCTGTGGCTGGTGACTTATATTTCATGACTGATTTTTGTGAATTTTGGATTCTTGATATGTGTTGATTTGTGGTATTTTGATTTATTTTGTTACTAACTGGGTTTTGGCAGTTTATATCTCTGTATTTGTATATTTTCTTGGGGTTAATTTGTAATCTTTTGCCTGCCAACCTTACAAGTTTTGTTTATTTAAGGTTTCTTTTTGTTTGCTGATTTGGTTGTTTTTGTTTATGGTCATTTGAGTGCAACCCCATTAATTTTATTTCCCTCTTCCCCCTTCAGTTGCTGAGAGCCAAAGGTGGTGGTCCTGGTGTCCTGGGTGGTGGCTTCCCCTCTTTTTTCTGGTGTGCTGTGCGTCCCCTCGTCCTGGCTTTCCCTTCACTAAAGTGTGTGTGTGCGTGTGGCTGTCACGTGTGATTGGGGTTACCTTAATTTTGTTGGATCCCTCACACCTTTGTCGACCCATCTCCCTACCGGTAATCCTCAGTACTGAAAAGTCCCCCCTTTCCTTACATCCCTGTGTGGACGGTGTGTTTAGTGTATTTTAGCTACGTATTTTGTAATAAAGAATTGATTTTTTTAAACTTGGAAACGCGTCTCCTGCCTCACTGTAGAGCGAACCTGAGTGCCTTATTTGGGGTTTTGTAGATCTAACTATCTCCTTGAGCGAAACTCCCATGGTGGCGTTGTCTGGCTTGTCCTGGTTGACTAATTAATTAATACTTACCAATAACTTGGTAACCTAGACCTCCCTCCATCCCTCCTGTTGCCACACTAACTGAGGGGTGGCACTGTGGTGTGGTGGTTAGCACTGCCTCACTGCAAGGGGGTTCCTGGGTCGATCCCAGGAGGGAGCCCTTCTGTGCAGAGTTTGCATGTTCTCCCCATGTCAGCGTGGGTTTTCTCCGGCTACTCCAGCTTCCTCCCACAGTCCAAAGACATGCAGGTTCGGTAAATTGGTGACTATAAACTGCCCATAGGTGTGAATTTGAGTGTGAGTGGTTGTCTGTCTGCCCTGCCATAGTCTGGTGACCTGTCCATGGTGTACCCCACCTCTCGCCCAATGTCAGCTGGGATAGGCTCCAGACCGCCACGACAGCAGTTATGGAAAATGAATGAATGCTACATTCCATATAGATAGATAGATTTTTCTTTCTTTCTGTCAGCAGATCTCAACAGAAGACAGAAACCAATGACTGTAGAATGTAGTAGGAACCAATGGATTTCTACTCTTAAGTACTGCATGTGTATAAACAAAACCTTATATCTCACAGTATTCCTCTGTGCCATAGAGCTCCACTGGTGAATTGAAGTAAAAGGGGTCCATATTCACCAACAGCAAAGCTATCAAAACATCCTTTTTACAAACTCTCACATAACTCATGCATTATAATTTAAGTCTAATATATCCAGTTATATGCTCAGTTCTTACCCAACAGACACCCTTTATCAACAGGGAGCTGAACTAAAGGTAAAACTTATTTATGCTCTCTTCAAAGCCAGAATCCTTTGACAGAACAACTTTGGTGTCTTAGTTCATATTCAGCAAAGTCACACAGTAACCACAACTGACCCACTTCAGGCAGCAGCAGACCAGCAGCTCCTGTGTTTAGCAAGGCAAATTGTTGTTTTTGTCAATGATGTCTGGCTTTAAAGAGAGCACAGTAAGTTTTCCTTAGTCCGGTCCCATTGGAAAACGTTCTCTTTGGGAAGTACTGAACATACGACTGGATGAATGAGACCTGGACTATACTGCATAAGTTGTGTCAGAGTATGTAAAGAGATGTTTTAAAATTGAGTTGCTGTTAATAAACACAGATCCCTTTTAATTTACTTCATCAAGACTTTTCGTTTTTGGATTTTCTGCTCATCAAATGTTTCAAAGTTCAACATAACACGGGGTGAGAAATTACTATTTAAACAGTCTTTGGGAGGGTGAAGTATTCCTTTAATCTCAGCCCCAATAACTTGGCTAAATAAAGCAAAAAGCAGCACTGGTGCTGAACCTTGAGTTTTGGCAGACGTTTGATGGTCTTGAGAGGCCTGAGCACTCGCAGAACTCTCAGTGACTTGATAGTGCTGATGTCTTTGCCTTTGGTCCCCCTGTGAAAAACAAACACAGTTAGACCACATACACAGTTATTTTCATATGACATGTAGTTCATCAGATCTTTTTCTGCATTACCAATATTATCAATAAACAGCACATGTTGGATGAATTGTTTTTTTGTTTTTTTTTTAATAATTGTATCATACTTGTAGCTATGATTGAAATGTGGCATGATGTAAATAAGATATATTGAGAACAGTTAGGTTAATGAGGCACATAACAATATGCTTTCTGGATATCAACTAAAATACCTCCATAAAAAGTCGATGTTTTGGACTTTTTCTGTATTAAACCAAGACCTATCCATGATCTTTCCCTCTCTTAGTATGAGTGCCTAAACATGACCATGAAGAGGTTTAATAACGTTGTGGTCACCAAGAGTGGATGTTGTACTGCAAGATCAGATATTTTAGTGCACAACAAATTAAATTCGTTAGTCAACACTGTACCGATAGATTAAAGGGGAACTAAACCCCCCTCTCTGGGCATTACTCCGCCCACAGCTTGATTTCAAAAAATCAAAAAATTTCAAAAAATTTCAAAACGGCTGAGGAAGGGGGCGGAGTGAAGATTGTCCCTCAGTGCGGGGAGAGGAGAGAGGGCTTTTCATTGTGCCGATGGTGGCTTGGGAGACTGGGCTCACTGCGCAGCAGCCCACCGCATCCATCCACCCCTCCCTCCCTCACGCCCCGCACATATACCCCCAATGCTCAGCTCTCTGTCACGGCGCAACGCCCCCACATCCCTCCCTCGCCACCCTGCACATAGTGTAGCAACCCTGCAGTGAATGTTCTGTTGTACTGTTAATGTTCTGTGAGTTAATGGCATGTTTTGGACTGAACAAGTATGGGAAGGGGTGCGGGGTGCGAGTGGGATGGGAATGAGGGCTGTGTAAGTGCGCGTGCTTGTGGGTGTGGGTGCAAGCTGGAGGAGAGAGCAGGAGTACATGTTTTGTTAGCTAACGTTACAGCTAAGTTCTTGTCTCGTTGTTTTTGGCGTGGTTACGGCCACCAGTAACCTGTACTGTGAAGCAATAAACGGTGGGTTGCCGAATAACTGCGTCATCATTCTACACGTCCTGGCAGACGCCACAATATACTCCCGAGCCTCAGCGCTTCTCCTTGACCAACTAACCTAAATACTATAAACACACTACTAACTGTAAACCCACACTGAAATACACTATGGTAACAATACAATTCGACAAATTACTAGTCTCTCTGCTCTACTACTCTCTCTGCTCTGATCCAACCTCCTCCTATCAGTTTGATAACTGCGGACAAAATGGTTTTGTAGTAAGGGAAGGAGTAAAGGGAGGAGGGCAGGCTTTATCCTGGACGGTTAGTGACGTCATTCGCCTCGAAAAAGAATCATTCGCCTCCAATGTAATGTAATGTAAATTTAAATGTAGTAACTGGGTTTCAAGCTGTAGAGGGCACTCCACACCACATTTTTAAAATATAATGTAGATTTTCAACAGTTTGCACTAAACTGTCAAGATTTTGAGCAGGATCAGTCAGTAACACTACTATACAACCAGAAACATTGATTATCAGATGAAAAAAATGGTTTTAGGGTTTAGTTACTCTTTAAGTATCAACATTTTCTGACTCGCCACATGTCAAATAACTTTTCCTCATTACATTACTATAGAATGTAATCCAGGTAGCAGCATTGTTTCCTTCAAAACACATTTGCTATTACAAATGTTTAGGGTATACAGTAACATATTTGGTGTTTATTGAGGGTAATAGCTCCTGATAGGGTCTCCCAAGGCAAAGTTGTCCCAGTCGAGCTGCCAGATTAAGTGCAATTCACAGATCCTATATGACTAAGCATAAAAAGAACTCAGCAACTTGCCCGGAAAAGGGAAACTGGGGCTGGAGTCATACATGGGAGGGGATTATCTGGTAGCTGGACATTGACCCATGGGACTCTGCCAGGCACAGCCCGAAAGAACATGTAGCTGCCGTCCTGTGGGCCCACCCACCACTCACATGGATAAGTACTGGGGTTGGGTGGCACTGAAGGCACTGAAGACTCTAGGGATGTGAAAAGGCACATCTTTGGCAGGGAAGGAACCAAAACCAACCAACCAGTGCCAACCAGAAATAGCTGGGCTTACCTCTAGGCATAGCATTGGTTCTGAAACCAAGCTCCTGGAGAAGGTTTGGACCATTTCTGGACTCTGGAGGGTTGGAGGTGCTGAGCAGATGTGGGGATACTCAGACACTTCCTCTCAGTCACTGGCAGTCACATAGAGGTGACCCTCTTGTTCCCTAGAGAGAACTCTCAGTCACTGGCAGTCACATAGAGGTGACCCTATTGTTCCCCAGAGAGAACTCTGATACAGCAATGCACTGCCAGGGGGTCCTGACTGTTGTTTGTGCAAATGCACTAAGCAACAGCTCAACAACCTGCCTGTTTTCTAGAGGTGTTTTGTTGTTGGACTTTTGTGCTATCCATGTATTGGCCATAACAAACACTATGTTTCAGCATAGTGTGGTTTATGAGTGTGCTGTGTACCACAACACTCTAGGCCAGTGATTGATGTTCGACAATCTGTGGCCATAGGTTGAGACACTTTGAGCAGAACTGTCAACAGATCATGGTGGTGAGTTTGATTGGATGTCAGAGAAGGCTGCCAGACAGACCTGGTAAAACCAAAACGTGTAGTGAGGGTGAACTGGGAACTGAGTTGCGAGGTCCTCAACACCCATCTCCAGAAAAAAATATCCATGCATCCTGGGGAAAGATGAGGACGTGGAATCCAAGTCAACTATTTTCAAAACCTCCATTGTGGAGGCCGTTGCAAAGAGTTGTGGTCAGGAGGTCAACTGTGTAAGGCGGTAACCTAAGCAATTGATGACACCATTGATGAAGAAGGCCATCAAGTTAAAGCATCGGGGCCTTTCGGGCTTGATTGGCCCAGGGGTCTCCTTAAGCACCAAACAGATGCTGGTTGGTAGGATGGGTTGTGGCTACACTGGGCACTAAAGCTGGTGTAGGAGGAGTTCCAGGAGGATATGAAAAAGGATTCTCACCCAACGCTGGAGTGTGGTGGTTACTGCCTGTTGCCTCTCTTGCTAACTAGCTGGATAGCTGCTCCTCTCCTGGCGGTCAACTTCACTGGGGTAAGTTATATTGCCTTACGTGTGGTCAGTTTAGCTGTGGTTGACGGTTGCTCGCTGTGGCTCCGCGGATCAGTGTCCCTTCACAGGGATTATTGTCTGATGGATTGGTCTCTGAGAGGTCGGGGGCTTCACAGCTCCCAGCCTGATCTGTGTGCGGACGTGTGTGTGTATGTGTGTGCCCGACGAGTCGGCTGTACTGAAGTGTGTGTGGCATAAATCGGTCAAACCAGAGCAGCATTGTGTTTTTGTTACAGTATTAAAAACACACATAAGTGGCAGTTACTAAGGGTCCATTTTATTGGTCCGACAGCCCATTAGTCTGACTGTCCGTGGTGCTGAACGGCTCGCGGTGGGCTTATTTCTGCCTTGATGGTGTGCTGCGACCGGCTCTGAGCTGGGAAAGGCTTGAGGCGGAGCAGGCTCACGGTTTATGTGTGTGTCACCTTCTTTTTCATTTTAACCCACACCATGACCCTAACCAAGTGGATTTTGTGCCTAAACCTAACTAGACCTTAACCACAGGGCATCATGATGATTTCAGAACGGACTCCGGAACAATGGGTTTAATATGGTCGGAACAATGGGATGTCAGACCAATGGGCTGACGTACCAATGGGCAGTTCCCGTTACTAATTACTCGCTTCCTGCTCTTCCGTATTTTGAGATTGTTTTTGTCACTCAGCACTGCGATTGGTCATCTTCGTGCATGTCATCGTTACCCGTGACAACAGTCACAATGCCACCTAAAAAGAATGAGAAAGTTGGGGAGATAAATAGGGTGCTTGATTTCATGTTGGAGGAGATTGCTACTGTTTCTAAGCAGCAGAAAATGATAATGGACATGATGAGTGAAATCAAGGCTCTGAAAAGTCAGAACAAGGAGAAGGAGAAGAGGATTGCCAGTCTGGAGAGCCGTGTAACAGATCTGGAGCAGTATACCCCCATGAATGACATTATTGTTAGTGGGTTGGAGACCAGACCCCGGTCCTACGCCAGGGCAGTGGCAGGGGCAGACAGGGGGGAACCAACACCTGATATGGGGTCTGTGGAGCAACAGGTGACTGCCTTTTCCACAGCAAAGGCATCTCCATTGAAAGCACAGACATTGAGGCATGTCATCCTCTACCACGGAAAAAACAAAAGTGACAAACCTGCCATAATAATCCACTTCACCAACAGAAAACACAAAAACGCACTCCTGAGACAAGGAATAAAACTCAGGGGAACTGATGTTTTTGTGAATGAACACCTAACAAAAAAAAGCAGACATCACCAGTGCGCTTTCTAAGGAAGCAGAAGAAAATCCAGTCTACCTGGACAACAAACTGTAAGATATTTATCGAGCTTAACGGGTCACTTGAAGAGGCCAAAGTACTGAAAATCAGATACACAGAAGAGCTGGACAAGTACCAATGACCCCAGAGCACACAACATGAAATCTGCTGACTAGATTAACACTGTGTGTGTTTTTCTGAACTGAATGATTCTGGATTCTGGTGAAAGAGATTGTGTAAACGGTACATCATATGGAAATGAGGATAAAGATATGTGAAATGATTTGAACTTTAAAACATTCATATTCAGTGATCATAATCTGCAGGACTTTGAGTAGTAGCTGCAGTTATTGTATAGATTGTTAAAAACATTGATTTCAGGATCAGTGTCTTGCTCAGAGGATCAATTCAACAAGCATACAAAATCAGGTCAGGGGTTATCAATCATTCATTTTAACAGCAGGAGTTTATACACTACCTTTCACAATATCAAACTACTAGTACTTAAAGCTGCCCTGTGGAGTTTTTACATATAAACCACTGTCCGTTACATAACAGCCACTTCCAAACCAGTTATTAGGATGATTATTGAACGCATCTCCACCACACAACAGTCTCTGGTTTGCTTAGAAGCGCTATTGCCTCTCAGGAGCGACATTCCTGCGCTGTCGCACAGGAAATGACACATTTGATGTAGAGTTCAAAGAGTGCATGCGCAGCTGGAGATGTCGGAGACAACGAGACTAGCAGAGGAGCTACTGAAAGATGTCTGAAAACCCAAAGAAATGGCCCAGGAAAGCTTCCGAAGCCTCTGGAGCTGGTCTCACTGGTGCTCCCCAACCTCCGTGACGTTCAGAAGAAGGAAAAAGGCAAAACGAGAGAGACAAACGCAGAAATAAAGCCCGTTTCACACAGAGCACACAAAGCACGGACCTCCGCCAACGAACCCATTCATTGTGTATGTGTTACCGCGGCGCAAGAGCGCACCGCTCTGCCGCCGAGCTGTCTGTATTGTAATGAATCCCTCACGAGCAGGAGGCCAGAGTAGCATTCAGGAAAATGGCCCGTTTATTTGTGCACTCCAAAAACTCCGGTAACACTCCAGGGGGATAACACGTAAAAGTCTCACATAGCACACACACTTCATACACACATACTCACTTACAGTACCCAGCGGGGCAGCCCTCCCCTCTCTGCTCCACCAGTCTCCAGCCCGCACACTGACTGACAGCTGACTCCACTCATACCACACTCACCACTGCCCCAGGGTCGCTACAGTATATTTGTTCATAGCAAATAAAACAATGAAAATTACTGGGTGGTAAATAGGTGTGTCATTTAGCTTTGTGCGATGCGGGTGCGTCACTCGAATTGCTGACGTCATCAAACGGCGCACGCCGACTGTTGTTGCAATACTCGGAAAAACACGGCAGATGGCGCAAATGGACAAAACTCCACAGGGCAGCTTTAAGTCACCTAAATAAGCCATTTAATGTTATAGCCATATCTGACTAAGTACTGAAAAGGGTGTGGATTTTGAGATGAATGGGTATGAACTGAATAACTCAAACAGGCAAAAGAAGGAGGAGGAGTGGCTCTGTATGTTGATAAAAGATTAAAGTACAAACTAGTGGAAAAAAAAAATCAGTGTATCACTGTAGAAATCTGCTTGGGAAAAAAACCCATTATTGGTAAGTTGTGTATACAGAGCTCCTGGGTCCGATGTCGAACTGTTTAAGAACAACATCAAAGGAATGTTTTCCATTGAAAATAAAATTATGTTCATTTGCGGGGATCTCCACTTGGATGTTTTAAATTCTAATAAGCATAAACTAATTGATAAATTTATTGATGTAATGTTTTGTATGAGTTTATTTCCATTAATCACCAAACCAAGCAGAATAACAACTCACTCTGCCACACTAGTTGATAATATATTGAAATATATATAATATCATATTATTGAAAGTTCGCTCCTTGGTATAACTCTTAAACCCGTAAGTTAAAACAAATATCGCAAAAATTTGAAAGGAATCGCCAATTAACCAAAAAGAATCTTGTCTAATCTGGGCAGACAGTCTGAAAATGTATAAGAGGGGCCTCCGCAATGCCAGAGCAAACTATTACTCAGCATTAATAGAAGAAAGCAAGAATAACCCCAGGTTTCTTTTCAGCACTGTAGCCAGGCTGACTCAGAGTCAAAGCTCTATTGAGCCTTGTATTCCTTTAGCCCTTAGCAGTAATGATTTTATGAGCTGCTTTTTTTAATGACAAAATTCTAACTATTAGAGGCAAAATTCATGATCTCCTGTCCTCAGATAGTACCTATCTAACCTCAAACACAGCTGTGAGACCTAATATATATTTAGATTGCTTCTCCCCAATTTCTCTTCAAGAATTGACCGCAGTGATTTCATTCATTCATTCATCTTCTAACCGCTTCATCCTCTTAAGGGTCGCGGGGGGGCTGGAGCCTATCCCAGCTGACATCGGGCGAGAGGCAGGGTACACCCTGGACAGGTCGCCAGACTATCACAGGGCTGACACATAGAGACAAACAACCATTCACGCTCACATTCACACGTACAGACAATTTAGAGTTATCAGTTAACCTAATCCCCAATCTGCATGTCTTTGGACTGTGGGAGGAAGCTGAGTGCCCGGAGAGAACCCACGCTGACACAGGCAGAACATGCAAACTCCACACAGAAGGGCTCCCACACCAGGGATCGAACCAGCAACCCTCTTAATCACGGTGGTCTGGCTAACCACAAGACCACTGTGCTGCCCGACCGCAGTGATTTCTTCATCTAAATCATCAACGTGTCTCTTAGACCCCATCCCAACTAGGCTACTCAAGGAGGTCTTACCTTTGGTTAACACTCATATATTAGATATGATCAATATATCCTTATTAACAGGCTATGTAACACAGTCTTTTAAGGTAGCTGTAATTAAACCTCCCTTAAAAAAGCCCACCCTGGATCCAGAGGTGTTAGCCAACTATAGACCAATATCTAATCTTCCCTTTCTTTCAAAGATCGTTCAGAAAGTAGACAAAGATCAGCTGTGTGATTTTCTCCATGATAATAATTTATTTGAAGAATTTCAGTCAGGATTTAGATTGCATCATAGCACTGAGACAGCACTAGTTAAAATTACAAATGACCTTCTGATTGCTTCAGACAAAGGACTCGTCTCTGTACTTGTTTTATTAGATCTTAGTGCAGCGTTTGACACAATTGACCATCAAATTCTGCTACAGAGACTGGAACACTAATTGGCCTTAAAGGTTCTGCACTAAGCTGGTTTAAATCTTATTTATCTGATCGTTTTCAGTTTGTTCACTTCCCTAATGAATCACCCTTACGTACTAAAGTTTGTTTTGGAGTTCCGCAAGGTTCTGTGCTTGGACCAATCCTATTTACTCTATGTATGCTTCCTTTAGGTAACATCATAGAAATCACTCTGTAAATTTCCATTGTTATGCGGACGATACACAGTTGTATTTATCTATGAAGCCTGAAGAAAGTAATCAATTAACTAAACTTCATAACTTTCTTAAAGACATAAAAACCTGGATGAGCACCAACTTCCTGATGCTAAATTCAGACAAAACTGAAGATATTGTTCTTGGCCCCAAACAACTCAGAGACTCTTTATCTGATGACATAGTTTCTCTTGATGGCATTGCTCTGGCATCTAGCACTACCGTTAGAAACCTCGGAGTAACATTTGATCAAGATCTGTCTTTCAATTCTCATTTAAAAAAAACCTCTCCAGCTAATTCAGAATGCAGCAGCACGTGTACTAACAGGAACTAAGAAACAAGATCATATTTCTCCTGTTTTAGCTTCTCTGCACTGGCTCCCTGTAAAATCCAGAACTGAATTTAAAATCCTACTGCTAACTTATAAAGCTCTAAATGGTCAAGTTCCGTCATATCTTGGAGAGCTCATATTGCCATATTATCCCACCAAAACTCTGCGCTCGGAGAATGCAGGGTTACTCGTGGTCCCTAAAGTCTCCAAAAGTAGATCAGGAGCCAGAGCCTTCAGCTATCAGGCTGTTCTCCTGTGGAATCATCTTCCTGTTGCGGCAGACACCGTCTCCACATTTAAGACTAGACTAAAGACTTTCCTCTTTGATAAAGCTTATAGTTAGGGCTGGCTCAGGCTTGCCTTGTACCAGCCCCTAGTTAGGCTGACTTAGGCCTAGTCTGCCGGAGGACCCCCTATAATACACCGGGCACCTTCCCCTCTCTCTCTCTCTCTCTCTCTCTCTCTCTCTCTCTCTCGTGTCCTATTACTCCATCTTGCTAACTCGGCCATTCTGGATGTCACTAACTTGGCTTCTTCTCCGGAGCCTTTGTGCTCCACTGTCTTTCAGGTTAACTCGTATTGCAGCGGTGCCTGGATATTATTACTTTTATTAATGTTGTTGTAAGCTACTGTCATTACCGTCTGTCTCTCTCTGTCTCTCTCTTTCTGGCTCATTGTGTCATATGGATTACTGTTAATTTATTGTGTTGATCTGTTCTGTACGACATCTATTGCACATGTGTCCGTCCTGGAAGAGGGATCCCTCCTCAGTTGCTCTTCCTGAGGTTTCTACCATTTTCTTTCCCCGTTAAAGGGTTTTTTTGGGGGAGTTTTTCCTTATCCGCTGTGAGGGTCCAAAGGACAGAGGGATGTCGTATGCTGTAAAGCCCTGTGAGGCAAATTCTATTTGTGATATTGGGCTTTATAAATAAAATTGATTGATTGATTGAATTGAAAAAGCCAAATGAACTCAGATCTGTTATTTTTTTTTTTAGAACTCAACTATTAAGGTTTCCAGTCCTTTTTTCCTATGTTTGACAATAGTGGTTGCATTAAAAATCAATATGAAAAGGAAATATGTATGAATGGTGCTATATAAATAAAACTGCTTTGCCTTGCCTTGCCTATGTTGTGTTTTCACCACCATTGGTAGGCTGAATTCTCATCACAAGTGAATAAAGCAGCTAACTCTAAATCAATCTACTCAAATTTTTGAAGTTCAAATAATTCATGTTTGTCTTAGTATGCCATTTTGAAGAAATGAGATTCCCATGATCCTTTGTTAAAGAAAATAATAACATACTGGAGTGAAAAGAACGCATCAGAATTCTGTAATGTTGAAATAATGATTGATATTTGGATGTTGCAATAGGTGCATGATTAATAGAATTATTAACTTCAGTGAGTGCATAATAAAAATTTTATGAATGTCAACAAGACACTGTTCGCACTTCAGATCCAGTAGCTGCAAAGATGCATTATGAGCTGTGCATATTAATAATTTATTAACCTTTATACGACACTGTTCCCACTTTAGATCCAGTAGCTGCAAACATGCATTATGAGCTGTTAATAAGTGCATATTAATAGTTTATTAACATTTATACGCCACTGTTCCCACTTTAGATCCGGTAGCTGATCATTATTTACTATTAATAGGTGCATAATTAAACATCTATTAACCGTAATATGGCATTTATATTAACTTCTTATAGTCTCATTAATGTTAATAAACACCTTATTCATTTCATCTTATAGGGTCTTATAGTGTCTTATAAACCAGTAATAAATGTGGTTATTATTCTATAATTAACTCTTATAAATTATAATTAATGTAAATAGACATCTTATTTATATTTAGTATAGGTTTATAAACTGTTACCAAAGTTTCTATTAAGTGCTTATAATGCTTATAACTGTCAGTTATGCTGTAATAAACACTTAGTCTAGCCTTATTAATGTTGTTAAGCCTCTTATACTTCTTAAAAGTGCTCATTAACTGTTAATTTGTGCTTATTAAGCATTAATTAGTGCTTATTACAGTACCTTAATATAAAGTGTTACCAAATAATGTGTTGCAAAGTAACAATCCTGATTGTGATCACAAGTGAGGGTGAAATTGGAGTGTAAGATGGGCCAGCGGTTTGGTGCAGCATCAGCAGTGACATGTGCATTGTACCAGACCATTGTGGTGAAGGGGAAACAGAGCTAGAAGACAAAGCTTGCAATTTACCTGTCCATTTACGATCTGACCCTCACTTATGGCCATGAGTTTAGGGTAGTGACCGAAAGAAAGAGATTGTGGATAGAAACAGTCAAAATCAGTTTCCTCCATAGGGTGGCTGGGCTCAGATAGGGTGAGGCGCTTCGATATCCCAATAGAGTTTTCAGTATAGCTACTACTCCTTCACAACGACAGGTTGACAGTTGAGGTGGTTCAGGCATCTGATCAAGATGCTTCATGGGTGCCTCCCACTACAGATTTTCTGGGCACATCCAACTGGTAGGAGACCCCAGGATAGACCCTTAACATGCTGAAGGGATTATATATCTCATCTGGTCTAGGAACATCTTATAGTCCCTCAGGAAGAGGTAGAAAGCGTTGCTGGGGTGAGGGACATCTGAAATACCTTACTGAACCTGTTGTCCCTGCAACCCAGTCCTAAATAAGTGGATGGAAATGTATGTATGTATGGATTTATTCATTTGACAGACGCTAGCCAAAGCAAAGTACAAATGAAGTAGAATCCAAGCCACAGCACATCAAGGAGAAGCCTTCAAGAAAAAAAAATAAGTTCCGCAACACTTAGTCAATGTTCACACTTTCAGAAAACTGATGGGTTACAGGGAGCTTTATGGAACAATGTATTCCCGAACAGTCAATTTAAGTAACAAAACTTTTGAAAACTTTTGATGAACTCAGATCTGTAATTTTTTTTTATAACTCAAGTTACACATATATGCCTAGCAAATGATTTGTTTTTTCTCTTGCAGAGACAGAGATTGCGAAGGATCACTAGATAGGAGAGCAAGAGAGAGCATATCAGGTGAGTACATACTCTCGGAAGAGGTAGGTATTCAAGCATCATTTGAAGACAAAGAAGGATTCTTCTATCCAAATTAGTTCAGTGACATAATGACATGAGCAATGAGACATCCTGCCTCTCAGTGATGGTAGGACCAACAGTCAATCATTTGTAGATGGTAGTAAGTGAGAGGACTCATACCTGAATGAGGTGTTCAAAAGCATCACTTTGCAACATCTATAAGCTGTTAAGTAGGTATAGATGTATTCTACTATATTATGTGTGGGACTGTCCATGACTACAGATAAAACATTTCAATGGCACTTTTTAGGATATGTAGGAATTGTTGTTATTTCATTCCTGAGCAGTACACACTCCACAATACAGATCTCATACAGGGACATGCATCTCCTAACAATTCGGTTGTGTGTAACATGAACAAGTCTAGGTGAAATCTCATGAAATCAATTAATTAATTCACACAAAGATTTACCTTCACCTTTGTTAAAAGAGGACTCAATTTCAATACATTGTTTTCCATGCAAATAAAGTCAGACTTAAGACTGTGCATCAGGGATCTTAATCAACAAAATATCTTGATGTTTGAATAAAGTTTAGTTGCACTGTTTTATTGGTTTTAATTTGTGTTCCTTCCCTCATAAATTTGTATCACTCATAACTTTGTGACATTTGATTGATCAGCTTACCGCTGTGCACCAAGTAAGAATAGTTCCTTCTCTTGCTGGCTGTCGGTGTCTAATATTGATCTTATTTTAACTAGGACATGCTAACAGTTAAGCCCAGTGTCAGTCCAGGCGACTGGCAAAAATGGAATGCACTGATGTCAAAGTTCTTATAACAAGTGCTTGCTTGTCAGAAAGTTGTTTATTCTTTAAAAATAGTATACTGGGGTGACTTACAGTTATTCTGCCTACAGCATTCAAATGCGATTGAAAACCTATTGTTTCAATTGAGCTTCTTACTATGATAAATGGGATCCTACAGAAACAAACATATATACTGAACAAAAATATAAACGCAACACTTTTGTTTTTGCTCCCATTTTTCATGAGCTGAACTCAAAGATCTACCCATCGAGCATCCCAAACATGCTCGATGGCCATGCAAGAACTGGGATGTTTTCAGCTTCCAGGAATTGTGTACAGATCCTTGCAACATGGGGCCGTGCATTATTTTGCTGCAACATGAGGTAATGGTCGTGGATGAATGGTACAACAATGGGCCTCAGGATCTCATCACGGTATCTATGCATTCAAAATGCCATCAATTAAAAGCACCTGTGCTCTTTGTCCGTAACATACGCCTGCCCATACCATAACCCTGCCGCCACCATGGGCCACTCGATCCACAATGTTGACATCAGCAAACCACTCACCCACACGACGCCACACACGCTGTCTACCATCTGCCCTGAACAGTGAAAACCGGGATTCATCCGTGAAGAGAACACCTCTCCAACGTGCCAGACGCCATCGAATGTGAGCATTTGCCCACTCAAGTCGGTTACGACGACGAACTGCAGTCAGGTCGAGACCCCGATGAGGATGACGAGCATGCAGATGAGCTTCCCTGAGACGGTTTCTGCAGAAATTCTTTGGTTATGCAAACCGATTGTGGCAGCTGCTGTCTGGGTGGCTGGTCTCAGACAATCTTGGAGGTGAACATGCTGGATGTGGAGGTCCTGGGCTGGTGTGGTTACACATGGTCTGCGGTTGTGAGGCCGGTTGGATGTACTGCCAAATTGTCTGAAACGCCTTTGGAGACGGCTTATGGTAGAGAAATGAACATTCAATTCACGGGCAACAGCTCTGGTGGACATTCCTGCAGTCAGCATGCCAATTGCACACTCCCTCAAAACTTGCGACATCTGTGGCATTGTGCTGTGTGATAAAACTGAACATTTTAGAGTGGCCTTTTATTGTGGCCAGCCTAAGGCACACCTGTGCTATAATCATGCTGTCTAATCAGCATCTTGATACACCACACCTGTGAGGTGGGATGGATTCTCTCGGCAAAGGAGAAGTGCTCACTAACACAGATTTAGACAGATTTGTGAACAATATTTGTGAGAAATGGTCTTTTGCGTGTATAGAAAATGTTTTAGATCTTTGAGTTCAGCTCATGAAAAATGGGAGCAAAAACAAAAGTGTTGTTTATATTTTTGTTTTATATATAGATATATATATATATACATGTACATATATACTCCTCTGACAACCGTTACCTTATTGTGGTGGAGGAGTTTGAGTGCCCTCATGACCCTAGGAGCTATGCTGCCAGTGGCATTTTGCCCCTGGTAGGGTTTCCCATGGCAGATTGGTTCTGGGCGAAGGGTCAGATGAAGAACGGTTCAAAAGACCCTTCTCGATGGAAAACAACAGAAGAATGTGCACCCGGCCCGGAGGGTTACCGGGGCCCCGCCCTAGAGCAAGACCTGGGGTTGGGGCCCATGGGCAAGCGCCTGGTGGCCGGGCCTTTACCCATGGGGTCCAGCCGGGCCCAGCCCAAACCGGCTACATGGGCTCGTCCCCCTGCAGGCCCACCACCCGCAGAGGAATACAGAAGGGAGTGGTGCATTGTGGATCAGGCAGCAGACCAAGGCGGGGGCCTTGGCAGTCCAATCCTCGGCTACGGAAGTTGGCTCTTGGGACATGGAATGTCACCTCTCTGGCGGGGAAGGAGCCGGAGCTTGTGGAAGAGGTTGAGCGTTACCAGCTAGATATAGTCGGCCTCACCTCGACATATAGTTCCGGCTCTGGAACCCAAGTCCTTGAGAGGGGCTGGCCTCTCTCCTTTGCTGGAGTTGCTCCAGGTGAGAGGCAGAGGGCCGGGGTGGGCTTTCAGCCCCCAGACTCTCTGCCTGTACGTTGGGGTCAGGGCTGTTTCAAGACACTCTGAACAAACATTACTTTTTTTGTGTGCACGTTTAGTAATTAAAACGGTTATCATAAATTAGCTGGGCTAACCGTTAGCTGTTAGCCGTTACCCGTTAGCAGTGTCTGTAATAACTTAATAAACGGTCCGTGAAAAAATATTTTTTCCAGCGGATATCTTAGTTACAACATAATTGAGCTAACTGGAGTAGTTTCATGTCGTATCCGACAACGGGAGGCTTTTAACAGATGATGTCTTGATGTTAGCTTTGCTGCTAGTGTAGCTGTCCCTGTCAGCTGCAGCCACTGATGCTTTCTAGATATTGGGATTTCCCAAAACTGAATAAATACCACACATAGCAACACAAAACTGCTTTGGTAGCTCAATCATGTTATAACGGCTGGATGGTTGATGTGTACATGCTGATTTGGGTGCTATCAGGGCCGATCTGCACATCACTATGGCTTAATCAGTCAACAAAAACAACCCATCCCGTGTTAGGAGTATATGTCGCTGACAGAGAGAAAGAAAGAAAGGAAGAAAAGAAAATAAACAGTTGAGCACACATTTGCTGGCATGCAGAAGCACTGTCTGTGTGTCGAGGGTGCGAGCAGCATCTTCAGCTGCTAAGGTAGAGAAGCTGTGTAGCCCGGTGTGTTTTTTCACTGATTCGGTTCTACAGGTTCTCTGCTGGTACACTGGAGATGGGGATCAAGCAGTTTGTCTCACTCGGGATAGATTGTGCTTTTTTGGTTCATAGTTTTTGATTGATGTGCGATTTATTTGCATTTAGAGGGATTTATTTTTACTGGCAATTACCGGATAACGGAAACGTGGGCATATCTTTCTATATAAAATACACAGACTAATTAACTAACTAACTGATTGACTAACATAAACAATTGAAAACTGAAAAAAAATAGCTTGCACTGTTAGCTCCGGTAAGGGAAAGCGGCTGACCGGAAGTCACGCACAAAAACACGGAAGCTGATCACAATTTATTTCCGTGTTTGAAAATAAGGTGGATAGGCCGAATACATCAATGATATTTCAGTGGAATAAATCACTTATTGACTTATTCATACTTCAAAAACAGCATCAATAAGTGATTAATATAGGGGAGATCAAAATAAAATAAATAAATGAAATAAAAATCAACCTGCCACCCTCCTCCCCTGACAAGTCAAATCAACTTTCAAATCAACTTCATTTATATGGCACTTTTCATACGACAGTAACACAAAGTGCCTCGCAGAGGTTAAAAACAACAAAGATCCAAAACAAAAAACAAAAAGAAAAGGGAAAACCCAGCCCTCCCACCCCACATAGTGATACATAAACATACACATACGCGCACACACACACACACACACACACACACACACACTAGCTATCACTAAAGAGACATGACCGAGCATTGAGACCCGAGGCAAGGAAAAAGCCACCTCTGGGGGCCGTCCACATTGAGAGGGCCCACGGTCCACGGCCACAGGGAGTGCCGCCATAGAGACCTCCCCGACCCGGGCAGACATGAGGCTTCACATCGAGGTCAGAGTGGTCTCCCTACGGCACCCCTATCGGGAGACGAGGAACAGCTCTCAGTGTGGTAGGCCCCCATGAGGAAACACTTAGCCACTTTTAGCCCCTCAGCTAAAAACTGAGGGGCTAAAACAGTAAGATAGGATAAAAGGTATAAAAAGAACCAAATAAACCAAAGCTATTTAGCTCATAAAATTGAATTAATAGCTAGGTAAGAATAATCTAAAACAGAGACATGAAATGCATCAAAGCTAAAACCTATAACTAAAATAACAAAAGATAAAGGTTAAATGAGATAAGAATGTAAAAAGAGGAAGGGTAAGAACATAAAAAATAAATAAATAAAAAATAGATAATAGATAGATAAATTGGTTATAAAGGGAATAAAATAGGTAAATAAAGAGATCCGTTAAAAGCCTGATTAAAGACATGAGTCTTGAGCCTCTTTTTAAAAACATCAACAGTCTCTGCAGCTCTGAGGTTCTCTGGCAGGCTGTTTCACAATCTGGGACCATCATAACTAAATGCCGCCTCCCCGTGTGTTTTAGTCCTAACTTGTGGTATGGTTAAAAGGCTGGTGCCGGAGGACCTCAGGGTCCACAAGGGTTGATATGGTAAAAGCAGGTCAGATAAATAAGAAGGCCCAAGACCATTAAGACATTTAAAAACGAATAAAAGAACCTTAAAATCAGTGCAGTGATTTTAAAACTGGTGTAATGTGCTCCTGCCCTCTGTTCTCGTCAGCACTCATGCAGCTGAATTCTGTAATATTTGTAGATTTGAGATACTCTTTTTGGGAAGACCAGAGAGCAGGGGCCTCATTTATAAAGCTTGCTTACGCACAAAACGGGGCTTGAAAGTGGCATACGCCACTTACCACGCAAAGGTTGTGATTTATAAAAATAAACTTGCCTGGAGAATGAGTGCACCTGTAAGCAAACCCTGAGTCATACGTGTGCACATTTTGGAGACACTGGGAAGTGGCGACGCAGACGGCGAGGTGGAAAAGTGAAGTCAGATTTTTATTGATGTCTCACACAAATTTAATGACATGCTATATCCACCTTAGATCCACGTTACCATTGAAATTAAATCCAGCAGCCTTATTTTGCGCTTGGAGTGATAATTGTTTCATAAAAATGTTGTAAAATCCAACTCAAATCCTGAATTGAAATTCTTTCTAAATACTTATTTAATCCGCACTGCCTCTAACATCTCATTGTCCATTCTGTGAGCGCAGGAGGGGGAGAGGACGGCCCGACTGCATGGATTATATTTTTTTATTTAGCTAAATATTTCCAGTGCATTTATCATGTCTCGAAATACAGCCATTAAGCACAACCGTTACACTCATTCCAACAGCACTACTTAGACATGTGCTGTTCATGACAAAATCGGCATGAAGAAACATGTTCGCCTATTACACTTTCATCTTTGAATTGTATTTCAAATTACACGTTGCATTTTGGGACAGGGATACCACTGGTTCGTGCTGTAATTCAGGCCGGGAGTCTGATCAGACTAATTGCCATAAAGATATATATACTGCGGTGACCCTCGTGCGTAATTGCACAAGGTGGCACTGGCACATACTCCTTTTTGGCTCCACCTTTAATAAATGTGATTCTTTATGTCGCACATCAATGTCAAACATCCTCAAATTTAAAAGCAACACAATAACTACATGCTGGTAAAGGAGTAGAAATATTTGGTGTACCTTTAAATCAGACCACTTTTTGTTTTTTTGGTTCTGTCACTGTCCGTGCAGTCCCACAGACACAGCTGACAGCATCAGCAGCGTTGATGTGTTGCCACTTTTTTTCGCTTTCTTTTATTAATGATCCTGCTTCTGTGGCCACCAAATAAAATCTTTCTGCAGTCCTCCACCTCCCGTTAAAGGGTCTCTAGCTCAGTCTCAGAGAAATTCCGTTTTTTTGGTTCGTTTCTCACACCTGTCGCCGTGACTCACACAATGAGAGAACACTCGCATGCCAGCTCATTTATATGCAGATCGCATTCATGAGGTGATTTGCATGACCATTTATGGTTGAACTAGGGCGTGTAGAGAGTGGAATATGAGGTGGATCTGGGTGCACATAACTCCAGGAGGTCTGTGATTTATAAAGACAACATTGCCTGCAAGTGTGCGTGTGCACGGTTTTATAAATCAGATTATTTTTTGGCTCACGCCATTTTCAGCTTTTGGGCGCATGTCAACTTTTTGTATGAATCCTAAGCACTCTTTTGTAAATGAGGCCCCAGGGCATTACAATAATCTAACCTACAGGAGATAAAAGCATGCATCAGCACCTCCGTGCTGACCTGAGAGAGAAACGGGCGGACTCTGGCTATATTCTTAAGGTGGTAGAAACCTACCTTTGTTATGTTTTTAATATGTGGAATAAAACAGAGCTCAGAGTCAAAAATCACACCCAGATTTTTTACAGTTTGTGTTGGTTTAAAATCCTGTAGTTTTGGTAAAAGTTTCTCTCTCTGGCCTTCAGGACCAATGACTAATACCTCTGTTTTGTCCTGGTTGAGCTGCAGGAAATTCGCTGCCATCCATGACTTTATGTCTAAAATGCAGTTAAAAAGGGCATCAATTGGCCCTGTGTCATCAGGAGACACGGCGATGTACAGTTGCGTATCATCAGCATAACTGTGAAAGCTGATGCCGTGCCTCCTGATGAGAAAGAGGAAGCATGTAGAGATTAAATATGTTGGACCTAAAATTGACCCCTGGGGGACCCCACACTTTATCTCATGGGTTCCTGAGGAACATGTATCCATACTTACAAAGAAATGTAGATCAGTAAGGTAAGAGACAAACTAGTTAAAAACAGTACCAGATAGGCAAACCAGGTGCCTCAGTCTATTTAATAAAATGTGATGGTCTACTGTATCGAAGGCGGTGGTTAGATCCAGTAGTACCAAGACTGTGAGTTTATGGTTATCTAAATTGCACCTTTTGTCGTTTAAAATCTTTAAAAGGGCTGTCTCGGTACTGTGGTTCATCCTAAAACCAGACTGATATTTCTCTAAAGTGTTATTTGTATTTAAAAAATCATTTACTTGGGTAAAAAACAGTTTTTCTAAAATTTTGCTGAAAAATGGTAAGTTGGATACAGGCTGATAATTATTAAAAATGTTGGGGTCTAAATATCTCTTTTTCAGAAGGGGCTTCACCACTGCCATTTTCAAGGAGGCCGGGAAGACACCCGTCTGAAGAGAGCAATTCACCATGTACAGTAGCTGTTCCTCAAAGAATCCATAAAATTTTTTAAAAAACGGTGTGGGAATAGGGTCTAAAAGACAGGTTGTGAGCTTTACTTGGGAGAAAACTCGACCAAGTGTCCTCGCATCAACCAGGGCAAAACTCTCCAGTGTTTCCTCAGGTAAAAGCAATGATCAAAGTGTGTCGACAGTTAAAATCTGTTGAGATAAAAGACTGGATCTGATGTCATTGATTTTACTGCTGAAGTGGTCTGCAAAGTCTTCACAAAGGGCATTGGTTGCTGTCTTAGGTGATCTTTTAAAATTACTGTTTGTTAAAATATCAATTGTGGAGAAGAGGAATTAGGGATTGTTTTTATTGTTTTTATTTATTGATTAGTTTTTTGAAGTGTGAAATTCTTGCCTGTTTGACTGCGTTATTGTAGGTTTTGAGATGTTGATGTAATATTTAGTCGTGGACTGTTAGGTTTGATTTTCTCCATCTTCTCTCAGCACTCCTGCAGTATCTTTTTAGTTGTTTGACTTCCTGATTTCTCGATGGGGGTGTATGTTTTGTTCTAATTGTTTTGATTAAAAGTGGAGCCACTGAGTCCAGCGTTGACTTGAGTTTGTTGTTAAAACTGTCCACAATAAAATCACAGGGTGCTGGTAAAACCTCTGCAGGAGTGCTCTGTAAAATCTGGATAAAATTTGCAGCCACTTCAGACGTTAGGTAGCGTTTCCTCACTGTTCTCACCGGAGCCTCCTGTTGGTTAAAACTGGTGATGTTAAAAAACACACAAAAGTGGTCGGACACAGCCAGATCCACAAAAGAGGACACACCCACGGACAGGCCATAGGTTATGACCAGGTCAAGGGTGCGCCCTTTGCTGTGGATCGGCTGCGTGATATGTTGTTTAAAAACAGTTTAAGAGGTTTAAAAATTCTCTGGATACTGGGTCCGAGGTGTTGTTGATGTGTAGATTAAAATCACCAGTTATTAAAATCTTGTTGTAGGTGGAGTGAATGATTGATAATAATTCAGAGAAATCACTGATAAAAGAAGTGGAGTACTGGGGTGGTCTGTAAACCATTATGCAAAGGATAGGAGGGCTGCTAAAAACAAAGGCATGATACTCAAATGATGTGTAACTGCTAAAAGAAACTTCATTTGAGGACATTGTGTTTTTTGTTACTGATGCAGTTCCGTCGCCTCTTTTGTTCCCCCTAATAGAATATAAAAAGTTAAAATTTGGTGGGGAAGCCTCGGTGAGAACAACAGGTGCGTCGGTGCCAAGCCATGTCTCTGTAAGGAGAATACTATCTAGGTTATTGGCTAAAATTAAATCATTTATGATAAAAGATTTGTTGAAAAGGGAGCACACGTTCAGCACTGCCATTTTAATGTTTGTGCTGAACGTACGCTCTTCATGTCTTAAAAGGGATGTTAAAAACACAGTTAGCTCTAAAAACATTCCTGGGTTTCAACTTTCTAAGTGTAATGATGGTTTTTGTGGTGTGAATGTCCTGTGTTTCCGGTTGCAGAGAGGGTGCTACTGAGGGAGGTGTGTGGTGCAATGTGTAGTGGAAGAGGGAGGAAGTGGGTGAGCAGTGAGTCAGGAGGTGGCTGTGGTGCAGGATCGGACGGTCAGGTCAGTGTTGACTGATAAAAGCCGTGATCCCTCCTGGTTTGGGTGGAGGCTGTCTCGTTTAAAAAGGTGGGGTCTGTTTAAAAAAGCTATAAAATTGTCCACAAATGGGATACTTTTGGCCAAGCAGTACCCCTTCAGTCACAGGTGCAGCTGACGAAGGCGGCTGGTGGTGACGTCACCATAACAAGGTGGGGGAAGCGGGCCAGAAATAATTACTCACTTCAGCGTGTCCAGCAGGCGGTCCACCAGGGAGATGAAGTCCTGCTTGAGGACCTCTGACTGCTGGCTCCTGAGGTCATTGATACCGGCCTCCAGGACGAGTGTGGAGGCCGAGCTGTGCCATGCAGTCAGCTGGAGGGCAGAGGATGCAACCTCACTGACACGGGCACCAGGGTGGCAGAAGGTGCGGCCGTTGTGCACTTCCACGTGCCTGACCATGGAGGACCTGATCACCAGCACTGAGGGGGTGTGCTGCTCCCGAGTGCGTGCCTCCGACTGCTAGCGGGACTCAGCTAGTGCTGGTGTCAGAGTTCGAGTAGTTATGGAGCTGGTCCATGACAGGGTGGTGTTGTTCGTGGCCGTCATGCTCCGGTCACCAGCGCCGGATGCCGTCAGGTGAGCAATATGTTTTGCCTGGGTCGTGGCGACGGTGGTAAAATCCAGGAGGATCTTGTCCCTCTCCTTGAGGTCGGCCTGCAGTCCGGAGATGCTCTCCCTCAGTTTTGACAGGGTTGGGAGGCAGGACTCACACACCGCCAACATACCTGCGGCCTGTGCTGGAGATCCGTCCCCTGGGACACAGTATCAACACACGGGTGAGTTAAAATTTACCCTCAGTTGTGGGGCCGAAATGTCCAATGGGACCTTCACCAAGGGGGCAGTCCGCTTCAAGTGGTGAGATGTAGGTCTCCACAATTAAAAGATTTTTAAAAGTTGGCGCCTCGCTAATGCGGTTTGGCTGGCGACTTTCGTGTTCAAACTTTTCCTGTAAAGAACAGTCCCTTCACAAGTAAAGAACAGTCCCTAAAGTGCGCTGAGGTATGTGGGCCGTTACCTGCCACAAAGAGAGAAATGTGAACGGCTCGTTTCTCCTCTGACACATCACATACCTGTGTGCCACCACGGCTCGGCTGTTCAGGTATTTCTGGAGCTGGACTTCTCCGTCGCCAGTAAGCCCTTATCTTACGCCGTATTTGACAGGAATATGTCATCTGTGACCCCCGTTCAACCCACAACCGGCAGGATTCCCCTTTCGTTTCTGCTGCTGGTTGAAATCTGTACTCGCACAGCGTGCTCCTGGATGATTTGTTTTGCTTGCGCAAAACTGTTTTTAGTAGCAAATGCGAGTAAAATGCTTGCACCGTAGAGCTCTGTGGAAAATACATCACTGCAGCATACATAAACAAATCTAACCTACAAGTAAAAAGAAACAAATAATAACTTTCACTGCTTAAAGATACTCAATAGCTAAGCTAATATCTGAAATGTCACTGGATGCAAACCACTGCAGCAGCATATTGAGTGCCAGGTGGCCAGAGCGTGCCGTTATTGGATGGCGCATGCACACTCACTCTCTTGTGATTGGACTTTGAACTTATTCCACAGTAGTGGTACCGTGAGGTACTGTAGTACTATGGTACTCCAACAATGCTAGCGTGGGTGGCAACCAATCATGCAGGACATGGTCTCAATTTGCGTGACGCATGAAAAGAGACAGAAATGCTGTGCAGTCCCGCACAATGCGGGACGTCTGGTCAACCTACTTAGCCACTCACAAGCAGCAGCTAGTAGGGGGCCCCATTAGGGGGGATTCCAACATGTTGTCGTTGTTGCAGTGTCTATAGGGGTTCCATCATATTGTCACTGATATGGACTAATGTCAGCCGTCTCTGGGGACCCCCTTCCAGCTCGGAGCCCTAGGCAATTGCCTAGTTTGCCTGTCCGGTTGCGATGGCCGTGGTTTGGATTCACCCCAGTAGACGAAAGGGTTGCTTCCCGGTTGGCGCATAAGCGCATAAGCATAAGCTCAGGCAACAGTCAGGACGACTGTTGCCTGAGCTTATGCACTGAACAGCAGTTCAGAGTACCCGCTCTTTTTGGATTCCCTGGGACCACGTGGCACCAGGACAGCCTAGGTTGCAGGTCAATTGACTTTGTAGTCGTATCATTTGACCTGCTGCCATATGTTCTGGACACTTGGGTGAAGAGAGGAGAAGAGCTGTCAACTGATCACCACCTGGTGGTGAGTTGGATCAGGTGGCAGGGGAAGACACCGCACAGATCTGACGGGCCCAAACGGGCAGTGAGGGTCTGCTGGGAACGCCTGGCAGAAGAACCTGTCAAGATGATCTTCATCTCCCACCTCCGGGGGAGCTTCGACTGCGTCCCTAGGGCAGAGGGGGACATTGAGTCCGAATGGGCTTTGTTCCACTCTGCCATTGTCGAGGCAGCGGTTGCAAGCTGTGGCCCCAAGGCTGCTGGGGCCAGTCACAGCAGTAATCCCCGTACCCGCTGGTGGACACCAGAGGTGAGGGGAGCCGTCAGACTGAGGAAGGAGGCCCACAGGGCATGGTTGGCCTGTGGGTCTCCGGTAGTAGCTGGCGGGTACCGGCGGGCCAAGTGTAGCGCAGCAGCAGCAGTTGGAGAGGCAAAAACTTGGGCGTGGGAGGAGTTTGGTGAGGCCATGGAGAAAGACTATCGATCGACTCCAAAGAGGTTCTGGTAAACCGTCCGGCACCTCGGGGGGGGGGGGGGGGAGGCGGCAATTTGCTCACACTGTTTACAGTGGGGGCGTGGAGCTGCTGGGGACATTGTTGGACTGTGGAAGGAATACCTTGAGGAGCTCCTCAATTCCACCAACACGTATTCCAGTAAGGAAACAGAACCGGGGGTCCTGGAGGCGGGTTGTCCAATTTCTGGGGCAGAAGTTGCCAAGGTAGTGAAGCAACTCCACGGCAGTGGAGCCCTGGGGGTGGATGAGTTTTGCCCTGGATATCTCAAGGCTCTGGATGCTGTAGGGCTGTCCTGGTTGACACGCCTCTGCAACATTGCGTGGACATCTGGGGCAGTGCCTCTGGAGTGGCAGACCGGGGCAGTGGTCCCCATCTTCAAGAAGGGGGACCAGAGGGTGTGTTACAACTACAGGGGGATCACACTCCTCAGCCTACCCGGTAAGGTCTACTCCAGGGTGCTGGAGAGGAGGGTCCAGTCGATAGTTGAACCTCAGATTGAGGAGGAGCAATGTGGTTTTCATCCAGGACGCGGAACCGTGGACCAGCTCTTTACCCTTGCCAGGGTGCTGGAGGGGGCATGGGAGTTTGCCCAGCCAGTCCACATGTGTTTGTGTATTTGGAGAAGGCTTCCGACCGTGTCCCCAGGGGCATCCTGTGGGGGGTGATATGAGTATGATGGCTGATGGCCCCCCCCTTCCTTCTGGCCGAAATGAATTTTCTCCACCCGGTCACTGGGCTCAGCCTTAGAGATAGCGTGAGGAGCTCGGACATCCGGGAGGGACTGGGAGTAGAGCCGCTGCTCCGCCACATCGAGAGGAGCCGGTTGAGGTGGTTCGGGCATCTGGTAAAGATGCCTTCCGGACGCCTCCCTTTGGAGGTGTTTCGGGCATGTCCAACCGGAAGGAGACCTCGGGGTCACCCCAGGACACGCTGGAGTGATTACATTGTCTGGCTGGCCTGGGAATGCCTCGGGATTCCCTCTGAAGAGCTGACGGAAGTGGCTGGGGAGAGGACTGTCTGGTCTTCTTCTCTGCTGAGGCTGCCGCCCCTGCAACCCGGACCCAGAGAGGACGACGAGTACGAGTACGATATATATACATATGTATATATATATATATATATATATGTGTGTGTGTATACATATATATATATACACACATATATATATATATACTTGACTCTAATCACATATATATCTCTCTATATATATATATCTATATATGTGTGTGTGTGTGTGTGTGTGTGTGTGTGTGTGTGTAGAATTCTGATTAGAGTGAAAAACAAAGCCTTTTGCCTTGTCTTGGCAAGTTTAAAACCTCCACCACAATACACAATACGTCTGTTCATGTCAGCTTCGCCAGGCTAGGCTTTCGAGAAGTAGGACTCACCCCACTTGTTAATCCCTGTAGCCATGAATGCTGTGTTCAAGAGCAGCCTCCAGTTTTAATGCTAGAAAAAAAACACATGTCATCCAACCATAACTGAAGGTAAAAGTAAAGTCAAATGTGAAAATTCTGCTTTAATACAACATGGTGAGGTATGACGAATCATACAAATTATACCAAATCATACAACATATAAATACTATTACCCATCATAACATCTTGCACTCCACCCCCATTTTGTAGCGAAAACGCCTAAAATGACACACCCAAAATAAAATGACTGTAGCCTCTGAACCATGCATGCATGAGGTCTTGCCAGAAAGCAAACTCTCTGAAGTTTCTTGTGAAAGTGTTAGAAACACTCTAGGTGATATAGAGACAGAGTAATGGGCCTCTGAAGTCAGTAAAAAGTTGAAGATTTAAAATAAAATAAAAAATGTGTTTCAGGATGAATAACTGTCTGTGGCTTCATCCGAGCAGGTAAATGACACTGTGGGGCTGTAGGCACACTATCAATGAACATTTGTTTCAAGTTTGAAGAAAATTGCTCAAAGTATGACCATTCTACAGTGTTTTTCCATGAAAAGATCCAGGCGGAGCTCCAAATGACAAAGCGCTTCAAAACAGTACTATCAGTGAACAAACAACACTCAGCCAGCTTCAAACATCGTACCTTATTGAAATCAGGCGTGATTATGATAGCTGATGTTGTTTGTGACAGAAACACCATAAAATATCACCAAATAAAGCCATATGAAATGTGAAAGTTGTGATCATACTTTCTAGACGGTATATCTCAGCCAAAAATAGTGATAGGAGTGAGACTCTTACCTTTTATAAACCAGCTACGTGTCAATTGACGGCTTGGCATGAGATCACGAGCAATCCTTTAATTTTTCCCCTCGAAAAACGGCATGGCATGGCTTGTCACCACTCATTGCGATTTTGGACTTGTATTTAGGCTGCTCTGGTGCGAAAACCATAAGGAATAAAAGAAAAACGATGCTGGATTCAGGAAGCCGAGAGCTTCCTGAAGCCGGTAATACCAAGCATCACATGGTTTGATAACGTAGTGTGCCTGTGAGATCCCATTTAACAGAGGAGGGAGGGAGCACGGACGCCGGCGTCCAAACGGAGTTAAAGAGGTTTTAATAGAAGAAAATAAGAACAACCCCAGGTTTCTTTTCAGCACTGTAGCCAGGCTGACAGAAAGTCACAGCTCTATTGAGCCGTGTATTCCTTTAACCCTCACACAGCTGTAACACCTGATATATATTTAGATTGCTTCTCCCAGATTGCAGATTGTTTCTCTTCAACAACTGACCTCAATGATTTGAGGTCATCCAAGTCACCCCAACTAGGCTACTTAAGAAAGTCTTACCTTTAGTTAACACTTACATATTAGACATGATCAATATATCTCTATTAGCAGGCAATGTACCACAGTCTTTTAAGGTAGCTGTAATTAAACCTCCTCTTAAAAAGCCCACCCTGGATCCAGAGGTGTTAGCCAACTATAGACCAATATCTAATATTCCCTTTCTTTCAAATATCCATGAAAAAGTAGTTGCAGACCAGCTGTGTGACTTTCTCCACGATAATAATTTATTTGAGGAATTTCAGTCAGGATTTAGAGTGCATCATAGCACAGAGACAGCACTAGTAAAAATTAGATTAGATCAAAAAAAATTAGAAATTAGATCTTAGTGCTGCATTTGACACAACTGACCATCAAATCCTGCTACAGAGACTGGAACATTTAATTGGCCTTAAAGGTTCTGCACTAAGCTGGTTTAAATATAACTTATCCGATCGATTTCAGTTCGTTCACGTTCACAGTGAATTGTTTGTACATACTTAAATTTGTTTTGAAGTTCCACAAGGTTCTGTGCTCGGACCAATTCTATACACTTTATATATGCTTTCCTAGGTAACATCATTAGAAATCACTCTGTAAATTTCCATTGCTATGCAAATGATACGCAACTGTATTTATCGATAAAACCAGAAGAAATGGTTCAATTAACTAAACTTAAAAAATGCCTTGAAGACATAAAATCCTGGATGAGCTCCAATTTCCTGATGTTAAATTCAGACGGAACAGAAGTTATTTTTCTCGGCCCCAAACACGTTAAGGCTCAAACACACTAAAAGCGTTTTGACATGTGTCTAATTGTCTTGACGCCCCAACTCCAACCTCGTCTTGATTTTGGAGCGTCAAATGAGGACCCAGCGACAAGAGCTGTTCTTTCTGCAGCTGCAGCACCTGTTTGGAGAGACCTAAAATGCATAAAAAGGTAAGGATTTTTAATTGTATGCTATTTCATGATTAATGAGCTCATTTGCATCAGTTTCCACTCCAGGGAAAAGAGCTAAAACACCCAAATAAACAAATTTAATTCTTCAGTTGGCATAATAAGATAATAAGTAAAAGGTTTATCATGTTATCTTTATCTTTATACCTTTCACTTCATCAAGGTATGATGCTCTAGATCAGCACAGACGCGCTGCAGCCCCATCCATGTCTTCAACAGGAGTCGTTTCTGACTCGTTAGAACTTGCCATTTCATTCACAAATAAACATTCAAAAACATCATCAAAAGGTTTAGAAACAGTTTTCCTTTTTTCTGAATTCAAGTTACTTCATTAATCAACTCAGGTTCATACAAGGGGGTGGGGGTGGGGGGTGCTTGACTGTCAGCTTTTAAAAGCAACGATAGATGTAAAAACACACCGAGACAATACATCTGTGATTAGTTCCCTAATTTAATTTTTACAATTTTTTCAATCTTGTCCAATTTCTCGTTTTATTTTATGGAAGTGATTAATGTAAGTGCACTTGTCCTAGAACCGCCACAAACCATTTGGGTTTTTATAATGTAAATAACTCTGTTTAGATAATACCTACAAGCTTCTCTTCCTATGACTTTTCCTAAAAATGTGTCTTGTATGTTTTCTGAAGCCTATAAGTTACAAAAATGAAACACACTGAGCATTTATACCACCGACCGAAATTATACATTTTGATACATACAGGTAGGCTATACATATTGCAAAACTCTGTAAAAGTACACCAAAGCAAACATTTTCGTTTCCAAATACTTATTTGAAAACAAAATCATTCATACGGTCAATAAAAAAACATTTTGTCAATAATAAAACACAAATGTAATCTCAGCAGTGACCGCACCAGCCAGTGGGACTGTGGCTGAACCGCTTCCAGTGTTCATTCATTCATTGTCGCGTATGTTTGTGTGTGTGGGTGTGGGTGTATGTGTGCATGTAAGTATGTCAGAGAGGAGGAGTATCAATAAAAAAAAAGTTTCCATTAATTATTTCGGTGTTTATTTCTTTTGTTCTTAAGTTTTTTTTTTTTATTAAAATGCGTTAAAGGCCTATAGCCAACAATATTATAGGCCAAAAGTTAATCTAATTTATTATTGTAGAATGTATTAGCAAATCACAACTTTCAACTGGAGACACGGCACAGCAGCAGCACAGCAGCAAAAAAAAAAAAGGCATTATAAAAAGCCAATAAATAGTGTTAATTTAGTCTGTAATATTTTTTTTATTTTATCATAACTTATCATACTCAAAAACTGCATTTTTTTTGTGCTTCTGAGCACACGAGCAGCATAAACAATGAAGTTACATATGATGTTGTGGTGCTTGGAGGGGCGCTGTAATCCTGGCGGTCCTACTGTTAAACTCAACTAAAAAGTAAAACCTAACTAAATAAAAGATCCCCGATACATTCAGACCTATCAGTTTGTAGAACAGTTTTGAACAGTTAGAAACTGAGGCTTCTTGTGGCTGCCTGTGCTTTCCCTGTCCTTGCGGCTGCAGCTTGCACTCTCTTCATCTACTTCATCGCCGCTGCTGTACACAATTTATAAAGTACAACACCCATAATTCATGTAAGAACTATTGCAGCCAATGCGCAGCCAGCGGGAGCTGCAGGACGACTCAACTACCATGATCAGTTTTTAATGTTTTATCAGGCAATAACTACTCCAGAGTCTGCTCTAGTGTAATTTTCGGGACAATTCTGGATTCAGGACAACTGCTTGGATTTCTGGACTGACCCAAATTTTTCGGGACGTCTGGTCACCCTCGGACATTCTCATCTCCATCCATCCTTTTCCTTCTCTCACTCATTAGGCTGCTATAAGAAAAGTCTGCAACCAGGTGACAGCCTACAGAAATTGTTGCCTATAACTATATATAATAGGCTACAATTACAATTACTTATGGTATCTGTAATATACTCAACAGCTTTTTTCCTAAAATACTGCTAGTTCTGTGGCGTTTCCTAATGCCTGTGGTGCGCTCTAGGAAGGATTATCGCTGTCAGTGCGTTTGGGGCTTTAGAAACATGACATAGTCTGCCGGGGGACACCAAGCACCTTCTCTCCTTCTCCTTTGCTAACATTCATGTCCTGTTACTGCATCTCGCTAACTCAGCTCTACTGCATGTCTCTAACTCAGCTTCTTCTCCGGAGCCTTTGTACTCCACTGTCAGGCAGGTTACCTTGTATCGCAGCTGTGCCTGGATTGTGTGACATGGTTGTGCTGCTGCCGTGGTCCTGCCTGATGCCTCCTATTGCTGCTGTTGTTATTAGTCATACTTCTACTGTCATTATACACATATGATTATTGTCACACACATATACTGTCATATGTTAATATGTACTTTTGTACTTTTGTGGTACATATTGCACCACAATAGCCATAATTATTATTAAAATATTATTACTTAAATAAATGTTGTTGTAAGCTTCTGTCATTTCTGTCTGTCCTGCATCTCTCTCTCTCTCTCTGTCTGTCTCTCTCTTCATGTATTATTTTGTCGTATGGATTAATATACATTTATTATGCTTATCAGTCAATCAATCAATTTTATTTAGAAAGCCCAATATCACAAATCACAATTTGCCTCACAGGGCTTTACAGCATATGACATCCCTCTGTCCTTTGGACCCTCACAGCGGATAAGGAAAAACTCCTCCAATAAAACCCTTTAACAGGGAAAAAAAATGGTAGAAACCTCAGGAAGAGCAACTGAGGAGGGATCCCTCTTCCAGGACGGAGAGACGTGCAATAGATGTCGTACAGAACAAATCAACATAATAAATTAACAGTAATCCGTATGATACAATGAGACAGAAGGAGAGAGAGAGAGACAGAAAGAGAGAGAGAGACAGATACAGAGAGAGATGCAGGACAGACAGTAATGATAGTAGCTTACAACAACATTAATGAAAGTAATAACATTATAATTAATAATAAAATATTAATATCTGATAGTATATAGTGTGACAATAATCATATGTGTATAATAGCAGTAGAAGTATGACTAATGATAACAGCAGCAGCAGGAGGCATCTGGCTGGACCACTGCAATACAAGTTAAACTGAGAGACAGTGGAGCACAAAGGCTCTGGAGCAGAAGCCGAGTTAGTGACATCTAGAATGGCCGAGTTAGCGAGATGGAGTAATAGGACAAGAGAGAGAGAGAGAGAGAGAGAGAGAGAGAGACAGAGAGAGAGAGAGAGAGAAGGAGAGAGAGAAGGACAAAAGGTGCCCGGTGTATTATAGGGGGTCCTCCGGCAGACTAGGCCTAAGTCAGCCTAACTAGGGGCTGGTACAGGGCAAGCCTGAGCCAGCCCTAATTATAAGCTTTATCAAAGAGGAAAGTCTTAAGTCTAGTCTTAAATGTGGAGATGGTGTCTGCCGCAACAGGAAGATGATTCCACAGGAGAGGAGCCTGATAGCTGAAGGCTCTGGCTCCTGATCTACTTTTGGAGACTTGGAGAGTAACCCTGCATTCTCCGAGTGCAGAGTTCTGGTGGGATAATATGGCACTATGAGCTCTCTAAGATATAACAGAGCTTGACCATTTAGAGCTTTATAAGTTAACAGTAGGATTTTAAATTCAATTCTGGATTTTACAGGGAGCCAGTACAGAGAAGCTAAAACAGGAGAAATATGATCTTGTTTCTTAGTTCCTGTTAGTACACGTGCTGCTGCATTCTGAATTAGCTGGAGAGTTTTTAAGGACTTACTAGAGCTACCTGATAAAAGAGAGTTACAGTAATCCAGCCTTGAGGTAACAAAAGTGTGGAACAATTTTTCTGCATCTTTTTGGGTCAGGATAGGCCTAATTTTTGCAATATTACGCAAATGAAAAAAGTGCAGTCCGTGAGGTTTGTTTTAAATGAGAATTAAAAGACAGATCTTGATCAAATGTTACTCTGAGGTTTGAGAAACCATCTAGAGAAACTATGTCATCAGATAAAGAGTCTCTGAGTTGTTTGGGACCAAGAACAATAACTTCAGTTTTGTCTGAATTTAACATCAGGAAATTGGTGTTCATTCAGGTTTTTATGTCTTTAAGGCAATTATGAAGTTTAGGTAATTGATTACTTTCTCCTGGCTTCATAGATAAATACCCCCCCCCCCCCCCCCCCCCCCCCCCCCCCGTTAAAGGTTTTTTTTTTTTGTTTTCTTTTTGTCTTTATCCGCTGTAAGGGTCCAAAGCACAGAGTGATGTCGTATGCTGTAAAGCCCTCTGAGGCAAATTGTGATTTGTGATACTGGGCTTTATAAATGAAACGGAAATTGAATTGAATACAAATCGGGATGTTGGAGCACGCTCTGTTTAAATGCGCTAAAGAAATTGCACTTCTTCACATAGCGTGATGGAGGAAGTTGTGTGAAGAATAAAAAAAAAGAGAGCTTGAGAGAGAAGTTCAAGTTCTTCTCAACCCAGCAGTGTTGCCCTCAAACAACCTGCCTTTATTTAAAAATTCTGTTATAATATTTGTTTTTTATGTGTTTACCAGGGTTGTACCTCACTCAGAATTATGTCAGTCAAATAACATTTGGCAACTCAGTATAAATGTTCACCTATTTGTTTCTATTTTCCATACAGACTTTAAGAGTTTGAACAGGGTTCAATGGGATGCTCAGTGTGACAGTGACATTCATGTAATATAGTAAACAAGCTAACTGTGCTAATGATGGATTGAAAATGTGCAATATTTTTTGCGAACACTTGATATCATTCAAAAGCCAGAGATTGTATCGTATTAACGACTGCTTGACTTGAGGGAATCTTAGTCAACTAAGGGGTCTCCGACTGATGATTTGAATGTCCAGCTTTCAGGGAGCAGCCCTGATGTTAACCCAGGGCACCCTGGAGAGCAGTTTTAATACTGGGTGGATACCCTAGTGTAACAATATCAATTGAATTGTGGTGTGGTGTTTTCTTGTAAGCCCGAGTAAAGAGAAGGTGGAAAATATGTTGGATAGAGTTCCTGTAAAGATAAATGACAAAAAAGGCAGCAGTACTGAAAATCCCAGCCACAGACAAAGGATGACCTAAAAATCCTCTGCCATATCAATAGTTCTTTAAAATTTCCCAGAAAGCATCAAATGTGTGGGCCTGTAAATTTTGATAGGCCTGTGCTGTGTAAGTACTTCAAAGAGCCCTGAAAACAATAATAAGAAACAAACTTCAAACATGGGGAGAAGCATCATCACGTCATAAAACAACACAAACACAAAGCCAACATGATGGACACTGTTTGAATACAGCTGCAAAGCGTAGTCAATGTTCCTGCTTTATGTTTTTCATTAAAGAAGTATCAATTTATTTCTCCTCCACTGCAGCACTCAAATGGACCATTCAAATGAAGCTCAGCATAAGTTCATTTAGGAAGACCTTTCTTGTGCTTATTTATTGACAACTCTCTCCATCCCACTCCCACTGTTTCCTCTAATCAGGTGGCCATGGGTGTTCACTCTTCTATTTATCCAATCAAACTTTGCCACGATCTCTCTCAGCCAATCAGGATGCCACTGCAAAATTTTAAATCTGCTCTCTCCTCTGCTGCTGTCACCCATCATTCTAGGCAGAATCTTGGCGCTGGCAATAGCTCACCGCCCTCCTCCACCCCGGTCACCTCCAGCCATCGTATCCCTATTTGACTATGGATTCATCACCCTCCTTAAATCATACTGTCTCTATGGGGTCTAATCGCCAAAGACTTTTCACATTTTGCATTCCTATGTGCACATGTTAATAAATATTCTTTTTACTATAAAAATGTGTCTCCTCTGATTGAAATAGTTTTACATTCAAACACAAGGTTTATGTTTTTATAACTTACAAACTTGAGTGTGTTTGAGTGTTCCATCAACATAAGAACTTTTGTTACTGAGATTTTGTATGCAAAGTAGTCCAGACATCCATATCCCCAGCAACATCTTCCAGCTCTTCCCACCAGTTGGAAGTGCCTAGAAAGTATGGGAGGGAAGGGAGGAATCCAGTAGGCTTTCTTATTAAATGCTTAAACCACCTTAACTGGCTCCTTTTGACTCAAGAGAGTAGCAGCTCTCCTGTGTGTTTCCTCTGCATGTCCCAGTTTTTTATTATATCTCCAATGGTGAGCCCAGCAACCCTATGCAAACTGAAGGCTTCACAGTGCCCTCTTCACCGCAATGGTCCAGTACAGCTTGCAACACAATTGAAGGCACACTTTAAGGGTTTCTTAAAACAGACCAACATGACCTCGCTGGAGGAGGCAGAGTTGGAGAACTCAAGAGAGGCCTTTCCTTTATCTCTCACAGAGGTCTCTGACATAGTTAAGAATTTTTTAAGCGGCAAGGTGCCCCGTGTGGATGAGATCCCGAGATGCTGAGGCTCTAGACATTGTTGTAATGTCTTGGCTTATACGAGTGGAGGTGGTTGATGAGGGGTGGTGGTTCTCCTTCTTTAAAAAGGGGCAGGAGAGTGTGTACCAATTATTGTGGTATAACACTGCAAAGCCTACCTGGAAAAGCTTATGCCAGGGGATGCTGACTGATTGCGACCCCACTGTAGTATTATTATTATTTTAATTATTTTTATTTTTAATATTATTATTATTATTGCTTGGACTAAACTTAAATGTATGACGACCTCACTGACTACTCTTTAATTGTCTCCTAGGATATTGTCTGAAATTCATTATGCTGAAGAGTTCCACATGTTGCTCCAGGCTCTCTAGAAGCCCCCCAAAACCCTTGACTCCACTTTGAGAAATACTACAGTTAGCTGTGGGGTGACAAACAGCATGGCATCCATTTGATAATCTGATGTCTTTCCACGTGCCCTTGTGAGATCCCTTCAATCTGATCTCACAGAAATACGTGAAATGACCACGACCTCTTAACACCGCATTCCGTGGTGGCAGCATGTAATGGGTTGAAATTACGTGCCGGTACCACGGAAACAATGCCAATGTAAAGTCAATTAAGATCCTTTTTCGTGGTGGACACACAAATTCCCTAATTCAATAACGTCACGTCAACCTCGTTTTCCTTAATTATCTTTCACATTCCTGTATACACACCAAAACACGGAAGTGTCCTTGATAACTCAACAATATAACAGGTTAATGTCAAGGCGATAAAATAAAATAAATGTATTTTGCCAGCTTTTGATAGCGTAGGGCTTTAAGAGCATTGTGCTGTGGGCGGATGGGGCGCGTTCCACTACTGTTTTGTAGCTGCTGTCTGCCCTCTGTGGGCTTCATTCCATTTCAGATTGCTGTCCGTCTGCTGTAACCAAATCCAAACGTCACTAATTAATAAGTAAATAAAGAAGAAAAAAATAAGGCTGAGCACGGAAGAACCAGAGAGGAAACACCATCACATGGAGGGGTCCACCCCAGCAACCCGGCCACCCTCCACTCCACCAGGAGAGAGCGGACCCCAAGCCAGCGCCACAGAACCAGCGGCTGCCCCCCCCCCGGCGCACAAGGCTCCCACTGAGTAAACACTGGAGTTAAGAACTTAACTATGATAAATGACATAAAATATTAAGATGTGGGCCTAACATAAAATAATTTCGTTATTAAATAAATTAAAACATATAGCCCACAGTAGATAAAAGTAGAACATGCTAAATGTAAATATAATAATAGGCTAAATAGTATCGAAGCAATAATTTGTCTTTGTAATGTCTTAACAATAATAAATTGTATCTAAGTTATCTATTAGGCTGCCATTCCACTCTGTAAAGAGATTTTAAAATTTCAATATAATTTTAATATTATTTTTGCTTATTTCATTATTGTTATTATTGGTTTTACTTTTTAGTAGTATTCTATCATCTAAGGATGAATCATTTTAGTAACTATTTACAGTAAAAAAGAAAAAAAAAAACAAGCAAAGAAACAAATAAAAATCATTTTATACACTGGGCCTTCAAAGTACTTTCTGAAACTAGGCCTGACATGGCTTATGTCCAAAAATGAAAACATCAAGACTTTATCGTAGAGCTAAACCAAATACATCATTGGAAAGGGCTCAACCTGGAGAGTAACACATGTCAGTGTGAAGATTCTACATGGCTCCTGCTTTCAGCCATTGACCTTTGAAACTTGACCTCAATGCATGTTTGAACTCAGCAACAAAAGGTGGTACAGACATGGGACCAACTGTTATAGAGAGCACTTGACCTCAACTATCATGTGAGTGTAGTCAACGACTGGAGGTGCTGTCAGATATGGGTAAAATATGGATAAAATTAATTTTCACCCATTTAGAAATTAGATATTTAAAACCATCCCCTTAAAGTCCACAGTGTACTCTCAATTCAGTATTTACAACTTCCAAATTTAGGAAAAACACTTATGTTTTTTAAAAACTACAATTCCCTGGGACCACGCCATGCAGTTTGATACATATCAGCAACATAGTTGTAGTTCTTCTGATTTGTAAATAAAGTAGGGTTCTAAATAGGGTTGTAAAAAGATATATCTACCCAATATATCTAATGTCTAGTAAAGCTGAACTAGTAATTACACTGCACCTAGTGTAACTATGTTAAGAAAAAGTAAAGATGGCTAATTTTCAATATTTTAGCTAATACGCTAGAAACAGTGTTTTTCGGACGGTAGTTTTTTTGCAGCTTGTAACACAGAGTTGTAAAATAGGGTCGTAAAAAGATAGATCTACTGAATATATCTAATATCTAGTAAAGCCAAACTAGTAATGACACTGCACCTAGATGAACTATGTTAAGAAAAAAAGCAAGGGTGTTGGCTAATTTTAGATATTTTAGATAGTACTCTGGAAACTGTGTTTTTGGGATGGTAGGTTTTTTGCGACTTGTTGTAAAATAGAGTTGTAAAAAGATACATCTTCTGAATATATCAAATGTCTAGTAAAGCTGAACTAGTAATGACACTGCACCTAGATGAAATATGTTAAGAAAAAGTAAGGATGATGGTTAATTTCAGATATTTGAGCAAGTTCTCTAGAAACTGTGTTTTTGGGACTTCGGTTGTAGAGTGGTCGTAAAAATGTAAATCTACTGAATATATCAAATATCTATTACAGCCGAACTATCATGTTATTATTATTATTATTGGTGGGAAATTATAACAGAGGAATATATTTGCCGTATCAAGAACACTTTCGTGTTGTTGTGTGTATACAGGACGTTATTGAATTAGGGAATTTGTGTGTCCACCACGAAAAAGGATTCTAATTGACTTTACATTGGCATTGTTTCCGTGGTACCAGCATGTAATTTCAACCCATTACATGCTGCCACCACGAAATGCGGTGTTAAGAGGTCGTGGTCATTTCAAGTATTTCTGTGAGATCAGGTTGGATCCCTCTGCCCCAGTCACAACCACATGCAACAGCTTCCATGCTCCGATGCACATCCGTCTAGCATGCATTCATAATGACACAGAACCAGAAGGTTTTTGTTTTTTTTGACCAAACACTCACACAGTTACAATGAGGGCTAAGAGAACAACCACATAAGATATTCTGAAAGCTTTCAAAGAATACCCCTCAACACCCAGATAGTTATAGTAATAAAGCAAGAGAAAGTGAGATGGGACTTCTGGGTCTAGAATGTGACAAAAGTCTGTCTGACACTTAGAGCTTTAAGGGATGTGAATGTGTGTGATAATAAGGACATCTGACTTAGATGTGGCTGAGGTCATGACTGTTCATCATTTTCCTGGAATGAGAACAGAAAGCTCTTTTTACCTCTGTTACACTCCTAATATCTCTTTCTCTCTCTCTCTCTCTCTCTCTCTCTCTCTCTCTCTCTCTGTCTGTCTATCACAGAGAGTATGGATTGCATTACTCAGCAAGCCAGCTGCATTACAAAATAATTGAATAGGCCGGGTTCATATTTCTGCAAGTCTTACTCATATGCCATATGTACATTGAATGAGTTATAGGTTCCTCATAAGTAGCAACCTCCAAGACAAAAAAAATTAAATCAGTGCAAAAGGGCAATGGTCACTTGAGGCTGGCTCCAAAATAGAGTCAATGCCCAAAAGCACCCATAAATAACGCTTCCTTTTAAATTACGTTAAGGCTTAAACTATGCATAATTAGGGGTGTGGCTACTTTGAGTGACAGGTAGGTGCAGTCACAACCTGCTAGCTGTCTGCTACATATCATTTCAGTGAGTGATTGAACTTGACCTCTTGGCAGTGTTTTTTGTGTTGGTGTCTTTTGGAGAGTTATTCATTCAAATATCACGGTTGCGGTTGTGCCGTTTGTGATTTTAGTGTTATCTACGGTGAAGACAGAAAGACAGGGAAGCTGTTTCAGAGTTGGGAGAGGATGCCAGTTGTCTCCTGTTGGTAGCAAAGTGGGAAACAACATCACATTGGTTTATCCCAATACCTGATCTTGCATCCACTTTTCCCTCACTTGTGTCTTTTCCTCACGTCTTAGCTCCGCCCTTGTATGACACGGCGAAGAGATGCGAGGATGAGACGCAAGGAGAGAAGAAATGAGGAAATATGTCTTAAGAGAAATGTACTCTGTATGAATCTCCAGTGATGTTGGGATGTATCAGATCAGTCTAAACAGCTGCAGTGCTGCGCTGTCCAATCAATAACTGATATCCAATCAGGGGGATGTGTCGGTCAGTAAAAGACTTCCGTGAAGGCTGCACACATGTATCCTCGCTTCCCTCCCCTCTGAAAGCCTCCTCTCTCCTTGACTCCTCGACACCTCTGAACGCATTTAATGAATTGATATGTCCTACAAGATGTCAAGTCTCAAGCAATTTCCAGGTCAAGTGATTGTGGATAGAGGATAGAGGAGTCGAGGATGGATTTTGGGATGAACCCAGAGTGAGCCAGCCGCCACTGCTTCTCCACCAAGTACAGCTGTCAGCCCAACACCACCTCAGCCGCTTTACACACCTGGTTGTGCCCTGCCATAGCTATCCTCAACCTAGGATTTGTTTCAAATATTGTAATTTATTAAAAGTATCAATGAACTGATATTTTTGTATTCAGTGGTGCAGTACTCATTCTTGAGCCTTGTATCGTGGTTAAACTGGTTTAACACTATATTACCTATAGACCCACTTCCCCAAGTGAAAGCACTCCCAAACAAACTTCAGTACATTACATTTTGCCTAAGGAAAAGAAAATTCCGAAAATTCCATTGAGAAAAAGACGGAGGAGATAGGCACCTGCTGAACTAGCATCCTGCGTGTGCAGATGTTGGATCATAAACTGGACAACCTCCATGTGGCATCAGTTTCCAATGGGATACCAGGAACTGTAATATTCTTTGTTTCACCAAAACTTGGCTAAATCCTGGACAGCTAGAATTTTAGTTGGACTGGCCCTCTCGAGCATTGGGAGTTTTCCCAGTGGGCTGCTTGACAAATGGGCCAATGCAATGCACAATATACATAAGATGAAAATTACCAAGTGCTGTGTGGCTGACTTGCCCAAGGCTGGTAAGCAGTGGCGGTTGCTGGTCTTTCAAACAGGGGAAGCTCACTTTAAGTTTATATAATAAAAGTTGTCATATTGTAGCGAGGCAGTAACTTATAAAAGGAGCATTTAATTGAAGCTGTTTTTCAACCACACTCATGCCATAGAACCACAGAAAAACACACCTCAAAGATTTTCAGATGGGTGAAAAGAACTGTTACTTTTCCCCACCCTTTGCACCAAATCAATCTGTTGATCTGCCCTGCTGTTTAACTCTAAATTCAAATTGTCTGCCATTATGTGCAGCTCGCTAGCTCGCTCACTAGCTGGGGCTGGTAGTGTGACCGCCTGTGAGTGCTTTGGGACGGTGGAGGGGCTCACAGCAGCACCCGCTGCTCAGTGGGGACGGTAACTGCAGAGCGACAGAAGTCAGAGTCTCCAAACACGAGTACAGTCTCCAATAACACCAGAAAAACATGCTAGATTTGTCGCTAGTCGTTTTTAACACAGGAAAAGTCACTAAGAGGATTGGAAAAGTCTACACACCAACTCGGAACAACGGAATGAAACTTGGAAATCACTACGGTAGTGGTTTATATTTCAAGATTGCTGATTCACTCATTTCACTGTCAATCAAAAAGGGATTCAGCCTCAGACAGATCATCCAATTATCATGCAGAAGCCCAGCGTCCAGGCCAGCCCACTGCCCCATAGACCCCCAGAGACGCTGAGCGTCCGATGGGCGGGACAAAACCGAGCATTTATCCAATGACTGTCTAGTTTCGCTGCAGTGGAACGACCCACTCTGTGCTTCCCCATTGAAGTCTTTGGACGCTGAGCTTCTACACTGTTTAATGCACTGTGACGTTACAGGAATGAGTGAGAAGAAAGTCGCGTCAGTGACCTGTGATAAGTAGCTGATCCTGAACAAAAGTTGAACGCGCTCTAGTGCATATTTAGTCAATGAAATGTAAACACAACAGTACATATTTTTTGACATTTTAGGGGAAGCTGAGCTTCCCTTGCAGTCTTAGAGCAATCGCCACTGCTGGTAAGGCAGGAGAAATGGACAAAGTCAAAATGTCCAGGGTTGTTTTTCATTCCCAGTCCATCCCTGATGCCATTCAACCATGTGACTCTTTTATATATGCCAATCTCACAGAGCAGAGTAGAGAAGGAAAGGAGGCATGTGTTTAATGGTTAACAAAAAGGATAGAGGTGCCAGTAGGAATGTGAGGTACTGTTCTGTTCCTGCTCGCCCTGTGCCATGTGGGAAATGAACACACTGGGTACTGCTATAGGCCATTCAGAGGTGGCAACAGAGTGGAATTGCTTCCTGTGTTCAGAAGAAGCCACTATGAGGCCATCTCTGTGAAGTCAAGATATGTAAATAAGCTACGACAAATGCCCCCAGTGATGTGAGAGATAGAGCCAAGTGTAGAGCACATTCCTGGACACCACTGTTAACATCTTTGAAGACATCAATGAATTTAGTGAGTCTGATGGATTAATCTGAAACAACAGAAGCAACTGCACCCAATCCTACAGTTAAATCTAACACACAACTGGAAACATGGACAATTATAAGGCAGCAGCAACTAAATTACAAGCACAAGATAAAGGAGCTATCAAGATCATTTTCCTTGAGTTGTACCTTGTATGATTTCATGTGACACTGATTGACTGATTGATTGCACAGACACTATTATGCAGGAATTCACCCAGACCAGAGCAAATTAAGGCAAAGACACAACAGCGCAAAGTGAAAATGTTTCAACACGATCCTAATGTAAGAAACACATCTGCCACTCTGTACTGTCCCACAGTTAGTTCCACACACAACAGATGCATTCAATTCAGGGTACAGTAGTGTGCCCATCCAGGGAGTCCATGGTCCTTATCCTATGCAAAAATGTTTCTTAAACTTTAGCCAAAGCTAGTATTAGGGTTCAGCAGTTTGATGAAGACAAAACTAGTCATTCCCATTGCAATAGATGTGACTAGTGTGTGGGTTTGATTAATGGTACTGTGTCCAAGCATTAAATTAGATGTGACTACTGATGACTATTCTCAGCTGTGTCTCAGCAAGGAAAAACAAAGAACCAGTTTTGTACTAAAAAGACTGTAACTTTGTAAGATGCAATCTTGATTTGTCTAACAGAATATAGAAGCCTGAAGAAGTGTCATTTGAGCTTAACAATGTATTTTTGTATTGTAGTTTTTCTTCCTTCTCTTACATTGGAGTTACACAGGAAGGGATCAGTTTGGATCAAGAGTGACAAATAACTCTCTCAAAGTACATAATGACATGTGAGTACTGTAATTATTAAGATAAACACAAGTCTACACCTATTGATCAAAGTATTTATTTTTTTTACTGCATCCTAAAAAAAATATATAACAGTTGTTTTATTTCTACTCTAAACACTTGTTTTTAATGCTCTCTACAGAGAATGGCCAACGTGGCCAAAACACCAAACTAATCTAACTGCAGATGGTAAGTTACTTAATTTGAACATTCTACAATTTGAGAAAATCATCGTCAACAATTATGAACACAAAATAAACCTTTACAACAACCTGTTTGTGAGTTCTTCTTCCTTGTAAGAGCCTCATACTCACTACCTGTCCCTGATGCTGAGAAACTGTGTGTGTATTGTGAGGGTTGGAAGGCTTTCCATTCCATTGACTGGTACTTTAATGTTCATCAGGAAGAGAGGAGGGGGACACAGGGTAAACTGGCCCAAGTTTGCTGGTGGTGGCTGCTATGAGAAAATGCTGTTTGAAGAGACTCACCACCAAATGACAGGTTTCATTCCAAAATGCAAAATAAGGAATGTGTTTATACTTTTATATTTTATATCTATTTAACTTTTTGATTATTATTTGTTTCTACTAAAGGTTTTCTAGTATCAAAATAACTATTGGGGTCATTTTAAGAACTCTTATTTTATTTTTTTTAAAGACCTAAAAAATATAAAATAAAAGTAGAAAGTACAAAGGGTAATACAACATTTTGGACCAAAGGGTAATATAACATTTTGGACTGGAACTGCTAAAACCATCAATGGTTTTGATAGGCGGAGGCAGGTTTCAATTGAAAGCTGTCAGACAAAGGTTACTGTAGTGTTACAAAGGCATTAGATTCACTCGATTTGGGGTTTCATTGTTTTATATAAGAAGCTGATCTAAGAATAAGAAGAATAGTAGTTAGAGAGGGTTGGATTCGGGGGAAAAGGTTAGGGTAAGGTATGGGTATGGGTATAGGGTAGGGGGTCAGGGTGGCATAGGGAGGTTCCCCACCTGGTCACACCTTGTTGCGATCTACTTGGGGGAAAACAGTGGTAAAACAAGGTACAGCACATTTATGGATGCTTTACACACACAAACAAAATAAAGCACAAGTTTGCATCAAATGACAACACCATAGTTTCTATCAGTGAAAACAGATGTAAGATTCTTCGTAGTTTGGTTGGTAGCAGACAACTGGGTGGGTAAATCCCAGTAAAGAATAGGCTCCACAATGCGTTTAACATAATTCAACAGCTATGAATGTGCCTGTTATTTTTGAGTTAGCCTGTAACAAATTCTCTAACTGTAGTAGGACACAAATCAAAGCTGTTGGTGACTATGACAGGCACTTGCTCAGCTCTTGCTCTGTAATTTGCACGCTGTAACAACTTCTCAGTCTTAACTTAAGCATAAAAAAGAGCAAATGCCAAATATACAGGCCTGCTAGGAGATTTTCAAAATAATAATACTGATAATTATGATAAAACAAATAGAAATATCACCCCAGCCCTGAAAACCGGGTTATCACTAGCATCTGAAGCTATATAGAAAAAAAAGCAATATAGCAGTTTGCAGCATTGAATGTGAAATGCACCAAATAACTACAGACTCCAGCGTAACAATTGAGCGGTTTAAGTCAGTGAGATGACAGTTTTACAAATATAGCTTTGATGAGAATGCTATGATTGGTTGTCCTTGCCACAGGCAATTGACCAAATGGATTGCAGGCAAATGAGTTTCAGACACATGCATGGAGAGTGAATGACAGCTGTCTCTTAAACAGGAGTTAAACAGGAGTTAAATTGTTATGACATATATAGAGTATAATTTAACCTGCTGAAGTATCAGATATGTAGCGCTTAAAGCATAAGACTATGATAACATCATAGTACGGAGATCCAACGTGTTCAATAAAAAATACAGAAATTAGACATTTTAAAAGAGATAGTGACATTACTAAATACAAAATAAATATGTCATATCAAAGTCAGGAGAAGAGACAGGAACACACTGATCAATTTACAGCCTTGAATAGTGTTTTGTTTTTTGTTAAACCAGGAAGCATGGGGCAATAATGTTTGCAGCTTCTTTTTCAGTGTATGTTAGAGACAATCACTGCTAGTACTGGGGGGCTCATAAAAGGACATTTTCTTTTGAATAATGCAGCAGAGGAGAGCAGCAATATGTAATATAACCACAAAATTGAAAACATCCAATCTGTTTTTTTATTTATTTATTTTTTAAATGCAACTCATTTAAGTATTATGAAATAATATTTCATCCGACTTCCTCTCACAACCAGACAGATTTCTATGGGCCAAATTCAATAAATGCCCTGATTTTGAAATGGCCCTCCTCCCAAATCTGATTTTATTTGACAACACAACTTCAACTTCATTACATGACATAGCATATGCCATCCGAAACAGACAAGGCAGAGCCAGTTATGTGATTTGCTGTGGCTTCAGTTTTGCATGAGCCAACAGCCAATCACAGTTACAGGTTCTGCCCTTTTTGTCATGACTGACAGACAGAGACTTTGAATGAAAAGTGGTATTATGAAATAAAGTACTAATTAGGGAAAATGGTGTAAAAACTTTGAGAATTCACTGTTTTTTAACCCTCATCCTATGGACTGGGGTCGCCGCAGACCCCAGAGGTATACTTTTTGTCATATCTTAAAGGTGCTTTATTAAATCATTCCAGTTTTGGGTTGGGGCACTCTGTCAGTCATTTTGAAGGAGACAGCAATGAATTCATCACCTGGATAGGGAACCTCCCAGAATGGAAGTTTTCAGAACATGGCCAACATCGCTGGATCTACCTGAGACAGCTGGGACATGCCCTAGTCATGCCACACATGAAGAGGAGAGCTGATGCTGCCACACTCCAAGCCCCAATACAAGGAGCAATGGCCATCATGGGAGCACAGCTTGAGCCAAATTGTGTGCCGTAACTGCCTGTTGTGTGCCGTTTGAGTTCTATGGCAACAGCATTCATTTATGTTACTGTTTGAACTGAAAATTTGAATTACAGTTATTCAACATTTATTGTTCACTGAGACCAATGTCTTTTGTACTTTTGCTTTTGGTTTGAAAGACAAAATTAAAAATGTTGACTGTGGGTTTACTTTAGTTATATTACACTGGGGTCAAAATGACCCTGGTTGCTTTCACCATATAAATATAACACAAACAATGTTTACTTGAAATTCCTGAAAACTATGTGTTACCAGAATAAAAGGAGGGTAAATAAGCTCTTAAGTACTAATGTGTTTTGCACCTGGGATTAAAGCTGCAATTTTTGTTAAAGAAAATATATATTTTCATTTCACAACATATGCAAATTAATTGTATCTTTTCTAAAATAATAATAATAATATGATAATATGTTTTTTCTTTCAGATGGCCATAATTACATAAGTACTGTAATAATGTTTTGACAACAAATAAGTTAACATTTTGCTATAATGGTTGTTCCCTACAGTAGTTTATTCTTGGGGTCCCTGGGGACCCCAGTCGGTAGTTACTGTATGTAAAATATGTTGGTAGGATGAGGGTTAAGGCTTACCCCTTAGTTATTGTGAACTGCTGTTACAACTAAAATTACCATTCCTGCATAGTGATGCAGTTTACAGTTATAATAGTTGCAGATTTAACACCCAGATTTCTTAGTAACAATGGTTATTGATTTTAGACAGTGGTAGACAATAGTGGGCTTCTCATTTCCAGCCAATGACTGTCAGTTTTCTAGCTGAAAGGACAACTGTTGTAGTTGATTTTATCAGCTGTATGTAGCTAACTAATTGGGGTAAAGTTAGTTCCGAAAGTCGGTTGAAACAATATTTCTGGTTGAATTGTTCATGCTCCATGCTGACTAATTTTAAAATCAGGATGTTGTTAAAGGGTCTTACACATGCAGCATGATTTTAAGCTGAGGCCCAGGGTTAAAGCTACATGTACCCGGCAAAACATCAGCACACTTACCCAATGATGATCCATCTTTAAGACAAATTTAGACATGCTTGTTTGTATATTATAATAGTGTGTTTTCACTGTAAAGGGACAGTTGACATATTTTTCCTCTTACCTGTAGTTGTATTTATTACTCTAGATTGTTTTGGTGTCAGTTTCAGAGTGTTGGAGATATTGGCCTAAGAGATGTTTACTTTATCTTCAATATAATGGAACTAGATGGTACTTGGCTTGTAATGCTTAAAGGGCCAAGAACATACATTTAGAAACTCAAGAGAAGGAACTGTGCATTGACGAAAGGTTTAAGCATGAGAAGGGAAGATGTAAACATTTTATGGTGTCCTTCTTGGCTAAGCTGTAACATTAACTAGCTCAGTGGTGCTTGCTGAGCTAGCGGGAAAGATGCACACTTCCTTCTGAGTGAAGAAAGAAAACAGTTCCAGTATGAAACTATGAAACTGCTTACAACAAGGTCTGTGGATTATCTTGAGTAAAAAGGTCATGATTTCTGAAAAGACACATTGCTGTTGAGTTTTTCAAATGTTACTTTGGCGCTTTGAGCACCACAAGTCATCTAGTGCCATCTAGTTCCATTATATTGGAGAGAAGGCAGACATCTACAGCCAACACTCGCACCAAAACAATCTAGATTGATATATAGCACTACAGGTAAAAGGGAAAATGTGTAATGCTATGTTGGACAACGTTCATGGGGTTGCTGGAGTGTTAACTTCCCCAAATCCAATAAAGAGCTAGACATAGTTGCTGACATTACCCTAAACTCTGGTTAAGTAGTATACAGGACTGGCTTCCACACAGTGGGAAGAGATTACACAGTGGATGTGCCTGTTGTTAATTGGGCTTTTTAAAAATGTAACCAGAAACCCCACAAAGGTAGCTAGTGAATGATATGCTCCCTATTGACCATGGCATTAGCGCTAGTTTACTTCTAGGTAGTAAGGTAGTTAGCAAAATTTCATAATATCTATTTAATATTGAACATTGTGTCTCCATACTACACAGATATCTGTGTGTGTGTGTGTGTGTGTGTGTGTGTGTGTGTGTGTGTGTGTGTGTGTGTGTGTGCGTGTGCGTGCATGTGTGTGTGCGTGTGTATAAATAGAGGCAAGAAAAAATGCATACTAATGATGTGACAGTATGGTCATAGGGCATCATTAAAAACCTACTGCTAACATGAACAAGTCATACAGTTTATGATTAGTTGATGTGAATGCTAAAAACACAGAGACAATGAATATCCAGTCCAAGCAGAGCTGTGGCAAAGGGCTAATGAAAACACCTCTCATCAGAGGCTAGGGGGAGATTAAGATGATGAGCATGCAGGTGACATGCCCCTCTATAGCAGAGAAGAGGCATGAAGGAAGGACCTTTGGCCAAGCACATGAGGGTCAATTACAGGAAGATCTTAGATGGATGACAGGATGGGAGTGTGTCCCAGACACATCAGTGCACACTGCAAAAACACCCATCATCACAAGCAATTTCACTTCATATACTGAATGTCTTAAGGGCTTTTAAAGCAAAAATACACCTTAACAGCTGATGGTAATGCATCTTGTAACTTTGAGTTTTACTTGCTGTTTGGCTCCATTTTTCAATAATCATAATCATCATAATCATGATGGTGAAAGAAGTCAAGTAAAGGTGAGGTGATTTTCCACTCACAGTAGCCCATGGATGGGCCTCTTGTGTTGTTTTGAGAAAAACATGGCATTGTTCCATTCAGGGAATCACTCAAGGACAAGTATATTTTTGTCTCAGTTCTGAATGATGTTTTGCATGCATACTAATAACATTTAGAGAACAGAAGAGTAAATTGTTTGCGTACATTTTTCTTTGCTTGTAATGTCTCTTTAAAATGCAACTCAATAGAATGTGTGTGCAAGAGTGTATCAAATGCCCAATCACCCTCTCTGAATCAAGGTGTGAATATAATTCCGTATAGCAGAAATGGCGAGTTCAGGTAGAGTGGTTATACTAACCGAGTTAACTCATAAGTACCGACAATACTATCTTACAGAAAATACAATTGTATTCCTCAGCCTTTAAAAAAAGCCTGGATACATTTCATTGACTGAATATGTGGGGAAATTACTTGTTTTGGCAATGAAGGTGTGTGAGAATGTTTTCTCTCACATACATACACACATACAATGACAATGACAGGCAAGATGAGACAGGTAGAGGAGTCATTACCCCATGAAGCTCCTTCAAAACGGACGCACAGAAATAGGGAGAGAATCATGTCAGAATTTATATTATTATCAGTCAGAACGACTCTTAAAGGAATGAAAACAGGAGGATTATTAATGGTTGAACAAATATTTTATTACAATAATTGAAACTTGAAACCACTACTTGAAATAGTAGTTAAAGTCCCCCCTTTGAAAATAAAATAGAGCTGAGATTCTCCATCCAGTTGGTCCAGATCAAGATGAGCAAATGTACAGCGTATGATATCCATCAACTTTTATATCAAGGTATACCTTGTACCCGGTATATTGCTGCGACCCAATCCTGACCTCACTGAGCTGCAGCAGCTAGCATGCGTGTGGCATCCACATACACAGTGTTGCTGTTTGTCTTTTTACACTGACTTTGTCTTTGATAATAGTTATCAACATATTAAAAGAAAGCACAAACATAAAAACACACAAAAGGATTCTGTCAATTTAAAAAAAACGCTACAGGGCTTTTAATGTGAAACAAGAAGTGTTGAGTTATAGACATTAAAGCTGTAATGAAAAGTGTAATTTTGCTGTTATGATGTCAATATGACTATTAACAGAACACTTTCACTGTCTGTTTTTTGCTGTGAACCTTGGACATCATGTGGAAAAAACACAGGCGAGACTAAATCTCTAGATGTCCCACAGCTGAGCTGCTGCTGAGCCATTGCTGAGCCCCACCTAAGCAACGCTGCTCACGTGGCCAGTGTGGCTGCTTTAATGTTAAAATTAGTACCAAAATAAAAAGCAAGGGGTTTTGTGATGCAAACGCGCCGCTCATGTGGGCAGTGTGGCCCAGGCATACTGGATCCACTGAGGTTCAGTTTTTAATAGAAAGATTTTCACATGTTCACAGACCTTGAATTTTGAGACATAATTGTGTGAATGTTGCGTCAGCCTTCATGCTATTGTGATCCAAAACTTTATTCTTATTTCAACATTCTTTCGTATGTTTTTCAGTTGACCACTCCGCTAAGGAAACCATTCAAATATCAAAATGTTCAGGTCTTTTAAGACATTTCTGCCATTCTTTGCTCCACTTTGAAAAGCTCATGCCTCTGCATACTTTCAGCTGCACACTTTATTCAAACCTCAAATGGGTTACAAGACTGAATTAAACTATGAGTTGATAATGGAGGGAATTTTCAGAGCTAGAGTGAATGGCATCACACCTAGAGTGCCTAGGGGCTGTAAAATCTTGTCAAAATTTTCTCTAAAGCATTTTTACATGGAGATCACACTATAGGGCTGCAACAAAGTCAGTTCATTATGTTGCCTTTGTTTTTTTATAGAGAACCAAACACGTCAGCAATGCCAGAGTGTGATTTAAGACAGCATGTCAGGCTTAACGAGTGTGACATGTAATACAACAGTGTTGGCATATAACACACACGTTGGCACAATCATTTACTGTTCCTGTTATATGGCAGAAGTTTTGTCCTGTGCTTGGATGGTAAGGAGCTTCTGAACCTCATTGTTTTCTAATTTTATGGAAATTTTTGGCTGCTTTTTTTCTTCTTTGAGCAACAAATCTCCCGGCGGTGGGTCGCACACATAATATGTCGTCAAAATGTCACATCCGTCCTGTCCATGGTCCCGTCTTGCTGGCTGAGGTGAGACAACTCTGCAATTGTACCACTTATAAAGAACAGCGAGCGGAATAATGGTGTGAAATTCCCACCTTGAACAAGCAGTGTCAATGGGGCTTTAAACTTGCACTATCAACACAGTTTTCACTATTCATACACAACTTGAACATCAAAGAACAAATGTTTTTGTTTTATTTCAGATGATGTGCCAAGTCAAGCAATAGGACTTACAATTTTGGTTTTCTCCCTCAAAGCAACAAGAGATCCCTTATACCAAGTGAAAACACAATAATGGAGACTTTTTAAACTGATATCTTACTCAGATTTAACTCTATCTACAGATTAGACATGTTTATATCTTCACAAAAGTCTGAGGATGCTCAAAGTTAAGATATTTCAGCAATACAACCCATAGTTTTTGACTTTGAATGTATTTTTGAAGGAATACCTTACTGTGTCATTATCAGTCCCACTGAGCAATGACTCTTTGTACTGCACTGAACGCAGGCACACAACAGATTGTGATTGGCTGATGAGACCTCCTTGACTTTCTGCCTGTTTATGACTGGTGCATCTGATTTTCTGTCTGCCTGTCTCTCTATTAGTCTCTTCTCTGCTTCTCTATCCATCGTTCTGTCTCTGTGTCTTTGTCTGAAAAGACTGGATTTTCAAAGTAAAGGCCCCCAGATAGTAACAGGAGTTTACCAGGGGGCCTTGGACAATGCTAGAATTCAAAAAATACCCAGGTGAAAGCAATAGTTATCATAAGGCCCAGATAAAGTTGAATTTTCAAAAAATAAAAGCCCCAACATGGAAATATGACCAAATTCAAAGTTTTTTCAAATAGGTACAGTGAATTGAAAAAAAAAAAATCTTCAAATCTTACTACTTTCTTCATTTTGACCACTTTGAAAGTCTGCAGATCTCCATATTTTTTATCTATAGATGTCACTTCAGGTTTTATAGGGTCACAAATTGATTACACTTCTCCCTCATATTTTTCAACCAACTGCTACTTTTGTATGCTTTCAGTTACAGAAACCATTCAGATGTTTTGTGTGCTTTTTAAAGTACAAAGCATTTCTTCTTTCAGCATTTTAGCTAATAAAGTTCAACTTCCACCTTTGAGAGTATAAAGTCTTCAAGCTTTTCTAGCAAGGTGTTTCAGCTCTTGGCTTCCTTAGGTGATGCAGTTCCACTTCAAACTCTGCCAGTTTTACAGTTAAGTTTCCTTTACTGGTAAATTACCCTCCAGTTTATGGTATAAACAAAATGTTCCTTTTCTTCTCACATTTTGCAGACTATGGTAGAAGCTGCAGATGGGTTTCTGCCTCCACAGTCCACATTATACCTCATTTTTAACCACATTGTATTATACATATTACACCTGACACACCTGATTAGAGCACCAGTCAGCACCAAATCTAATAATCAAGATTAAATAAATCAAGCACAAAAAGTAAGTAAATTTGTGTTTGGTAGATTATATCTTTGTGGTAACAATGCTTCTTGGCAATAAATCTTATACCATTTGAAAGCCTGTTTATTTCCCTTTTAAATGGTGCCACATTTGTAAGGAACATGCATTTGAACAAGCCGATCACTGATGTTAAAGGGATAGTGCACCCAAGGGTGCTGGTCCACTGTCTCTCAGGTTAACTCGTATTGCAGCGGTGCCTGGATAGTGTGACGTGTGTTGTGTAGGGTAATCAAGCCTGTTTATTCTGGATTCACATAAATGGACTTTTACTCAACTTCCTGACATCAAAGACGAAGCGGTGACCAACCACTGGGTCACTTAAGAGACAGACTCAGCCACATGGTCTGAAAGGTGTTTCAAACGTAACTTTATTATTTAACATGTGGGTGTCATGCAGGAAGAAGAAGAAGACTCGGCACCAGGTCCCCTATGGTACAGACGACTGTGTGTACTGTATTTTAATGTGATAACACCTTTTCCTGCAGTTGTCTTTTAAGAGGAAAGACAGAAACGTGGATTCCAGGAACCAACATGTTTCGATTGTAATTTTATGTTTCACCTTTCTTTCTATTTCAGTGCATATACATACACATGTATATACATCTGACGTTATAAAATGATCACCATCCTTGTCCCTCAACACCACCCCCAGTGTCAACATCATATTATATATATCATTTTATACTACTATTCCTCCATCCTTTATTACCCGAAGGGAAGGGAAATGAAAGGGGAGGGGAATTGAGAGAGGGGAGAGGGAGGGGGAAGGAAGGGGGGAAAAAAAATTCATATACACACACACATACACACACACACACACACACACACACACACACACACACACACACACACACACACCTCTTTAAGCTATTGATAACTGCTTTTTTTTTTTGTTTGTTTTTTTTTTGTTTTGTTTTGTTTTTGTTTTTGTTTTTTTTGGTTTGTTTTTGTTTGTTTTGTTTTTGTCTCGTATTTGTATTCACCATCACTGTTTTTGCCTTGTATTGTTGTATAAGTGTCACACAAATAAAAGGGAAAAAAAAAATAATAATAAAATAAAATGATCACCATGTATAACATTTAAATCTGAATTAATAGTGTTTGTTGACCACTTATTTATGAGTTGATAATATCCTGTTGCAGACAATGTGTGTTTGGTACCATTCAATAGCAGACAGTGCCACGTTGGTAAATATGGAAACATTAGAAAGGCTCCAAGCTTCATTAACCATTTAGGAAGCAATTAAAGTAAATTAAACTTTAATTCAGCGAAGGTACAGGAGGGGAGGAGTGAAATGTCCCGCCAGTGACAGTGAACTGCTCCTACTGAACATCAGCCTGAGAAGACAGCTGGCAAGGCCAATCACAGCACAGAGGCCGGAGCCTGCCCGCCAGTCTCAACCCCTTTGAACAACTATAAGATGAGTGAAAAGAAGGAGAGAGAAGAAAGGAACAAAAATCTTGAAGAAGAACTTTTGAGAAGCCGGCGGGCCATGCTGGGCCCCACCCGGCATGACCCACCGGGCAATTTGATGGCATCCTGAGCAGAACTGAACATGCTGAAACCCAACAGAAAGAACTTTATGCCACACAGTCTGCCTAACTCCTGCGTCCTGGACCAACAAGGTCAGGACTGAAGAAAGGCAGACTCCCTCACCCAAGCCAAGGTTGCCATGCGGGCTCAGGAACGCCCAAAACATCTTCTTTCTGGTCTGCTACAACTCCGCTGAAACAACATAATTTTCCTGTGCGGGGGTTTGATGGTTAGTTTAATCAGTATGGTAGGGAGCATTAGATAAAACTAGGATTTACCCTAAATTTTCAGATGTTTCCCTTTTTGCTTCCCATGCCTCTCAGCTGTTGAATGGTGCTTTTCACAGGTCCATGTCAAATTTTCCTCTGCTAATTATCTTACCATTGCTCACCGCTTCATCTGGTTCACTCCAGTCATTCGTTCATTAATTCATTATGCACCGCTGTATTCATTTCATTCCACTCATAGTTGCATTTACTCATTGTCTTGTCTGTTGTTAGTTGTATTGCGTCTTGGTCTTCTGTGTCAGTAGTATTAGAATAAATGTTTGTCTATAAAGGCTTCATCTTGGTTTTCTGTAGGATTACATTCAGTCACTTTACAGATGCAAAGGTTCTAGCTACTTGAGCTCTATTTGAATTGACAACTGATAATTAATAATTTCCCCAAAGTGCATTAAATATTTTTTTGTCTGATCAACAAGAGGTGTGGTTTTATTAGTCTAACTATGAAATTATATCGCTGGACGAATAATTAAAGTGGTTATGTTTAATAATTCTTATTAACACTTTTTGCTAATATTGAGCTAATCAAACCCTATAGTGTTCATGGTGAAAAATGTAGGCACCTGAATAAACTGTTTATAATCAAATTAAAATTTACATATATGTAATGGTGGAGAATTTTGGTGAGCATTTATTTAATAAATGCTGCGACAAAATAAATGATAAATTACGTAACATCAATATTTCCTACAGTGGTTGTGCTGCTGCCGTGGTCCTGCCAGAAGTCTCCTGCTGCTGCTGCATCATTAGTCATACTTCTACTGTTATTATATACATATAATTATTGTCACACATGTATACTATCAGATATTAATATATTATTATTAATCATAATATTATTACTTTCATTAATGTTGCTGTAAGCTACTGTCATTACCGTCTGTCCTGCATCTCTCTCTGTCTCTGTCTCTCTCTCTCTCTTTCTGTCTCATTGTGTCACACGGATTACTGTTAATTTATTATGTTGATCTGCAACATCTATTGCACGTCTGTCAGTCCTGGAAGAGGGATCCCTCCTCTGTTGCTCTTCCTGAGGTTTCTACTGTTTTTTTTCCCCGGTAAAGGGTTTTTTTGGGGAGTTTTTCCTTATCCGCTGTGAGGGTCCAAAGGACAGAGGGATGTCGTATGCTGTAAAGCCCTGTGAGGCAAATTGTGATTTGTGATATTGGGCTTTATAAATAAAACTGATTGTTTGATTGATTGATTGATTGATTGATTTATATTCGACTACAGATTCATCACTCTCCTTAAATTCTTATGTGCACATGTTAATAAATATTCTTTTACTATAAAAATGTGTCCTGATTGAATTGCTGTTGACTCTTGTTTGGTGTTGTTTGGTGAATTGGATGATTGAAGTCTGAAGAAACAAGACATAATGGCAATTTAACGATTTATTCATTTAACAAACAGGAGCCTCAGTAGCGTGGAGGAACCATACACAACCACAACAGCCTGGCACCTCCTCCTAATGCTGGTCACCAGCCTGGTCACACACTGCTGTAGGATGGCATCCCATTCTTAAACCAGCATTTGTCCCAAGTCAGCCAACGTGGTTGTGTTGGTCACTTTGGCAGAAACAACACGTCCAAGCTGATCCCACAAGTGTTTAATGGGGCTGAGGTCAGGACTGCTGGCAGGCTGGTAGTCTCTGATAAACCCCGCTCTGTGTCATCTTGGAGGATAGAGTTCGGTCCCAGACTGCGGAGATATGGGATTGCTACTGGTTGCAGAATTTCATCTCGATATCTCTCTGCATTGAGACTGCCTCCAGTGATGACAAGCCTCGTTTTTCCAGTGAGGGAGATGCCACACCATCACACTGCTTCCACCAAAAGATTTTTTTCTATCGGTGCAGCAATCAGCAAAGCGTTCTCCACGTGTTCTACACACTTTGACCCTTCGATCCAACTGCCGTAGGCAGAATCTGGACTCATCGCTGAACATAATGTTCATCCACATGTTCAGGTTCCGGTGCACATGTTGCCAACACCAGCACAAACGGGCCTGGTGGTGAAGGGCAGTCATGGCAGGCCTGTTGGCAGCCCTATGAGACAGGAGATTGGCTGCGTGCAGTCTGTTCCAGAACTTGGCCTTCAGTTTGCAGAAAATAATAATAATACATTTTATTTATAGAGCGCTTTTCAAAAACTCAAAGACACTTTACAGGGAGACAAAAAAAAAATTTTTTTGGACCAATTATGAGTAGGTCTTATGAGTCTGATTTGTCGTAGTTGAGTTTGAGGAGATTTGTTTTCATCCAGTGTCTGATATCAGAGAGACAGTTTGAGAGGGTGGAGTGGGTCTGAGAGGTGATGGATTTGGTGGAGATGTGAGCTGGATGTAGTCAGCGTAACAGTGGAAACGGAGGCTGTGACAATGGATGATCTTATGATCTTACCGAGGGGGAGGAGGTAGAGGATGAAGAGGAGAGGACCAAGCACCGAACCCTGGGGGACACCTTGGGACAGGGGGGCAGTTGAGGAGGAGCAGTTGTTGTTGAAGATGAATTGCTTCTTTTCAGTAAGATATGACTGGAGCTAGATGAGGGCATGATCTCTGATGTTGAGGAAAGATTGTGGCGGGAGAGTAGGATGGAGTGGTTAATGGTATCAAAGGCAGCGGTGAGGTCCAGGAGGATGAGAAAGGAGGGTTGGCCAGAGTCTGAGGAGAGCAGAAGGTAATTTGTTACTTTGAGGAGGGCAGTTTCAGTGCTGTGGTGGGTACGGAATCCGGATTGAAATTGTTTGTAGAGGTTATTATTGGTAAGATGGGTTTGATTTGTGAGGTAACAACACGTTCCAGGATTTTAGACATGAATGGGAGGTTGGAAATGGGCCAGAAGGTATTGATGCTGTCAGGGTTGAGTCCTGGTTTGTTGACGATGGGGGTTACAGCAGCCAGTTTCAGTGATGGGGGAACAGTGGAAAAGTTGAGGGAGGAGTTGATAATCCCTGAAATAATTGGGGAGATGGGGAAGCAGTGTTTAACAAAGGAGGATGGGATGGGATCTAGGATGCATGTGGAGGATTTCATGGTTGAGATGATTTTGGACAAATCAGCTGGGGAGAAGGATGAAAATCTGGAGAATGATGAGGTGATGAATAGGGGGGAGGGAGGAGGAATGGGTGATGGGGAGGAGGATAGGGGACTGTAGATGGTGTCAATTTTGGATTGGAAGAAAGAGAGGAAAGAATTGCATTTGTCAGTGGTGAATGAGTTTGAAATGTTGCTGGGATTGAGGAGTTTGTTGATGGTGGAAAAAAACGAGCCTTTTGGTTATTGGAGCCAGTGTGGATGAGGTTTGAAAAGTAGGCAGAGCGGGCAGTGTTGAGGGCGGTTTTGTACAGTTGGAGGTGGTCAGTGTATGCTTGGAGATGATCTGTGAGTCTGTTTTTTATCTTTCAGTCTTTCAAGCTGGCGCTTACGTGATTTCAGCTGGTGGAATTCAGGGGTGAACCAGGGCTGAACCAGGCTGAGTGTCTAAATGAAATGGTATGGTTTTGATTCAGGCCAACTGATCAAGGTAGGAGGAGAGAGCGTTGTTATAGTGGTTGACAAGGTCATTGAGGTCATCAGATAGTGGGGAAGGGGATGTAGACAGGGTGGTGCAGAGAGATGCTGAGACATCTTGTGGTGAGATGGATTTGAGGTTTCTAAAAGATATTGTGCGTTTTTCATTGGAAAGGAGGGTGGGGAGGTCGGTGTCCATAATGATAGCCAGGTGGTCAGAGATGTGGAAGTTGATGCCGGAGAGTTGTTGGATGGTGAGACTAGTGGAGCAGACTAAATCCAGGGTGTGGCTGCAGGAGTGGGTGGGGAAGTTGACATACTGAGTGAGGTTGAGGCAGTCAAGGAGGACCAGAAAATCAGAGGCTTGTTTACAGTTAATGTTGTCAATATGGAAGTTGAAGTCGCCAAGTAGTAAAACTAGTAGTAAAACTGACAGTGAGATGGCTGAGAGATGTGTGACAAAATCTGAAAAGTCAGAGAGAGAAGATGGATGTGGTTTTGGGGGGGGGTGGTAGATTACAGCAATGACAATCGGGGTGGGGCCAGGGAGTTTAAGAGCAATGTTCTCAAATGACTGTACAGAAGGAGTGGATATAGTGTTGATTTTGACGGTCCTTTTGTGGATTGAGCCAACGCCGCCGCCTTGTCCAGTGAGACGGGGTTAATCAATGTATGTGTATCCAGTGGGGGTGGCTTGGTTGAATGTGAAATAGTCCAGATGGCTGTGCCAGGTTTTTTTTTTTTAGACAGAGGAAGTCCAGATTATTGCCAGTTATGAAATCGATTAAGATGAGTGCTTTTTTTTTTTGAGTGAGCGAGTGTTTTGGAGAGCTAGCTTGAGAGGATGTTGTTGTGGGAGAGACTGTGAGCAGTGGGGGAGCAGGCAGAGGTTGTGTTGGGGACGGGGGGGTCTGATAGTAAAGTTAACAGGCTGAATGGTGTAGGAAGCAGCAGGAAAAGGGAGTGACAGGTGGGGCCGGTAGGGGGAGCTGTGGATAGTGGTGGGGTTCTGAGTTGAGACCATAGAGGAAGAAGGGGGGCGCTGCATGGGGAGTGTAAACCATAGACATATATACATAGACACCGCATTGACTGCCTGAGCGTGTTCCAGCCGGCCGCCATCTTGGATGGGTCTCGCCTCGCCTCCACAGTGCATTCACTTCTATTGAGGAAGGAGCTGTATGCATAAGTAAAATAGAATAACTCACTGAATTTTCAACTGATTTTCATGTGGTTTGGTTTGTTACAAACGGCACACATGTAGTTATGATACAGGATGCTTTCGTACATCAAAAGTGCGGGATTTCATGCTTTAATGCTTTCTGCAGATAGCAACAGCATGTTATTTAGGTCACAGTTCTTTTATTCACCTCAACCCCAGAGTGGAATACATATAAACACACACACACACACACACATATATACATATATATATATATATATATATATATATATATATATATACAGTACAGGCCAAAAGTTTGGACACACCTTCTCATTCAATGCGTTTTCTTTATTTTCATGACTATTTACATTGTAGATTCTCACTGAAGGCATCAAAACTATGAATGAACACATGTGGAGTTATGTACTTAACAAAAAAAAGGTGAAATAACTGAAAACATGTTTTATATTCTAGTTTCTTCAAAAATAGCCACCCTTTGCTCTGATTACTGCTTTGCACACTCTTGGCATTCTCCGACGAGCTTCAAGAGGTAGTCACCTGAAATGGTTTTCCAACAGTCTTGAAGGAGTTCCCAGAGGTGTTTAGCACTTGTTGGCCCCTTTGCCTTCACTCTGCGGTCCAGCTCACCCCAAACCATCTCGATTGGGTTCAGGTCCGGTGACTGTGGGGGCCAGGTCATCTGCCGCAGCACTCCATCACTCTCCCTCTTGGTCAAATAGCCCTTACACAGCCTGGAGGTGTTTGGGGTCATTGTCCTGTTGAAAAATAAATGATCGTCAAACTAAACGCAAACCGGATGGGATGGCATGTCGCTGCAGGATGCTGTGGTAGCCATGCTGGTTCAGTGTGCCTTCAATTTTGAATAAATCCCCAACAGTGTCACCAGCAAAACACCCCCACACCATCACACCTCCTCCTCCATGCTTCACAGTGGGAACCAGGCATGTGGAATTCATCCGTTCACCTTTTCTGCGTCTCACAAAGACACGGCGGTTGGAACCAAAGATCTCAAATTTGGACTCATCAGACCAAAGCACAGATTTCCACTGGTCTAATGTCCATTCCTTGTGTTTCTTGGCCCAAACAAATCTCTTCTGCTTGTTGCCTCTCCTTAGCAGTGGTTTCCTAGCAGCTATTTGACCACGAAGGCCTGATTTGCATAGTCTCCTCTTAACAGTTGTTCTAGAGATGGGTCTGCTGCTAGAACTCTGTGTGGCATTCATCTGGTCTCTGATCTGAGCTGCTGTTAACTTGCGATTTCTGAGGCTGGTGACTTGGATGAACTTATCCTCAGAAGCAGAGGTGATTCTTGGTCTTCCTTTCCTGGGTCGGTCCTCATGTGTGCCAGTTTCGCTGTAGCGCTTGATGGTTTTTGCGACTCCACTTGGGGACACATTTAAAGTTTTTGCAATTTTCTGGACTGACTGACCTTCATTTCTTAAAGTAATGATGGCTACTCGTTTTTCTTTAGTTAGCTGATTGGTTCTTGCCATAATATGAATTTTAACAGTTGTCCAATAGGGCTGTCGGCTGTGTATTAGCCTGACTTCTGCACAACACAACTGATGGTCCCAACCCCATTGATAAAGCAAGGAATTCCACTAAACCCTGATAAGGCACACCTGTGAAGTGAAAACCATTTCAGGTGACTACCTCTTGAAGAGAGAATGCCAAGAGTGTGCAAAGCAGTAATCAGAGCAAAGGGTGGCTATTTTGAAGAAACTAGAATATAAAACATGTTTTCAGTTATTTCACCTTTTTTTGTTAAGTACATAACTCCACATGTGTTCATTCATAGTTTTGATGCCTTCAGAATCTACAATGTAAATAGTCATGAAAATAAAGAAAACGCATTGAATGAGAAGGTGTGTCCAAACTTTTGGCCTGTACTGTATAGTACAGGCTTACTGTATTATTACACTGACTGCTGTGATCCCTCAAAAGTAGTAAAAAAAACCATTTTCAATATTTACATAAACGCTGAAATTAATTTTGGTATTGGTATTATAACTATGAAAATAGGACTGTGGTCAAGATAATTTGAAAAAAGATACAGAAGGATAAGCAGCAGGGGATATTTGCAGCACAGCTGGTGGAAAAGTGAATATATGCACATGGCAGCCGGCTGGGACGTTGGCTCCAATAGGCAGCGGCAGTCATTGCGGCGTCTATGTATATATGTCTATGGTGTAAAGAGTCAGTCACATGGTTGATTGTGAACAGCGTGCTGCAAGTTAGCAGCTAATATGTGGCTTCCCAGTTTGTCTGGACCCAGAACAGATTGAAATTGTCTATGAAGCTCACAGAGTTTGTTTTGCAGGCAGATTGAAGCCACGTGTGGAAGGATATGATATGGCTGAATATTCCATATCCACAGCCGTGAGGAGAGAGTGGGCCACTTATGAAGACTGATTTTCTGATGGTGTGGAGGAATTGAAATCGTTTGTTGAACTCGCTTTGGTGATCTCAGACTGTTGGCGGTAAGCATCCATGCAGCCAACGTGAATGATTACTCTGTGGACAGATCACAGGAGTGTTTGGAGTATGCCGGGGAGTTTAGCAAGAAGGTGCTCCAGGGAAACAGTGAAGCGGATATTTCTTGTCATGGAGTCTCCAATTATTAGAGTAGTTGGAGGGGGAAAGGTTGCGCGGAGTTGGTGGTGATGAAGGGAGAGAGGGTTCTAATGGAGATCTGGGCAGTGGTGACGGAGCGGGTGGAGAGGCACAGGGGGAGAATGAGGGAGGCGAACTCTGCGGAGCTGGTGCGAAGTACGGGATGGAGAGGCGGCGAGCTCTGAGGACAGCAGGGCACCGAGGGGGGACTGAAGTGATGGTGCGTTGTTGGACTGTGGGGAAGGTTGGGGTTCAGCTGGTAGGGGAGGGAAATCTTGCAGGGTGAGGACATCAAATCTATTGTCAAGCTGGGTGTTGTGGTGGAGTGCGCGAGGGGCTGCTTGCCTCTCCTGCTGTGAGGAGCAACTTGGGACCAAGATGAAGGCTCTCGAGGAGTGGAGGTGGTCAGGGACCTGGGCTTACGGCCTATTTCCACTAGATGTGTGTTAGTTGCATCTGCGCTCCAGCACAGCAGTGGAGCCAATAGGATTTAATTCTGGTCAATATGTGTGTTTCCACCAGCTGCGGCTGGACTTCTATTTTTGCTGGACAACTGGAGCTGGAGCACAACGCAGCAATTTAGCACAGAGCAGATCGTGCGAGGCAAGAAGTCGTGCACAGAAACAAAATAAAACATCCGGTTAATTTCCAAAATAAAATACACAGTGTTCACGGCAGATCATATTTCCCTGCACTACACCTTGAAAACTATATAATGGACAGAGGCAGGCCTGAAGTCAACAAGTCAGAGGTTTTCAGACGTCATTTCACCTCGTTGACACCATGGACGAGGAGATATTAATCACTGCACCAAGATGTCTTCCGGCGGAGCTGCACTGCTCCGCACAGCAAACGCATCCGATATGTATTGACGGACAGCGGAGCATGCAGTGGATAACCAGTGCTGCTGTTCCGCAACGGACACGCATCCAGTGGAAATCTGGCGTTAGCCCCTGCCTGTTCCAGGTGGGGTTGGTGTTGGAGTTCAGTGGAGGGATAGCAGGGTTAACAGCTGCCCGATTGGGATCAGTGACATCATGCACCAGGGAGAGGTGCTATCGGCAGGGGCAGCAACAGAGGCAGGACTGGTGGCTGATTCAGACTCTGGTGGTGTGGAATGGAAGATGATGGTGTCCATTTGCAGTTTGGATTCACGGATCTTGCAAAGTGTGGAAATACGTTGTTCCAGCTCGGTGACCCTCTCGGCAAGGACAGTGCAGTTGACGCAGCCGGATGGAGAGGTGAGTGGAGCCATGGTGAATGTAGTGGCTGGAAAACAGAGTAAAAGGAAGGCCAGTACGGGGGCTAAACGTGCTAAGTTCAGGTTATTGAAAGCAGGTAGGAGTAGTTAGTAGAGAGGACACAGACACAGGGACTTACACACAGGGGCTCCAACACAGAGCCCACAGTGGTGAAATGGCTTAGTATTCGCGTAGAAGACCGACATAAGGCACGGAACAGGGAGCGAAACTTACCTGCAGGGGCCCAGTAACAGGGCCCACTGCAGAGAATAAGCATCCGGGTTAGTAGAAGCCTGAGGGCGTTGGAGGGACGTGGAGTCCCGGTAACTTTCCAGTAACGTTAGGTTCTTTAACAGATGAGTAGTGTTAGCAGCAATGCTGAAAACAAGCTAGCTAGTGCTAAAGACAGGCTAATATTAGCCGGCTAGCTAGCACAGGGCATGAGCTAGTTGGGAAAACTTGGGACCGATTGCAACAGTGGTCACGTAGAGAGATTGTGTAAAGGGTAAAGACAGTTTACCAAGAGTATACCAGTTAAAAGTGGATAAAAAATGTTAAAGAAGGCAATTTTCCAGGAGCCGATCTGACAGAGGTTTGCTAGATGGTACAAGGGCTCACTCCAAATAATGCCGCAACTTGGTTTTGCGGAATACCAGCTTGAAGTTGCCCTATTGCACGGGCCCTATCCAGATCAGTCAAATGTGGCATGCCAATTCTTGGAGCAGACACCGACTGACCACTGTAGCAGGGCCCATGTTCACAGGTGCTGATAATCAGGTGCAAATCAGACAGCACCTGGGGGTACCAGAAGCTCAAAGAGTCAATAGCAACAGCAAAAAAACAAAAGCTGTTTGGCACTGGCAGAGAAGATTTGGCAAGTATTTTGTGGGTGCAACCCACATATTCAGCTCTGCTGCTCATCCCACAAATGCATGTTCCTTTCAAATGTGGCACCATTTCAAAGGGAAATAAACAGGCCTTCCAATGGTATAAGATTTATTGCCAAGAAGCATTGTTACAACAAAGAAGTAATCTGCCAAACATAAATTTCCTTACTTTTGTGCTTTGTTTATTTACAAATTGGAGATATCTTATTTCATGACAAAGAAGGATGAAAGGAGCTAAAAGGAATTATTGAACTTACGAAAATGCAAAAGCCACCAGTGCCCCACTGACCACTATGAAGTCCAGAATGTTCCACAGGTCTCTGAAGTAGGATCCAGGATGGAGCAACAGGCCAAGGTCCACCATCTAAACCAAACATACCGTTGTTTTTTAATTTTATTCATTTTATTTTAGTTTATGCTATTTTACTTTGTGTCATATCCATTACATTTGATCTATTTCAAATACATTTCATTTAGATATGGAACTATGTTATTAGGCCTGTAATGAGTGAGTCTATTATATAATATCTTTGGTGATTATTGATTATCCTAAATATTGTTCTGGTAAATTAATACATTAGTCATTTCACGAATCATTTTGGAATTAAGTATATTAGTTGTGAATTATCTTGAAGTACGGGTTTAATCGCTATTGTGTTACCAGGTGAAGGACATTACTTTTCCTGAAAACAAAGTGGATTATGAATAAAAAGGGACAGTAAGGCAATGTTATATCCTAAATACAGCATAATGTTCACAACGGGGGAAGGTCCTGGCACTGACTGCCTCAATGTCCTTCACTCATTTATCACTTCAGTACTTTCAGTAGGTAGAAAATCTGTTGAGTCAGCAACTAAGTTCTGATTAAGTCAAATACATAGTCATTACAGTTTAACTAAGTAAGGAAGGTAGAGCAAAAGACTGTTTTATATGTGTATTAATCTAAAATCCTTACCTTAATCACCATTTCAAAAGTGAAAACACCAGTGAAGGCATAGTCTAGATATTTGAGCACCTGCAAAAGAGAGATAAATCAGTGGCAGACAACAAATCATGAAACATATTTTCCTCTGCAGTCATGGCAAAAAAACCTGTGTGTGTAATAACCATGTATATACTATCATTTCAATGCTTGTGTTCCTTGTTTTATGCACACCATGTTATTATACACACGCTGAAGCGATCAGAAGATTGAGGTGATTGAGTGTGACGTGGCAGCTTCTGTTCAGTGAGTAGTGGCGGTAGTGTTGCTGTGTATCCCCTCACCTTCCAGTGTGTTTTGCTGTGGTCTGATCTGATCTGGATTGAACAGTTTGGTTCTTTGTGTGTGAATTTGAGGATTTGTGTAAAGCACGCCGCACAAACACATCAAGCTAGCTTAGCCTGATGCTAGTCAGTACAGCTAACATCATGCCCAGTGAAGAAGATCTGCTGCTGAAGAAAGCAAACAAAACGATCTCTGACCTTAGAGAGGACATCCGCCGGCTCTCGGATGAATTAAAAAACAAAGAGTCACTTCTGGCTAGCTGCTTGGATGTGGCACACGAGCAGTCACTACGGATTGTCTCCCTCACCGCAGCCCACCAGGACACAGCTCCGTGGGACCCCTCCACCTGTCCCTGGCCTTTCTCCTGCTCGACACCTCACCATCAGTCATCCTGGGTCGAGGTGGCGGCCCTGGGTCGTAAGACAGCTGTGGAAGGGACCACTTCGCCTCCTCACCTAAGCCTCTCCAACCGCTTTGCAGCTCTGTCTGGGGACAATCCAGCTCCATCTTGTCGTGACCCGGACCCCTCTCCGAGCACAGCTTCCTGTCCACCAGCAACAGGCGGTGGTCGGCCAGGCCACATCGGCAGCTGTCTTCCCGGGCAACGACCTCCGCATCTCGGCGTAAGATCCTGAAGGAGGCTATGCTGAGACGCTCCGGAGGTTCCCACTACCCTAAACCGGGAGATAATCCTCCTCACGGGACTGGTGCCGCTGCCTCGCCGCAATGCTCGGTTGCTCAGACTCCTCTCCTGGGGACCCCAGTGCAAGGTCCGGACGCTGACCGCCCGCCATCTTCCCCCGGTGAGCCGCAGCCGTCCTCTCCTCGTTCCCTCTTCCCCCCAACCACTCTGATAGTGGGGGACTCCATAGTGAGAAACATTCATTTTGTTAATGCTGCCACCCGTTTCCCTGGAGCCACAGTCCCGGTCCTCCTGCTCACTATCGTCCTCCATAAACCGAGTGGTAATACATGTTGGGACGAACGATTTAGCTTGCCAACAGTCTGAGCTTAACAAAAAGGATTTCAGTGCCCTTTTTAACTTTTTAAGCAGCTGTGGAAAGTCCGTTTTTATCTCCGGTCCAATCCCCACACTTGGGTGTGGAGCGGCACGCTTCTCCCGGACCCTCTCTCTCCACACCTGGCTCCTGTCCGCCTGCAGTGCCCGTGGCCTTGGTTTTTTTGACAATTTTAATCTGTTTTGGAGCCGGTCTTCCTTCTTCAGGACCGACAGACTTCACCCCAACAGGCTGGGTAGCCACATGCTATCCGCAAACATTCAGCACGCTGTTCAATCTGCTCCACATGACTGACTGTTGACATCACACGGCCCCTCCATGGAAACTCTACCTCTACCTGCACCAGTAGTGGCACCGAGTACTGTTCCCCTGCCAGCTCCCCCTACCGGTCTCATTTGTCACCAACGCTCTCACCAGAAACATTCCTGATAGAGACCATCATAAGGTACAGAGCACCCCGTCCACACAGCAAACCCCGTGACAATAACATCCTGCACCCCACTTCCATACATCGCACAGGTGATGAGCGCACGTTCGGCACGAACATTAACTTGGCCGTGCTGAACGTGCGCTCTCTTTTAAATAAAACTTTTATTATAAATGACCTGATTTTAGAGAATAATATTGACAGCATTCTTTTAACAGAGATATGGCTTGGCACTGACGCACCAGTTGTTCTCACTGAGGCCTGCCCATCAAATTTTAACTTTTTATTCTCTACTAGGGGGGGTAAAAAAGGAGGCAGAACAGCCTCTATAACCAAAAGTACACTGCACTCAAATGAAGTTTCTTTTAACAGCTACTCATCATTTGACCATCATGCCTTTGTTTTTAGCAGTCCTCCTATCCTTTGCATCACAGTTTACAGACCACCCCACCATTCTACCTCTTTTATCAGTGAATTCTCAGAGTTATTATCAATCATACACACCACTTACAATAGAATTTTAATAACTGGTGATTTTAATTTACATGTTGATAACATCTCTGACACAATGTCCAAAGAATTTTTAAACCTTTTAACCTGCATGGATTTTAATCAGCACATCACACAGCCAACTCACAACAGAGGACACACCCTGGACCTGGTCATAACCTATGGCCTGTCCACTGGTGTGTCCTCTGTTGTTGACCTTGCTGTGTATGACCACTACTGTGCGTATTTTAGCCATCAGGAAGCCCCGGTGAGAACAGTGAGGAAACGCTACCTAACTTCTGAAGTGGTTGCAAATTTTAACAAAAACAATAAAAACAAAACCTACACTCCCGTGGAGAAATGGTGCTATCAAAAGACTGAAAAAAAAGGCAGGAGTGCAGAGAGGAGGTGGAGAAAAACAAAACTGACTATTCATTATGAAATATTACGTGAACAACTCAAAACCTACAATAATACAGTCAAACAGGCAAGAATATCCCACTTTTCAAAACTCATTACAGATAATAAAAACAACCCCAAATTCCTGTTCTCCACTTTCGATCTTTTAACTAGCACTAATTTTAATAAACCATCCAAGATGTCAACAGACACCCTCTGCGAGGACTTTACAGACCACTTCAGAAGTAAAATCGATGACATCAGATCCAGTCTTTTTTACCAACAAAATGTAATTTTTAACACACCTGGATCAGTGGTTTTACCTGAGGAAACACTGGAGAGTTTTACCCTGGTTGATGCAAGGCTACTTGGTCGAGTTTTCTCCCAGGTAAATTCAACAACCTGCCTTTTAGATCCAATTCCCACATCACTTTTTATCACATTTTATGGGTTCTTTGAGGAACAGAATTTAAATATTGTAAGTTACTCTCTTCAGACGGGTGTCTTTCCCACTACCTTCAAAACAGCAGTGGTGAAGCCCCCTCTGAAGAAGAGCAACTTAGATCCCAACGTTTTTAATAATTACCGACCTGTATCCAACTTACCGTTTTTAAATAAGATTTTAGAAAAACTGTTTTTTAACCAAGTAAATTATTTTTTAAAAGGAAACAATATTTTCGAGAAATATCAATCTGGTTTTAGGATGAACCACAGTACAGAGACAGCCCTTTTAAAGATTTTAAATGATATCAGGTTTAATGCAGATTCACAAAAACTCACAGTCTTGGTACTACTGGATCTAAGTGCTGCCTTTGATACAGTAGATCACCACATTTTATTAAACAGACTCAGAAACCTGGTGGGCCTCTCTGGTACTGCTTTTAACTGGTTCAGCTCTTATCTCACAGATCGTTGTTTCTTTGTAAGTATGGATACATGTTCCTCCAGAACACATGAAATCAGGTGTGGGTTGCCCCAAGGGTCGATTTTAGGTCTACTTCTTTTTAATCTATACATGCTTCCCCTTGGGGATGTCATCAGGAGGCACGGCATCAATTTCCACAGTTACGCAGATGACATACAACTGTACATCGCCGTGTCTCCTGATGACACAGGGCCAATTGATACCCTTTTTAACTGTATTTTAGATATCAAGTCATGGATGGCACTGAATTTCCTACAGCTCAACCAGGGCAAAACAGAGGTTTTAATCATTGGTCCTGAAGGCAAGAGAGAGAAACTTTTACCAAAACTACAAGATTTTAAACCTTCACAAAGTGTAAAGAACCTGGGCGTCATTTTTGACTCTGAGCTTAGTTTTATTCCACACATCAAAAATGTAAGAAAGATAGGTTTTTATCATCTTAAGAATATAGCCAGAGTCCGCCCGTTTCTCTCTCAGGCTAACACAGAGGTGCTGATGCATGCTTTTATCTCTTGTCGTTTAGATTACTGTAATGCACTGCTCTCTGTTCTTCCCAAAAAGACCATTGTGTCGCCATTAGGGTGATTTATATGGAGACTTTTATATTGACACATTGAGAACCAATAGTACTTTTATTTTGATGCCGCTTCCTGTAAAATTTCTTACCACTTCCTGCCCGGCAACCGTTACTTCCTGCTTAGTTCCTGTGTGTTGAAAACGGTATAAGCAGACTAAAAATCAGACCTGAGCGATGCTAGAAGCAAAATCGTAAGTAAAATGCATTGTTATGTTAAATAAGTGATAGATTAAGTTGTGTTTAAAGTTGAAAGGGAAGATAATAAATAGTTTAAAAAGATCGTTTTTATTTACATGTATGCACAAGGATATTTCATCAGACTTAATGTGAAGCTGAGCTTAATGTTAAAACAGTCAAACTTTATTTTTGTTACAGTTTTCACCCTGTCATGTAATGTGGGAATCTTCAGTTAACAACAGAAATGTTAACTACATCACAGACTCCTCGTCATTGCATCAGGGTTTAACTGGCTGGATAGCTACAGTTGCTACACTGCAGTAAGGACAGCACAACCATCTTTAACCTGCAGTTACTTCAAAACTCAGCCGCACAAGTGCTGGCAAGGACCAGGGCGGGCGCACATTACACCAGTTTTAGAATCGCTGCATTGGCTCCCTGTGTGTTTCAGGATCGATTTTAAGGTTCTTCTATTAGTTTTTAAATGTCTTAACGGTCTTGGGCTGTCTTATTTATCTGACCTGCTTTTATCATATCAACCCTCGCGGAACCTGAGGTCCTCCAGCACCGGCTTTTTAACTGTTCCAAAAGTGAGAACGAAAACCCACGGGGAGGCTGCATTCAGCCATTATGGCCCTCACTTATGGAACAGCCTGCTGGAGAACATCAGGGCTGCAGAGACTGTAGATCAGGGCTATTCAATTACAAATTCAGTTGGGCCAGATTTTAAAACCAAGAAATTTAGCTGGGCCAGACTTTTTCAGTGGCCGGTAAGCAGCAGTTAATGACAAATTTTAAACCAACACAAATTAATGTCATGAAAAATAAAACAATGTTTATTTACTGCTTCCCTTTTAAATTTGGTCACATCTGACACAAGCATATCAAAAAGTGTCTAAAAAACAAAAGAGCTGTAATTCAACAGAACCCGAGGTAGAAGCAGTACATTTTTTTTCCACTTTTCAACGTAAACTTTACGTTTTCACAACAACACGCTGCATTCTGGGTTGAGTGTTGCTAGGCTACGGCAGAGTGTTGCATTCACGGTCTGAACTACTGTAGGAATTTCTGTAGAAATATCTGTAGGCTCGCTGAGCACATTTTTCCCGGTTTTTCTCGGCTTTTCTCGGCTTTCCTCGGCTTTTCTGGTTGGGCCACTGGCTGGGCCACTCAAGGATTGCTTCTGGGCCGCATGTGGCCCGCGGGCCGCCATTTGAATAGCCCTGCTGTAGATGTTTTTAAAAGGAGGCTCAAGACTCACCTTTTTAATTTAGCTTTTAACTGATTTTTTTACTCTTTTAATTCTTATATTATATGTTATCTTAATTTCTAATGATTTTAATTGATTTATTTTTAATCTTTATGCATTTCATTATTATTAAGTTTCTAAATCTTTATTTATTAATTTATTTATTATCATTTTATCTCATACTTGTTTTATCTTATCATATTGCCTTTTAGTCTTTTAGTTTTTAGCTCCAGTGTTTCCTCATGGGGGGCCTCCACACTGAGAGGTGTGTCTAGTCTGCCCATGGGAGCGTCATCCTGGAGATCCCTCAGGTCCGGAGGACTGGGAGGCTCTGCACCGTGTGGAGTCCACCCTAGTCTGTCTGGGTCAGAGTGATCTCTGTGGCGGCGCTCCCTGTGGCCGTGGGCTGTGACACCTCTCTCAGTGTGGATGAGCTCCCCATAGGTGGTTCTTTCCTCACCTGGTTCCTCAGTGCCCAGCCATGTTATTGACTATATTGACTGTGTGTGTGTGTGTGTGTGTGTGTGTGTGTGTGTGTGTGTGTGTGCGCGTGTGTTGGGGGGGTTCAATATGAATGTAATATTTTTGTTGTATGTTTTTATTCTGTGAAGCACTTTGTGCTGCATTTTTAATGTAATGTAATGTAATGTATGTGCTATATAAATAAAGTTTGATTTGATTATTTGATTGATTGAATGAATGGTATCTATGTCCTCATGATTTAAATGCTAATTAACTTCACTGACTAACAGGCCAAAGTTCACAGTGACAAGAAAAGGATTCAGGATAAAACACTTTTCAAGACAATATGCCTTCTACCAAGAGAAAATGGGAAGTTGATCTTGAGGGGTGATGGCAGATTTGTTCAAATGTACAATCTGGCTCATACAACTGGAGGCTCAGACTCTTACATTTCATAATTCTGCATGGAGCATATTATATTTCCTTAAAACTGCATGCATTCAGAAATGTCCTTTTTGTATTGGAGGTGTAAGAGACAAAAGGGGTCCTTTTTTGCATATGCTATGGTGTTGTTGTAATCGTAACCCCCTTTTGTGAAGAAATTTGTTATTTCTTCAAACTTGGAAATCAATTTCATACCTATCTGCAACTCTGTCTACTAGGAAACTTTAATGTTGTTGTATGCCATTAAAAGAAACTGCCTTGCATTTATTGTTGCAAAAAATGTATTGCTGTCAGCTGGAAGGCCTTTCCCCCCAGTGTCTCAGTGAAAGCGAAGTGAACCTGCCCCACCTCTGTCCGAGAGAACACTTCTGCAAATCCAGAGGAGCTTGGGATTGTAAGTGTTGCACTGTAAGATGTCTCTTGTACTGTCTAAAAAATCTAATTATTATATAATATTTTGTAGTGAATATGAAATATTTGTGTGCATGTGTTTACGTGCGAAGTGTTTTTTTGTTCATTCACACTTGGGTTTCTCACATTGTTGCGAGGGGCGTTCGTCCAGACAGGATCCTCTGCTGCTAAGGCAATACTGCTCATAGCAATGACAACCAGGATGGACATCTCAAAGTATCGCAGAGTCACAATATAGTGACATAACCGCCTCACCCTGAGGAGAGAGAAGCAGGGACAGACAGACAGACAAAGGCAAGGAGGTAGAGGCAGAAAAATAGCAAGCAGAGGACACAGATGGAACAGAGATTAGGCTGCTACTGTCTGTGAACTATTTCTTTGCATACATACCAGCGCCAGTATCGATTCTGTTTATAAGTCTGATTCTTTATCATTTCCCTTATTGATTCCTGATTAGTCTGCTGTGTGAGGGGAAAAAAAGTAGGCCTACAGTGTCGATGTAACTGTAACATCTCTGAGACTGAACACTACTAGATAAAAGATCATTCTTGAGATCATTTATGTACTGCATTTATTTTCAGTTAGGTTTTCATACTCAAATAAAAAATCTGCAAAGCCTGCCTGGATGGAACTAATGTTATCAAAGATTTTTTACCCTCGGTAAGAGATGTGCTGCTTGATTGGGAAGCAGTGGCACTCGTGTGTAAAGTGTCAGATACAGAGTATTGTAATTTAACCCATGTTGCATAGAAAGATGTTTTAGCATATTGCTCCTGTTTCCACCTTTACTTTATTTTACAGACAGTACAAACAGTACCAGTGCCAGCGAGCTTTTTTGTGTTTTAGGGATAAACACCTTCCAGGCCACCCAGAGAAGACTGATGTTTAAGTTTATATGTAGACTGCATGCAGGTGTCCCAGAATAATCTTATTATACAGTTGACCAATCCAAGGTGTAGTTCTGTTAGATACCAATCCTATAAGTGGAAACACTGGTATTTGTGCCTTTTATAAAATGTGTATAAGCACTTTTTTAAATTGCATTTTTTTGCTGCTCTTATTTATTAGATGCCTTTTACTGAATATGCACAAGTACTTTTTAATATTATGTGATATAACGCCTTTTTATTGTATTTTTGTTTTATGTACTGTATGTGATTGCATGTCTATTTGGACGTTGGAGTCTGCAATAAAGTTTGATTGATTGATTGATTGATTGAGTACTGTTGTCATCTTTCTTTGTGAAATGAAGCCACACTTTGGGTTGTTTCTTCCTCTCCACCATTACACTTCCAGCAGTGTGGATGGATGAGTGTGATGTCATTGTTTTGCAATGCACAACTATCAGAAAAACATGTTGGTATCAATAAAAGGAATCGATAAACTGGGAGGCGTACAGATCCAGTAGACTGAATGACTTGGAACTGCTTTACAACTGGAAACACTTTTCGATTCTGTTTTGTTTTTTTGTGAACAACGATCAAGGTTAGAAGGAAACAAAGCTGTTTAATCATCACATACAGTACATCATATCTTCAACCAACCACTTTTAACTGGCATATCTTCAAATGTTTAATCAAAAGCACTGTATATCAAATTATATATATTTTTTTTTGTAAATTAAAACTTTTACAAAAAAAAAAGAAAATAGTTTGGATGGGACTCAGATCTAATGGAAGTATAAAACTCATTAAGTGTCACTATATATATATAAAAAAAAACAAAAAAAACCGCCAAAGCCAGGCAAGGAATAATATCTGCGTAAAGCTGAAAGATACTGTGGAAACTGAGCCGTGAGTGACTCTGGCAGGAAAACACACAGATAACCTGTTATGTTTGATATATAGGCTACATTAGTTATGATATGAATTATGATATAAAATGCGCATCCTATGCTTTCACATATTTTTCAGTTGTGTCTAAACAGAGCAAGAGAGACGGATACAGAGAAACACACACATAAACACACACACACACACACACACACACACACACACACACACACACACGCACACTAACACACACAAGCAGACAGACAGGTCTAGGTGCGGGAAAAAAATGCAACACATAAGATGGAACCATGACATGGAGACCGTGGAAATGTGTATCGTGGTGTCGATTTTGGAACTTTCACACCCCTAGTTATTAATGGTATTGATATGATGATATGATAGCTTATATATTAATAAAAGAGCTAATAACATCCAACCACTACTTAGTCTAACTTCCACAGAATGTGGGAGGACTTGCATGGAAGTAAAAAATTCGACAAAGGAGGTTAAGGTGACTCACGGATTGGTCTGTCCAAAGATGAACATGGAACTGTAAGGCAGGATGGGTTTGGGACCACTTTGACCAAGATCCCCAAGGCTCTTCTCATTCATTGGCATTGTCTCACAGTCTATGCTGTTCACTGGGGAGATAGATAGTTTGATTACAGCAATGTAGGCGAGGGTCGTGATACTCACATTCCACTATAAAGCAGCCTCTGTCTTCTCCAGCAGGTCATTAACATTGGTACCTTATTTAATTGATGGCATGGCAAAGTCATGTAATCTCATTTAATGTCTTTATAACACCATTGGAGAATAAATCAGACCTCCTCTTCCACCTCTGCAAAGCACAGTCAAATACAATGAAAGAATCCTTATCATTACCATTTAATCAAGATTTGTTGTTGGTCTTCTGCCACAAATCAATGAATCAATAATCAATTTTATTGGTTGGAGGTATTGGATACAATTTCACAGAAAGTCTCAGCGCCTACTGAACCATTTGTAATAACTGTTTTATCTGGGGTTACCCTCATATAAGACCTTTTGGCTGGATGCTTGATTCATCCTGTTCTTCCTGCTCACCTTTCATAGATTTGAGACATTTATTTTGTTAAGACGTACAGTAAAGCTTGATTTATGGTCAGGTGCTCTCAACATTATTGATAATGGTCGCTCAACAAGAATTAAACAGTTGCACTTCATTTTCAATTTCTGCTTCAGCAAAAGGTTTTTAAGATGTCTCCATGGTAACCACCCTGCATTTTTAGCAATCTGAGTCTATTTCTGACACTTTCAGTAAAATGTAATCTGCACAGACAGCTGTTTAAATCATACAAATATTTTACTGTATGTTTTTAACTTTTTGACCATTGATTGATTTACTTCCTGTCTGTCTGTGGGCATCAGATTCTCTTCACCTGCTATGGAGGACTGGAAAATGAAATCGATGAATGAATAAATACAAGCACTGTTGATTTCTTCCTGTGACATGAAAACTATTTTAATTCAGTAAATGTCTACTGTCAGTCAACCTGGTGAAGGCAGTCTGACCAGCTGCTGTCCTCTCAGCTCCCCATGAGCTGCTGCTGACAGAGGGTTGCAGGTTGGAGTCGGACTGGATTAAAAACTAATATCTCCATTGCTCCATATATTTGTAAACATTTTTATTAAAAAAAACATATATATATGTATAATATATATATGTATATATATATATATATATATATATATATATATATATATATATATATATATATGTAAAAGGTTATATTATAGGTTGTTTTATACATGTCAAAGCAGAGTGGCACCGGCAATGGCGACACGCAGCAGCATTTTATGAGTGTGTGTGTGTGTGTCCTGTTTTTGTCTGATTAACCTGTTTTAGCGTCCCTCTAATTTATATTTTTAATGTGTCTACATGAGATGCTGAGGCAGAAATGGCTCACCTCGGTTTGAAGGTGTTTTTCCTCACCCTGACACTCTTGTGCCACTTTTTAAGAGGACTCTGTGAGTTTCCTGAGTCCCCCCAGTACAGCTTCTTTTGCTGCTTCGAGACTTAGATACGGGAGTTTTGGACAACGTGTCGGTGTCCCAACAGAAATCCTCTGATATGGCCCTTCAGAAGGGAGCAGAAGTTGAGAATCCAAACCAAGGGTGTTGAAGAAACGGGGTAGACGTGGATGAGTGCACCAAAGACTGAGGAGTCAAAGCCACCAGAGGATCCCCCTTCTCTCTGTCATTCTTGCAAACTCACAGTCTCTTTGTAACAAGATTGACATTCTACAGGCAAATGTCAACTTTCTACAGGAATATTAAAGCACTTGTCTTATTGCTCTGAGGGAGATGTGTCTCAAGCAGCATGATCTACAGTGTGATATGGATATAAATGGCTTTGGCAAACCACTGTGACTTGACAGAGACCCAACAGTGACGGGGAAATCACTGGGTGTTGGGCTCTGTTTACATGTCAATAAAAACTGGTGCAATACTCCTGTGGTCAGGGAATCGCTGTGCACTCCCGACATTGAACTTTTATGTCTCATTACGCCCCTTTTATCTACCAAGACAGTTTCCACAGTTATATGTTGCTCTTTTGTATATCCATCCAAAGGCAAATGTTGATACTGCAACCACGACTCTTGTGGAAACTGTACACAGGCTACAGAGCATCGCACCAAACGCGCCCAATTTCATCATGAGCAACTTCAATCACTGTAAGCCTGGGAAGTCGCTTCATAACTTTTATCAGTATGTGACTTGTTCTACCAGGAATATGAAATGTCTGGACCTCTGTTATGGCTCAATTAAGGGCGCTTACAAGTATTTTAGCAGAGCCTCTCTAGGCATGTCCAACCATAATGTTTATTTGGTTCCCATCTACAAAACTGTCCTGAAGGAAACAAAACCTGAGCGTGATTAGTTCTGGTCTGGTCAACGGAATCTATCCAGAGCCTCCAGGACTGTTTCTTGTGCACGGACTGGGATTTTTTTGGAGACAGTTGCTCTGATCTGGATGAACTAACAGAGACAATCACGATATATATTAACTCCTGTGAGGACATAATTATCCCGAAGAAATTAATTCACATCTTTCCCAATACTAAACCATGGGTGTCTAAATCTCTTAAAAACATCATTAACCACAGGAACATCAGTTTTATTCAAGGTGATGTCACTCGTAGCAGAGAGTTGCAGAAGCAAGTTAAGAGAGAACTTAAAATTGCAAAAATCTCTTATAAGACCAAGGTGCAAAGTCTGCTGAAGAGTGGAAATTCACACCCTGCATGGGAGGGTGTAAAATCTATTATGGGCATGAACAAAAAAAGTACTCTATTTCTTTTGCTGGAAAAACAGAATCCGAGCTGGCGAATGACCTGAATAACTTTTATAGTCGTTTTGATGATTTTAGCACTGAACTGTCTGTGTTTAAAAATGCTCCCCCACAAGAACTGAATGTACACATTGACAGTGACTCTGTGTTTAAACTTTTCAGGAGAGTAAAAAAGAGTAAAAGTCCTGGCCCTGATAATATTAGTGGCTGCCTTTTGAAGAATTGTGCAGCATCATTTTCTGAAATATTTTCTTTTATTTTTATGAAGTCCCCTCAGCTTCATAAAGTTCCTAGCATCTGGAAAAATTTTGTAATTGTGCCTGTGCCCAAGATTACATCCCCCAAGTGTCTCAATGACCTTTCGGCCTGTTGCTCTTACTTCTCTTGTTATGAAGGCATTCAAAAAGATAGTTAAGGCTGAGCTCTTGGGAGGGACCTAGGGATTATTGGACCCACCCCAATTTCCTTACAGGCCTGGTAGAGGTGTCGAGAATGCTGTGGCCACCTTACTTCATTGAGTCCAGAGCCACTTTGATGGTGTTAAGAACTTTGCACAGTTCCTTTTAATGGATTTTTCCTCGACTTTTAACTGTATCCAACCTCATATTCTAGCTGATTGACTTACCAGCATGAACATTGACCAAGGCCTTATATGTTTATTGACTGACTTTTTAACTGTCACATCCCAGAAAGTCAGAGTTAATGGTGTTTTATCAGATGTCCTTTAATCCTCCACTGGCTCACCACACGGGTGTGTCCTCTCACCACTTTTATTTGTTTTACACACTAACGAGTGTCAATGTATTTATGAGGGCAAACATATTTTTAAGTTTGCGGATGACTCTGTCATAGTCTCTCTGCTCAATGATAATGACTGTCAGCATGGCCCTGTATTGTAGGATTTTAGTGCCTGGTGTAAACGCTCCTTCCTGAACATCAGTGTCTCAAAAACTAAAGAAATGATGATCGATTTTAGGAGGAAGTCTTCCTCTGTCCCCCCTTCCTTCATTGATGATCAGGCTGTTGAGGTGGTGAAACAGTACAAGTATTTAGGGACAATAATTGATGATGCACTCACTTTTGATGCCAACACTAATGCGATATGTGCAAAGGCCCACCAGCACATGTATTTTTAGCGCAAACTGGGGAGTTTTAATGTTGATAGTTTTATGAAAATGTTTTATTCTTGTTTTATTGAGTCTGTTTTAACCTTTTCTTTTTTCTGTTGGTTTGGGTCTCTCACTGTAAAAAATAAGAAGAGGCTGGAACACAACGCAGTAAAATAGCTGACATTACTCTGGAAGATCCTTCACTCTTATACAGAGTCAGAGCCACAAGGAAGGCACAGGCTATCTTAAACAACTGCACTCAGCCTCTTTTTGCAGAGTATAAGCTGTTGCCATCTGGTGGATGGTATACAATCATTTGTCCCTGCCACCATTGGACTCCTCAACAGCATCATGTGACATGTTTTTTTACTTGTTGTGTATTTTTTTTTTGTGTGTGTGTGTGTGTGTGTGTGTGTGAGATTTCTTTCTTGTTATTCACTGCTGGCTGCACAAAAAAAATGCCTTTACCTTACCTTACCTAATAATGGCTGATTGACAGTTACTTTTTTATATAATGAAGATGTCTTTGTTTCCCTGGCACAAAATTTGGAATAAATAACAAAAAAGAAGAACATCAGTATCGACTATCATCCAAGTTTGAAACATTGGTATCGACCTGAATTTTCACAATCACAGTACAAAACTCAAAGATCAAGTGTCAAGCGACATGTTTTTTCTATCAAAAATAGATAATTTCCACTGAGGGACACTCATTTGATTTGATTTCATTTCATTTCATTTTTATTCACACATCAAAATAATACCGATACCATTCAATAAATGCATCACAAATTTGGATGTGTGAAGGGGACACCCCAAGTAAGCTACCCAAAGCTATTATATACTCATTATATACTATACTCAAGTGTAAAGCACCCAACCATAAATCAGACTGAAGAGGGTCATCTGTGGGGCCCCAGTATGGCCCAGGGGTCAAGATGCCAACCATTGATGGCAACATTCCCCCTTCATGTACAGTCTGAGACCTTTGTTGCATGTCATGTTTATTTATTCACTTTTATGATTCTATAACACTGATCTTGTTGTGTCCTTTATCAGTTGTATTAGTGTAAAAATAGGACATTAGTAGCATATTCATGTCATTCCCTTTTCCTGCCTGCTTGCTCAGGGCCGCAATGGAAATAAGTCATGTGACTTTACTGTGATATCCTGATGATTTTTTTGTTTTTGATTTTAATAAAGGCATTAAATGCCAGAAAAAAGAAGATGAAAAAAAGAAAATTGAGCCTGCTAGATTAGTAGACATGGAGACTAGAAATGCGCGGATGACGTATTTTTTCATCCGCAACCGCTTCTTAAAATCTCTATCCGCCCGCTATCCATTTGCACGAATGTTTTTTCACCAATTTTCAAAACCGAACCCGCCCGCTATCCACCGATTAGTTTTTAGGTCTATTGAAGATGCCTCGCTATTAGTAGACCTATCGTCTTTTTCAAACAGCGCAGTTCATTATATCTTGCCAGTAAGATGATGAGCAAACAATTGCCTGATTAAAAAGTGTTTTTGTATCGTTTGTTTACGTTTGGAATAATATGTAAAATGTTGATTTTTTTTTTTTTATTTGAGTGCTTCAACCGCAACCCGCCAAAATTTTATTAAAATATTATTTTTCGTGGCGTCATCCGCCCGATCTGCGGTTTATCTGCGGTGTCCGCGGGTCCGCGGGTCAACCGCGCATCTCTAATGGAGACCATTTTTTACATAGGCTGAGAGACTTTTTTGCTTTTTTTTTTCCCCATGTAAAAGGGTGTTTTTGGGGAGTTTTTCCTTATTCCTGTGAGGGCCCAGGGACAGAGGGATGTCATGTGTTGTAAAGCCCTCTGAGGCAAATTGTGATTTGTAATATTGGGCTTAACAAATTGAATTGAAATGAATTGAAATGAAATGAACTTAAATGAATTTAAATTACAATTTCTGTTATCTCAGACTGAATACTCTTTGTGGTCTCAAATTTATGTTAGTGACCAACCATTTCATTCTACCAATTTAATTTATGAAACCTTTTTTTCCATCATTGTTAATGTATTACTACTATTCATTTTAGTTTTTTTTTATTATACTTTATTTTTTGCCTTTTATGTGTTTGAGTGTATTGCAGAGAGATAAATGAGGTAAAATGATTTATTGAGAAAAGTTTTGGCAGAGATGCTAACTCCACAGCCGTTATATTCCCAGGTTGGAGCAGACTTTGGCAGTGTGCCCTGCAGGAAGGAGTCTCAGCCTCCTCAGGTGCCCCAGTATTTATCGATGGTCACAGCAAGCTGGTCGCCCTGAGATGGTTTTTTGGTTCCAAGTTGTGTTTGGTGCTTTTACTCCTGAATTCTTATATTAAGTTTAAGTGGCGTTTGACATTTCCATTCCTTTATCAGCGTCTTAGTAATATTCATTAAGACCTGATGTCTGTCTATATCTGACTTCTGAAATACATTTTTGTCTCCTTTGGTGATTATTGTACTGGTAGTGTCAGATTTCACCACCCATGGGGTACCTATACAAAATTGAATGGTACATGCAAACAGCACACAATGCAGACACTAATCTCTTGAAGAAGTTCCTCATCTCCTGAGTACTCAGCATAATGTCCTATGAAAAAAGATCCTCAATGTACCTGCCATAATGGCAGTTATATGTGCATAATGCAGGCTTCGGTTGGTACTGACTTTGTATGAGGGTGGTCTCTCCAGGTGGGGAGGTGATAGTCACAGGAGGAATTTGGATGGAGGTTTGGCCTGTTCTTCTGACATTCCTCTGGTTGTCTGAGTCCTCTGGTTGGTCAGGAGGCCAGATGCTCCCCCCAGAGCCCTGCAGGGGGGGGGTGGCAAGGGAATCCCCGCCTGGGTCACAAAACCTGTCCCCAGAACAGAAATAGCAGCTTAAATATTATTATACAGTATATTCTCAAATGAAATCTCACACTGATACCTAGGGAATAAACAATGAATGTGTAACTTGTCACCACTGTCAGTGAAATTAATTTGATACCTATAACAAAGGCTAATGGGTGTGACAAAACATTACAGACCAGCAGAAGAAAAACATGTTGCTGCAAGATGACAGAATGTCAAAGGGTTTAATATTTAAACCAAAGACAGAATCTTTGATGATCTCTTCCAGTGCAATTTTAATTTTCCTGCCAAAAGGCATGTGTACCTCAGATGATCAGGACGGTGATGTGCTTTCATTTTTTACACATTGTTTAGGCTCTGTCTTGTTTGAAATCAAACAATGACAGGTTTTAAGTGCTGACTTTCAGCTTTAGGAACAGTATTCCAGTCACACTGTGCCTTTTAAAAGGGGTTTCTGATCCGTATTGGGTGGGGGCTGCAGTACATGGTGCTACATTCCCTGAAACCAAAATATACAGCAAAATATATGACAACAATAAACATAAATCTTATATTTAGCGGTATAATCGCATATTTTTTCACTTTCTTTAATGGGACACACATATTACTCATTACAAAGAGTACACTGCCCTCTGTATATGAAGTTGTGGGAGGGTATGTATTATGATATGTGCTCTATGTTCCATGACATGATTACAGATTACTTCAGCTTAGATTTCAACTGAGTTCATTTTTCTAACATAGCATAGCTGAATAACTAAGCATGTGTCTCACTGCACAACACCAGACTGAAGAGAAAAGTAATTTATCAGTTAGCTTGTAGACTTAAGATAGTCAGTGGGTGCATTTCCTTCCACCTGTTTTTACAAGCATTTTCAATTTTGAGTGAAAACTCTACTTCTCTAAGAAAAAAATATCTAAATGTTTTTTACACTTGGAAGCATATGGCCTAAATGTCTTAAATTTTTTTTCTACACTTAAGCATATTGTACTTCTTTTTACTGTGTGTTTCATTGTTTATCTTGTCATCCCCTTCTTCTGCATTTGTGTCATAGCACCAGACTGGAGGGTTGGTGCCATGCCAACTCCTATTACTTGCACAACAGTAGTGGATGGAAATACACATTGCTTTTAGCAATTTTCTGAAAATTTGGTTAAAATTTGTATGATTTACATCCCGGTACTAAATATGACTTAAGTTTATTCTGACTTATTCAGATTGTAGGGCAATTCTGGCATTGTTCATCTGATGTGGATGTTAACACTCTCAAATGGAATCTGAGGGTCAGCCATTTAAACTCATAGTTAATGTTTCATTTCACATCTAACATACTTGAATACAGATTTTTTTAAAGCCTACTGAGAAACTGTAGTTGATCCCTGTTAGCCAGAGTTCAGAGTCCTGTAAGGTCACTGTTAAAAAAAACAAAGTATCAACTATATGGTAGTTTTGATTTTTACCCATGGCTGTGGGTCTTCTCTCTCTCACTGGACTCCTCTCCTTTAACTGTGGCTTGGTCCCTGGATCCATGAGTCTGCTGTCTCCTCCTCTCTCCATTGGCCCCACTGTCTCCTCTGGGATTCCTTTCCCCATCCCTGTTAGAGGAACGTCCATCTTTGTGGCAGTATCTTCGTGCTCCCCTCCCTCCACTGTTCACAGTCCTCATGCCCCCTCGAGACTGCCGGTGTGAATGATGATGCCGATGCTCTCTCTCACACATGACTCCTCCACCTCCGCTGTCATCCAGTGAGCTCTGATGGTGATGTCTCCTGCCTCCTTCTTGGTTGCGGGACCTCTCGCACCTCCCATCTTTGCCCTGGCCGCCATTGTGGTCTTTGGAGCTGCTATGGTGGACATGGTGGCCTTCACCCTTACTAGTGCCACTGTTAACATTCATCTCCTCTCTCGTTCTGGCCCGATCCCTATCTCTATGGCGGTAGTGGCGGCGGGGATGGTGAGCCACAGGAGGGGGAGGGTCGTCGGCAGTATCTGCCTCCTCTGGCATACAGGGCTTATGATGGTGATGCTGGTGGCTGGCCAAAAAAGGCCCGTCATGAGGCTCAACAACAAGCGGCCGATCAAGGTGGGTTTTCATGTCCGGCCGGATGTGGAGAGCTGAGGATAAGCGGAGATGCTCCTCAAGCTCCAGCTCACTGTAGAGGGCCTCGCAGCTCGCCTGGTTCTGCCTCCTCAGCTGATTGGCCCTCTGCTCCCACACCGACATTGTCTTCATTGACTTTTGCTGCTCCTTACTGGGGAGGAGCAGAAGAACCAGACAAATCAAAACTACTAAGACTGAGTGCAAGAAAAACACTGGAAATCATTTTCTACACATTCCACTTAGATGTAGTGCAACAATTTGGTCACAATAGTTATTTCTACAAATGCTATTGGCATCATTCATGGAGCACTGACACGCATGGTTTCTTTTGAAGCGTGACACATTCAGTTTGTATGAGCTTTATACTTCATGGCACATAATACTGGTAATATATTTCATTTTATATTTCATGATGGCACACATAGTCCCTACATGCTGAATGATTTACAGTATGACCTAGGCGCAATTGAGCTTTCAACACAGCAAACTACTGGGTCCATTTATCACAGTCTACTGTGGAAACAGCTCATCCATAGATATGTCTGAACAAAGGCCAAGCATGGGCCACATTACCATGCTTTGACATATTACTTTTTTGTCAATGTTTGTGTGTAATACAGTACTTTGAAATGGCTGAATGCATGCACTTTTGATAATGAGTGAACTAAAAACAGTGCTATCTTCATGGTGGGAAATTACATCTTACAATGCCATCTCTTTATGGGGCATTTCATCAGAGTAATCAATCTGTTCACTGCACAGATTAGGAACAGAAATTAACTTAATCCCAAACTCCCCATTATAGGCCTACTACAATAGCACTCTCCATACTTAGCTACAACATACGTTATATCAAACCTCAAGAGCAAGTATATAGCACTACCGTCTTTAAGAGGTCCTGCTAACTGGTGAATGGACAATATGGGACAGGACTCACTGAATGAACAGAAAAGCCCATAACATGGTGTGCATGACGGTGCAGGGCAACTCTGTTTTATTTTGCTTTCAACAACATAAATAATGTGATCATGATCAAGTATGCAATAAGGAATCATGTAATCATCATCATAAACCACCTTGCTAGCAGGTGGCTGGGTTTACCTCAAGTAGTGATGAACTGGGGTGCAGACATAACTCCTAAAAACACATAAAGGGAGCAACAAACAGAGAAACAAACAGAGGGAGAGAAGGAACTTGAAAGGGACAGAAACAGATTACAGACAAAAGCACAGAGGGGGCTAATAAGCTTCAGAAAACTGACAAGGAAAGAAACATGTACAGTAGATAGGCAAAATTATACAAAAAACAAAAATAAATTGTTTTTGCTGAGAAGAAGCAGGGAAATAATGGGGACAGGATATAATGATACTGAGCTTGCCTGGTAGTTCTCTTTCAATGCTTCACATCAGGTTATGCCTCCTCTCATAGTGAGGCTTCACACTGATGCTTCTCAGAGTTGTTCGAGTCACCTACAGTTGTTTTCCATAGCATTTCTTTCAACATCTACATAAAATGTATTTGTACCACCCTGCTAATTTTGTTTACATATATATATTTTTTTAAATATGTATTTATCTGAACAGAAACACAGTATGTCTTAAAATGTGGGCTGTCTTAATTATGGGTGGCATGTAATCCCTTTAATATTGTGTCATTTTGAGAAGACCTTGAATGTCTCAGGTTCCTCTTTCCTCTGTGTGCAATGGGTGGCAAGGTGTCAATTGGTTATTAGCCAGTCAGAGTCAATTAGAGATTAGTATAACCTACGAGGTTCTGAGAGGAGGTGGGACTAGGAAGAGCAAGAAACACACTAAGAGTGAAAAAAACAGGTGAAAGTATAAAGACATTAAGCACTAGTTTTGACTTCACTACAGTCTGCTATATTATCACTGGTTATCAAGTAAAGACCTGGGCTTTTTGTTTTTTTATCAGCTTGTAACCTGTTAGGGGAAGAAAGAGCCATGTTGCAGAGCTGTTTCAGTGAGTAATTCTGTTAAAGGATAACTTCACCATTTTTCAACATTAACTTTATCCATCAAAGTTTGGGGTATAGTGTGACATATAATAACATGTTTTTATAGTGCTCTCTGTTTGTCAGGTGGCTGCTTCAAAATCTACTGTACTTCCACAACAGGTGACAACAGTGGTACTTGGAAGAACTATAAGCTATTTCAGCTTGTATTTCTAGTCTCCACCTCTGGTTATCCAGGAGGTATGTTCTAGATGCATCCAAAAACAAATTTTCCTTCTTATCTCGTATTTCAAATTAGTTGCGTGTTCACGAGTGAAAATGGCATCATTTATGAATACAGACTGAGGATGTTACAAGGATATATATATATATATATATATATTTTTTTTTTTTACAATGCATTGGCTGACTTAGATATTCAGGCAGGTGTCAGCTGTCGCCAATGACAAACCAGAGAGAGTCCCTGTGTGTGCGTTACTTTGCATGAAAGTTTTGCTCTTCACTTGGGCAAAGGTTTGCGGGAGACTACAGCCCCTTTTACACTGCCAGATTTTCCGTGAATGTTGGGCTGTTTTGCCGGCAAGCTACGAGCATTTAGACACACAGAGCCGGATTGGCGAGTTGATCTGAGGTGGCCAATTTTCGCGGAGGGTAGTCATATTGGCTGGACCTTTTTAGTTTAAACAGACAGAGGCAGCCTTCTGCAACAGGAGGGGCTGTTGAAGACTTGTGGGAGGAGTTATTGTTGACGTCGCACGTGCAAGCCACTGGCAGTGGATAAACAGGAAACAGCTGATAGCAGGAATTAGTGAGCAGCTAGTACTAGTAGCAAGAGGGAAACACAAACCTGACAGACACTACAGTAAAGATGAGCAACTGGGGAGACAAGGAATTGCACAGCCTCCTTGCCCTTGCAAACGAAGAGGCCATTAACTGTCAGATGACAGAACAGGCCGACTTACGAGAAAATCGCCGAGGATCTGACTAGACAGGGCTTCCCTCCCACGTCACTGGTTATGTCACACGCTGAGCTACACATTTTGTTGCATGCTTACACCCCCCATTGCCCAGACAAAGGTGCATTCACTATGAACAAAAGTAGGTAGGCGGCATTTTGCAGCACTCCCTGATTTTGTTTTTATACTGCCAATGCCGAAAAAAGACCTGATTGGGCTTTCCTGCAAATTTGCATAATTCCTATCTAAAAAGGGCTTAAGGTTGGACTATTAAACAAATATTTTGACAACTGGTGGAGTACATGGCCATTTTTTGTCATTTTACTATGCTTTCACCTCTGAAGAAAGACTGAGACCTGCTGCTCCACCATCAGCTTAGAGACAGTGGGGTAATACAGCATGGAGAGCATTTCACTGCTTACTTGGTGAATTAAGGACTTATTTTTACCAAACCAGAGCTGATCATTTCTGTGCCCATGACCGACAAATTACTGGGATACCAAATTTAAAGTCTTATCAGAGTCCCTTAGTCTAGTTCAATAACCCAACATCTGATTGTGCAACTTTGGTGTTCAGGGTGACCAAGATCAAACTTTAGGAAATAGACACAAAACCACAACCACTTTCTCTCAACCCTTTTGACACATAAGATCCCTCAAATTCTTCTGTGTGTTTGGGGATCTAGTGTTTCTGTTAGCGGGGTGGTATGAACCCAAAAGCAGTACGTAGGACCACAGAATCAGTTCAGTCACAGCTTCTTTTATTTTCAGCACACAGTCATGTTCAGGGCAGACAGCAGAGAATAGTCTGACTAGAGCACAGTTCACTGAATCTTTAAGATGGCGGGAGAATGATCTCTCTGACACAGACAGTCTCTGTCTCTCTGAGACAGTATCTGAAAAAGCAGGCTGGGCAAGGGCACAGTTCAGAAGCATGCAAGACACAGACGTGCCCGTACAGGGAACACACAGGCAGACGAAGAACAGAAAACTCACTGCAGACCGGAGATCGCGGTGGACATCTACCAGCAGGGCAGACAGAAACCAGGAGGACAAGGCAAAACTCGTGGTCAAGGAAGAAGGCTGAGGTGGTTAACCAGGGATCAGACAGAGCAGACAGGTCAGGAGCAAACAGGGTCGGAACCGTAGAGTCAGGCAGGAAAATGCTGGAAAGTCTTGCATGGCAAAGAACAATCTGGCAAGTGGTGAGTGTGGGACTGAGGCTTTTATGCTAGCTTTACTGCTGGGGATGAGCTGCAGGTGTGGGTGATCAGGTGAGTGAGAGCAGGTGTGGCTGATTGGCAGGGCAAGACTGAGGTGCATTCAAGAGCAGAATGGGCCCCTGACACTGACTAGGCACCGAAGAGTGCAGGCTCTCCATTCCACTGGATTGAGAGTCTGACCTCTACCTGTGGTGAGAACTGGTGTTGGTGATGGCAGGCTAGTCAGGATGCTGGCGGTGGAAGTCCCTGACAAGTTGGGGGTCCATGATGAAGCGAGCTGGGACCCAGGATCTCTCCTCCGGACCATATCCCTCCCAGTCGACGAGGTACTGGAGGCCCCTTCCCCGGCGGTGAGAGCGGATGAGACGACTCACTGTGTAGATGGGTCCTCCGTCAATCAAGCAAGGAGGTGGTGGTGGTATGGCAGCTGGCACCAGAGGGCTCTCCCAGGCTGGCTTCATCCGGGAGACATGAAAGGTCGGGTGAACTCTCATGGACTGGGGAAGCTTAAACCGGACTGATTGATGATCTTTTCTATGACGAAGGTACCCATGAACCTGGGAACCATCCTGTTGGACTCGACCCGCAGAGGAAGGTCTTGGGTCGAGAGCCACACCTTCTGCCCACCTTATACTCAGGAGCCTTCGAGTGCCGTCTGTTGGCTGAAGTGGTGTTTCTTCCTGCAGTTTTCAGGAGAGCTGCTCGGGCTTGGTTCCAGGTTCGATGGCAGTGGTGGATAAAGGCCTGGGCAGAAGAACACACTGCCTTGCCCTCCATGGCTGGGATCAGGGGTGGCTGGTAACGATAGGCACACTGGAATGGGGACAGGCCCGTGGCAGAGCTGGTCAGGGTGTTGTGGGCATATTCCACCCACAGCAGTTGCTTGGACCAGGAGGAGGGGTTCTTGGAAGCTGCACACTGTAGTGCAACCTCCAGCTCCTGGTTCACCCTCTCTGTCTGGCCATTAGACTGTGGGTGAAACCCAGAGGACAGACTGACCGTGGCTCCCAAGAGACTGCAGAACTCCTTCCAGAACGCCGATGTGAACTGGGGCCCCCTATCCAACACCGCGTCTGCAGGGATGCCATGCAGCCGTCTTTCAGCTGCATGGCAGTCCACCACGGTAAGAATGGCCGTATTCCCTTCAGAAGGTGGCAACCCGGTGACAAAATCTACAGATATTTGGAACCAAGGACGCTGAGGCACTGGAAGGGGTTGCAGGACACCAGGTGGAGCTTGGTGAGGCGACTTCTGCTGGTTGCAGGTTGGGCAGGCACTGACGTAGTCCCTGATGTCCTCATCCATGGTGGACCATCAGAAGTGTTTCCCAAGAATGTTCTGAGTCCTCTGCATTCAAGGATGGCAAAACAAACGTGATGCGTGGGCCCACTGCAGCACTTCTGCCCTCAATGCTGGTGGGACATGAAGACAATCGGTTGGGCAGATACTGGGCCCTGGTTGTCCTACGGTGGTGGCTCTCACCCTCTCCTCCCCCTCCCAGGTAAGCGATGCCAGAACACACAGTGCTGGGAGGATGGTGTCAGTGGCGGCTGTCTCCTCCTCCCACTGAAACTGGCGAGACAGGGCATCCGCTTTGGAGTTGCGGGATCACGGTCTGTAGGAGAGGGTAGAGTCGAACCGGGTGAAGAAGAGGGTCCACCGTGCTTGGCGTGAATTGAGTCTCTTGGCGGATTGTATGTATTCAAGATTCTTGTAGTCAGTCCATACAAGAAACGGCTGTCTGGCCCCCTCCAACCAGTGCTGCCACTCCTCCAGCGCCAGTTTCGTGGCCAGTAGTTCCCTGTTGCTGATGTCGTAATTTCTCTCTCCAGGAGAAAGGAACAAGGAGAAGAAAGCACAAGGATGGAGTTTCTGGTTGCTGGCCGCCTGTTGGGATAGGATTGCCCCCACCCCTATGTCGGAGGCGTCCACCTCAACCATGAACTGCCGTTCTGGGTCAGGGACTTGGAGGCTGGGAGCTGAAGAGAAGCAGTCCTTAAGGGTCTGGAAGGCCCCTTCAGCTGACAGAGATCACCGGTAGGGAACCTTGGAGGACATCAGGGCAGTGAGTGGGGCCGCAATGGAGCCGTAATTACGGATGAAACGTCTGTAGAAATTACCAAAACCTAAGAAGCACTGTAGTTGCTTGTGGGTTCCTGGGACTGGCCAGGCCGTTACAGCTTCCACCTCGGCTGAATCCATCTGTAGACTTCCCTGGCCCATGATGAACCCAAGGAAGGGCACAGATGAGACGTGGAACTCGCACTTCTCTGCTTTAACATAAAGCAATTTTTCCAGGAGGCACTGCAAGACAGTCTGAACATGATAAACATGTTCATTCAGGGACCTGGAGAAGATTAGGATGTCATCCAGGTAAACAAACACATATTTGTTAATAATGTCCTGGACGACATCATTAACCAGCACCTGGAAGACCACCGGGGCATTGGTTAGGCCAAAGGGCATCACCAGATATTCAAAATGTCCTGTGGGGGTGTTGAAGGCGGTCTTCCATTCATCCCTCTCTCTGATGCAAACCAGGTGATAAGCATTGCGGAGGTCGAGCTTAGTGAACACTGTGGCCCCCTGGACTACTTCGAAGGCTGTAGAGATCAGGGCTAGACGATACCGGTTCTTGATGGTGATTTTGTTGAGCCCCTGGAAGTCTATGCAGGGTCGTAGCGTCTTATCCTTTTTCTCCACAGAGAAAAAAACAGCCCCTGCAGGAGATGAAAAGGAGCAAATGAGCCCAGCTGCCAGACAGTCATTGATGTAAGCTTCCATGGCTTCTCTTTCAGGGCCTGACAGAGAGTACAGGCGGCCCCTGGGGGGAGTGGTGCCGGGCTTTAGGTCTACGACACAGTCATAGGGTTGATGCGGGGGCAGAGAGGTGGCCTTGGCCTTGCAGAATACCTCTTTAAAGTCATGGTATTCTGTGGGGACTCCGGAAAGGTCCGAAGAGGAACTGGTCTGTGAGGGCAACGTCGAGAGCAAGATTTGGCATAGCTGCAACTCACCAGGACTTCCTCCCTCACTGATGAGTCCACCCTTTTACTGGGCAGCGGGAGACGAAGTGACCTGCCCCACCACAGTACATGCAGACGTTCCCCTTGCGGCGGCGTTCTTTCTCCTCGGGGGAGAGTTTGGCACTGCCCAGCTGCATGGGTTCGGGTTCCCCTGGATCTGCCTGTGCTGTGAAGTGGGCGGAGCTGACGACAAGCGAAGGTCCTCGTTGATGTACTGGAGGGTGGCAACAAGCGGCTGTGTGTCCTCTCTCCCTCTGTCGGTCTCGGACGCGTTGATCCACTCTGGTGGTGAGCTCGATGAGACCGTCCAGCATGGATGGCTGGGGGTAGGAGACCAGCTCATCTTTTATATAATTTGCAAGACCATGCAGATAGCAAGACCATGCAGATATGCATCGCAAAACGCAGGCGCATTCCAGTCGGTCCATCAAGCCGTGGTCCGAAAGTCAATAGAGAAGTCTGTCACAGTCTGATATCCCTCGTGCATGGAGAACAAATTGCAAGCAGCGTCCTGACTGGATGAACTTAAACCGAACACCTTGCGTAGCTCATCGGCGAAAGCTTGAAATGATGCGCAGGCCGCGGTCTGCTTCTCCCACTCTGCAGTTCCCCAAAGCAGAGCTCTACCTGTCAAATTGCTGATGACATACGCCACTTTAGCGCCTTCTGTGGCGAATGTGTAGGGTTGCAGGCTGAAGATGATGGAGTAGGAGGTTAAGAATGGACCACAGAGCTTAGGGTTCCCATTGTAGTGCTAAGACGTCCCCACTCACGGCTCGGAGACCATCCGGGGCAGGACTGGAGGTAGCAGGGGAGAATCTGGTGCTGGAGCAGGTGGTGATGGAGCAGGTGTGGCAGCAGAGGACAGTGCAGCGGTCAGTTGCTGCACGTGGGCTGTGAGAGCGGTGAGGGCTTGAGCTTGAGCCTCAGCAACTTGCTGGGATTAAGCTGCCATCTCCACCATTCTCAGCTCATGCTGTGTGAGGACAGTCTCAATCCTCTCAAACCAGTTCGGTGGGTGTGCTGGGTCCATGACTGACCAGATTGTACCATTTTGAAAATCAGTACATTGGACCACAGAATCAGTTAAATCACAGCTTCTTTTATTTTCAGCACACAGTCATGTTCAGGGCAGACAGCAGAGAATAGTATGACTAGAGCATAGTTCACTGAGTCTTTAAGATGGCGGGAGAGTGATCTCTCTGGTGAGAACTTAAGATAGTCTCTGAAAGAGCAGGCTGGACGAGGGCACAGTTCAGAAGCCTGCGAGACACAGACGTGCCCATACAGGGAACATACAGGCAGACAAAGAACAGAAAACTCACTGCAGACCGGAGATCGCGGCGGACATCGACCAGCCAGGCAGACAGAAACCAGAAGGACAAGGCAAAACTCGTGGTCAAGGACAGAAGGCTGAGGTGGTTTACCGGGGATCAGACAGAGCAGGCAGGTCAGGAACAAACAGGGTCGGAACCGTAGAGTCAGGCAGGAAAATGCTGGAAAGTCTTGCATGGCAAAGAACAATCTGGCAAGTGGTGAGTGTGGGACTGAGGCTTTTATGCTGGCTTGATTGCTGGGGATGAGCTGCAGGTGATCAGGAGAGTGAAAGCAGTTGTGGGAGATCAGGAGAGTGAGAGCAGGTGTGGCTAATTGGCAGGGAGAGACTGAGCTGCATTCAAGAGCAGAATGTGACAGTTTCTCCTTAAATTGAAGAAATTTTTCATTGTCAGTACATCTTGAGAAATTCAGATCCACTTGGATCAGTTAAACACTACTTAGAGATTTTAAGATTTTTAGATTTTTTTCTTTTGTATTTCTCCTGCTTTTATTTTTTTTTTTGTAAAAAAATAAAATTATTTTTTTGGAAAACTACATAAGTTCATAGTGCTGTAAGATGCCAGTTGGCATTTGAGGCAGTGTGATATGTTCTGTGTTTCTGGAATTCGGAGGTAAGGACTGGATAAGGGAATGACGGAGTGGGAGAAAATGGAAAATTATGTGTACAGTGTATGATTATGTTCTTTGCGTTTTTGAGAATGAAAATATTATGCCTAAGAAAAAAATAACTGTCAATCTCAGTTGTTTGGGCTATGACGTACTGTGTTTAATTTATTGAAAAAATGAACTTTGTCAACAAAGGAAATTACAACAATGTGCCCTAAAGTTTTATACAATGTAATAAGAGAGTAATGGTGTGTGATCTAATCTGCTTGCTGACAACAAAGCCTTAATAACAAATGGTAAGATAACCTTAAGAGTTTGCTCAGCAGGTTGTCATACTGTCTCCTATTAAAGGTGATACAACAGTTCTGGGTGTAATGTGGTAAAATGTAAGGTATCTACTGCTTTTATTATTGTTACTGGGCAATACTTGACAGCTTTCAGCTAATTACTTAAAGTTATTCAAGAAATAGTGTTTTTGTTGCATGATGATAAGGAATGAACTCAACAACTGCTGTTTCCTACTCAGTCACTTAGCATATGTCTGTGTTTCCACTGAGCAGTCATGTTCTTCACCTACGTAACACAAGTCTAAAGCTTACACAACAATAAAAACATACAATACATACTTACAACTGACTTGGGAAAAAGAATCACAGTTGGAAATATACATAATGAACACACAGTCTGAACAATGACATGTCCTATTTTTATACAGGAGGGGTGCAGTGAAAAAAGTCATTCTCAGAAAGAAACATGTCAATCACAAATGGGCAGAAACCATGATCGCTGACAAAAACACTCATGACACTTTACAGAGAAACAATAGGAACATAAATTGGTAATGGAAATAACGAAACACCATGCAGCTCCATCAGAAGGTGTGATCACAGAGGAGCTGTTATGTTCTGGATAATTCACACAGAAGAATGACATGATGACACCAAAAGAAGACAGAGTTAGACAGCAGAAGAAGAGGGGTGATTGGGGGCTTTAAACATAGTAACAAAGAGGTAATAACTCACAGTGAGTTAACGCTGCAGATGGATGAGTTGTTAGAGTGCGCGTTACCTCGACTGCGTGTTAGAAAACTGCACATGCACAAAACAAAAGTGGGGGAGAGGGAACATCATAGGATGAAGTCAGAGTTACAGCCAGACACCACTCAACAATTCTCTGTCTTCTCTGTGTCCTTTGATCTCCCATCACATTTTAATGCAATGGGCAGTCATTGACTGAGACTGAACCAGACAGGGAATGCCACAGAAATGGTCTGACAGGGAAATCCTGACTGCCATAGTGACAGTTTTTTCATCCTCTGTTTTTATGCAAATGGAGCAAGGGAAATACCATTAAAGCCCAGATATGACAGGGTAGGGTTACACTAAAATCTATAAACAGGCGGATATTTGCTGTGGTAGAGCAGCTCTGGATACAAGAATAACCCTACTGGGATCTTCGGGGTCTTTTTGACCGAAGATCACAGTAGGGTTATCACACCTGCTACCCTCCGAGGTCAAAATGACCCAGTTGTATTTGGCTGTTTGTAAAGCATAAATAATAAATTATCATCAAATGATGCGTTTCATTTTTAGCGTGTGTGTGTCCCTGTGTGTGTGAGAGTGAGAATGGGTATCTGTGTGTGTGTGTGTGTGTGTGTGTGTGTGTGTGTGTGTATGTGTAAAAACGAGCATAAATCATGAATTATTTCATCTATAGATAGGTTAGATATAGGTTTAGAGTGACATATGTTGATGGATTATCAGAGGCTGGTACATGTCAAAGATTTGGCAGAAAATTGCTTTGAAACCATTTTTATTTTTTGAATGGCAGCCAATAATGACATCTGCTGGTCAAATTGACCAGGCTTGATTTGGCTGTTTATAAAGCATAATGAGTTTGTCATTGTACAATTATTTGTTCCGTTTTTAGCATGTGTGTGTATCTAGTGTGTGAGTGTGTTCAGGGAGACGTGTGGTGGTGGTGGTGATGGTGGTGTGTGTGTGTGTGTGTGTGTGAGTATACATGTGTGTGTTGTCAGGAAGCTATGTTTATCATGTAACCTACTGTTGTTTCTAAAATTGACTCACCTGTAGTTTGAAGTTGTGCTTCAAAGTGTGTGTGTGTGTAGGTGAGTGCATGTGTATGGTTGTGTTTGCTAGTGTGTGTGGGTGTGTTGGAACGCATGTGTGTGTTTGTGTGTGTGTGTGTGTGTGTGTGTGTGTGTGTGTGTGTGTGTGTGTGTTCTCTGGGAGCTTTGATTCATCATGTAGGCAAAAGTTATTTTTGAAAGTTTACTCACCGGTAGTTTGAATTTGTGCTTTGAATTGTGTATGTGTGTGTTTGTGTGTGCATGCTAGCATGTGTGTGTGTGTGTGTGTGTGTGTGTGTGTGTGTGCATCTTGGTGTGTGTGTGTGTGTATCTTTGTCTGTGTGTGTGTGGTTTGGAATATCTGATTCATTATGTACGCAAACATTGTTTTTGAAATTTAGTATCACATTTGTAGTGTGAAGTCATGCTTTGAAGTGTGTGTGTGTGTGTGTGTATGTGTGTGTGTGTGTGTGTGTTTATGTATGTGTAGAGGGGGTTAGTGTGTGTGTGCATCTTGGTGTGTGTGTGTGTGTGTGTGTGTGTGTATCTTTGTCTGTGTGTGTGTGTGGTTTGGAATATCTGATTCATTGTGTACGCAAACATTGTTTTTGAAATTTAGTATCACATTTGTAGTGTGAAGTCATGCTTTGAAGTGTGTGTGTGTGTGTGTGTGTGTGTGTGTGTGTGTGTGTGTGTTTATGTATGTGTAGAGGGGGTTAGTGTGTGTGTGCATCTGTGTGTGTGTCCATTTCAATAGAACACACATAATTCAATCAAAAGTTGTGGTACTAAATTATATTTGAAATGGGCATGACAGGGACCATCCATGACATTTTGGTGCATGTAGAGGAAAAAACACCACTTAATGATTAATGTAATGGGTGATCCTGAAAAATCTTTTGCTAAATAGTCAGGGCAGTAGCAAAAACCCAGTAATGCTGCAGATCAATTGCAACAGCACACAAACTATTTTGTGCTGCGACAGGCAATCATGTCAAATCCATGGATTTGGTAAAGTCTACTGATAAGACATCCTTTAAATAAAAACCTGGTGTATAATTTTACTATTACTGCAAAATAGCCCATTGTGTTTCTGTGTGCAAGAGAATTTTTCTATCAATGTTCATTTTACTGGCCCCATAATGCAGCTGTGCTGTGCAGCGTAATCAGCTGTGGTTTACATAGGCCAGAACTTGCACTTAACACTAAGCCAGTCTGTTTTCCCATGTCTAGAGGCTCCTGCATTTGAGTTAAACAAAAAGAGACCTGGTTGAAGAATTTGCAGTACTTGAAGCTGCGTTAAAAGTTTTGGTTTTGGCTATCTGTAGGGAGCTAAATATGCTAAAAACTAAAGACTTAAGTATTCAGTTTGTAGCTTGTGTCCACCTGAGCATTGTAAGTTATTTTGTCAGGATCTTTTTGAAGTATCTTGAAATTGGGATAGATTAAACTCTGCATACCTGTGTGTGTGTGTGTGTGTGTGTGTGTGTGTGTGTGTGTGTGTGTGTGTGTGTATAAGTCAGCATCTCAAGATCAAAGGTGTATATTGTTTTTGCCATGCAGTTTTACCACATAGGATAGCTACCAAGTGCTCTAAAAGTTCTCAGTAATCTTCTTGACTCCACTCGCTGAGGATCAACAACACCATAGGATTATTTATGCCTCCAGAGCACTCTTTTGTTTTTGTTATGCAAATTCTTTGCAAAAAATAGCCATAAGATAGTAATAGTTTGTTACACAATACAAAACAGTAAACAGGTATCTTCAGAAGAATGGTAAAGCAGAGATAGTTATCATGGGCCTCATTCAACAATATTCTCCTAAGTTTTCCTTAAATTTGTTCTTGACAAAGGTCCTAGGAAAAGTCTGTGTCAAATTCATTCATTCAGACATGTTTTCAAACTGCAGAATTGTGTTCTTTTAATGATGAATGTCCTTGTCCTCTAAATTGAAAGTATGTGCCACTTGATCCTATTTACAGTAGAATAACACTCTGCCAATCCTCATAAAAATGCATGAGACTGTGTGCACACAGAAATTGAAAAGAAATGTTGAGAGAATTAAATAAAGAACACCCAAACAAATGCCAAAAAAGCAACAAAAGAAAACCCTTAAAAAAATAATAATTTTGAAATGGACGTACTTCTGCATGCAGTCAATGCCAAATAAGCTGAGGAACATAGTAACATCAGTAGTGGATATAAAATATAATAACACTAGAAACTATGCATTTGGATGCTATTACTGTACTGTTTGGTGAATGCTGTATTTGGAGAAGGGAGCACAACTGATGAAGAAAAAAACAACCTACCAAACACAGAAGAGAGACGCTAACCCCTGGAGGGAGACAGGCTTGCATGATTAATTGTTAATTATTGGATGTTGTAGAGGCATATCGACGAACCCAGATTTGCTCTGTCCCCTAACTGACCCCAGTAAGGAAAAGAGAGAGACACTCAGTCTGTCTCAAAGAACATCATATGAAAGGCTATTTAAAACAGAACATTAGCGTACTTCCTCCATTACCCTGAGGCGCTAAGTTATCACCAACTCTGCTTTGAAAAACAATGTGCCCTTTTGGTGACCGCATCCTGTCCCTGCATGTGACCTCAGGGAGAGTCAAGGGTTCTATTGTGATAAACTGAAACGTATGTGTCATCTGTGCGGCCCCTGTATTGCCGGGTAATGTGCTGTGACTTGACATGACATGGTTAGGCTTTGATATGAATGAGTTCTTTGTTAAGACCGATGTCCAGCCTGGGGCATGACTGAATGTTAATTTCAACTCCCTAACATTTAGCCATATTGCCACCTCGTGGTGGAGTTAGGAAGAGTCACCGTAAAGGAGTCCATTTTATATATGTACATTTTAATGAAGATAGAATTAGGTATTAATCAACTTGTTGCATGATTTTGTTCCCTCATCTTCTTTGTCATTGTACGTTTTCATTGAATTAATCAAAGTGTGTGTATTTGACGTAGGCTAGCTGATATTATGGTGTACTAAGTGTATTTTGATTTAACATTAATCTGTGTGTTTAATAGGACATTAAGAAATAATGTGGTCATAGTGGGAAGAGTATATGTCGCTTGCGTGTAACATATTAAAGTATACGACCTCGTATCAGGAAAGAATTAAAGTTTTCCTCTGATTAAGATCTTAAAGAGATGAAGAGGACAATCTCCTCCCTTTTAGATCAGGATCACCTCCCACATTTTGATCTAGTGAAATACTGGAGTGCGGCCGGCACTCACTTGCTTTTTGACTTCTGCCTCTTACACTTTTTCTAACTCTGGCGCTCCTTAGTTCTTACTCTCTTGCTTTTTCTTGCGTTTATTTCTCTTAAGCTACATGCTCGCAACTTTAACTGTTACTGCAACTTTTTCTCTTTTTTGTCTGCCGTATTGGTTCACATTTTATCTTTACCTGTCCAGTAGTGCGTTATTGTTTTATTACGTTTTAACATGTTTATGCTCACAAGCAAAGTTATTTTGAACTTTGAAATTTTATTGATCCAGTTTTTCCAGCCTCAGTGTTTTCAACATTTTTATGCATATAGTAGATTTGACATCAATATCGAACGGCCAGCGATATTCTCATCACTTTACGATAAGGGTAATCAGAAGAAGCAGACCGGCCCCTGTCGACCACTCTCCGCTCCAGATTCCTCGGAGCTGGCTGTCCACCACTTGCCATAGTGGTTTGCCATCCAGCCCAAAGGCCTCCCGCAGCGTGGACCGACTACTGGGTACCCACAGGACTTCATGAATTCATCTGCTCCCTCGGCTGTGAAACTGCTGTTATTCTGATGGGAAAGCTCGGAGCAGCTCGGGAAAGTTCGGGACCCAGACTGAGAGATTTCCCGGGACCACCGCTGCAGAAAAGTAGGCTAAAACTTCCATAATCTCAGCTAACCGCTATGCGGTGAAGAGAGAGGTTGAACAGGAGGCTTGGTTAAATTATCCCAATAGAAATAGGTTTCACTGGGTCTAACTGAATGGTTTGCACATTACTGCGGTTCCGTTTATCATAGGCCGTCTCAGTGTTAGCTTATTCTCCCACTATCGCAGAATTAAACAACCCAAACAAGTGTTACTTTTCATTCCATTCATATATATTTGTTTAATCTGTGTTGTGTTATATAATCATCATTTGCTATTCCTTTACTCAGTGTTATCCATTTAGTTAAATAAATCTACATTTCTAGCTAAGTCGTTGTCTGTGATATATGTCTGGACACAAAGGAACAAAGATCACTGTCTAGAGAAATCATAACCCAGATATTGAGATTGATTCATTACTGATAAGCGTGCTGACAAATTAATAAATAATTTACGGAGTTATTAATGTGATTACGTGTTTCTCGCATTATCGCGAGTGGTGCCCCTGAATTTATTATTACGAGTGCATATTATTCTAAAACATGTATTTCCCCTACAATGTTGTGTTTCCCAATTAACACAATTGATGTGAATAAGTTAGTGCTGTGTTTATTTAGTTGGTAAAAGATAAAAAATAATTATCAAAAAACATTGTACATGCAGAAATATCATTGTAATTTAAATCTTATAATATTATTTAACTGCAGAATTGAAGAAAACACAATACTAAATTGTTCTAACCTAAGAACAAATCCCAAATAAGAAAACATTTGTAAATGTCAGAATCTTTGTGAAAACTGCATAATTGGATTTTGAGAAGAAATTTTCTCTGAAGAACTGTTGGTGAATGAGGCCCAGTGTATTATAGACTGTTTTGTATATCTCTATATGCACACATTCACACGCACGCGCGCGCGCGTACACACACACACACACACACACACACACACACACACACACACACACGCAAGCACACACGCACGCACGCGCACACACGCACACACACACACACACACACACACACACACACACACACACACACACACCTCATACACTGCCTGAGAATCTAAAGTAAGTAATAATAATTTGCCTTGTGAATGGCTAGTGTTAAATGCACAACAGCTGTCTTTGCCTGCTCCATAAAGGTTTTTGGTAAATATCTGTGAATCCCAGTATCATGCTGTTGTGAGTGGTTTTAAGCGCCCATTGAGGTTGCACTCCAAAAATATACTGAGGTATCAGAGACATAGTGGCTATTTAAGAGGATGTAAAGTATCAGTCCATCTGTGAGTGATATTCTGTCTGTTGATGGAAGGGTTTGAGTTGATTTTCTAAGGGACAATGTCGTGGTCATTTGGGAGACAGAAAACAGTGATTTGAGAAGAAATGAATGTTTGTAAGTGAGAAGATAAACATTGACTTTAACTGGGACATTGACTCTAAGGAGGTAAGTTAATATTATGCTTTGTTTCGACAAGAGGTTGACGTCATCAAATTTCACAATTACATCCAGGGTCCTCTGGGAAAAGTAACCAAAGAGCTAAATCAGAGACCATGCATGAAAGTAAAAATGAAAGAGAACTCAGACTATGCTGTTGATGCTTGTGTAAATACATGCAGGAAACAGGGCTTTACAGAAATTTACAAGTAAAAGACAAGAATGTAGAGATTCTGCATATTTAGGTTATAATCACAACCTAAAAGTTCTTAGCTAAAGCTATGGATTACCTCTCATGTATGCATTATCATACTGAAATACTGAAATATCTTAGGCACAGCTGTTTTGTATATCTGCCTTTCGTCTGTATCTGTTGTTTACATTTTTAGGCTAGAGTTGAGGGTTTGTTCTTCAAACAAAAAAAAACGCTCTGGATGCTGTATATTATTACTGTATAAAAAAGTAAATGTGCATCCTGCACAGTTGTATAGCAGCTCCACCAAAGGTGCTTTGTATCTTTTCTGTTGTGGTGCACTGATGAAGAAAACAGAAATTTCAGGAAGCCAGAACAAACATTGGAAGAGGTTAACTTACGCTGTGATGGAAATGTTAGCGGCTGACATGGGGCTGACCTCCTTTACCTCCTTGGCCTTCTGGAGCGCAAGCTTCTTATTGATGGCCTCCTCTTGCTCCTCTTCATCCTAGACAGCATGAGCAAAAACATACATAGATAGATACATAAAGTACATGCATACATACATACATACAGTACACTGTCATGCCAGATTGGGCACGGATCCCCATGCCTACTACCTCTGTCGCCTGTTGTAAACCACTATAAATCCAGAATGTCACAAACTATAAAGAAATATTCTACCTTAGTGAGCTCCTGGGCATTTGCAAGGTTATCAACAGCAATGGCCAAGAACACGTTGAGGAGTGTGTCTGTTAATTTGTGGTCTCAGGAAAAGAACAAATGATTTATGATTACCATATCAATATTTCAAATTTCAGCTCAAATCAACCATTCATTCTTTTACAGTGCTATAGCACTTCTGACAGCCACAGAGGTAAAATGATTTGGATCAGTCGAGCAGGATACAGTTTCCAAAGAGAGTGAGAACGATGAAATAAATGGAGGAGAACATTCCCCCGTGAACACCCCCCTGTGATTCAATCCCATGGTACATGACGGCATTCCAGTCCTCCCCAGTTAGGATCTGCAGGGGAAACACAGGGCCAGGTTTCTCAGTCCAGTTCAGTGATACAAGTAGAGCAGGAGAGAAAAAGCATGATGGAGTTGACCTTTACCTGAAAGACAGTGAGGATCGCTGCAGGGAATGTGTCAAAGTTGGTAGTTGGTGTTTCATCTTCAAAATTAAACCTGCAGGGAGAAAAAGAAAAGGCAATCTTTGAATGTAATCAAGATTCAAAGCCAAAATACAGTTGAGGTCACTCTTCCATCTACTGGGGGATGGGGCAGCTTACTGTCCTTGCCATTAGGTTGCTGCACATTATTTCAGCGCATATATTCCTACTACATTTGAGTCATTTAAGTGCCTAGTTTGTGTGACCTCATGGCTGATCTCTGAGTGTTTATTCTTCTACTTGGACCTAATTCCCCCCAACATGGGAGTTCTGTAGTTCACAGGGAATTCGGTGCGGGAGCTGTAGCAAAAATCAATGAGCAGGTATGTTTACACATAGCTAATAATAGCAAGAATGTTTTATTTGAACTGGTGCATGTAGATTGTTTTTGTTTAGCCAGGGCAGAACTATTCAACGGCATAATGGCCAGTATCGTTGATGCCCCAGGGTGTAGCAGTAATGCCAACTGTCAAGCGTTTCCAGTGGGAGAGAGGGAATCATGGGTGTAGCACGCTCTGTATGTAGCCACGTCAAGCCCACCAATAGAAACTCTTCTCTCATCCATCAGTGTAGGCCCCACCCATTAAGTGCAGTTAAACTTACAAGCAAAACTTTAACTTACAAGCTGAGGACTGATCCGCAAGCAAAAGTTTTTTACTCGCAAGCAAAGAGGACTGATCTGCAAGCAAAACTTTTTAACTTGCAAGCAAAGAGGACTGATTTGCAAGCAAAACTTTTTAACTCGCAAGCAAAGAAGACTGATTTATACGCAAAATGATAATACGTTTTTACTTACAAACTTGATTTTTGATTGCAGTTCAAGAAATATGCTCTCAAAACAGTTTTATATGATTGCAACAAAAAGACACAAAAACACCTCCATAACACACCTGTCAACCACAAAGCCATTGGAATAAAGAGTATACCTACTTTCCCCCTAAAACCAACCCATCTACCTATTATCCACCTATTTCTCTCCACATACACTCCTCAGTAGTGTATACACTGGGTCTCATTCATGAAAAGTGAGTAAATCTGTGTGTAGATTTGCACATAAAAGCCTACGCTACTAAAAACCTACTCCGGATTCAGGAACGCCGCGGGAAACTCAGAGTTGATCGTAAACACGTGTGTACGATCATGAATGCCAATCCATCGTAAAGTGACAGCGCGCTCCCGGTAATCAGCAATTAGCATAAATCCCCGCCCATGAATAGCCAATGACCACCATATAAGGAGGTGTAGGTGCTTCCTGTCGACCTGTCAGTCATGGCGCAAAGAAAGAGAGAGAAGGAGAAAATATTTTTTCCGAAGCAGAGATCGAAATAATTTTGGGTGAAGTGGACTTAAGAAAAAACATTTTATTTTCTTCAGTTAGTAGTGGTGTGACAGGTGAAGCAAAGGCCTGGAGGGAGATAACACACGCTGTTAATGTTGTCTCCGTAGTACAAAGAACCATGTCAGAGGTGAAGCGTAAATAGTTTGATATGAAACTGGAGGCAAAGAAACGCATAAGCACACACACAAAAATACAGCGGTCACCAAACAAACAGAAGATTCATTTGTGGGGTTTTGAATGAAGTGGGAACGGGAAACCACAGATGTTTTGTGCATAATGGATAAACTCTAAATCAGTGATGGCTGTCTGAATGTAGAGCTATTTAACAATTATTTTAACAAATGATACGGATAACATATAGCCTACAGTCTGTATGCATCGTCCTCAAATTATTTGAATCTTAATAGCCTAAAGCTCTGTTTGATACAACGTAAATTAAACATTTTCAAATCAGATTTATTCATTCAAACGATCGTCCTCCTTCCACCTGCTGAGCCCAGGCACCGAGGCCGAAGAGGCTGTGATCCGGCTGTCCTTACGGATATTTTTATTATCATCATTCAACGTGCAGAAAGAACGTGTAATCTATTGAGTCGATTTACGTAGATAATTCACAATCATGAACCTAATCTGGATCTTAAACCTGCTAATTGCCAAATAATTTAACTAAATGTGTTATATTTTAAATATTTTGTCATGTTTAGATTACGTGTTTCAAAGGCATCTGTGTATTGTGTACATAACAGAGCGCAATACGAATTAAAATTGTCATATCCAATAGTGAAAAGCAATATTTCTGTGCATTACTAACTTTACACAAGCACTACGAGTGGTCAGGAGCAGGAGTAGATTTTGTTAGTAGCTACGAAAAGATCGGAGCTACTAAAATATTGATGAATGCGGACACGCACGTAAATTTCCGTCTGCGAATAGTTTACACACAAATTCCTTCTGCTCACGTTTCATGAATGAGACCCACTATGTGTATGTGGAGAGAAATAAAATAAAATTATACCTGCTGCGCAGCAATGGTCGGGGCCGGGCTCATAATATACAAAGGAAAGAACTCAAGAAAACTCAAGAAAAAGAAAGTAAGAATAACATTAACTGCTAGCAATTATGAACAAAATGGCCTGATCTAGCTTAAAGCTAAACATTATCCATGGTGACAAAGATGAAAACATTTTTTAAAATGTAAAAGTAGCTATTGGATAGACTCTGCATATTGACTGATAGCTAAGCCAAATAAACAGGGAAAAGAGACAAGGGATAACAGGGAAAAGAGTTGATAAAGAGTATTTGTCTCTCTGTGAAACTGACTGGATCATAACTATTTAACCTTAGTAGTATCTAATCCATATAGCATGACGCCTGAAGATAGGACTTTCACATTAGAATGTCAGTTCTGCCTTAGCTGAGGCTTGAACTCACAACTTCTGAGACTGAGGTCTGTCTTCTATCTCACTGAGCTACTTGGCAAGTGACAGTTCATGTGTGGCTTCACAAATTGACTAAGCCAAGCTTCAGGGTGCCAGACAGTAGCCATCCATGCCATGGAAACGCAAATTTCAAAGTGAAAGTTCCAAAGCTGTAGCACATATGGTTGATTTGTTATGAATTGAAGTTTTGTAATTTAGAGGCTTGCTGTAGCGCCACCATCAGGACTAGTGTCTTGTTTTTCCAGGTGAGGACATCTGGCATGGGACTGGACCTATATGAAAAGTTTGGGTATATTTCTCATATGGAAATGTTGCACAAGCTGAGGCTTGAACTCACAATCTTTAACACCAAGAACCATTCAAACAGAAATGTCACATGTAGCTTCACAAATTGACTAAGCCAGTCACCTGTGTGCAAGACAGCAGCTGTTAGTATGTAAAGGCAGATTTCAAATGGCTGTCAAACATTCAGTTATTGAGACAAAAATCTGAAAATACAATTAATTTGTGTTTAACAATGATTTCTTGGCTCCATAAGTGAAAAACTGATGTTTAAAAATGCCATTTTTGCATTGACTCCAATTGTTCACATTAGAGCAACATTCAAAATGCTGTAAAAAAATAAATAAATTTTTGAACAGCTGCAAAGAAACTGCACCCCCCTGGTGGTGCATTTTGAGTAGTGTGGGTGTGGATTTTGTATTTCCTGCCAGAACCACAGAAGAAGTAGTCAGACAGGAAGTGATGCGTTCTGTTTGAGCTGGAAGCGAGGGAGGAATTGGAGCGGTCAGTAGCAAACTTTTTGGCGTACGGAAGAAAACGGTTCAGTAAGTAGTAAACCAAGTGTTATAAAAGGAAACGTAAACCCTGAAAAGGTCTGTGTAGATCTGTAAATGGCAGGGTCTGGAGGGAAGGTTAGTGGGGAGAGTATGGATGAAGAATATACTGATTGGAACGAAGTGAAGTCGCGGTACAAAGGAAAAGGGAAGAGAAATCTGAGTCAAGACAGTGCCTCAAATTATAGAAGTGAAAGTGAGAGAGTGGTAAAGAGGAAAATGGATGAGGATAAAATGAAGGTTTTGATAAAGTTCAAAGGAGGACAAGATATCAAAACTGTTGGACCTGTAGCTTTATCATGCTACCCACAAAGCAGCATTGGATGAATTGAGAAAGCAAAAATCTTAAGTGATGGAAGTCTTGTCATCGTGTGCAAAAATGAGGGGCAACGAATCAGAGCTCTCCAGCTTAAACAAGTTTGCAAAAAGGAAATCAGTACTATTAAAATGTTTAAGAGCCGAGCAGGTACTAAAGGGGTGATATATGGAATACCAATTGAAGATGATCTGGAAAAATTAAAGGAAAACATCAAAGGCGGAACAGTGACCAATGTGAGAAGACTGAAAACCTGGAGGCTGGGGAAAAAGCTGATAGTATGTCAGTCATGCTGGAGTTTAACGAAGGGAAACTTCCAGATTCAGTGTATGTTGGTTTCATGAGATATAGTGTCAGAGAATATGTTCCTCCACCCCTGAGATGCTACAAATGTCAGAAATATGGACATATTGCAGCCTATTGCAAAGGCAAACAGACATGTGGAAGGTGTGGAGTAAAACATGAATTTGGAAAATGTGAACCTGGAGCTAAATTGAAGTGCTCAAACTGTGGAGGAGATCATAGCTTGGTTTATAGAGAATGTAAGGCAAGGAAAAAAGCTAAAGAAATCCAACAAACAAAACATGGGGAAAAAATCTCATATGCGGAAGCTGTCAGGAGAGTCCACGGAAATCAGGAAACTAAGATGGTGCCAAGACAGGAGGACAAAGGAAAGTGCTGCAAGGTGAAGGAAGATACACTGATTGTTAGTAAAGAAAACTTCCTGTATTTTATGGCTGAAGTGATTAACTGTACATTCCAAACTAAACATAGATCGGAGAAAACGGCAATAGTTGTGAAAAGCGCCAATCGCTACCTAGATATAAAAGGGATAACATGGGAACAGGTGTATGAAGAACTAAAAAACAAGGAAAGGTTAAGGAAAGATGAGGTGGCACAGTCACAAGTCTGAATATAATATTGCTTCTGCTTCAGTGGAATGCGAGAAGCTTGATATCTAACGGCCAAGAATTAAAAAGATTTATTCATGAACAAAGAAACAAGCCAGACATTATTTGTGTTCAGGAAACATGGTTAAAACCTCATCTAAATTTTGTGATTAATGGCTATATATGTGAACGTAATGACAGAGTAAATGGTTCTGCGGGAGGATGTGCCACGTTCATTAAGCAAGGAATACCGTATAGAATCCTCGGAAGTGGGAGTAGCTTGGAATATATAGTAGTGCAAATTTGGGGAAAAAAACACAGTATGGTTATCATAAATTTTTATAATCCATGTAAAAGAATTGAAATAAATGAAATAGAATTAATAGATGGTCAAAATGAAAAACAAGTCATATGGTGTGGAGACTTCAATGCTCATAGCACATTATGGGGAGGAGATAAAACAGACCACAATGGGTTGGTAATAGAGGAGATAATGGATAATAAAAATTTGGTATGTTTGAATGATGGTTCTTCAACAAGAATAAATCATAGATCACAGTCTAATTCAGTACTAGATCTAATTCTGGTTTCACAAGAGATTGCAAGCATGGCAATATGGCAGGTAAACAAAAACATAACAACAGGAAGTGACCACTATCCTATAACATGCAAGGTAGGTAGAGGAGAGAACAGTGTGGCAGTTAGTTCAATAGAAAGGTGGATATTCAAAACAGCTGATTGGGAAAAATTCAAATATCTCAGTAAAGAAGGCATGAAGCAAGTGAAATTAAATGAAGATATTGACAATGTGAATAGGGACATAACAGAGGTTATACTTGAGGCTGCAAGGCAAACTATTGTTGAGAAATGTGGAAGGAAAAATAAAAGGCTAGTACCATGGTGGACAGAAGGGTGTGGTAAAGTAATCAGGAATCGAAACAAAGCATTTAATGAATTCAAAAAGACAATGCATCTTGATAAGTTTGTGGAATACAAAAGAGAACAAGCTAAAGTAAGGAGAATAATCAGAGAAGCAAAAAGGAACTATTGGAAGAAATATTGTGAAAGTCTTGGCAAAAGCACTCCCATCAATGAGGTATGGGGAGTAATTAAAAAGATGAGTGGAGTGAGGAAAGAGTGGAATTATCCAGTTCAAGAGCATGAAGGGATATTAGCAATAAGAGATGAGGAAAAGGCAAGTATGATGTTTAAAATTCTAGCAAGAGTTCATAGTAATGCAAATCTTAAAGAGGAAGAAAGGAAAGCAAGAGAAAATACGAAAAGGCAGAATGTAGAATATCTAGAGAGTAATAAAGCACAAGAAAATGCGTTAAACTCTTTGTTTACACTTGATGAAATGAAAAGAGCAATTATGAAAGCAAAAATTACCTCTCCAGGAAAAGATAAAATAAGTTATGCAATGCTGAAACATTTAAACGATGATACATTAATGGTTATATTGGAATTATTCAACAAAATATGGACTGAGGGAAGGCTTCCAAATGGTTGGAAATTAGCAGTAATAGTTCCAATCAATAAACCTGGGAAAGAATCAGGCAAAGCGACAAACTATCGACCTATTGCTTTACCTTCGCATTTAGGGAAAATAATGGAAAGAATGATAATAGAAAGACTAACATATTACTTAGAGGTACAGAATTTGATATCAATATACCAAAGTGGTTTCAGAAAAGGGAGAAGTACGATGGACCCAATAATAAATCTAGAGTCAGATATTAGAAAGGCACAAACTAACAAAGAAATAGTTGCTGCAGTCTTCTTTGACATAGAAAAAGCTTATGACATGTTATGGAGAGAGGGAGTATTGATAAAAATTAAAAAACTAGGAATAGAGGGAAACATGTTTAACTAGATCAAAGATTTTCTAAATAACAGGAAAATACAGGTAAAAATAAATAAAAGTTTTTCAGAGTGCTTGTCGGTAGAGAATGGAGTACCTCAAGGAAGTGTGATTAGTCCAATTTTATTTTCTATCATGATAAATTATATATATAGTTCAGTTGCAAGTGATGTAGGAAGATCTCTTTTTGCTGATGATGGAGCATTATGGAAACGGGGGAAAAATGTAAAATATATTGTGAAGAGTCTACAAAGAGAAATTGATAATGTAGAGTCATGGTCTATGAAATGGGGATTCAGATTTTCAGTGGAGAAAACCAAAACTATATTCTTTACAAAAAAGAAAATACAACAGGAATTTAAGTTCAAAATATGTGGGAAAACATTAGAAAGGGTGAATGTGATAAGGTTTTTAGGAATGTGGTTTGATACCAAACTTACATGGAAAGTACATATAGGTAAGATAATTGATAAGTGTAAAAAAGTATTAAATGTAATGAGAAGTGTAGGAAGTAGAGAGTGGGGAGCTGATAAGAAAACAATGAAAATGTTATACATAGGGTTAATAAAATCTACATTGGACTATGGATGTATAGCATATGGATCTGCATCTAAAATACATTTGGATAAAATAGAAATAATACAAAGTGCAGCTTTAAGGATATGTTGCGGGGCTTGTAAGACTGCCCCAATCCCTGCATTGCAAGTTGAAATGGGGGAATTGCCAATAGATCTAAGAAGACTTGAAATAAGTTTGGTATATTGGGTAAATTTAAAAGGACATAAAGAACATCATCCGACAAGGAGGGCTCTGGAACCATCATGGAAGCATAGTAACAATAAACAAAAATGTATAGGATAGACATTAGAAGAAGAAGCAGGGAAGTTAGGGATAATAGGCAAAGACTTTTGTTCAGCTGCAGCGTTTCTACATATCCCTCCATGGTTGTTACCAGGAGCGGAGGTAGATATATCATTGAAAACTAAAATCAAGAAGAGTAAAAATTGTAGAGAGATGACTACAATGCATTTAGAGAACTATTATGGGTATATTAAAATTTTTACAGATGGATCAAAAGGTCCAGAAACAGGTCAGGTAGGTGCAGCTTATGTGATACCTGAATTAGAATTAAAGAAAGCTGTAAGGATAAGTAATGATGTATCAGTGTTTACTGCCGAAATTGTTGCAATAATTCTAGCATTGCAATGGGTTGAGGAAATTAAACCATTAAGAGCCATAATATGCACAGACTCATTGTCAGTATTGGAAAATATGCAATCAGGCATTTCAGGTTGCAGACAGGGCCTTATATATGAAATATTTGTGTTACTTTTTAAAATTCAAAGATTAGGGTTGCATGTAAAATTAGTTTGGGTACCAGCGCATGTAGTGCAAGGAAATGAACTTGCAGACAGGTATGCAAAGAAAGCTCTCAAATATAATAACATTACAGCAACAACTAAGATGAGTAAAGCAGAAACTAAAACTTTAATAAAGCAAGAAATCAAGAATATATGGCAGAAACGTTGGAATAACAAAAAGAAAGGAAGAGATCTGTTTTTTATAAACCCCTCTGTAGGAGGACTGAGACAGGGAGGCACGAACAGGAGGGAGGAGGTTATTTTATCAAGGTTAAGATTAGGACACACAGGACTAAATAAAACGTTTCTGTTTCTAGTTTCTTTAGAAACTAGTATTTGGATCCCAATACTGATGAGCACCAGATGTAAGGAAAGAAGACCAACAATACCCATGCAGCACTCCAAGCTTGTGTTTTTTTTTATCTAAATAAAACGTTATTTGGATAGGGAAACACAGAAATGGAGAGTGCAGTGTTTGTAAAGAGGAAGAAAGTGTTAAACATATTTTTATGAAATGTAAAAAGTATGAGAGGGAAAGAGAAATAGGGATGAAATTTAGCATAAAAGAAATGTTAGATAAGCCCTCGACAGATAGAATAATGAGTAGAGTATTTGAGTATCTTAGAAGTACAGGACTAGATAAACGGCTATGAGTGTTTGTTTGTTTTTTTTTTAATACAAAGTGTAGTCTGTAAGCCTATACAATAATCACACAGACCGATGGGTGGCGGTAATGCACTATCATAGTTTGCTACTGCTGTTAAAAACGAAGACGAAGACGAAGAAGAAGAAGAAGAAGAAGAAGCAGCAGCAGCAGCAGCAGCAGCGTTCTGTTGTTAGCCTGTTCAGGGAGGGCCGCATATTCACACAGCCAGGACAGTCTACTGCCATCCTTTCATGCATCTTCTTTTAGATGGCACCATCTGTAAGTTTTACACTCTTGTAATGGTTGTTTTCATGTCAGATAATTTAGTTAAGTGATTTGGTAGTTTATTTTGCAATACTTAGCTTTAGTACTTTTTTCTTGTTACTACATGATCCTGTTGCTCTGTATTTACTTTCTAATTTATTTGAATGTTATATTAATACCTGAAAAGGAATAATACGCATTTATTCAGCAACCAAAATTCTTTACTGACCTTTTTACCTGTAAAATACATTGTACCTGATGTCGTTTTATGTTTGTATTTTCAGTTTCACACTTTTCGATATTAAACCTGCCAACTACAACACTCGACTGTTCCTTGGAGGATATGGTGTGGATAAGAGTTTAGCTGACTGCTGTTTATCTCAACATAGGCTCACAGAGAGCACGCTGAGGGAGAACAGTACAAAAACAGAATGATTAACTTCATAATTTGCAACAGGTTTAAATGTAAAAAAGTTTTGTCAGTATTGGGGCTACAGTTCGATGAAAGTTGCAAATCTGTTGCACATACGGTTGATTTCTTGTGAATTTTCAAAATTTTGAACGTTAGACGCTTGCTGTAGCGCCACCGTCAGGACTATTGACCTGTTTTTGCAGATGAGGCAATCTGGCATGGGACTGGACCTTTGTGCAACGTTTGGTGATTTTGTAGGATTTCCTCGGAAGGAGAAGGAGAAGAAGAAGAACATGCAGGATTACAATAGGGTCCTGGCAGCTTAGGCTGCCCGGCCCCTAATAAAACTAAAACTAAAACAACAACAACAACAACAACAACAACAGTAAATCCGTGTCGAAATCAGGAGAAGAGCGAGTTATCGTTCACAATGAACATCTCACAGAGGTTGCATTGATTTACATTGTGGTGCATTGCGTTCACTCTCTATTCAGTGAACATAGTATCGGGCGAAGGTACATTACAACGTTCTCATAATTGAGAAATGTAGCTTTTGGAGAGAAACTTGAATAAATCCAGCTGTTTAAAGGAGAAATTTGTTGATGCTTTCACAGCAATATAAAATAGAAATTAGACAGGGAATTACAGCATATTATAAAAAGTTGTTTGTCACACTTACACGAAGATCTGGAACAAGATCCCATACTACATTAGAGCATAACTCCAATACACATTTCAGACATGCATATCAACACTATGTGATGGAAGAACAAACCTGCAATCATTTCACTCACTCCATTTAAGTCTGCTACTATGGAGCTACATTAGGGTCAAAAGTTTTGTACTTGAAAAAATTAAATTTGAAACTGAAAATTCATGTGTTGATTTTGAATTTTGAACATACAACAATGTATTCAAAATAAAAATAAGCATATGAAACGTTTTTTCAGGTTAAATATAATTTTGATTCATTTTGGTAATTCTTTTGAATGAATAATTTATTTTCACTTTTCACTTCTATATATATTTTGACATTTTATGTCTTATTTTTTTCAGTTGCATGTTTTATCTTTTCAGATCTATTTTTTTACAGTTTCAAATCTTATTTTTTCACTCACTTTCAAATCTTTTTTTTTCACTTTCAGATCTTTTTTTTTCTTCCCAGTTTCAAAACTTTTTTGAGTTTCAGACTTTTGACCCTGATGTGGCGTGGGGGGCGTGGCATCAACTGAGAGGGGCGTGGAATCATGAGTGACAGTGCCTTCAGGGAACGTAGGAACTAAAAAAATTCTGACTCAACACATATACAGCATATTCATGTGATTGGCAATGTAAAAACTGACGATAAATTATGTCAGATTTTGCAGTTCAACAGCCACATTTTAAGTGCTGATATGTTCGATTTCCACATAGCACTGTAAACGCAGCGTAGTGTCCGTTTTGCTTGCGATGATGGCGTCCGGTCTGTCGGGTCAATCTGCTCCATTGTCACAAAAAGGAAAAGGAAACAATCCTAAAACACCTCCCTACTCACCTGGTGCCACAAAAATCACCTGGAGCCGGGTCAGGTGATTTTTGTGGCACCAAGTGAGTAGGGAGGTTTTAGGATTTTTCCTTTTCCCCAAACTCAAAGGTTTCATCCAGGGGACACGTCTGGATGTAGAAGCATCAACAGGGCCGTGACGATGGAGCTGTGAAAATGTATGTTGTCACTTAATACTTGTTATGATTTACAAAAACTTTCTCACCTGTGTGCTGGATGTATGGGCTCCTGCAGATTGACCCGACCGACCAGACGCCATCATTGCAAGCAAAATGGACACTTACGCTGCATTCACAGTGCTATGTGGAAATCGGACATATCAGCACTTAAAATGTGGCTGATGAACTGCAAAATCTGGCATAATTTATCGCTCTTATACTGCAGTTGGTGCTCAGTACTGTCTAAAACAGATTTCTGAATGGAAGTTTGTCACTGGCGTCAATTTTTACACTGCCAATCACATGAATATGCTGTATATAAGTGTTGAGTCAGAATTTTTTTAGTTTCTATGTTCCCTGAAGGAAACTGTCACTCATGATTCCACGCCCCTCTCAGTTGATGCCATGCCCCCCACGTTGATTGCTTCTGTTGTGCATAACGGGAACCTGCTGAAAAACAGATTTTAACTGAGTGAGGCCAGTTTTAATTATAACACCCAATGATACTTTTAATTTCTATTCTATGGAGGCCCATTTCCGCCACTTGATGGAAAAAAATAAGATCTAATACCTCAAAATAATGAGATACTTAGTCAAAATAATGACATACCAAGTCCAATAATGAGGTGAATGAGTACAGTTACAGCCTTCGACAATCCATACTCTTCATCTCTCAGTCACGATGGATAACATCATTCAATCAATCAATCAATCAAACTTTATTTGTATAGCACTTTTCATACAATAAATTGCATCGCAAAGTGCTTTACATGAACATAAGATGTCACACACAACAGAAATTTAACAGCAACAACAACAGAGATTACATAATTAAACAGATGTAAATAAATAAAAATCCTTTAAACAGGAGACAAGGGACTGAAGGACTGTGGAAGCGCTATTTCTACATATTGAGGAAACACTAGAGATAAAAGAAGAAAGATCAAGTTAAATTGAAATATATGTATATACATATATATATACATATATATATATATATATGTATATATATATATGTATATATATACATACATACATACATATATACATATACATACACATACACATACATACATATATAAATAAATAACATTAAAATAATAAATAAAAATAATAGATTATAAGATTAATGCACTAACAGGCTAGTGACTAAAACCTAAACTAAAAACTAAAAATCAATAAATAAAAGGATAAGAAAAATTAGTGAAATAATAAAACCTGTAAGTAAGATCTAATCAAAAGCCAGGCTAAAAAGGTGTGTCTTAAGTTTGTTCTTAAAAATGTCCACACTCTCAGCGGTTCTCAGGTCTTCAGGAAGGCTGTTCCACAGATGTGGACCGTAACAACAAAAGGCAGCCTCGCCATGAGTTTTGGTTCTGACTTTAGGTATTAATAAAAGGCCTCTATCTGAAGACCTGAGAGATCTAGTTGGCTCATAAGGTAAATGCAGATCTGACAGATACGAAGGGCTAAGACCATTAAGAGCCTTAAAAACCAATAAAAGAATCTTAAAATCGATCCTGAAGCACACAGGTAGCCAATGCAGGGATTTTAAAATTGGTGTAATGTGAGCTCTCTTTCTGGTCTTCGTTAGCACACGAGCAGCAGAGTTTTGCAGTATTTTTAAAGGTGCAATATTCTTTTTAGGGAGACCAGAAAGAAGAGCATTGCAATAATCAATTCTGCAAGTAATAAAAGCATGGATTAGTGTCTCTGTGTTGGCTTGTGAGAGAAATGGACGCACTTTGGCAATATTTTTAAGATGATAAAAACCGTTCTTTGTAATATGTTTGATGTGGTGTTCAAAGGTTAAGTTTGAGTCAAGACCACACCCAGGTTCTTAACATTATCTGATGGCTTAAGTGCCAATGCCTCTAGCTTAAAATTCAATTTTTCTCTCATAGCTTCAGGACCGATAACCAGTACCTCTGTCTTGTCCTGGTTAAGCTGCAAAAAATTTTCTGCCATCCATAACTTAATGTCTAAAATACAATTAAAAAGGGCATCGATTGGCCCTGTGTCATCAGGAGACACAGCAATGTAAAGCTGTGTATCATCCGCGTAACTGTGGAAGTTTATGCCGTGTCTCCTGATGACATCGCCAAGAGGCAGCATATAGAGATTAAAAAGGAGCGGACCTAAAATTGACCCTTGAGGGACACCACAATTCAGTTTATAGCTCCTAGATGAACATTCATTATAACTCACGAAAAGTTCTCTATCGCTAAGATAGGATTTAAACCAGTTAAAAACAGTGCCAGATATGCCAATTAAGCTGTAAAGACGATTTAAAAGTATTCCATGGTCCACCGTGTCAAAAGCTGCACTTAAATCCAGTAAAACCAGGACTGACAGTTTTCTCATGTCCAGGTTACATCTAAGGTCATTCACAACTTTGACTAGTGCAGTCTCAGTACTATGGGTGGCTCTAAAACCAGACTGGAGTTTCTCATGGATGCCTTTTGACGTAATAAAAACATTCAACTGATTAAAAACAAGTTTCTCTAAAATCTTACTTAAAAATGGCAGATTGGATATTGGTCTGTAACTATTGGGGTCCAGAGAATCTAGACCATTCCTCTTCAGAAGGGCTTAACCAGTGCGGTCTTAAAAGCAGTGGGAAAGACACCCATCTGAAGGGAGTAATTTACAACAGTCAATAAATCCTCATATAAAAACCTATAAACAGTCTTAAAAAAGGAGGTGGGGATGGGATCTAAAATGCAGGTTGAAGGTTTTAGTTGTGAGACAACTTTACCAAGGATTTCAGCATTAACCAGGACAAAACTTTCTAGTGTCTCCCCACATGCAGAGACAGGCTCTAAGTCCGTGTTCTGGGTAAAGTTTGCTGACCGTTGTTGAACTAGAGCCGATCTGATGTTGTCGATTTTGTCTCTGAAGTGAACTGCAAATTCCTCACACCTCTCACTGGATGATAAAATATGTATGTTGTCAGAAACGGGATTGATAAGACGGTCAATGGTTGAGAACAGTATCTTGGGGTTGTTTCGGTTGTCATTGATCAAATTAGAGAAATAAGACTGTCTTGCATATTTAATTGCCTTGTTATAGTTAATTAGCTGTTCGTGGAAAATTTGGAAATGAATAGTTAACTTAGTTTTTCTCCATTTCCGTTCTGCTACACGACATTTTCTCTTTAGGTGTTTGGTAGTTTCATCTTTCCAGGGAGGGTTTGATTTTGATTTGATCTTTTTTAATTTTAGTGGGGCAACTTTTTCAAGTGTTGACTCAAGTTTACTGTTAAAACAGTCAACAATAAAAATCACAGGAAGAGGGTAAAAAATTGGAAGGAGTGTCATGTAAAATATTAATAAAATTTGCAGTCACTTCAGGAGTAAGATAGCGTTTCCTTACAGTCCTTTCTAAAACATTTTCCTGATTAAAACCACAGACATTAAAAAAAACACAATAATGATCGGAAATACCTGTATCCACAACAGAGGAAATTTTGGCAGAGAGGCCATGAGTTATAATTAAATCTAAAGTGTGGCCCCTGTTGTGTGTAGGTTGAGTTACATGTTGGTTAAAATTCATACAATTTAACATACTTAAAAATTCTGAAGCAAGTGAGTCTGATTGATTATCAATATGTAAATTAAAATCACCTAAAATAATTGCTCTGTTAAAGTCGGTGTGAATAATCGAAAGCAGCTCTGAGAAGTCTGAAATAAAAGTTGAACATCTTTTGGGTGGCCTGTAAACAGTCAAACATAGAACTGGAGGACTGTTAAAAACAAGGCAGTGGTATTCAAAAGATGCATATTCCTCAAATGTGATATTTTTAAAACTAAATGCTGCTGAGAGGATGGTTGCTGTGCCTCCTCCTCTCTTACCAGACCTGGATGAAAATGAGAAATTGTAATTGGTTGGCGAGGCTTCCAGGAGTGTAGCTGGTCCATCTGTGCTAAGCCAAGTCTCCGTTAAAAACATGCAGTCAATCTTATTATCGGAGATCAGGTCATTAATAATAAATGTTTTGTTTGAAAGGGATCTGACATTTAAAAGAGCCATGCTCAGAGTTCTGTCCTGGGGTGTATTTGGTCTGTGTAGCTGTATCGGTCTAAGATAACGAGAACGAGCTCCAGAGGTCTTTCTGGAAAGTGGTCTGGTGGTGATCATGACCGGTATTGACAGGGCAGGGCTTTCCGTGTATTGACTGCAATGGGTGCTGCTAAGACTACAGCTGGGCCGTGTTGTGCAGTGTCGTCGGGAGATCGATGGCAGATGGGGCCCATAGGGGGCAGTGGTGGATGAAACAGGACTTTGAGCTGCCACAGGGGGCGGGGAGGAAGAGATCTGGAAGGGGGTGTGTGTTGTAAACAACCGTCAGGCACGTGCAGCATGTGTGGCAGTTTGTACAGCATATTGAAAATTAGCAGCTAACATCCTGCTACCCAGTTGGTTTGGGTGTACTCCGTCCGGCTTGTAAAATGAATAGCGGTTCCAGAGCGGTTCATTGAGGGATACTAACTCAAAACAATGAGGTAATAACTCATGTACATCGGATAAGCCACACACTACACTTTGATGTGACGTATGGGGTATGTTTGGCTACTTAAGTAGTCTACAAATTACAAAATGTGGTAAAATAGTGTTGATTTTAAGTTTTCTGTTTGGCCAAGACATGAAGTTAATTATACAACAGCTAGTTCTGACCGAGTAATTTGATTGGACGAGAAGCATTCCGTGAGTGCTGAGAGTATAACATTACTTGGACTTGTAACAGTAAAATCACTCCGCTCACAGGTGTTATAAATATAAACACAACCGTTAATTAAGCAACTGTCACACTCGCTACACTGTAAGAAAAAAAATGTAATTCTACAGGAAATTTTCTGTAATTTTTTACAGATTTTTTTTGTTTTCCAATAAAACAATGAAATGCTAGTAGATTCACAGATATTTTCAGTAATTTTAGATTTAATTTTTAAAATTACAGTTAATTAACCATAATTTAAGATTACATTAATATTATGTTTTTTAATGACAATTTATTGTATTTGTACATATTTAACTGTAATTTTACATACAATTTTCTGTATGTTTTTACAGGTTTACCACCATTTTCCATAAAACAATGTAGTAACTGTAAATTAACAGATACTAGCAGTAATTTAAATATTTACCTTTAGAATTACATGTAATTACTAATAATATATTACATTATTACTATGTTTTTTAAAGGTAAATTAACATATTTCTTTCATATTCAAATGTAATTTTACATATAATGTGATGTAACGATAATGAAGAAATGTACGTAAAATTACAGAAATCTGTAGTGTTTTCCATAAAATTGCAGGTCATTAAGCATGTGTGGTTAAGGTGATTTTATGTTTTTTTAGAGGTAATGAGTAGTATTTGAAAACACAAAAGTAATTTACTGTACATTACTGTATAAAGACAGCTTAAAGTATATTATTTTACAAAAAGTGCACTTTAAATAATGTAATTTTACAGAAAGCATTCTGTATTCTTACAGATTTTTGCTTTTTTTAAACAATAAAATGTCTGTATATTTACAGATATTGGGAGTAATTTAAATTTTTACCATTTATATGGTATACATTCCACTGTAATTTTGCATAAATTATTATTTTTTTTTTTACAGGTTTATCACCATTTTCAATAAGACAATAACTGTAGATTAACATATATTAGCAGTAATTTAAACATTTACCCTTAAAATTACAAAATATTAACCATAATAAGATTACATTATCATTATGTTTTTAAAGGAAACTTAACATGTCTTTTTCATATTCAAATGTAATTTTACATATGTGATGTCATTTTACAGATCTTTCCTAATAATTGTAATGAAGAAATGTAAAATTACAGAAATCTGTGATTATTTCCACAAAATTGCAGGTTATTAGCATGCGTGCTTAAAGTGATTTTATATTTTTTAATCGTACATTACTGTAGAAAGACAATTTAAAATATTATTTTATGGAATGTGCACTTTAAATAATGCAGTTTTACAAAAAAGTATTCTATATTCTGACAGGTTTTGACTTTCAAACAATGAAATGCCTGTAGATTTGGAGATATTGGTATGTATGTATGTATACATACATGTTCAAACCCCTTAACTTTTTTCACATGTTGCAGCCCTGTTTTTATTTATTTATTTTCATTAGAAACGCACTTAATTCACTTCATGCTTCAGACTTCAGACTAGGCAGATTCAAATTTCAAACTTGGCGCCTATTTCCAGCTTGCTTCGTCCCGCCCATAACGACCAACCGGCCAAGAATGACCAATAGTTGGGATTCGCGCTAGTGTCCGTCCAATCAGGTTCTTCGTGGGCATGTCATGAGTCATGCACGTGAAAGACGTGCTCTCATGGGCGCATGATTTTCAAGGAGGATGTATGAAACAACCACAAAGGACATGTCAACCAAACACTGTTTGAGGTAAGTGTCCCAGATAACGCATGTGAACGATAACGTTATATTAATTCATTTTCGCACCTCGAGTGGAAAGTCTTGAAGCTACTGTTAGCATCCCTCTGATAACTTGCTACCATCATATAAGCTATTGTTAGCAGATAGCAAGCGTTTTGTACGTTATGGTTTTGTGACTGATGGCAGCCGGGTCATTTTATTTTACAGCTAAAGTATTAATAAGTGCGCTTTCGGTCAAAGCCTTTTCTAACATGGCCAGAGGTTAGTCTAATTGTGTTGCTCTCTGCTTGTGTATGTTCTTAAAAGTTGTTATTCGTGATTTGAATGCGGTCAAACTGCTGTATGCTGCTCTGTGTAATGTCCCACTCGTCCTGCATGAGTCCCGCAGAGACTTGAGACCGTTAATTTAAGTTTTTTTTAATTAGCTTCGTTCTAGCGTTAGCATGCTAAGTTAGCCTGCTCACTGCTGTCTTCCCTCGCTAGAGTCTGCTCTTTTTTCACCAGGAGAGTTTATTTCTGTCTAGCGCCACAGGTATGGAGATGTTTGTTCGTTGTGTTTAAATAATGTTTTAAGTGTTAATCTCTGGGTCTATTTGCTCTGTAAGTTACAAGTTGCTGCTAAAGGCCTACAGATGCCTGCTGAATGTGATATTCCATTTGGATTTAAATGTTAAACTGAGGTAGTGAAATGTGGGTTTTCTAGTTACCATATCCATTCTCACTGAGGGCGAATATCCGCGCGGATTATTCTCGCGGAAAAATATAAAAGCTGATTTCATGGGTTCTTATGGCAGTTTGCACACCGGGGCGGAACTTTCGTGCGGTGAAAAAAGTTTCCGCCCACACTTTGACCCCTGCGGAATTCGCCGGCGGAACTTGACAGCTGGGCCAATGAACTTTTTTGTTTATAGTCGCGCAGAGCCGGGAGAGTCCGAAATCCAGTCAGGCAGGATAGTACGGGAGAAAGGTTGATAAACCTCGTTTCACATCACCCCGTCCTTTTTGATAACAGACAGTATGATTTTATGAACAATGAATTAAAGGAGAGCGTCTGGCAGTCCATTGTCCAGCTTGGTGGCTGCGGTGAGAGTGGTAAGTGCTAAAGAAAGTTGATGCTGACACTTGTTAAACGTTAGCTTGCTAGCTCGCTGCTGCTACTGCTACTACTCTCTTCCATGTTCACCCACACCCGTTCACACTGCGCGGAATTGGAACACAACAACATGAAATTCCGCACCACAACGCGGAAAAGCGCTGCGCGAATATACGCAAATCCGTCCCGCAGTCAGAATGAACCGTTTGGTTGCCTAATTGTTTAATATATTTTTTAAAAGTAGAATTACAGATTTTATTTATTTTTGTTTCCTGTTGAACTTTAAATACTGAAGCATTGAAAGCAGAAACTAACATGTCTAAAGGACCAATTTGTGTTATTTTTTGTAATTTAATTTTACTGTGCAAAATTGATTATTTTATTTATAACATTTCATAAGTTAAAAAGCCTTTTCTAGCTCACACACAGCTCACGATTTCTGTGTGTTTCTGTTTGTCGCCACAGTTGCCAAGTAAAGATTTAGAGATCCAGTCCTGACTCCTGCATCTCCTTTCCAACTTGGGACACAACAGAGACAAAATGGAGACGGGTTACATATATTTAATATATGATAGAGGATGTGAGAATGGCTATCAACCCAATGAGATACAACAAAGACTGTGGTTCACTAGATTGGAATTACTGTCCTATTTCCATGGAGATGGTAAGGACAAATAACATTTTTCCGATCTATAAAACCAGATTTGAGCTTGTAATTAAAGCCTGTGCAGATGGACATACTTCCTACCTGTCTCAGCGGAGATGCACTGGCTAACATTACCACCAGAGGTGCAGCAAGACTATGATGACTGTATAGATAAATGACTTTTTGGGAGTAAAGAATTTTTGGTATATGTTAATTTGTAAGCTTTTATTAGCTTTGGACAGAGCAAGGCTGACTTTTTTTCTCCTGTTTCCCCATATGTGTGTGCCAGCTGCTTGTATTGATGTCATGCCTGTAAAAAAAAAAAAAAGGGAGACTTTGACCTGGAGAGGGTAAGACCATATTTATGTCTCTGTAAAACTCAGTATATAACTGCATGAATCTATTTTGGAAAGAGACGCGTTATCAAGATCTGTGATTGACATGTTTCACGTTTTCTCTTGAGCAAATCTTACTTTTAAGAATATAATGTTGATAGGAGTAGAGTAATGTGCTGAGTGTAATCTCTAAAGAGAATATTTATCACTCTTTATTTCTGCTCTTCTGTGTCTCTCTTAGTTTGGAAGTAAAGTGGCACATTGTTGGCTTTGCTAGAAATGCTCAGTGGCTTGTGGATCACAAGGCAGACATGTACTGCTGTAATTGTGCCAACCTGAAGTGAGTGATGTTTAATGTCAAATATATTTTCAAATTAAAAAAACAAACTGATGAATCCTCCAGTGGAAATAATGACCTGGTTCTCTCTTCATTAGCACTGACGGTACCTGCTGTAGAATGATCTGGCCAAGAAAACAGACACACCTCGATGCTTCACCTTGCGCAGTCAAAGTGAGTGCACACACACACACACACACACACACACACACACACACACACACACACACACACACACACAAAATAGAAAACGAATCATAGTCCCTCTCCATTTACATCAGGTAGGGGGCAATAATATACTATGATACGGTTTGTTGTAGGGCTGGGCAATTATGGCAAAAGTCAAAATCACGATTAATTTAACTTTTAACCTTGATTATGATTAATGAACGATTATCTCCACCCTTGATGAACAATTTACACTGCCCTCACAGCTGGATATTTTGTGATATTTTCACACATGTGTATCTTTAGGGAGTGAGTTTTAAGGTGTGACGCTGTGGTTAATGTCTAGTTAGGTTTAGGCACAAAACCCTCTTGATTAGAACTATGAAAAGATCATGGTTTTGGTTAAAATGATCACTGGAGACAAGTTTTCAAATTCCTTAAAGATATTCAACCTTTACTGTCATGGCAACAGTGAAAACCATGCTTAATTGACATGAGCAAGATTAAGTAAATCCTCATTACTCCACGTGTAAATTTGACTCTTTGGAAATGTCTCTCTCCATATATCAGTTCTTCCTCAGTTCAATCCTTGCCTTTGGTTTGATTTATACTTTTGAGCTTTGTTCCTTCCCATCTTATCTGAGTTCTGTTGTATGGTTGTGCTCTATAGATTTAATTGCAAACTACAACTGTTTAGTAAGTTAAAGATGTGTTGCTGATTACTGCTTGAAGTGGCGATGAGGTCTTAAAATATTTTGAGAAGGTCTTTTAAAAAGGTATTGAAATTAACTTCAGGATTCCTGGTAATCTATGATAATAAAAAAGCAACTCAAATTAGAAATGATAATTTTAGTTCTCATGAATGTTTGTCTGTAAAATGCCAAAAGGTTTACATGGATTGTCTAAACAAATGCCTGTTTTCTCCCTAGCCGGACAATCGGAGGTATTTAAGGAGGCCCCAGCAGCCAAGCAAGTGAACAGACAGTATGAAATGATCTGACAGTAGTTTCTCACGCACAGTATGTATTGCCCAAATTGACTGTATCCTAGTTACAAAGTTTAATGGCTTTGACCTAAGTCCAAATATTGCTGATCGTCTTCATAAGCTGCTCCTGTGCTTCACAATTGTGGAACAGAGTCCAGCTCCCAATACACATTCATTGCATTGAGAAAAAGGCCTCAAAGTTAGAGAGTAGTAGATTCTAGTAGATATATTTTGTAGTAGATTCTGCTAGTATATGTTAGAAAAACCTATGTAATTATGTCAAATTTTAACCGCCATCCCACAGGGATACGTTGCTTTTTCACTGCGGTGAAAAAAGAATCCATACCATACATCCACAATGTTGACTTGCCTTATAACAAATGTAGACATCCTTGTTTATCTTCTTTATGTTGAGTTGACTGTGGTCTACCACACAGCTTAATCTACCAGAGACATTTAGCTCTGTTTAGATGTGGTTTAGGTAATGGGATGTTGGGGATGAAATATACCCCAATGCCTAGCCTCTTAGGACACCTCGTATCAGAATTGTATTACCCCTGCACATTTTGATGGCTTCTGGACGAAACCAGGTCCATCTGTCTCCAAAAGTTGTGTGTAGCACCTTGTATCTTGAGAAATTACTTTGACTCTTAGCTGCTATGCTAACGGCTACTATGAGAGCACGGTCTGACTGAATAATGCAGTGGAACGAAATGGCAATTCTGAGTATCAGGCTAGCAATGCATTGAGTTGAGTATGTGCAGTCAGCTCACACTGCATACTCAAAAATTCTTGATAATTTAGTATACATGCGGGCATTTCTTGCACACATAATCCACATACTATGCAGCTGAAACACTACATACTCAATCTGACATACTTAGCATGAAAAGTACATTAGTAATACAGTATGATGGACAGCATGACAGCTCCTCAAGTAAAGCCAAAACATCTCAATCGCCCCCTGGTGGCTGGCTGTAGTGTAGGACATAAAGTCCACCCTCTCCATGTTGACAAGTGGAACATGGGCCAAACTCAAAAAACTCCCAAGTACACATAATTTATTTATTTTTTTGTAGGTACGTAGTTCTTATGCTGATGTTACTTAAAGATGAAAGATGTTTCTATTTCCAGTTTTGCCTTGCAATGAATGCATATGGAGGTCTAGTCAAAGTAACTTACATGTAGAGCACAGGAGCAGCTGCTGAAGAAGCTGCTCAGTATTTTGGACTTGCAGTATGGACAGTACAACACAAAAGTTAGTGTTTACTTACTGTGAACATGGCCTGTGAAAAGAGCAAAATCTGTAATGCTTTTCTGTTAATAACTATGGTCCATCTATCCACCGCCAGAAATATATGTTTCATATTATGTAACTATTTGAACTCCATGGTATTCAAAAATAAAACAAGTCACAGATTTGCAATTTTTCTTTGGTCTGCACAGCTTTTTTAAAAAAGTATTTTTCAAGATAACATACTGATGATTACTGTATGATTATACTGCGAGTGTCATGTTTTGAAAAAGTTTATCATAGATTGTTGCTCATGCCCATGCAGTAGAATAGGAGGGGGGGGGGCTTTCCAGTGTTACTGGATGGGTGGGGCAGGGAGCTATCTGGTTTCTGCTCTTAGGGATTGTGACTGAAAACATGTCATTTGGGCCAAGGATTTAAAATATTGAAATATTCCAACTTTTTTTTTTCATATAAAAACAATATTTTAGAAGTCAAACACTATATTGAACAATTATATAAAGTAACTGCTGAATACCTTACATTTACAGCGATTGCCTTAGCTGTTTTAATGTTAATGACTTACTATCCTTGTTTTTCTGTCAAATGAAAGTTTTTAACAATATTTGTTCAGATTACTAAAATGATTGTTTAATACCCTAAATTTACAGATATTATCTTTAAATATACATATTAATGTATTTTGATGTACAGTGTTTAATTTTCCATCGTCCAATTCTCTAAAATAACTAATACTGTAAATGTGCAGAAATTCCTATTTGATTAAAGGTACATACTTTGTTTATACATTGTGTCATTGTTTTTTTACTTGGGGAAACCACAATTATGCAGCAAATCCGTGTAGATGGACAAGACAGTTTAATGAAATGACTACTAAATACCCCGTAATTTACAGGGATTGACCTTACATGTAGCTATTTTTGATGTATTTGTAATGTATTTAGCTTGTTTTTTCCACTGTCCAATGGTTGTTTTTTAATATACTAATTCTCTAAAATGACAGATTAATACTGTAAATTTGCAGACATTTATCTTAAGTTTTATGAACCTACTTTGTTTTTATATGTTATAACTTTGTTATTGTACATGGAAAAAATAGTATTTTAACATGTAATTCCTGTAGATAGACTTGGCTGTTTCCTAAAATACATAATGTATACCGTGAAATTACAGAGCTTAATGTGAAAGGTATCTGACTTTAATGTTTTTTGACATGTATGTTATTTTACAGTATAATGGGCATTTATCAACTATAATATACTGTATTTTAATTAATTTTGACTGTAACATCTACTCTGTATTTTTACAGTTATTGTATGTAGTTCTGTGATACAATTATTAACTGTAATTTTACGGTATCTGTTTGGAAACTTTGCTGCCAGTGTTTATACCGTTGTTTTTTTTTTACAGTTTTTTTAAATACTGTAAAATTACAGAGATTAACCTGAAGGGTATCTGCTTTTTAATGTTTTTTTTGACATAATATGTATGTTATGTTTCAGTATAATGGCCATTTATCAACTACAATATACTGTATTTTAATTAATTTTGACTGTAAAAATCTACTATTTTTACAGTTATTGTACATAGTTCTGTGATGCAGTTATTTACTGTCATTTTACGGTATCCGTTTGGAAACTTTGCTGCCAGTGCTTTTACTGTTTTTTTACAGTTTTTCTTTTTTTACAGTGTACAGTGACGCAAACTGACACTAACATTACACCAAGAAGATGGATATTTTCCCCAAAATTACATTTGAATTAAATTATGAGTGGTCGTCAGGAGAGGACGAGGAAAAGGAAAGCCAGGACTCTTCTGTGCAGACCTCCAGGTGTGTTTGTGTAACATCAGTCAACCTCAACAAACTGGAGAGGAGCAAAAATTAAGCGAACACGGTCAGGAATTATCAATGATCACTTGATGAGGTATGGAAGTGAATCGTGACCAATATTTAAATTAAAATGCATTTGCAGAAATGCTTTTTCATTTTAAAGGGCCAGTGTGTAATATTTGGCATGGTTTATTATCAAATCTGAATCTGAATCTGAATATTCTACCCATTAATATGTTTATATAAGTGTATAATCGCTATAAAATAAAATTCATTTGGTTTTCGTAGTCTTATAATTATGCTTTTATATATATATATATATATATATATATATATATATATATATATATATATAGCAAGGGCCTTGCTTTAGAGAGGTTGCCATCTTGCACTGCCATGTATATACGGCAGACCAAGCAGACAATCCAGCCAGCAAGAGAACGAGTTTCGCGTGTATAAATAAACCAATAAAGACAGCGGAAGGAAGAAGGAGGAGGAAACAGGAGAGAGTGATAGTAGTTTGTCGATAGAGAGTAGTGAAAAGTTTTTTTAGTTATAGGGCCCTATTTAGATGCTCTAAAGCAGACGGCGGAGGGCGCATAGTCCATGTTGCAAGTGTCATTGCTATTTAGATGCAGGCGCAGTTGTCATTTTCACGCCCTGCGCCCTCATTGTCTAACTGAACGCTCCTCTGGGTGTGTTGGTCTAAAAATGAGGAGTGGTCAGGCGCAGTCATTGTGTGTTGATAGTTAGATGATGTAAAAAGCAAATCCAGTGACCAACAAAAACCTGGTCTAAAGTCAACAGCGCAGTATTTCGCTGTTAAACAAATTAGTAATATGCGTCTCTAAGCGGGTGCACAACGCGCATGCACTCTGCTCAGACACACGGAGCAGCCACACATGCAAAAGATAAATAAAAATATGATTACAAGGTGAAAGGTTATTATTGTGCACATTAAAATATTTATCAGAAACACGTCTTAATGGTCAGTCATTAATCAGAATGATCTAATTGCAGTAATAATGATCATCATAATCCGGGAGGTCTGCTCGCAGTGTCCGAATATACGGAACTGCGAGCAGACCTCTAAGGGCTGATGATGCATAGCCCGTAAAACGAACTTGTCTTTCCCAATTGAATTGTGATCATTTTGGCATGTAAATCACAAAATCAAAGATGTGAAAACGCTTTTAGAAGGTAAAACTGAAGATCATCTTGTCAGGAGGAGGAGGAGGAGGAGGAGGAGGAGGATGACCCCAGCTCCGCAGCCAGTGCGCAGCCAGACCAGACGGGCCGGGTGCAGCCACGGGACCAGCCCTTCCTGCACCTTCAGGCAGGGGGGTTCAGGATGCTGGAGAGGGAGCTGGGCTCTCTAACCTCCCAGGTTAAAATAAAATAAATTGAATAATTTACATTCATTTGTTGACAGGGTTTCTCTCGTGCGCGTGCACTCTCTCCTTCTCTCTCGCAGTCTCACTCTGTTTGTTTTCTTTTAACTTTTCTAAGATGACAGATGCTGAATATATACTCCCTATCTGATGCTGTGGCTGTTTGTGGCTGACTGAGAGGGATGTAAACTCAGCTGTGTTAATCAAATCAGGTTGGGTTTCCATTATGCATGCCAAACGGTGCCAGTCCCCTTTGATCTGACATCAGATGTGACGGGACAGTCGATATATACATTTAACGTCTCCTCAGCTGTAAAACACTCATTCTTTCCAGTTGGTAGGTCCGCCATCTAACTAGCTCTCCGCCGTGCGCTCCAATCGTGCCTCATTTAAAGGGAATGAGAGGTGACACTCTAATTGGCTTAATGAATAATACGCCCAAAACTCACCCATGACTAATTCACAGAGTAAGTCCAACCCTTTTAGACTCTCCGCCATGGCGCACGGTCTGAAAACGTGCTGTCTAACTAGCAAGTGACTGGGACACACCCATGCGCTGCATGCCTGGCGCTTTGCGTTTTAGACCATCTAAATAGGGCCCATAAAGTTTGCGAATGGACCACACTTACCACTCAACAGGAGAGAATGAACCCGGATGAGAGTGATGCACTCTCTGCGGCGTTTTTCCTCTTGATGATACATCTCCCCAATGATGGTAGCACCAAATCCCATTCTGTGCAGCAAAATGGGAGCGGAGGATTCAGCCTCTCTCCTCGCCCGCTCAGCTTCCAACACATGGAGCTCCTCATCTGTATGCTCCGGCTCAAACAGTAGGCCTATGGCTCTGGGTCTGTGTCCGCTACAAGAAACTCTTCAAAATCGCATTCAAAGTCGTCCATTGCAGCTACTACAGTCCAGAGATATTGCTAGGCTAAATAAACAGCTGAGCTCTGTTTACAGGCTACGCTGACAGTCAGTGTGCGGGCTGGGGATTGGTGGAGCAGAGAGGGGAGGGGGTCCCCACTAGGTACTGTAAACGACTATGTGTGTATTAAGTATGTGTGTTACGCGAGAAGAGTTTGGGACGGAGTCTTTTACCCCCTGGAGTGTTACCGGAGTTTTTGGATTGCTCAAATAAACGGGCCTTTTCCCGAACACTACTCTGGTCTCCTGCTCGTGAGGGATTCATTACAATATCGTAACATGGTTTAGATTTCTAAATAAACATTCACCTCATCGCTAGATACCTACTCCTGAAAAACTCATGTCTGCGCAAGCCTTTATGTCCCTACGAGGCCACCATCATTTACCCGACGGGAGGGGTGCGCGAGTGAGCCCTGCAATCTAGAATTTCACCACTGATGTCACTGTTTTCAACGGTTTTCAACCCATTTTACACCCATTTTACACACTGGCCCTTTAAGAATGTGGCTGCATTATTTGACTCATGAATAAAATTAATAATCAATAAACCTATTTGCATTTGCATTTTCTTCTTCAAGACTGCACATTTTATGCCATAATCAAAAAGAAAACAAAGAGGACATTGCTATTTCGTTTTTGTGGTCTGCCCCGTAAAATAGTGCCCATAATTCAAAAACGATTTGGCAATCTGAGCGGCACAGGAGACGTCAGTAGCTGCTCTTCTTCAGCTCCGTGCTGACCGTGCTACCCATCTAATACGGTAGGGGGTGGTGTGCACATTTGATATATGGACGCATCACAGATCATGGCGCTCCCTGAGACTGTACAAACACTGTTAGAATTAGCTGCCCAGGTGGATTCTAATATTATATCTGAGTCTGATCCCTGTGACCAAGTTGAGCAGGTCATAGAGAGCTTGGCTGCATACTCTGCTGTCACAGATTCAGACGTTATAATATTAGAATCCATCTGGGCAGCTAATTATAACAGTGTTTTGACCGTGTTCGCTTAATTTTTGCTCCTCTCAAGTTTGTCGAGGTTGACTGATGTTACACAAACACACCTGGAGGTTTCCACAGAAGAGTCCTGGCTTTCCTTCTCCTCGTCCTCTCCTGATGACCACTCATAATTTAATTCAAATTTAATTTCGGGGATCTTCTTGGTGTAACGCTAGTGTCAGTTTGCGTCACTGTAGCGAGTATGACAGTTGCTTAATTAACGGTTGTGCTTAAATTTATAACACCTGTGAGCGGAGTGATTTTACTGTTACAAGTCCAAGTAATGTTATACTCTCAGCACTCATGGAATGCTTCTCGTCCAATCAAATTACTCGGTCAGAACTAGCTGTTGTATAATTAACTTCATGTCTTAGCCAAACAGAAAACTTAAAATCAACACTATTTTACCACATTTTGTAATTTGTAGACTACTTAAGTAGCCAAACATACCCCATACGTCACATCAAAGTGTAGTGTGTGGCTTATCCGATGTACATGAATTATTACCTCATTGTTTTGAGTTAGTATCCCTCAATGATGTTATCCATCGTGACTGAGAGATGAAGAGTATGGATTGTCGAAGGCTGTAACTGTACTCATTCACCTCATTATTGGACTTGGTATCTCATTATTTTGACTAAGTAAGTCATTATTTTTGACTTAGTATCTCATTATTTTGACTTAGTATCCCATTATTTTGACTTAGTAAGTCATTATTTTGAGATAGCATCTAATTATTTTGACTTAGTATCTCGTTATTTTGAGATAGTAAGTCATTATTTTGACTTAGTATCTCATTATTTTGAGTTATTTTCCATCAAGTGGTGGAAATGGGCTTCCATACTTTCCTGTATAAATAAATGAAAATGAAAATGAAATGAAAGTAAGAAGGCATTTTTTTTGTGTGTGAAAGAAGGTTATTTTAAATGTGTATTATTGAATTTAACAAAAGGCTGAGTGACTTTAAAACAGTTTAATTATTTTTTTTATAGTGTAGGCACAAAAGAAGAAAAAAATAAGAACAAATAAAAAACAAAAGAAACACCAATAAAAAAAACACTGCTATCAGCTATTGGTCAAATGGTTACTTTCAACATTGGTATCAGTATTGGCCCAGAATTTCAAAGTCAGTGCATCGCTTGTTCAATTAGGAAGTTAATTTGTACATTTTATTATTATTTTACAATTTCATATATTGTTTTAATATTTGTTCTTGATTGATTATTGATTCATATGATTATCGTAACACAGGCACAGCATGTTACTGAAAGAAAATAAGCACATATTATTATCTTATTAATTATCTTGTCTTATCCTGTTATCTTATTTTTTATTGTTAGCCAGATTGTTTATTTGCATTTTGGCAATAATTGGGGAGGCTCGCCTAGGGCACTAAATACACTAGAACCGCCACTGGGAAACATGCTACCTTATCAGTAGAGTTGAAGCCTTCGGTTTGATGCTGAGTTGAATCTCCTGAGAAGGCGATCCTTCCACTCTCTGTTGAATTTCCTGCTCAGGTCACTCTCGATTGCCAGCCTCAGGGCTGCCCCTGACCAAATTGGGGCCCTAAGCGAAATTTTATTCGGAGGCCCCCATCCCAAATGTATCATAGGTCCAAAATGACCGTACAACAACTTGCCATTTAACTTGACAACCTTTATTGGCAATAACAAATGAACTGTATACAGTAGTTTGGCTTTATGAGTCAAATAAAATAAAAAATTCAACCTGAAATAAATAAATAAATATTAAATAAAAATAACTTCAAACTGAAATAAATAAATAAACAAATCTGAGTCACAAATAGCCATCAATTATTCATCAAAAGAAAGTAACTTCCACCACCTCAATCCCCCACTCTTGATTAAACACTGAAAATAAAAGAGGGAGACAGGTTTTTCCTATTTAATCTTATATTGTTATATTGTTATATTTCTCCCTCTCCCCTCTCTGCAGGCGTCAGATCTCCCTCAGCCCTCTGCCTCTCCCACCTTAATTAAACACTGAAAACAGAAATAAAATTCAGAGACATTTTTTTCTATTTTTATCTTATTAAGCTATATTTCTCCCTCTCCCCTCTCTGGGAGCGTCCGACCTCCCGCCCCGCACCTTCCCCCCCGAGGCTCGGGTCTCCCCCTCCATGGAGCCCGCCCGCCCGAACGTCCCCGCACATACTCCTGAGGCTCTTTTGGACGACATATCGACAACTCTTCACCTGCTGCAGCTCTGCCGGCGCACACCTCTGATTGTTCAGATGTCGAGTGCTGTCAATCATTGCAGCGACGCATGGGCGGTCAGGTCTCTTCTCTCCTTCCTCGAGCTGATTGTACGCACGCCTCACGGTAGCGAATGTGCGCATCCATTGCGCATATGCGCAAATGCGTCCGCTCGCGCAAAGTGTGGCCCCCCATGGAAGATGAGGCCCTACACACAGCGCGTGTTCTGTGTTTAGGGAGGGGCGGCCCTGGCCAGCCTGATCAGATTTGCCTTTCGGCTATGCAACATACTGTGTCTGTGCTCACTAAACACTCGTTTCAGTGTGGAGAAAGAGTTCTTGCACATAGCAGTCGATGCCCCGAATGTCAATGCATGTTTGAACGCAGTAAGGACCTGAGGCATAGCACTGAATGCATTTTTGTGTCTAGAGACAAGTTGGCTCAAAGTCACTGGCTCGCCACCCTGGCTCCTGACAAACTCACATGGTGAACTGCGTCTCGTTCATTTCAGTTTTGGTTAATCCAATAAAGGTCTCACTTAATTACTGTTCAAAAAATTTTAATTAGCACGGTCAAGGGCATTCAAGGCTTCTTTGTACTCGTGATTTCTCTCTTTGAAACGTGCAGCCATCTCTCCAAGTACATGATGGAGTAAAACAGTCTTTTGCATTCTTACTCAGTGCATTGCTCTTGGTGGCCAAGAGTCTCCTCGACCACGTAGTCTCGAAGTGCTGCAGGTGCCTGCCGTGGTTGCTTTGCAGGAACAGGCGCATCACTGGAAGTCTCATTCCAGATGTTCAGAAACTCTTCATCACACCTTAGTCTTTTACGGCAATCTGAAACGCTGTGTATGAGCTGAACTGCCGTGAGAAGGTCGGTGCGCTCAGCTTGGAGGAGGAGGCTTGTTTCCACTGGCTCCGGCAGTGCTGCGTTCCGGCTCCGTCTCAGCTCCGGCAGTCCGGAGGCCTCCACAACAGATACGTAGCACTTCTATTTTTGCCGGACGCCAGAGCACAACGCAGCGATTCAGCACAGAGCAGATCGTGCGGGGCAGGAAGTCGTGCAGAGAAACAAAATAAAACATCCGGTTAATTTTCAAAATAAAATACACAGTGTTCACGGAGGATCATATTTCCCTACCCTACACTTTGAAAACGTCATAATGGGCGGAGGCAGGCCTGAAGTCAACAGGTCAGAGGTTCCCAGGCGGCATTTCACCCCGTTGACACCATGGATGAGGAGACGTTAATCGTTAACTAGAAAAAATTGCATTTCCTAGCGAAAATGCAGTGGGAATGCTCATTGCTGAAAAGAATTTGAAAAACGCTGCTAAAAATGCATGAATCTCACATAAAATGCAGTGTAATGCTGAAAAATGTGGAAAAATGCTATAGCATTCCCACTAATAAAGAACAGAAGAACAATAGTGGGAATGCTATGAGCATTCCCACTAATCATGGAGGTTCAAAATCACAAAATTATCTATGACCCGTCACATCCTTTTTATAAGGACAACCTTAAAAAGGATTTGGCGTGGAATACCATCGCAGGAGTAATGGGAGTGGATGGTAAGTCACTAATTGGGTCCAATAAATGCTGATAGAAAGCAAAGAGTTTGTTTATGTATATTTAAGGAGACATTCTCTAGTTATGCATGCTGAAAACCCATGAAATAACAAGCTATGTGGGGTTGTTTGATTTGCATGAAGAACTTTATTAACAGGTATTTATATATATATATATATATATATATATATATAAATATGTACATATATATATTTTATTAAGTATAGAAAATTAAAAAAATAATACCTGGTATTAGGTCATGTAAAATGCAGTAAGTTAAAGATGAGTTATGCTATATATGTATATATAAGTTAATCATTTATGTAAGCTTGTGTTTGGCATTTGTTAAAGTGAAAGAATAGTGAAAAGTCTATGCTGTGATAAAAAAAAATACTGTTTAAGTTAAGTATATTGTGGGGGGATGTGCTGTAGATCTGCTGTTGGTGTCCTGACCACATGACCATGGCCACAGTAGGTGTTACTTTCACACTTGCAAATGAGGGAGGGGGCTGACATTAAGTGGCCAAACCAATGTTTTTTCAAAGTTTTTATTTCAATGTAAATCACTCACAATTCACAGGACTTAACAATATTAAAGTACAATACTTCACACTAGAAAAAACACAATACATACACTAAATACAAATTTACACTGTTTCAGTCAAGTGTAATGACTTCAAGTGAAGTCATTTCACACCATTCTGTCCTGCCAGGACACACTTCCCTCGGGGGAGGTGAAGAAAGTGGCCAAGCTCTCCCTAACTGCACAGGCTTCTCTTGATGCCCTGTTTCCCCCCATGTTTCTCACTGGCACCATGTGTCTCCCCAGTTCCTCTGCCTCTTCCAGCAGCTGCACATTTTCCCTTGGAGCAAGGAGAAAATTGTGCAGGATGCATGCTACCATCACAAGTGTGTCCACACTTCTGGGGTGCAGGTTAATCCTGTGATGGAAAAACCTCCAGCGTGATGCCAAAATGCCAAAGGCATTTTCAACTACCATCCTTGGTCTAGAGAATCTGTAGTTGAAAAGCCTCTTCTTGTGGGAGAGGTGCTGTCCTGGGTAGGGTTGCATCAGATAGGGCTTCAGAGGGAATGCTGCATCTCCCACCATGACATGTGGGACATCCCCGAGATGGGCAGCACCAGGCAGAGAGGTTTTCGGAGGAACATGCAGAGTGTTGCTCTCCATTCCTCTCCCCAAATCTGAGCCTGCATAGACCCCACCATCAGATGTTCCTCCAAAGTCTCCCATCTGAACGCACCTGAACCGGTAGTCTGCATCCACAAGTGGTAAAAGCACAATGGAGAATGCCTTTTTATAGTTAAAATACTAACTACCGGACATGGGTGGTGCTTGGATCACAACATGCTTCCCATTGAGTGCTCCCAGGCAATTTGGGAAGTTCCATTTCTCCCAGAAGTGTTGTGCTACCTCCTTCGATGTCTCTGCAGTCGGACGGGGTAAAAACTTCTCCATCATTATCTTTTCAATGGCAGCACACATCATATGAACTGAGTTCATCACTGTTGTGTGGCCAAGGCGATAGCTGAAAGCGAGGCTGATCAGTGAGTCCCCAGAAGCCAAGTACCTGTGGAAAAAAAAAAAAAAAAAAGATTAGTTAAATGTGTGATTATTATTTTAATCTGTGTCTCTTCTTTTTTCAGCTGATCTTTGCAAGGCAAAATGGCGGTCACTGAGGGACAGCTTTGTGAAAAACCGCAGAAAAGTGTCTGCCAGTGGTTCAGCAGGAGGCTTCCAAAAGGAGTGGAAATACATGGACATTATGTCCTTTCTTCTGTCCCACCTACAGCCAAGGAGGTCTGTAAGAACTTATATAACATCATCGATGACAATATCATCTTTAAATTAAATATGCACATTTCAAATAAAGTGATAGACAATTATTGTGTTACTAACATTTGTTTATCTTATGTTTTTTTTGTTTGTAGCTCTAAAAGCAACCTGAGTGATACTCTGGCAGAGGAGGACAGGTCACTCACACCACTATCAGCATGTGGTTCTGATGAGCAGGCTCCATCAGTGCCGCAGGACAGACAGGGACCACAGTCTGTCTCTCCAGCACAGACTGTTTCTGCACACCACCCACAACATCTGGGGAGACAGACAGGCCCCACAGGTCCCGGAGCCCAAGGGAGAGGGGGTCTCGTACAGACCCAAGGAGGAGCCACAGACCGCAGTTATCAGATGTGGAAGACCGGCTTCTGTCCCTTTTACAGGAGCCACTTCCCAAACCGGACAGTCAGCTAGATGAGTGCTATCACTTTGCCATGAGTCTGGTTCCACAACTCAAGCGACTGGACCCAAACAGGAGGCAGCAGGCCAAGATTGGCATTTTAAACCTGCTGCATAACATTGAGAGCAGCACAGCCTCATTTCAGCCAATGCCACTACAGAGTCCTGTTCCTGCATTCTGTCTTTAAATTTCTTGCTGTTTGAATTTTTTTTTTCAAAATTAAAGATATGCAAAGTTTAAACATATGATCAATGATTTATTGTGTACATTATGTTAAGCTCACCTCAGTCCAACAGCCAGTCTCTGCTTTGGTTCTGTGGTAGCTCTGTAGTTGGTGTTTTGCCTGGTGAGTTCAGGGCCAATGATTGAGAGAAGTTCATCCATTTGCTCTGCACTCATTCTACAATATTGGTGATGGCGTTGACTGTCCAGACGCAGTTCAGCCACAAGGTGATGAAAATCTCCTTGTTGAGGCCCGCGCTGGTTCAGAGGATGGACCCAGTGCCGGCTTCTTCTCCTTCTACCCCTCCTCCGCAGCCTTGCAAACAGAAGTAAGAAAGCTATTGTCCTCCTCCTATGAACAGGCACTAAAATGTACAGAATAATTTAGTGAATTACTACATTATTACTAGGTTAAAAAAAGAAACAGAACCAAAATATTATTGTCACTCCTCAGTAAAATGTAGACTACAGCTATTTTGTTTTGCATATTTTTTCCATTTCCAGCAACAATAACAATAGGTAACTTAATTTACACTGCCTATAACTTTTTTTTAGTACTTTTAAGAAAAATAAACCCAAAATAAACATTTAGTTTACTATCAGTTTGAGTATATAATTATAAACTTACCCATGGTTGAATCACAGTCTCCAAATAGCAAGGCAGATCATCAGGTCAGCACCGAGATGTCTTCCTACTACTCTTCTGGATGGAAACAATGAAATGTTCTTGGTTTTGCGGCTCTGTTTATAGAGACTACATCTTGTTATATCGTGATAATTCGCGAGATCTCGTGGGTCCTCGTCCGGCAGAGCCGCACCGCTCCGCACAGCAAACACAGCCGGTGGGTATTGACGGACGGCGGAGCGCGCAGCGGATAACCACCGCTGCCGTACAGCAACGGACACGCATCCAGTGGAAATCCGGGGTAAGACCTCTTTCCGGTTGGGCCTGGAACAGTCCAGAGGCCTAGACCCTGGCTCCATAGCCCAAACCACTAAAGGGAGGGCAACTGATCACAGACTCTCTTGCAACCACAAGGTTTGCAACTAGCTTTACAGCAACAAGGAACTAAGTGAGTTAGCACTCAGCATCTAACTCTTTAAGGGCCCCGAGCGACCAGCTTCCTTGGATCAGAACCTTTGGAACAAAGGACACCACAAAGACTGCAGCTGAAACCACACCTTTGCAGCCTTCTTCTGCCGGCTAACAAAACAGCACTGCCAAGTGACTCTTTCTTCCATTCATGCAAGGATCGGTAAAGTAACAACTGGTCATAGCTTATCACAGCTTTACAGGCTAAGCAAGACTGTTTAACTTGTATGTGATTTAATGCTGTTTACTGAGTTATTGTTGTGATTGTTGGCAGTTAGGTTATTGATTAGTTGGCTTCGCCAAAGCTAAGTGTTTAGTTTGCCAATACTGTTCACAAACAGATTCTTGCACACAACTAAACAATCTCTGCACTAATCCAGACCGTTTGCAACACAAATCACATTCACATAGACTCATTAACAAAGGCTTTCAACAGAGCTACACCCAAACAGGCATTTCAAAGTTCCCGCTTCTTTTCCTTTGTCTTTGTCCTGACCACACGGTCAGACAGACACCTCCCACTGAAGCCAGCCTTGATTCGGCCATTTTGGTAGTTCTCTGTTGTCAGCCATTTTGTTTTGTAGGCTAAGCGGCTACTTGATCACCACACCCGCCTTTGTCTTTCTCTTCTCTCACTCTCTCTCTCTCTCTCTCTCTCTCTCTCTCTCTCTCTCTCTCACACACACACACACACACACACACACACACCAAGCTTGTATATAGTTAGCAAAGCAAACCAAAACACACAAATTCTAACTAAGTTGTGAATAAACACAATTCTTTGGAATCATACCTGCTGTCTGTTTAATGTTGCACAAGAGTGAATGAATAGTCAACCTCTGCTGCGTCAAGAACTCCGAAATCCTTCAGGCGTTACTGTTAATTTTGGTTGTTGTCATTAATTTAATTATTAATCAAACTCCAAATTAATAGTTTAGCCTACTTTATGAGACTGATATCTTTAACTGGCTATCATTTTTCCCTTTACGGGAATGGTGCCCCACGAGGTGATTTAATGTTAATTAAGTCACATTATTTAACATAATTATTAATTATTAATAATAATTATTAATTATTTCCAATAGCCAATTAAACCCCAACATATTTGGTACCTCCATGTGAAGCCTAGTGTGTTGACCCCAACATATTTGGTGCCATCGTGTGAGGTAATTATATGTTGATTCCAAGAATTACAAATGTCAAAGAAACCTTTGACTGCGTCCTTTGATGAGAGAGCATACATGATCACTTAATGAAGCTGATGGTTAAAACAATAAATTTCTGGGATCTCTCTGTGTAGTCTGTTCTGAATGAGCCTCTGCATGCCCCCATCCTTCCCCGACATAACACTGGCCCCATTGTAGCACTGACTCAGTATTTTGCTTGTGTCAAGACCAACATTTTGCAGTTCACTGATTACCAAATCAGTGAGCGACTGTGTATCACACTTGTCAGAGATCAACATCGCCAGAAGACTCGACATTCACTGTCCACAAAACAGATGACAACGGAGACGTTCTCGTGTCCTGTTGGATCCTTTGTTCCATCAACCTTGATGGTAAACCACGAATCCCTGATATCCTTTTACAATTTCCTCCATCACGATCATAGCCATCAGTTTCATTACTTCATTTTGTATGTCATGATGTGTACGTGGCGTTTTTTTGGATGTTGCTCTAAACAACAGCCAAGTCTTTATTCTGTGTCAAGGTGTAGTCAAACAAGGTGAGGAAAAGCCCACATCCTTTTTCATCCCGGTCATCAACTGCATCAAGTGAACCTCTCAGAGGCAGCTCGTTTGGACAACCGATTTCGGGAGAGCTGCTCGTAATTTACAAGTGTCGAAATATTGCTGCCTGTTGTGCATCACAGCTCTTTTTCTTTCCAGGCATGTGGCATGTTTACAATTGCTATAGTCGATAGAAGTGAAAGTACAGTCGCTGCCTCCAAATTTTCGGCACGCAAAACAGAAAGCTGCATTAGCCTCAACTGAATATTCTAAACCAATCTCATCCTATAAACCAGCTACCTATGAATGATCTATTACAGTCATTTTTATGCTGTTTTTTCCTGGAGTAGTACATTAACTTGGGCTGGGCAGGGCAATCGTGGCCAAAGTCCCCTGGCTGATGTATCACACTAGCATGTTGATTACCGCTACATGCAGACTGAAGTGACAGCTCCTCGGTCGGCTCCACTGAATTTGTTTGCAAACCTGTGTGTGGTGGTGGTGGTGCCGATGTGCTAAATCCAGGGTCTTCAGAGGCAGAAGTAGGCGGTGGCTTAACAACAATTCTCTCCGATGACAGACTGCCGGTAAATGTCACGCCAACTGAGGGGGCTGGACTGTCGATCTGAGGAGGCAACGCCCCCAAATGCCCCCTTGTGATGACTTTTTAGATTTGAGACCACTTTGATTATCCTTGGTTCAAAAGCTTTAAATAATAATATATTTTTCACACATGATTGTCAATTTGTGTCTCTATGGGCTCTAGTTTTGCAGACCAGGTGAGGTGGAGGTGCAGCGCGCCTGCGCTTCGCCAGCTGGGTGTGCCCAGGCGGATTTTGCAAGTTTGGCACACCGTGCGCGCTGGCACAGCTACTCGTCTTTCCCACCTCCGTCCCTCCTACCTACGCAAGTCGGAAAGAAGGAGGAGAGAAGGTGTGGAGTGGGTTTTACACAGCCCATTCACATCACACCAATCACATGAGCCCCTGTCCTTGCCCTTAAATGCGCTGCGCGAAGGTGTAATGAGAGTTTACTCAATTTGCCATGGCAGAAGAGAGCAGCAGTATCCATGGGCGGATCTACCGGGGTGGCATGGGGTGGCAGCTGCCACCCTAAAAGAAAGCCTTGCCACCCCAGCTGCCACCCCAGTTGGCAGCAAAGAATTCACAGAAAAGTTATGGCCAATGTGACATTTACGAGCGCGAATCTCCAATGTCCGACTGCAGTGAATGCAGCACGAGATAACGCCAGAGCGGCAAGAGACTGTTTGTTTGGAAAACTGAGCGGAGCCAGAGGGGCAGCCTATTGCAGAGAGACCTCTGAGTATGTTAACCCTGAAATGAGGGAAACTCTAGGTTTCAGTTCCAGAAAGAGGTAAATCAAACTCTGAGTCAGTCACCATGGCAACTGAGCCTGTGAACAGGTTAGTCTCCTCCTTCTTACACGCTGTTTCATTTCCTCATTCATTCAGTCCGTGTCAAAGCTTGTATGAAGCGCGTTAATTAGCAGAGATTTACCATCTGTCACAGTCTAAATCCTGCGGGATGTTAGTTTGTTACTCAGGACTGTCTTAAGTTACTGAATTTATGCACGTCAATCACTTCTTTGAACATCAGTTTTTGTCTTTACATTCAAATGTTACACAGCGAGAATTCACCCTCAGCTCAGAATCAAACCTCTGTCCTTTTTATATTTATTATTGTTTATAACACTGCCCAAGGATCAGACTGTCAGTCTGTTAGAGCAGCTCCCACATGTTTATTGCACATAATGTGTAGGTCTAATTATTTACATTTTAAAAATCGGTATGAAGCTTTAGACACGTAGTATCAATGACTAATGATCTCTATCACTGATGTCATTGGTCACACTGATGGAACATAATTCCTACAGCCTAATATTGGGGATTATATGTTAATATTTCTGAGTGAGCAATGGTGCAGCATTTCAGTGTCTTTAAATTTACTACATTTGTAGCTGAAATAAAGTCACTGAATGCTGCTGAGTTAAGATACAAATAGATGTGCAACATTTTAAAATCTACTGTATTTTAACCTCAACGTCTTTTCAAGTGCAAATCACCAAACATATTATTACTGGGTCAGACTGCGAGTTTACAGTCATGTCTTTATGTCTTTGACCTATAGCCTGGCCTATATGTTTTAAATCTTCCTATTTTTCAGTTGCTGCCTCCTGTGTTTTTCCACATCAGATTAAATCTGAACAAATATATTATTATATATTATTAATATAATGTAATGTATCTACAGCCTGATACACAGTCAGATTCCACCACTTTATCTTCATTAAGGAAATGTAAGTCTGATAAATGATGAATAAACAGACAACACTGAATAGAACTTTTTTATTAACTTTATGGTTAACTTATTTACACTTTCCGCGCTCTGACTCAGGCTCTTCTTTTAAAGATAAACGTGCACCGTCTGCTACACATGCATTAATATCTCAACATCCACTGGATTAAAATGGAGGCGCTGTCTTTTATTTACCTGTTGCCAAGGTGAATCGTGGAGTCAGAGCTCCATTGATGGCTTTTTATTGTCGGCTTAACTCAGAGTGAACATACTCAGAGTTGACTGAACTAACTCAAATCACCCTGCTGAAAAAACCAGCATGGACCAGCATAGAAATTATGCTGGTCCATGCTGGTTTATGCTGGTCTATGCTGGTCTGATGCTGGTCTTTGCTGGTCTGATGCTGGTCTTTGCTGGTCTGATCCTGGTCTGATGCTGGTCTATGCTGGTCTGATGCTGGTCTATGCTGGTGTGATTTTGTTCTGATGCTGGACCTTGCTGGTCTATGCTGGTCTGATGCTGGACCATGCTGGTCTATGCTGGTGTGATTTTGGTGTGATGCTGGACCTTGCTGGTCGGATGCTGGTGTGATGCTGGACCATGCTGGTCTATGCTGGTGTGATTTTGGTCTGATGCTGGTGAACCAGCATGGTGTTGCTGGATTACCATTTTTGCTCATTACTTTGTAGATATTTATGCAGCCAGTACTTACGGTCCTTGTACTTTTTCTTTCTAAATCCAAAATAACTGAAATACAAGAGAACTGAAACAGAAATTAGGCTAGCAATGTGAACGACTTATTCAACAGAAGTAAATACTTTTATTTGAATTACTTGACAACACATACTATTACCTCCATTTTTTACTCTTAAACATTAACATCTGAATTAGTTTTATAATATAGCCCACTCAACAATCACAGGAAGTATTTCATAGCATCTCCATCATGGCAATATGCACTACATTCAGTATTCACATTAATACAATTATGTGTCATACCTCTTACTACCCAACATGTGAGATAAATCCATGCTGCCTAAAGCCTCTCCTGTCAGTCAGTCTTCAATCGTTGTAAAACTGTAACAAATTACATTAACAGTGTTGCTACAATCATCAATCAGATAGTACATTCCTGTAACTTTGTAACTTTGTAAAACAATTCATCATTGACAGTTCCCATTGACAGGCCCCTTTAAATGTCACACCTTACGCACGGGTTTATTGACATAAGTACTTTACACAGAGACAGTCAGGGGCTTGTTAGAAAGCTCTGAAGCTGCAGTTTAACCAGCAAAAATCAGCAAGTCACTAACTTTAACCACCGACTAGTACTGATGCTGTGAAGACAGGATAATATTTGGGGGCGCACATGCTCAGTGCGCATCAGTGCGATTAATATTAGGATAATTAAACAAATAAATTATTTATTCACCATGAATCCACCCATCTCGCACAGTGCCAGCTAGTAGTCTGTTCCCAACCATGCAGCTACTCAGAATGTATGAATCGTGCGTTAAACCAAGCCACCTCGCCACAATGTTTATTAATTGCATTTGCGCATCACATATGATCTGTACATTGATCGAATGAAAATGCTTCCTGTTGAAATAAACAAATTCATCCTGTGATGGCGCTTTTATACTGTAGCCATGTGTTTGCAGTAGATAGCTCCGATAATATTAGGGAAATCGGCTGTTGCTGTAAATTGCGCTTTAATGTTGGCCTGTTCAGCTGCATTGTATGGGAATTTGATATACCTGGCTGACATGCGGATAATTCCGTCCCACACAGCTGACATGACTCGGCTCAGGGTCGACTGGCACAGTCCCGATCGGTTGGCCAGCTCCCTCTGGAATGCCCCTGTTGCTAGGAACCCCAGTGTGGTCAGCACCTGTATGGATACAGGCAGCGCATGGCTCCTCGCCGTGTCGCGCTGCCGACTGCAGCTCTGCGCACAGTTGCAGGAGGATTGGCCTCGGGAACCTTAAGCAGCTGATGAGCTGTATATAACTCTCTTCGTATTGCGCCATTTACAAACCTTCTAATACTGCTAAAGCAGCTGTTGTTGTTAACGGTATTTTCGGCACCACTTTGCGCATGCTTTTATATCCACTCATCTTATTGCAGACACGTGGGTATGTTAATTGTTCATCAGCGTTAATTGTTCATGTTTCTCTGATATGCACATCACTCTAAAGACTAATTGTTTTCACGTTTTTTTTATTATAACAGTTTCCCAGCATCAAGAGTCGCCAAAGGATCAACAGCTGTAGAAACGTGCGTACGCCAGCCATGAAGTTGGCGTGAGGCACCGCACATTTCCACGGTCATTTCACTCTTGATACATCTGAACTTTGCCGTGGAAAAGGACGTACGCCACGTTTTTGTGCGTATGTACCCTTTGTACATGAGGCCCCAGGGGAGAAAAAAAAAGACATTCTTTACTCTGTGCTTTCAGAAAATAGTCCCACTGTGTTTGCAGGGCATATCAGGCTGTGTGATTATGCACAAAGATTGGTAAACGCATTGGAGCAATTTCATACAATTGTGGACATTTAACATGACACGAAACTAATTTCAATTCGTACTCGTCATCCTCCGCTTATCCGGAGCGGAAATTAAATTAAATTTCATTAAATGCAAGTATAAAGTACAAAGGCAGTATTCAGTAGGTTTAAAAATGTGTCACATCAAATGTGAGCTTCCACACAGAGAAACTTGACTCATTCTGACAAATACAAAGTGTACAGGAGAGCCAAGGGGTAGGACTGTAAGGCACTCGTTGCTTCTACTACCACCCTCAACCTGAAGTGTCGGCCAGAACACTTATCTAAGCTGGGAGGTGTTTAAGGAGGACACAGGCAGGAGCATGGACTTGGCTGAGGTGTAAGGAGACAATGACGAGCAGGAAGTAGGGTTTAGGTTGCTTGTATTTCAGGGTATGTGTGGTTTCTGTCAACAGAGATATTACAACAATAAATGCACAATAATATAAAATAAATAACACACTTAATAAAGAGATTAAGCAACAATCCTGTGGCCAGTTAAATGAAAATGCAGCCTGCAAGGCAACTCAAATGGGAAATAATAACATAAGATTTATCTGATGTCTAACTGAAGGTTCCTCAAAACATATTAATACAGAATATACCCAATAACTAAGGATAAAGGGGGTTTATACTTCCTTCAACACCAACAGGTAGAACTCAGAGCAACCAAGTTACGTTTGATAACCTATCATCACATTCATAAACTTATACCGGCAACAGACTCCTCCCAGTTAACAGATACATACACACTTACTTCGGCATTCACGCACACTCCTGAGGACCGCTGAAAAACAGGTAGAGCCGCCAGCTAATGAGCACACATGAGAACGATGCGGACTTATGCATAGACTTCCGCAGTGGTGACGTCACCGCTGCCGTCCGCGCTATCACAGCTCTACGGCAACAGGCGCGAATCACAGACCTAGAAAGATATTAGGCCCGTTTCCACCGCAGGAACTTCGGGGTAGATTTACGGGGCCGGGGCCGTTGGTGCGTGTCTCCACCGCAGGAACCACCCCCGAAGGACAGAGTTCCGGAACTTTTACAGGGGCTAAAGAAGTCCCTGCTTCGGGGTAGGTACTCAGAACGGCCCCGAAAGACTCCTGGCTGGGGCTTGGGGTTTACTTGGTGCTGATTGGATATACTAAAGACGGGATGTGACGACAACAGAAAGCAAAATAGCTGGCATTATTAAAACTCAGCAGACGAAGGTTAGCATGTTCATATAGCTTTCGCCGCCATGTAAAAAAAAACTAAATGGCCCGTGAAAAAAATATTCTTTCCAGCGGATATCTTAGTTAAAACATGATTGAGCTAGCAAAGCAGTTTTGTGTTGATATGTGTGGTATTTATTCAGTTTTGGGAAATCACGATGTCTAGAAAGCATCAGCTGACAGGGACGGCAAACAGCAGCAGCAAGCTAACATCAGGACGTCATCTGTTAAAAGCCTCCCGTTGTCGGATACGACATGAAACTACTCCAGTTAGCTCAATCATGTTGTAACTAAGACATATTTTTTTCACGGGCCATTTAGTGAATTATTACAGACACCGCTATCTAACCTACGTCGCCCCGGTCAAAATAGTCAAGCAACGATTACGTCACATCCAGAGCCCGTAACTTTACAGGAACCTTCCTCGTACCTCGCTCTCTCAGTGGAGACACGGCGGTTGAGAGGACGAATGAGAGGACGTTCCTGTAGTAGTTCCTGTCCCCCAAATAGTACCAGGAACTTCTTCAGTGGAAACGGGCCTATTCTCGTCGCTGGAACCTGCGGCTCAACGGCATCTCGGAGACAGTAGAGAACCAGCAGGTACGATTGGAAGTGATCAAAATCTGTCAGGCCATCTTACCAGAGGATAAAAAACGACTACCAGAAGTGATCGACACTGTACATCGCCTTGGTACAAAGAATGCAAAGGGGCCCAGAAGCGTCATCATTCAGTTTTCGTCCCGAGTGCACAGGGCAGCTGTCTGGGTGGCCGCCAAAAATTCCCGGTACCTGCGCGACCATGGTCTGCGTTTTGCTGAGGACCTCTGCCAGATCGACAGAGAGAATAGGAAGAAGCTGTGGCCAGCGGTGGAGGCCGCCCGAAAGGAGGGAAAGGTGGCTTACTTTGTTGGAGGTCGCTGTTTTATTGAAAACAAAGAAAATTTCCCTTCAACATGAAAATGCAGATCTGATGAGACTGTTATGAAGGAATTAGGCACAAAAACCCAAAACTAGCCCTTCTTTTTCATCTAGCTAAGACCAGGGCATTTTTTTTTCTGTCTTCTGAAACCTAGAATGCACTTTTGTTGATCTGTTGTTCTGTGTTTTGTTATCAGACTGGTGCATTCTGGTCTTTTTGGTTGTCTTAAATGTGAGAGATGACTGCCCCTTGTCCTGGTGAACACGGAGGACCTTGGTGCTGCGTTATGTTTATGTTCATTTTTCTCTGTTCTAAAAGGAAAGCAGAACTTTAAAGTGACCTAAATCTCTTCTACACCGAATGCACTTCAGTTGGATCTACAAATTTGGTTTATATTATCAAGCCAATGTATCTGAATTCTCTTTTTGGACTTTTTTTTTTTTCTCTGCCTAATCTACAACGTGAGAAGAAACTATCTGCTATCCAGTTCAACACACAACCTCAAGAATGGAGCTGTATTTTTTCTTTTTTTTCTTATACAAAGACATGCAGCACCTATAAATCTTTTAATCTCTGTTCCTGTTTTTTGACCACAAGTGCCTGAAGAAGGGCCTGTACGTGTTACGAACATTGCATTCATCCCTAATTGAATCATAGCCCAGTTGTTAACTTTCTCTATCCTTATTCGTCTTTATATTCACCTATTTTAAAGAGGCTTGATGGCTACTTTACTTGAGCTTTAAAAATTCACACAATTGTGACTGTTTATGGTACAGTTCTCGATGGTACTATAAGAGTTTGTGGTAAGTTACTTGCGACTTAATTGTCTATTGTTTGTTAGTTTTCTTTTATTATTTCGATTTGTCTTTATCTTTTGTCTCATTAAACGCCAGGGGTCTAAGGGATAGTGGGAAACGAAAAGCTTTGTTTTTATATGCTAAACGATTTAAGGCAGATTTTATCTTTCTTCAAGAGACTCATTCCACAGCTAATGAGGTTAATTTCTGGAGGTCACAGTGGGGAAATGATATATGGCTGTCACATGGATCAGAACATTCAGCAGGTGTGGGCACTCTGAAATGCAACTTTACAGGTAACATACTGCATTCAGATATTGATTTTAATGGTCACTTTGTATGCCAAGTAATTGAATTCAACAAGGTTATTTTGATTGTCACTAATGTTTATGGTTATAACAGTAAAGTAGAAAATGAGGTTCTGTTTGACACCATAGAACAAAAACTATTAATTTGGTTAGACAAGTTCCCTAATGCCTTACTTCTAATTGGTGGTGATTTTAATGTTGCGCTTGATAATGTATTAGATAGATGGCCATCAAGACAAAACAATAGTATAAACTGCCATTTAAAGCTCCTCATGCAAAGATTTGATCTGATAGATATTTGGAGAGAAAAATTTCCAACTGACAGAGTATACACGTGGTCTAACAAGACGGGATCATCTCAATCTAGAATTGACTATTGGCTGATGTCTAGAAACCTTAAAGAGAATACAACAACACAAATTATGGCTACACCTTTAACAGATCATAAAGCTATTCATATTAGCATCCCTCTATTCTCCTCTGCCTGTCATAACCGTTCTTCTTATTGGAAACTGAATAGTTCAGTTTTAAACTATGAAGTTGTGAAAGCTGAAGTAAGAAGACTTATTCAAAAATACTGGAATGAGGCTCAGATTGACAATAGATATGGTAACAAATGGGAACTCATGAAATTTGAGATTGCCAAATACTTAAGAAAATATAGTTCTGATCTAGCTAAACTAAGAAATGCAGAGGAAGATGAGATAGTATCCACCATAACCTCCCTCTCTCAAAAGCCCTTGAATTATCTTTCTACAAACGAAAAAGAATTGCTCACTGAATATCAGAGTAAGCTTGACAACCTATATATGCTAAAAGCAAAGGGTGCCTTTATCAGATCGAGGCAAAAATGGATGGAGGAAGGGGAACGAAATTCTGCCTATTTTTTCAGACTGGAAAAATCACATTCCAAAACTAATTCTATCCAGCAACTTAAAATTGATAATACTTTATGTGATAACCCCAAGCTAATTGCCACATACTGTTCAAACTTCTATAGCAAGTTATATACTTCTCAGTACTGTGAAAAAAGTGCATCTGCCCTTTTAGATTCTATTGAAGTGAACAGTATTAATGATGTTGACAAAGATTTATGTGATGCCCCTTTGACATTACAAGAAATAACTGACTCTATTAATAGCCTCAAACATAATAAGTCCCCCGGTGTGGATGGGCTCACCTCTGAATTTTACCAAGCATTTGTGGAACAATTAGCTCCATTCTTATTGAAGGTTTTCACAGAAAGCATAAAAAATGAGTTACTCCCTCCGACTCTAACACAAGGCTTAATCACACTTATTCCAAAACCTAAAAAGGATGTACTGCTTATTGATAACTGGCGTCCTATTTGTCTTTTAAACAATGATTATAAGGTGCTAGCAATTGCTTTTGCCAAAAGACTTAAGCCTGTTCTGGATACTGTCATAGACGAATCACAGTCTGGATTCATGAACGACAGACACATATCTAATAATATAAGATTGGTTTTAGATTTATTAGATTCTGATTTAATTGCTGATAACAGTTATATCCTATTTTTAGACTTCTACAAAGCCTTTGATTCGGTTGAACATCAGTTTATCTATAGTGCCTTAGAAAAATTCCGTTTTGGACACTTTTTTAGCCAAGCTATTCGAACTTTATATGCTAATAGTAACTGTTCTATTAAACTGAGTTATGGCACAACCCCACGTTTTGACGTTAAACGAGGAATTCGGCAAGGTTGTCCTATCTCCCCTTATCTCTTCCTCCTTGTCACCCAACTCTTAGCCATCCATATTAAGTCTAGCAATCTGAAAGGCATTACAGTAGCAGAAAAAGAAATCATCATAAGTCAGCTTGCAGATGATACGACTATTTTCTTAAAAGACTCTACTCAAATACATTGTGCTTTAAACATAATTGATGTGTTCTCTAAAGCCTCCGGTTTATACCTGAATTTAAACAAATGTGAGTTAATGGCAGTGAAAGATTCGGCTCCTCACTCAATAGCAAACATCCCTGTCAAAGATACTGTAACATATTTAGGAATCTCCATCACCAAAGATCAGAAAGCTAGAAGTGCTTTAAATTTTACCCCGATTATAGAAAAAGCTCAAAATAGATTTAATCTTTGGCTCCTAAGAGACCTATCTTTAAGAGGCAGAACTTTAATAACAAAAGCAGAAGGAATTTCTAGACTTACTTATGCTGCCCTTTCGTTACATATTGACAATAAAACCATCAAATGCATAGATCAGATATTGTTCAATTTTTTATGGAAAAATAAAACTCATTACATTAAAAAATCTGTTGTCATAAACACATATGAGAATGGGGGGCTTAATTTTTTGGACTTTGATTCTTTGAACAGTACCTTTAAAATCAATTGGATCAAACATTTTCTGAAAAAACCAGACTCAATGTGGAATTGTATCCCCAATTATATTTTTTCTAAAATTGGTGGTCTAAAATTCCTTTTAGTATGTAATTATAATATAGAAAAAATTCCCATTCACCTGTCCAACTTTCACAAACAAGCTTTGCTTGCATGGTCAATGATATACAAACATAATTTTTCACCAAACCGTTACTCTATATGGAATAACAAAGATATACTTTACAAGAACAGATCCATATTCTTTGGGGAATGGTTTAGAAATAATATTATTTGGGTAAGACAACTTTTCAGTAATGATGGTACTTTATTTTCTTATCAGGAGTTTCTTCAACACTATGGAATACCTATAACTCCTAAACAGTATGCCATAGTCTTTGATGCTATTCCATCTGGTGTACTTATGTTATTCAAGAATAATATATCTGTTTCTGTTCCTGATATTTCTTTTGATGATGCAACTGTCTCACCAGTTGGTAAAGTGTGCTTCAACCCATCTAGTTGCAAGAATAATCGTAAAATCCGTGCCCTTTTCCAAAGTAATATTGTATCTGCTTCTCCTGGTATATCTTACTGGAATAGTCATGTGCATAATTTATGTTGGCGAAAAATCTGGTCTCTACCCCAAAAATTTTTTGTGGTTAATAAGGTCAAAGAAGTTTCATTTAAAATTATTCATCGTTGTTACCCGGTTAAATCTTTCTTTATCAAATTTAAATTGAACGATCTAGATGTAAATTGTGCCTTTTGTGACTCCCATGCTGAAACTGTTATCCATCTGTTCTGGAAGTGCAAATATACCCGTAAACTGTGGCAAGATATTTGTAGACTTATTATAGACAATATCTGCAGTGACTTTAAGCTTCTCTTGCAAAATGTCCTTTTTGGTTTTGTAACAAATGACACTCCTGATGAAAAATATTTTTTAATTAACCTCATTTTAGTTCTTGCAAAATTTTACATCCACAAGTGCAAATTTGCCAAAGTAAAGCCCATTTTTTGTGTATTTATGAAAGAACTGGAGTTATATTTCAAATCCATATCATCTGCTAAAAACAAGAAAGCTATTAAAACTATGAATCTCTGCTCCCAATTCAATATCTTTAATCCAACTTAACTTATTTGCATATGTCCCCTGGCATACCTCAATTACTTATTACTACTATCATTATATTATATCTATTTTTCTATTTTATGTATTGTTTTTTTTTAATCTTTTTATTTATTAATTGATTTTTGTCTCTCTATTCTTAATCTCTGTTATTGTATTTATTTTCTGTTACTTCTATTTGTCTTTCAGTTGTCAATGCATTCTTTAAGCAATCTTTATCTTTGCAATCTTTAATTGCACTAACTCTGTATTTCATGAATTGTTAATAAAGTTTAAAAAAAAAAAAAACAGGTTGAGAATGAAATAAACTTTATTACAACATGAAAAAAAAAAAAAAAAAAAAAAAAAAAAAAAAAAAAGCTCTACGGCAACAGGTATGGGCCACGCGGTGCAAACAACAAACAACTAATGGATTACGATGGAGAGTCACCGGTCCTTATGCTTAGCAGTGTCTTAATGGGGTGAGCCTTTTGTACACAAAGTAAAAGATGGATAATTAAATTAAATGCAGCATTTTTAAGACCTGCAGACACTTTGGGTGATATGACAAGCAGGTTAAATCAAACATTGCTCTAAAGATCAATTCTCATGTCAGAACGCATTGAAAGAAAAGCATACAGGCCTATTCAAAACTCTCTTACTTCTTTTGGTTTTCTAGACTTGTGGTTATTATTACTCCGAGACACTAGATGTCACTGGCGCTGTGCTTTCGCTTCATCCCTCTCGGACGGTGGCGGTGAAGGACTGCTCTCCCGGACTTTCTTCACTCGCACTCGCTTTCCCCTGGCAAGTTCCTCCTCAATTTCTTCCCTGGACTCTGCAATGTCAACGACATTTGGAGGTAAGTTACGTTATGTTTAAAGAAAATTCTGGTCATTGTAACAGTATGGCTCTATTGCAAGCCTGTCATTTGTGACGACGTTAGAAAAGTACAAGTTTAACCAGTGAGGAAACGGAGCTAACGTAAGTTAGCCGCTAGCTGCTAGCACAAACAGACATTATTTGAAAGCTAAACTGACTTTAATACTGCCATGCGGTACAAATATAGTATGTGAGTCATCCTTTCACTAAGAAAATACTATAAACTAATCAGTGCTAGCCTCCCACAGCTAACCTTGCTAGCTAACATTAATGAGGCTGACGAACTTTTTTTTTTTTTTTTTTTTGACGAACTTGAATGACTAAGGCACGGCTATCCACGGCAGATATCCAAGTTGAGTAATGTTAGTTTAAGGTCTCCAAGTATAGCATATAAGTATGTTGGGTAACTTTACAGTAGTTGCTTTTAAACATTTCGTTGTGGCGACTGTTCATTGAAAATAAAGTTCTTGAATCGTTTTAAGCCATCATTAACTTAAAAAAATCATCCTGCCAGCACACCCAGTATATTTTTAAAGGGTCGCAGTCGCTATCAAAATCCTTAATGTAGGATGTAGGAACAATTTCCTTACATCCATCATCAGTATATTTGACACAAGCGAACATTTTGTCAGTTAACCGTTATCTATAATAGCAATGAATTACTAAGTGATGCAGTGATTTCTACTAGAACGGCGGGAAGCGCGAGGCTATGTTCGCGAGCCTATGCTCTGTCGCCATGGTAGCAGTCTTCTGTCAAGTGTGAGACATATGTAGACAGATAAGATCCCATTTTAAAGCACTGCCTTACAGATTTTGATGGTTTGGATGAAAAGGTTAGTTATGATTTGTTAAAAATTCACAAATGTCCTTTTAATGAATCTTCCCTTCACAATGCTGATTTGGTGTTAACTTAGATAATGACTGTTATATTTCCAAAAGTTGAATCAACACATCTCCAAACCAGTTTCAACAATAACATTATAATCTTAATGAAGTAGGATTTATCACAGATCTGTAGGCAGCATCAGTTTTAGCTTGGTGTTAACACCAGCCAACACACATTTACTGAGAGATGGAGCAGGAGAAACACAGAGGGTGATCTTTTATCATAGTTTTGGGTGTCTAGACACACCGGGGGGACACACTTGCAGTATGTTGAAAAGACATTTAAAAAAGTATGTATCAGGCTCAGTCAATAATTATTGTATGTCCATGTTCTTTAGAATGCCAAAACGCAAGAAGTTCTTGGAGCCTAACAGTACAATTAAAATACCATGTCCAAGACTGGAAAGTCGACATTTGCATGTAAGTCACTTCATGAGAAATATATGATAACACATGTATCAATTATATGAAATTCAGTCTATTATTCAAAGGATCTATAACTTGTGTCTTACCTGAGTATGTTCTTTTAAGGATGACTGCAAAGATCCACACACTGCAGATGTTGAGGTGAGAGAGTAATGTGCTCTTCAAATTTGTGGTGAGACGGGTTCAGCGATACATCAATATCATACATATCGTTTCAGTAATCAATGATCTGGTATTGCTGCAAAGTGAAAATATTGTCTTTGCACACAAACAGTAGTTTGAGTTATGATGAAACACAATGCTGATTCATCTATAAATCAAAAGGTTGTTTTTTTCATTTTAAGTTTAAGCAAATGCATTTCCCATAAGTCTGTGCTGTTTCTAATATAATAAAAAAAAAACACATCTATTTTGAAATTTGCCAGCTTTTTTTCCCACAAAAACCTTAACTACAACTACAAAAGACCAATGACTATAATAAGTCTATTTTATTCTTTTTATTAAAAGGAATATATAATTTTTCATTTGAATATCTGGAAGAGTTCAGTAATTAGCCTTTAGTTGTTTTTTTGTCAGTTAATATACTGTAAATGTAACTGATTGTGTTAAATGGGTCTACGATATTGTCTCATTTCAATCACAGTCCTTTGAATTGAATTGAAATTGTATCATGGCAGAGTTAATTATATCACCAGATATTGTATGTTTCTCCAAAGAATCAATATAATATCACATCATACAGGATTTTCCTGTATGATGTGATATTATGTTTACTCCTTGAAGGGAGAAAAAGTTAGTAAGAAGTAGTCTGCAGGAGATATTGTAATGTCAGGCCATCAACCTTGATCTATATCATGGGGAAACTTGTGATTTGTTGTAAGACTAGTAAGTACTACAGATAGTACTGATCTTTACTATGTGCTTGTGCCATCTCTTCATCCTGTGCAGACGAGGTCTCCATCTGGCCACCCTGATTTGGACTTTGATTCAGATGACACAGCTGACCCGGTGAGTTTTACTACCAACCACACCTGCAAGATTTTGACGTGTTGCTGAAATGGTTTTCTAAAACGACTCTGGGGTCCTCAGGATTTGGCTCACACTGGCGATCACGGAGATCAAAGGCACAGAACCAGTCCAAACCAGAGTACTGCAGATGTTGAGGTTAGTGATTTATCTGTAATTTTTTTATGTAGAGGTCTGAAATTTGATTTCAGAAAGTGTGCAGCAACCCTGCCATCCCTAGTATTGGCTACGCTGTTATTCTAATGTTTATGCTGGTGAAATGATTGCACATTTTGAACATTTTCAGCACATTTTAACAATACCGCAATAACACTGATAACTGTGATTAATTTTGTCACTATAGTCATGCCATGAAATTCTTACATTGTTTCATCTCTAATCTTTACTATGTGCTTGTGCCATCGCTTTATCCTGTGCAGACGAGGTCTCCATCTGGCCACCCTGATTTGGACTTTGATTCAGATGACACAGCTGACCCAGTGAGTTTTACTACCAACCACACCTGCAAGATTTTGACGTGTTGCTGAAACGGTTTTCTAAAACAACTCTGGGGTCTTCAGGATGTGACTTAATCGTGTCAAAATATCGTTAGTGAAACAGAAACAAGCGTTAGTTAGGGGACAAGAGTCAAGAGTCACAAAGACTCATATATGTTAAAAGTTACTTACAACCGGTGTATTTACTGTAGGTTATGTGTCCGGGGTCATTTGCCTGTGGAACAAGTAACATGACCACTAACTTGTCTCCAAACGAACGCATCTGTAAACCTAATGTTACAGCAGCCTACAAGCATGCTGTGTCAATAAATCAGCTCAGACACTGTTAGAAATGTAGTATTTAGCCTAATAACATCATGCTACAGCAGTAATAATGTCAGCTTTAGTCAAACGGCTCTAGCTCTCCTGGTAAATGTCATAAACTCTGGACACATTTTCCCTGTATGTTGACATGATAATGGCCGCGTTTCCCAGATCGCTCTTAGCTTAAGAAGATCTTTCACTAAGAAGGAGTTGTAAGATCGAGCTGACCCACTCTTAACAGCCCTCTTAGCCACCAAACACTCACAGATCCAGCCGCAGCAGGCACATTAATATTACACTGAGCAAGGAGATATTAAACAGTGCACACTGTATATATTTTTGATCTATTTTATACTTCAGATTTATATTGTTTGGTGTTAACTGGTGACAGAAAAGGACGAATTTCATTCTGCAGGGAAATGCGTGTCCTTACTGTGCATATTAAATCTTGAATCTATGTTTTATGAAGACCCTGTGTGCGCTCAGAGCTGTGGCACAAGTTACGCACTGAAATCTGGCGGAAGAAAAATAATAATAAGACGAAAAGTAAGTAGGCTGTGTGTGACTTAGCCTATACACTGATGAAGTGGTGGGTGATCGATGTGCCTGAGATCGATTGATTTCAGCACCACGGTAGTGGCCAGCTCCTGTTAAGATATAAACACAATGAAAGCGGACAAGGTAATTACAGAACTTGAGATTACAAGTTCTGTAATTACCTTGTCACAGCTCTGAGCACACACAGGGTCTTCATAAAACATAGACTCAAGATTCAGTATGCACAGTGAGGACACGCGTTTCCCTGCAGACTGAAATTCGTTCTTTTCTGTCACCAATTAATGCCAAACAATATAAATCTGAAGTATAAAATAGATCAAAATATATACTGTGCGCACTGTTGTCCTTGCTTAGTGTAATACTCCGTCGTAATTTACAATATATACACATTATAATAAAGATATGGGATATAGTCAAGATGGCACCACCCGAGTGGCAGCTGTTTACAGTAGTTCCGACGCCCCTTCGTGGATGTGCAGTATGTGGTTCTGAGCGAAGCAGTGACTAATGTGGCACCTTTCCTGATCTCGTAATTATTAGATCCTGATCTCGCAATTATGAGATCTTTTCTCATAATTACGAGATCAGGATCAGGATCTCGTAATTATGAGATAAGGTGTCTACAATTTTTTTTTTTATCCAGTGAATGCAATGCGCTTCCGTAGGATACAAATCCTCTACATCAGACTCAAAACAATAGCAGTCATACAGTGCAAAAAACACTCAATTATACAGTTAAAAACTTCAATAATCTATACATGTCATTTAAAATACATATAACAAAAATATCCAAGATAAATTCCACATTACCTCAACAATAATCAGTCTACCAAAAAAAAAATCATATCTTTGCTTTGTAATATTCTAAAAAGTCCTCATTCTATACTCTTACAGCTTTAAGTGTGAACAAGTTTTTTGTCAGAGCAACACATTTAGCTGTTGGAAAAATGCAGATTAACTCTGATAACCACATTTCCACATAAAAAACGACTTCTACACTGGACCCCATATACACTACTTACCTGGAATGCTTGAATAAATTAAATTAAATTAAATTAGATTAAAATTAGTTTAAGATATACTGAAACAGTCTTTGAAAATACCTTTTCAGTATATCTTTGTCTGATACCTGTAGACACCCTGAACACTATAGCAACTAGATGGATATACAGTATATAATGACAATTAAAAGTTTCCTGCTGAAAAAAAATCACTTCTGAAAGGGATTATTGACCTGTGTAACCATTATATTTCCAAAATAATTGTGTTTATATTCATCAGTTCACTGTGTGATGGGATATTTTCTGTATTGTATGCCAAAACAGCATGATATGGAGCTGCTCTTACATAAGCTACATTAGGACAACACACAATTTAGATTTGGTCTTTTAGTGATTTCTGAATATTGACAAACTGTGTGCACATGCATCTGTCTCCACTACAAGTAGCTAGATAACGTCACTTAATAAATTTCGCCAAAAATAGTTGATGTTTCTTATGTCAGTTAGTCATGACACATTTCCTTCTGTTGTAGGTTGGAGGAGCAGGAGAGGATCAGAGCAGCAGTTGAGGCTGAAAATGCTACTCTTCGTGCCCTGAACATCAAATTGCAGCAACAACTGCTGAAGAGGCTGGACACCAATTCCTCATCACCAGGAAACGGCAGTGGTGATGACATTTCTCTATATGAAAAGTGTTCATAATATTTTGTCCCCCTCAATGTATGTGAATGGATTGAACAAAAGTATAAGGAAGACTGCTTAATATAACGCACTCCAGTACACCACCAAGTCTGTTTTGGTGTAAAACCCAAGATTCAGTAGAATTTGAATTGGGCACCTGTAATAATTGTATTTAGAAATTGAATTTGAATGGCATAATTTGAAATTGAATGTACTCTTTGAAACTGAATTGCATTAATTTAAAACTGAATTTAGTAAAATTAAATTGAATTCTTTGCTTTGAAATGGCATTTTATGCTAACTGCACATTCAAATCAAATCAAACTCATTTAATATGCCGTAGTGCTTTTCATACATATAAAATGCAACTCAAAGTGCTTTACAAGTTAAAACATATAACAAAAAAAATTGACACAAAACACAAACAGTGTTTCAGACAGTTTAGTCAATCAATCAATCAATCAGACTTTATTTATAGAGCACTTTTCATACAAAGAAGCAACTCAAAGTGCTTTACATAAAACATGTAGCAAACAATATACACAAAAGAAGCCCCCCTTCTCCCACATATTCTCATACCTACGTACACGTACACACACACACACACACACATAGATTTAAAACATTGAGAAATTAATAACACTGAGGAAACGCTATCCGACACTCGGCATTGTGAAGTGAGGAAGCACCAGAGAGAAGATAAAAGATAAATTAAAATAATAAATAAATAAATAAATAAATACAATTAGAATCTGACTAAGAAGGTAAAAAAAAATAAATAAATAATAATAATAATAATAATGAAATATATAAAATTCCGTTAAACCAGGCTAAAAAGGTTAAAATAATAATAAAATAAAAAATTCTGTTAAACCAGACTAAAACACTGAAACATTAAAATAATAAAATAAGTAAAATTCACTTAAATGCCAGACTAAAAAGGTAGGTCTTGAGTTTGCTTTTAAAAATGTCCACATTCTCTGTTTTCCTCAGGTCTTCAGGCAGGCTGTTCCACAGATGTGGGCCATAATAATAAAAGGAGGCCTCACCATACGTTTTAGTTAAAACTTTAGGAGTAATTAAAAGCCTGCTGCTGGAAGACCTGAGCTTTCTAGAGGGCTCATATGTTAAAAGCAAATCTGATAAATAATTAGGACCAAGACCATTAAGAGCTTTAAAAACCAGTAAGAGTATTTTAAAATCGATTCTGAAGCAGACAGGTAAACAATGCAGGGACTTTAAAATTGGTGTAATGTGTGCCCTCTTTCTGGTCCTCGTCAGCACTCGTGCAGCTGAGTTCTGTAGAAGCTGTAGTGGAGCAATGCTTTTCTTAGAGAGACCGGAAAGAAGGGCGTTACAATAATCCATTCTACAGGTGATAAAAGCATGCATAAGTGTCTCTGTGTTGGCTTGAGATAAAAATGGTCGGACTCTGGCAATGTTCTTAAGATGATAAAAACCACTCTTAAGTATACTTTTGATGTGAGCATTAAAATTTAGTTTTGAATCTAAAATAACACCAAGGTTTTTTACCTGCTCAGATGTGTTCAAGGCCCGAGCTTTACGTTTAAAATCAAGTTTTTCTCTGTGTGCTTCAGGACCGATGACAAGTACTTCTGTTTTGTCCTGGTTAAGCTGTAAGAAGTTATTTGTCATCCATGACTTGATATCTAAAATGCATTTTAAAAGGGCATCTATTGGCCCGGTGTCATCAGGAGACACGGCTATGTAAAGCTGTGTGTCATCAGCGTAACTATGGAAATTAATGCCATATCTCCTGATGACATCCCCCAGTGGCAACATATAAAGATTAAAAAGAGTCGGACCTAAAATTGAGCCTTGGGGGACACCACAGTTCAATTTATAGCTTTTTGAGGAACATTCGTCCATGCTTATAAAAAATTCTCTGCCAGTAAGATAAGATTTAAACCAGTTAAAAACAGTACCAGAGAGGCCAGTCATGGTATGAAGTCTGTTCAGGAGGATTTCGTGGTCGACTGTATCAAATGCTGCACTCAAGTCAAGTAAAACAAGAACAGAAAGTTTCTTCATATCCATGTTGCATCTTAGGTCATTTATAACTTTAGTTAATGCTGTCTCTGTACTGTGTTTAGCCCGGAAACCAGATTGATTTTTCAAAAATATTATGAGAGTTTAAAAAATCATTCAGCTGATTAAAAACAAGCTTTTCTAAAATCTTACTTAAAAATGGCAGATTTGATACAGGTCTGTAATTATTGAGATTTAATGGATCTAAATTGTTTCTCTTCAGAAGGGGTTTGACCATAGCAGTTTTGAGAGAAGTTGGGAAAACACCAGTCTGAAGAGAACAGTTAATAATGTGGAGCAATTCTTCGTCTAAAAAGCCATAAACTGATTTAAAAAATGATGTAGGGATAGGATCTAAAACACAGGTTGTGGATTTAAGTTGGGAAATCACCTTTGTCAACATCTCAGCATTAACCAGGACAAATTTCTCTAGCGCTTCCTCACCTACAAAGATAGGATCGTGGGTGTTAAAACCCAAGGTTTGAAAATTTGACCTTATAGTAAGTATTTTAGAATTGAAATGGGCTGCAAATTCTTCGCACCTTGAGTTGGATGACATATTCTTTGTACTATTAAAAACAGGATTAATTAGACGATCTATTGTTGAGAAAAGAATTTTTGGGTTGTTCCGGTTATCACTGATGAGTTTTGAGAAATGTGCTTGTCTTGATTGTTTTATTGCCTTATTATAGATAGTCAGATGTTCACGGTAAATTTGGTAGTTGACAGTTAGTTTGTTTTTCCTCCATCTTCTCTCAGCTATTCTACAGTTTCTCTTCAATTTTTTGATTTCTTCATTTTTCCAGGGGGGTGTTGGATTAGAAACTATTTTTTTTTCAATTTTAAAGGGGCAACTGAATCAAGAGTGGACCTGAGTTTCCTGTTAAAACTGTCAACCATAAAATCACACGAGGAGGGTAAAATATCTGCTGGAATGTCATGTAAAAGATGAATAAAATTTGCAGCCACTTCCGAGGTCAGATAGCGCTTCCTCACAGTTTGTTGTGCAATATCCTCATTTTTAAAACAACTGACAGTAAAAAACACACAATAATGATCAGATATACCAACATCCACAACAGAGGAGACACTGACAGATAAGCCGTGGGTTATTACAAGGTCTAATGTATGGCCTCTGTTGTGAGTTGGCAAAGAAATATGTTGGTTAAAATTCATACAGTTCAACATGCTTAAAAAATCTGAGGTAAAAGAGTCTGATTGATTGTCTACATGAATGTTAAAATCTCCTACAATAATACTCTTGTCATAGTTGGTGTTAATGATTGAAAGAACTTCCGAAAAATCTGAGATAAAAGAGGAACATCTTTTAGGTGGCCTGTAAACAGTCATACATAATATGGGAGGGCTGTTAAAAACAAATGCATGGTATTCAAAGGATGGATATTTATCAAAAGTACAGTCCTTAAAATCCATTGCTGTGGAGAAGATGGTTGCTGTCCCTCCACCTTTTCTGTTAGTTCTGGAGGAATATAAAAACTTGTAGTTGGGTGGGGATGCTTCAATAAGTGTTGCTGGACCATCTATACCAAGCCATGTCTCAGTTAAAAACATGCATTGTATGTTGTTATCTAAAATCAAATCATTAATAAGAAATGATTTGTTTAAAAGAGACCGGACATTTAAGAGTGCCATGTGCAGTGTAGTGTTGAGAGGTGGATTAATTGTTGATGGTTTATGTCTGTGTACAGTCCTGAGATTATTAAAATTTACTCTGGAAGTCCGTTTGATGGTGTGTCTAGTGGTGATTATAACAGGGATTGATGATGGGGTGACCATGTACTTACAACAGGGGGCGCTCGTCAACAGACTGGAGCATGACGGTGGCAGAGAGGAAGAGTTGTGTCCAGTGAATGTTGTGGTGACCAGGTGCAACTCAGGAGTAATTTGTCATGCGTGACTGTTTGTGGAAACTGCATGGAAAATGTTTGCAGCCAGGGCACGGGAACCATGTGGACTGGGTGAATGCCATCTCTGCTAAAAAATGGTGCACGATTCCAGAAGAGGTTAAAATTGTCAATTAAAACCATATTGTGAGAGGAGCAGACGGACTGTAGCCAGGTATTGAGACCTAATAACCTGCTAAAACGATTGATGCCTCGACGGAAGGAGGGGATAGGTCCAGAGATAAAAACGGATTTGTTACAGTCCTTGAGAAGGTGAAAAAGACTGATAAAATCCCGTTTTAAAACCTCACTCTCACAATCTGCTGTGTTGTTTGCTCCAATGTGAATTACCAAGTTTCTGGCCTGGGGGTGGTCACTCAGGAGAGCAGGAATCTGTTTGACCATGTCCAGGACTTTAGCACCAGGGAAGCAGAAAGTTGCAGACGATCTGGATTTTATGTGCCTCACGATGGAATCACCAACAACCAGTGTGACGGGTGAAGGAGGCTCGGAGGGCTGGACTGGAGTGGGTACTGGACCGATGGGCCGGTTGTTGTTACACGGAGGGGGGGAGTGTCGCTGCTGACGAGCCCTCCTCGGCCCGGCTGTAGGATGCGGGGTGAACTGAGAGCTGCCAGGACGGACAGGTGGGATGTGCGGTTGAGAGCGATGGTGAGCGGTGGCGAGCTGAGGAGGTGACCTGCTGGAGTCCGGAGATGACGGTGGAGTGTGTTGACGGCTAAGTGGAGGGAAATCCCTCTCATCCAGGATGGAGAACCTGGTGGACAGCTGGAGATCCTGCGGTGGATATGACCGCGAAAGGAGCTTCCCACCGTGGTTGCCTTTCCCCGCAGCGATCCACGGCTCCCTGTGGCTGGGAGTGGAGGTAGCCTGGGACTTGGGTCTGGCTCCTAGCTGGGTCCAGTGGTCTCGAGGCTGCTCAGCAGCGGTATTAAGACACGGGACAGTGGAGTCCAGCTTACCAGCTTCTGAGGTAGCGGTGGCAACACGGCCCACAGTGACCAGGGAGTCCATAAACTGTTCTTCTTCTCGGAGCTGGTACAGGGTTGATATCCTCTTTTCGAGTTCGGAGATGGTCTGGTTCAAGCGAACACAGCCGTTGCAGCCGGATGGTGAGTTATATGGAGGCATGTTGTGCACCGATGACTAGCTTAGGTGAGTAAGCTAGTTAGCTTAGCCACTCAGGTACCGGCTACAAACAGTCCGGGAACTAGTTAGCCTAACTAAAACAACTTAAAATCCGCGTCCGATGACTAAAAACCTTTATCCAGTTAAAAGATATAGTTAAAAACAGCCAAAATCCGAAGAGTGGGTCACAAGAGTGTGGCTAAAAAACTTGATAAAAGGTCAGTTTTCGACAGAGCTGTCAGGAGCTGCTCAAACTCCACCCTGCACACTGGCCATGGACTCGTGTCAGCTTTCCATAGACGTAGGTCCTTGAACCGTAGGTCCTTGTTTAGTCAAACAGTTCAGTTCGCAGATTCAGTTTTCATAATTCAATTTCAGTTCTCAAAGTCAATTTCAGTTTACTGAGACACATTTCTGGTCCATAAAGACGAGTAATCGAGCACAGATTCACAGAAGTCCTATTCACGTCTGTGACAAACGCTTTACGGTGCAGTTTGTAAGAGCTGAGTTAATGCCAAGCAAAAATGTCCCAGGACTAGTGTTGTGCCAAAAAACGACTGCAGCCACCTCGCCCGTGTATCATTCGTTCATTCCATTTTCAATTTAAATCAAAAATCAAAAAACGAAAAAACGGTTTGTTTTTTAATTATTCGTTTAATAATCTAATTCAGAAATACAAAAATTTTGATTTTTCATTTGATCCAACTTGCGTGACCTGGAACTATTAAAGCGCATTGCATAAACTGGATAAATAAATTAGAAACCGAAATAAGGATCTTGTAATCATGAGATAAGATCTCGTAATTATGAGATCAGGAAAGGTGCCACATTGGCCACTGCTTCGCTCAGAACCACATCCTGCACATCCAGGGGGGTCGGAACTAGTATTACACTAAGCAAGGAGATGTTACAACAGTGCGCACTGTATATATTTTGATCTATTTCACACTTGAGATTTATATTGTTTGGCATTAATTGGTGACAGAAAAGAACGAATTTCATTCTGCAGGGAAACGCGTGTTCTCACTGTGCATATTGAATCTTGAATCTATGTTTTATGAAGACCCTGTGTGCGCTCAGAGCTGTGGCACAAGTTACGTACTGAAATCTGGCGGAAGAAAAATAATAATAAGACGAAAAGTAAGTAGGCTGTGTGTGACATGCGCTGATGAAGTGGTGGGTGATCGATGTGCCTGAGATCGATTGATTTCAGCACCACGGTAGTGGCCATTTAATCATGTTTTTAATGCAGATGTTGGGGTAAGTTTGTTGAATATGTTTTAGAGGGTATGTTAATAATATGTTATGTGTTCGCTTGTTCTTAGCTTTTGTGTTGCTCTTGTATATTAAATAGCCATACTGTTAAAACCTACATTGTCTTTATTTAAGTAGTTATGAACATGCATGACACAAAGAGGCATTGTAATATTTTCATATGCTCTGACTTTTATCATAATTCCAACATTCAATCCCACCTTGATAAACAAGTTAACATCCTGAGTATATCTAGTACTGTTGACCAGCATAATAACACAGTTTCCTATTTTAGTCATCACTAGCATTATGTTATCTTTTGGTGCTGGGATGCTGGTCACCAGTAGCCTATTATGTTTTGTTCTGGTGAACCCAGCATCCAAGCAACCAACACAACCAGCATCAACCAGCATAAACCAGCATACCAGCATCAACCAGCATAAACCAGCATACCAGCATAAACCAGCATCAACCAGCATACCAGCATCAACCAGCATCAACCAGCATACCAGCATCAACCAGCATACCAGCATAAACCAGCATACCAGCATCAACCAGCATCAACCAGCATACCAGCATACCAGCATAAACCAGCATACCAGCATCAACCAGCATCAACCAGCATACCAGCATCAACCAGCATACCAGCATAAACCAGCATACCAGCATGCCAAAACACAACAAAATGCTGGTCCATGCTGGTCTGGTTGATGCTGTTTTTTTCAACAGGGCAGCTGTTCTGGAACCGGTAACTCAGAGTTTCCCATCTCAGGGTAAATCAACTCAGAGTTCAGGGTTAGACTCAGGGTTTGTTGAACCTCTTTCAACACTTATTCCTAATATGAACTGTTTCACATGAAACCTCAAATGCAAGACATTGATTGCATGAGATTAAGTTTGTCTGTGTGAGTTTGTAAATGGCAGCCCGTGTCCTTATGTAGTGTAAACATACTATTTCTCATCAAACTGTGATAACTGTGATCAAATTCAGTATATATACGCCTGCCATATGTTGCCACCCCTCAAAAATTCCTGCCCCCCTCTTGCCACCCCATAAATATTTTTCTAGATCCACCCCTGGCAGTATCAGACAGCCAAACTTTTCCCAGGAGGAAACTGATGTTTTGGTCCGGGAGGTCCAAGCTCACAGTGTCCGAATATACGGAACCGCCTGCACTGACAGTAGACCTGGTTTCAGCTGGCGAGCATTTAGTGCACCTCTGGTGACAGATCCGCCAAGCTGGATCTATCTCCCCCTGCTGCGCCGCCACACCCATCTCTGCGCACCTCGCTCTGCCAAACTACCAAACTGAGCGCGCTGCTTGAAACTAGCTCTGTGCGGGGTTCGCCACCCTGCGCTGCGCCGGGAAACTAGAGCCCTATATCTCTACGTGCAAAGAGAAGTTGATAGCAGCTTAGGGATGAATCATGTTGTTACATCAATCTAAAAAAAACAAACAAAAAAACAACAACAAAAAAAAAAAAAACAAGACAAAATGAGAGTTCTCATTTAATCATCTTTCACCCTTTAAACTCTTGGTTGTTTTTGTTGTGTTTCTCAGTTTTACCACATTTTCTGGATAATTTGCAGAATAAGTAAGTGTATTCTTAATAAATAAGTCAGTGATACTGTTTTAATTATCAAAATGCACGATGCAATTTCAGTTTGCCTTTATGTCCACAAGATTTAAACACACAATAAATATCTGCATATGACTGCGTAGAGTGTCAGTGTTCCAGGGATACAATAACAATAATGTTGTGTCTGAGCCTTAGTGTTAAAAAATATTCTGAAATTTACATCTGCAATGCCTGGGAAGTGCGTATTTAATAAAATATGGATGTATGCAGGCCTACCCATTTAAAATAAAGTCATGGAAACGGGGTAAAATATTATAAAAATGTTACTGAGAAGTTCTGCAAATTCACTGGTAAAAATGTGTGGGAACCTTGAAATTACTCACTGGCCACCAAATAGCTGCATGCCCAGCAGAGCGAAAACCACAATGAAGAGGAAGAGGAGGAACAAGAGGCTGATGATAGACTTCATGGAATTGAGAAGGGATACAACCAGGTTCCTCAAAGAGTTCCAGTACCTTTGCACACAGACATATGAATATATGTATACATAAATATAATGGCATAACCAGTCTTCCCAGCACACAGGCAGATGATCCTGATGACTCACTTGGTGACTTTGAAGATCCTGAGCAGTCTAAGAGCCCGCAGGACACTGATCCCAAATGAGGCCCCGGGTTTGATGGCAGCCCAGATCACCTCAAAAATACTGCCAATAATAACCTGTGAACACAGATTTCATTTCCAAATACTCCAATCATACTATTCTTGCCATAATCAAACACACTTTTTTTCTTTGAGGCACTGGTCCTGAACCAATTGAATTACTCTACACATGTTCACACGCTAAAAACACTCTGGACTGAATCAACTGAACAGGACGACTCACCCCAAAATCAAAACAGTTGAATGAGGAGTGGTAGTAGTTCTGGGGTCCAAGACCATACATTTTCATGGACATCTCTGCCAGAAACAGGCCCAGGAACACAAACTCTGCCAAGTCTGTCCAGAGACAATAAGAAGACACACAGGTTAATTCCCCAAGTTACAAACATCTCCATGCTGATTTATACAATTCAATAAAGCAGCTAAAGCTGCCTGCACAGCTGTGCTCATGGCAAATAAGACATAAAAGTAATGTAAAAGTAATGTTGTATAATGTTGTATACTCCCATGATTAAGTGTGTGAGATGTATATTTGCTCACGTGTATTTATGAAATGTACAATGGCACTTGTGTGATGTATGTTTGCACATCTGTCACATATCACTGTCCCTATCTCTGTCTCAAGCAGGACACCAGCAATTATTTTTCTTTTTGTTTTTTAAAGATTTTTCTTTGGAGGGGAACTTTTTGCCTTTTTTGTAGGACAGCTCACGAATGACATGAAAGAGAGCATAGAAAAGGAGGATGACATGCAGCATGGCTGTTTATTAATGACTGCTGTTCTCTGACAGGTGATACTCATCAGTATTGTTGAGCCCTCCAGTCCTCTTATTGGTTAATTGCATCCACTTCGGATACATATATATATATGAAATGTTGCGATGCTGCCTGAAATGACTGAAGAAGGTCACACCGACCGAAACGTTGCTTAAATAAAATGAAAAAGAGTGAGACAGTGTGCGGGAGCCTTTTTTGATTTTTATTGATTTCAATTCAAATTCTTTCCTTAAATTCTTTCTGAAGTAAAGGTTCAGGGTTGATGCTATTGGGTGAAACTTAATGCTTACTGGTGGATATTCTAATTCCCAAATGTATACACAGCCAAATATAAGAGTAGTGGTAAGATAAATAGTTATATGATGAAGGCATATTGGTTTGCATGACAGTTAGTGACAATGTATACAACTGCTGGAGCTCACATAGTGCATAGGTGAGCCATTCGGGCTGGTCATAGTGTACTATGGCTACACACAACGTGTTGAGGCCAACCAGACACAACACAGTCCAGTAGAAGCTCTGGGATTTGACCAAACGGCGGATGGTGAAGCGAATCCTCTTCTCTTTCCTCCTGAAGTAAGACGAGCTCTCGTTCTTGCTCTTTAAGCTGGCCCGGGTGAACGGTGACCCTGGGGGGGCAGTTGGAGCCAAACACACACAATGCAATAAAGTTACCAAGTCTTAAAGAAAGGTGTTCTTACCAAATCAAGACTGTGTTTGGATGTAGTCATTTTCAACCTAAGCCTTGTTTTAAGAACGTACTGCAGAGCAATGTACTTGTCAGTTTAAAGTTGGCACTTTTCAATACAATCCAGCATATAATTCATATACATAATTTCCACTGTCACAGAAAACATAACACAAAGAACCACAAGGGCAAATGGACTAAATGTGGTATAATGAACAAACACATTTTCAGCAGAGGCTTTTTCATATTCCCATATTGAATGTTCAATAACTTAAATCAAGCCAAAATGTCTAGTGGGAATGAATACAAAAGGAATGGACAAAATTTGTTCTAGCACAATGCTGTGTGTGTGTGTGTGTGTGTGTGTGTGTGTGTGTGTGTGTGTGTGTGTGTGTGTGTGTGTTGTGCGCCCTCCAAAGCATACTGACATAGAACTATACATAAAAAAGTGCAATCTGTTTAAAAATAATTAAAGAAAATACCCTGTGGTAATTCAACATAGCTTAGCAACCTTGTGTTTTTACATTTAACATTAAAATAGATCAATCAAATCAGTGCATCCTGTTGTTAAAACAATCAAGTTAATTAATTCAGTACCAGTTAATATAACCCTAATTCTTCCAAACCCTGTGTAACCAACTGCATTGTCACACAATAGGTCTACACACACAGTGAAGCTAGGTAAAAAAAACCTGCCTTGCTGGGACTATGTGATGTGTCATATCCGTGCCCCATGTATTTTGGCTGTTTGACACCACAATGCTGCTGGCCACAAGCCTGTTGTGAACCATGGGACTGAGGGTGCAGTAGCTAAACTCAAGTTGCTACAGCGGCTATGGTCTGAAATGCTGTTCACTCTCCACTGGGGATGTAGTGTCCTAGGGGGTCATCCCTATGTTTCCAGGGTTCTATGTTTCTCTGGTTCTATCTTCCCCACTTAACCCTGCAAAAAAGGTTCTATATTCCCCGCTTACACAAAAAGGGTTGTATGTTTCCCACTTGGTTGAGTGGGCAACATAGCACTCGAACCTTTTTTGCAGGGTTAAGTGGGGAACATAGAACCCGGGAAACATAGATACGCTCCCCTAACATGTGATGTAATTTTGTGGGTTTTAGCTGGCTAATATTAACTAATGTTGTTTGGTAACGCCGACAATTTGCTAGCTATTCATGTAGAAAAATATTGTCTTGAGCATCCATCCATCCATTTTCTAACTGCTTATCTTCTTGAGGGTCGCGGGGGGGCCGGAACCTATCCCAGCTGACATTGGCTGACATGTAGAGACAGGCAACCATTCACACTCACATTCACACCTATGGACAATTTAGAGTCACCAATTAACCTTTCCCTAATCTGCATGTCTTTGGGGTGTGGGAAGAAGCCGGAGTACCCGGAGAAAACCCATGCTGACATGAGGAGAACATGCAAATTTGAACCAGAAACCCTCTTGCTGTGAGGCCACAGCGCTAACCACCACACTACCGTGCCGCTTGTCTTGAGTAGTCATCATTTAATTCATCTAGACCCCAGGGCTCAATGTTAACCAGAGACACCTTGCATTATCTTAAGGCTGTCACAAAGGAGTAGTAGTTTAAACTGCACAGACAGCTGTTTAAAATCACACAAATATCCTGCTTGGTTGTGTTTTTAAATTATTATCAATATATTTATTAACTCATCAGCTCCCAGTCAGTCTGTAAGCAGCAGATTCCACTTACTCACTACAGTTGGCCCAGAAATATAATTCAATACAAACACTATTGATTTCTGCCCACAGTGCTGACATGAAAACAATTTTCCTTCAGTAATTATCTGTTGTCAGTCAGCCTGGTTGAGGCAGTTTGACCAGCTGCTGTGCTCTCAGATCTCCATGAGCTGCTGCTGACAGACAACTGCTTCTGTGGACAGAGACACTGAATGCAGGTCAGAGTCGGTGTGGATTTAAAGGGAGGCTGACGTCAATGTTACCTTCTGTCGGGTCTGCTCCCTGGACTAGATGCTTTCTGCTGAGATACTGAAGTATTAATGTTGTGCTATTGAGGTAAGCTAGTTCAGTATTATAATAAACTCACTATACAGAGTTTTTGTTTTGTTTCAGTTTGAAATCATCCCAAACTTTGGATACATCATTATCTCTGGTCTGTCTCTTCTCCTCACCCATTGCTATTTTCATCATAAAATAAAAATGGTAGTATACCTTTAAATATGTGTTTAGTCTTTTATCAATTCTATCAATCAATTTTATTTATAAAGCCCAATATGACAAATCACTATTTGCCTCACAGGGCTTTACAGCATATGGCATCCCTCTGTCCTTTGGACCCTCACAGTGGATAAGGTAAAACTCCCCCCCAAAAATTCCCTTTAACGGGGGAAAAAAAACAAAAAAAAACGGTAGAAACCTCAGGAACAGCAGCTGAGGAGGGATCCCTCTTCCAGGATGGACAGACGTGCAATAGATGTCGTACAGAACAGATCAGCATAATAAATTAACAGTAATCCATATAACACAATGAGACAGAAAGAGAGAGAGACAGAGACAGGGACAGAGACAGAGAGAGATGCAGGACAGACGGTAATGGCAACATTAATGAAAGTATAATATTATAATCAATAATAATATATTAATATCTGATAGTATACATGTGTGACAATAATCATATTTGTATAATAACAGTAGAAGTATGACTAATGATAAGCAGCAGAAGGAGGCATCTGGCAGGAGAGAGAGAGAGATAGAGAGAGAGAGAAAGAGAGAGAGAGAAGGTGCCCGGTGTATTATAGGGGGTCCTCCGGCAGACTAGGCCTAAATCAGCCTAACTAGGGGCTGGTACAGGGCAAGCCTGAGCCAGCCCTAACTACAAGCTTTATCAAAGAGGAAAGTCTTAAGTCTAGTCTTAAATGTGGAGACAGTGTCTGCCTCCCGGACCACAACAGGAAGATGATTCCACAGGAGAGGAGCCTGATAGCTGAAGGCTCTGGCTCCTGATCTACTTTTGGAGACTTTAGGGACCACGAGTAACCCTGCATTCTCCTAGCGCAGAGTTCTGGTGGGATAATATGGCACTATGAGCTCTTTAAGATATGACGGAGCTTGACCATTTAGAGCATTGTAAGTTAACAGTAGGATTTTAAATTCAATTCTGGATTTTACAGGGAGCCAGTGCAGAGAAGCTAAAACAGGAGAAATAGTTCCTGTTAGTACACGTGCTGCTGCATTCTGAATTAGCTGGAAAGTTTTTAAGGACTTACTAGAGCTACCTGATAATAGAGAGTTACAGTAATTCAGCCTTGAGGTAACAAAAGCGTGGACCAATTTTTTTGCATCTTTTCGGGTCAGGATAGGCCTAATTTATATCACGCAGATGAAAAAATGCAGTCCATGAGGTTTGTTTTAAATGAGAATTGAAAGACAGATCTTGACCAAATGTTACTCTGAGGTTTCTTACAGTAGTGCTACAGGCCAGAGCAATGCCATCGAGAGAAACTATGTCATCAGATAAAGAGTCTCTGAGTTGTTTGGAGCCAAGAACAATAACTTCAGTTTTGTCTGAATTTAACATCAGGAAGTTGGTGCTCATCCAGGTTTTTATGTCTTTAAGGCAATTATTAAGTTTAGTTAATTGATTACTTTCTTCTGGTTTCATAGATAAATACAACTGTGTATCATCCGCATACCAGTGGAAATTTACAGAGTGATTTCTAATGATGTTGCCTAAAGGAAGCATATATAGAGTAAATAGGATTGGTCCGAGCACAGAACCTTGCAGAACTCCAAAACAAACTTTAGTACGTAAGGATGATTCATTATGAACGTGAACATACTGAAAACGATCAGATAAATAAGATTTAAACCAGCTTAGTGCAGAACCTTTAAGGCCAATTAGTGTTCCAGTCTCTGTAGCAGAATTTGATGGTCAATTGTGTCAAACGCTGCACTAAGATCTAATAAAACAAGTACAGAGACGAGTCCTTTGTCTGAAGAAATCAGAAGGTCATTTGTAATTTTAACAGTTCTGTCTCAGTGCTATGATGCACTCTAAATCCTGACTGAAATTCCTTAAATAAATAATTATCATGGAGAAAATCACACAGCTGGTTTGCGACTTCTTTCTCAAGGATATTCTAGTCTGAGAGTGTGTTACTGATTTACCTTATTTCTTTATGAATGGCCCAAGTTATTTATTTTACCACTACATTATATTACTGATATCACTGAAGTCTGCTGTTTTATGTTTCACACAGTACAGCTCTGATTTATTCAAACAGCAGTTTTAAAAATATATAAACTGCATTGTTGATGCAGATAAGTGGAACATTAGCTAGTAAACAGGTTATCAACTTTACATAGAACTACAATTTCTACTAAATAATGTCTGTGTTCAGCATCTGTTCATGAGTTGCAAGAAATTATAAATCATCTTTTATAAGGAGTAGCTGTTTACTGTGAGCTAGCTCAGGCTCCGTTAAATTTAACAGCATGCTAACGTAGCAAGGCAAGCTAATTACTAAAGTGCTTGGTTAAAAAGGTAAACAACCAATGTGTTGAGATGGCTGTCAGAGGTGACAGAGGTATGATCACATTATCCCATTTGAGGTGTAACAGGTGGTGTGTTTCACGTTTATTTCACAATCACTATAGAAAGGAAGATAAGCATACTGTTAGCTTGCTGTTATCACTGAAAAATGTCGGTTCCAGTTCAGCACCAGAGGTCGAGCCCATAATTCACACAAGGTATCATGGGGGTTAGGAATAAGGTGGACAGGCCTACTCATCGATTAAGCAGCTCCCAGTCTGTCTGTGAGCTGTAGATTCCTCTAACTCACTACAGTAGGCTGGGATATAAAATAAATGAATCAGTAAATACAAACATTGTTGGATTTCTTCCTGTGACGTGAAAACTATTTTTGTCCAGTAAATGTCTGTTATCAGTTCGCTTGGTGAAGGCAGTTTGACCGGCCCATGGGCCGGTCAAACTGCCTTCACCACCAGGGATGGCCCCTGTCTGCTGACAGACTATAGCTTCTGTAGACAGACGCACTGAATGCAGGTCGGAGTCAGTGTGGATTCACATCATGGCCTGGATTGCGATAGTGACACTACCAATCACATCGTGCAATAATGGGGCGGCTTAGCTCAATATATCATGAGGATTATGTGAAAACTATCCAACCAATTTTCACAAAAGAGGCATGTAGCATGGTCCAAATTAGAAGCCATTACATTTTGTAGTGGATCCAATTAACGGGACCGGTCCATGGGCAGGTAGGAGTCAATTGCCTGCTGTGGCCACCAGGGGGCGAGTTTCTGATGCCCCAATATCCAGATTTGTTCTAAATATATTTGTCAACACATCTGCCAAATTTGGTGCTTTTATCACAAAATTGAACGATTCTAGAAAAATATTGAGCTATGCTGCCCCACTAATGATTAAAATATTTTCATTTTTTGCTTTTTAAGGAGCAACACAGGAAGACAAGCCAAAGAGGAGGCCGTAAACTGTGAATGAGAAGCTAATAAAACGTTTTTAAAAGCTCTTGTTCTGTTCTATTACATTTTTATAAAGCTTTTTCCACTTTAATATGTCTCTAAATTATATTTGTGGCACTAAAAACATGAAACAGCACCTATAGGATAGCCAAACCATTCCATGCCAGTAACTACTGGCAGCCATTTTTGGTTGGTTGGTCGGTCGGTCGGTCGGTCCACAAAGGTTTTCTTGAATAATTCAAAAAGTACTTGACCAAAAATGCATTCATAGGTGGCACTATACTAAGCATTTCAAAATGAAAAATTTGCTTTTCTTGAGGTTGTGTGTATGCATGTTGTGTGGATGCATGCATGTATGAGGTCGCAGCTATTGCAAATTTGCGCTTATTCTTAATTTAATGTGAACTGTGAGTGTGTCTAACTGTATTTTTCTTAATTTAATACATATTTACATTTTTAAATAATGTAATGTAATGAATAATTTAAATATTTCTGATTAATTTTATTGAATAAATGGTTGCTACGGCAACTAGGGTGCGTTTTTGCGATGCCCCAATATCCAGATTCATTCAACATATATTCAGCAATGAGTGTACCAACTTTGGTGCTTTCATCACAAAATGAATGATAGTTTAGCTATGCCACCCCACTACAACAAAATATGATTTTGTCCATGACAAATGACCTGCGTGACGAGAAAGAAAAGTGTCATGCGACACTTTTTCTGTTGAAAACATGTAATTCCGTTTGAGCGACACTTATTAAAAATCTTGCGCGCCAAACCATAAATTAGGCTTAGGTTGCCCTATTTTTAGCAATTATAGCAATTATATGCTGCTTGCTGCAATGCTGCGATGATTTAAATTGCTCTTGTACAAAATTACCTGATATACAATTTCACTGGAAAATACAACAGTACAGAGGCTAAAGACACTCTAACTTCTGTTTCTTGTCTAACTTCAGTTAGAGACTTTGACATATAGTCCCAACACAGTTTGAAGGTTGGACAGCATGGAGACTTTCAGTAATGAGGTAATGTGATACTGTGTATCAGGTTTCGTCCTCACCAACAGATGAGATGTCAGTGAAGTGGTCCTCGCCCTCCTCTGCATTGATGAGGTCATTTTTACTCTTCTTGGTCCTCTTTATCACTGCAAATACAATATAGAAAAAAAAAAAATCACAGAAGTCACAACTGATCTGATTAAATTCAAATTCATCACGCTTTTGCTGAAGTTCAATAGGAAAATAATTTTTCTGACAGTTTCTCTTTTATTCAAGCTAAATGTTTAAGAAAATAATGCAAAGGTCGAATAAGTGAGATCACAACTCTGTATCATCTAATAGAGTTGTATGACTGAACCATTAAACCACATGGAACCTGGAACCATGGAACCTAATTTTACTTAAAAAATGTTACAGGTTTTATTCATGTGCACAGTTTCACCACAGCAAATACATGTGAAGTCATATTTACACATTTGTGGATCCATTTTTACAGGTGAAACTGTTTTTGCACATTTGTGGATTGCTTCCTGTCAGTTTGTGGGCCATGTGGCATTTGTGACTTCCCTCTTGTTTATTTGTGTAATTCTGTCAAATTCCTACCACAGCAGGATCTGTACAAAAATATCAGTGTGAGGTGCAGTCACTTACCACATCAGCAGGTGGGACATTCTCTTACATGAGATAACTGTACCAACTAGAGCACTCAGAGAGCGCAGACCTCCACCAAGCAGCTTGGATTTCCCGCCTTTTTATTATTTTATCCATGTCACTTCAACCGATCATCACCAAAATTTTATCATCTGTTCCTTGTCCCATTATCAACCTTTCCTGAAAATTTAATCAAAATCTGTTCAGAACTTTTCGAGTTATTTTGCAGCCAAACAGACAAACAGACCAACGCTGGTGAAAACATAACCTCCTTAGAGGAGGTAATAAGGCTAAAACACAGAGCCTCTCTAGCATTTGCATCCTTAACAATAACAATGACTGGACACAAGGACAGACATCAGCCACTATTAGTTTGTTTTCCAGAGAGCATGGGGAATGTATGCCTCTACGTATGAGCACATATTTTGTTTGATGTCAAACATGTGAAATAAAAAATGGATCGTTTGCAAGGATAATATTATCCTGATCGCGACGCTTATATTAAGTAGTGCGTTGATGGTAATTCTGTTGGGATGCAGGGTGTGTGTGTTCTCTCTGTTCCCCTCCCTGCTTATTTTGGTTTGTTTAGTTTTCCCTGTCTGTTACTGGTTGGGCGTGGCTGACCTACTTCTCTGCTGCTGCATCTCCTCCTCCACCACCTGAACTGTATCTCTACTGATTGCCACTCATCTCTGCTGCAGCACAAATACCTGGTCTCATTCTCCACTCATCGCCAGTTCGTTGATTATCCGTCTGCGGTAACCAGCTCTGCCCTTTTTTGCTGTGTTTTTTGGAACTTACACTTTCAATATTTGAACCAACCTGATTTTTGCTAACCAGTGTCTCTTTCTTTGTCCTCAGTGCCCTGCCATATTCTCAGTTCCGTTTTTTTGCCACGCTCTGCCAGCCACCTTTTCCTCCCTGGAAGTTTCCCCAGCCCTGAGTTTTTTCCCCCTCTCCTCACCCTTGGACTTGGACAATAAAGACTGTTTGTTTGAATCTGAATTGTGGATCCAGTTTCTGTTCCTTTAAGCTTAGGCTTAACAGAATGAACTGTATCTGCAACCCGCAGATCAAGTCCGTCAAGCTTTGACAGCTCAAGGAACCCTGTTAGGGAAACATGAAGAATCTCTCTGGGCCCTGTTTGACCACAGTCAGCTTCTCTCGTCTCAAATCTCGGAGTTCACCCGGCAGGTGTCCATCCTCACAACCACCGCCTCTCCTGCCAGCAAGGAGCCCAGAGAATCTCACGTGAGTGACCCAGAACCTTTTTGTGGGGATCGTGGTTTTTTATTACAGTGTGGGCTAGTTTTTTCTCAGTGCCCAATATACTGTATTTTGCAACTGCTTCGTCAAAGATTCACTATGTTTTGGGGTTGCTGAGAGGCAGAGCATTGGCATGGGCAGAGGCTACTAGCTTCTGTGTGAAGTTTGATACACTATCCTATGATGATTTTGAGACCAGGTTGAAAACAGTTTTTGACCACCGGTCAACCGGTTCAAGCGTTTATCGATTCTGGAGCTGAGGACAGTCTGATCGACCAACAATGGGCACAATATCTTGGATGCGAGTTGACAACCCTAGAAAAGTCCATTCTGGCCCTGGCACTCAACGGTACTGAGTTTGCTCAGGTAACTCACAAAATGTGTCCTATCACATTCATTCTCTCTGGTAACCATCGTGAAGTCCTCACCATCCTTGTCATAACTGCACCTCTAACTCCATTAGTCCTCGGATACCCATGGCTCAAGAAGCATAACCCACACATAAACTGGTCACAAGGCAAAATTATTGGATGGAGTCCTTTCTGTCATGCTCTGTGTTTGAAATCTGCTTTGCCACCTACAGGAGGAGACAAACAACAGCCAGTACCCGAGCCATTTGAACCTAACCTGTCCAATGTCCCCCCAGAATACCACGACCTAAGAGAAGTTTTCAGTAAGGAAAAAGCACTGTCATTACCACCTCACCGTCCATACAATTGCACTATTGACCTGTTGCCCAGTGCCCCTCTCCCCTCCGGTCGTCTTTACAATCTGTCTCCACCAGAGAGGGAGGCCATGGAAAAGTACATATCTGACTCCCTTGCTGCTGGCATCATACAACCCTCTACTTCACCACTAGGGGCAGGGTTTTTTTTTTGTTGATAAGAAAGATAAGTCCCTCAGACCCTGCGTTGATTTTCCTCGGCCTTTGAGCCTCTGATTGGTACTAAGGTTTTCACTAAGCTGGATCTCCGGAACGCTTACCATGTAATCCGGGTTAGAGAGGGAGAAGAATGGAAGACTGCCTTTAATAATCCCCTGGGGCACTTTGAATATCTGGTCATGCCGTTTGGGCTTACTAACGCTCCTGCAATTTTTCAGTGCCTCATCAATGATGTGCTCAGAGACTTCCTGAATCTGTTTGTGTATGTTTATTTGGATGACATTTTAATCTTCAAGTCAGAAGAGGAGCATGTCTCGCATGTCCACCAAGTACTCACACGTCTCCTGGAAAACAAGCTTTTTGTGAAGGGTGAGAAATGTGAATTTCATGTTCAGTCTGTCTCTTTTCTTGGGTATATTGTTCAGAGTAGTAAAGTCATGGCAGATCCCAGCAAAATCACAGCAGTGGAGGAGTGGCCCATTCCGAAGACCCGCAAGGAGTTGCAGCGGTTCCTGGGGTTCGCTAACGTCTACAGACGCTTTATCAGGGACTATAGTAAGGTTGCCTCTCCTCTCACCAGACTCACTTCTGTTAAAGTGCAGTTCTGTTGGTCACCTGAGGCACACAAAGCTTTCTGTAAGCTAAAACAGCTTTTCACCTCTGCTCCACTACTCATTCAGCCAGACCCCTCAAGACAGTTCATTGTTGAAGTCGATGCTTCTGACTCAGGGTGGGGGCTGTTCTTTCACAGAATGTTTGTACTGATAATTGTCTGCATCCCTGTGCCTTTTTCTCCTGACGTCTCTCCCCTGCAGAGCACAGTTATGATGTGGGCAATCGGGAGCTGTTAACCATGAAGCTGGGTCTGAAAGAATGGAGGCAGTGGTTGGAGGGAGCCGAGAAGCCATTCCTAGTCTGGACAGATCATAAGAACCTCTTGTACATTCAGTCAGCCAAGAGATTGAATTCCAGGCAAGCCCAGTGTGCTCTGTTTTTTAGTCGTTTTGACTTCACTCTGACTTTTCATCCTGGCTCTAGAAACGCCAAACCAGATGCTCTCTCACGGCTCTATTCCTCTGGTGATGACGAGGCCTCTCCCGATACCATTTTGCCTGCTGTTCGTATCATTGCTCAGCTCGGGTGGGGGATCGAGAAGGCTGATGTCCTAGGTTACAAACAACAGGAGGTGATATCATTAACTCACAGGAGGAATCAAGAAGGGAATCGATAAAGAATCGGATCGATAAGCAGAATCAATAATGACATTGATATCAATAAAATCCTATCAATTCCCATCCCTATTCTCCACTCATCGCCAGTTTGTTGATTATCCGTCTGCGGTAACCAGCTTGGCCCTTTTTTGCTGTGTTTTTCGGAACTTTCAATCTTTGAACCAACCACTATAGTGGCCTTCAACTACCTGATGAGTCAAGCTATACTCCAGATGTGTGGGAAAATCATCTCTGCAATTGTTTCTTAAACGGACTAAAAAAGGGACATTGCCTCAGCTGTTTAAAGTTCCATTGGTTGGAATGATGCACACCTGTCCGAACTTCTCAGACACACCATACATGCCCATGACCAAATACTCTCTAACAAAAAGAAAAAAGAAGAGACAACACAGAAAGAGCTTTACATGGCAGCAATAACCATGTATAACACAGTCTGAGAACATGGACAACCAGGTCATGGCCGACACAGGAACTGGGAAAGAAAAACTCCAAGTGATGTCTGTTTCCTCTGTGGCCAACGTGGACATTGGAGACGGGATTGTCACAGAAATGCCTCATCAACCTTAGTAGACAAGTTGGACTGAAAATGGTTGAGGGTTGTCGGAGAGGGATGGACTCCTGCTGACAAGCCAAACCAACTTGTGAGGTGAGAAGAAGGTACTGCACCACACTCACAAACATATTCTGAGCAGATTAATACACAAGCTATTGAGAGTTCAGACAATAGATATGCAACTGCTCTAACATATGTTCAGTACACATCTGATCATTTCAAGAAGTTTCCACAACATACATTGACCATCGCAGAACATAATGCTGTATTCTTAGTTGACTCAGGAGCCACACATTCTGTGATAAAAGCTTTAGAATTAACTAAAAAAAAACAAAATTTATTGGAGATTATGTGTACTCTGTTGGTTCATCAGGTCAAACAATTAGAGAACATTACTGTCCCATTCAAATGTGCGGATGAGTCAAATACAAGCTTCAAACATGCATTCTTGCTCTGGGCAGGGATTTGATGTGAAAATTAGGCCTTTGTCTGATCTCAACCCCAGAAGGTGTCAAAGTTCACAGGCTATCTGATCCGGAACCAAATTTTTCACACTCCTTTGTCCACCACACCCCAAACCTGAGGTATGTATATCAATGGAAATTGCAACCATCAACCTCTGAGCTTGATACAGAAGCTAGGAAAACTGTTTTAACAGCTTTGACAGATTTCATGACACCAGAGAACCTGCATTGCACCTCTCGTGTCACCAGGACCTGATGAGCCATATGAGGAAGGTTGGTTGAGGAAGAGATTTGACAAACTCACATTGACACACATTTATTGGATACAGCACAAATGTGCTATATCAGTCTCTCTCACACCAGCTCAATGTGACATCAGTGATGGGCAAGCTACTTGGAAAATGTAGTAAGTTAAGCTACAAGTTACTCTTGATTAAATATAGCTTAGCTACAGCAAAAGCTACTCCAGAGAAATGTAGCAACCTACACTACAAGCTACACCGCAAAAGTAGCTAGCTACATTGACACTACTTTTTTTTTCTCTCTCTCTTTTCTCCCCCGTATCAACTTCATGATCAAGAACGACTTTCCACCAAGCAAATAGGCAGGCAAAAAATACTCAATTTGATTGTTTATTATAAAACAAACTGGAAACAATTCGAACAACTCTCCTGTCTGGTTTTTGTGTCTTCCTGACCTTCTTTTAACATTTACTTGACATACCATGTACAGCACTAAATGTTTGAGGAAAAACTGTAAACAGCAGTAAAACAAGAATCAAATAAACACAGTAGTAAAATGTCCTTCCCAAAGAAAAGGTGCAATATACCCTGCTATCTCTACTGGAACGGAGATTTTCAGTACAGTATAGACTACTGTTTCAAGTTCAACTCAAACCACTTTAGCAGAATGACAATAACCTGGACAAAGAAAAAGTGCAAAATACTAGTGTACTGTCTCTGTTGGAACTGAGATTTCAGTATACAGTAGGATAAACTACCGTTTAAAAAGGACGTCAGAAAGAACAAGTGCAAGAAACATTTGATTTGTCTTACAAAAGATGAAATATTGCAAGAAATATTTGATTTGTCTCACATAAATGAAAAAAGTGCAAGAAACATTTGATTTGGTCATTCATGTGTGTGTTTGGGGTGTTTTGACTCTGCTTCCTGCTTGGAGAGGCATGACCCGCCCTATCTTGCCTCTGATTGGGTAACCTTACGGTCCTTACCCAATCGTGAGTCGGCACAGTCGTCATATCTAAACCAACCAATCATCATGGGTTATCCCCCCCCCCCACACAAAACTTTATTCAGCAGTCTTCTCCTGGACACTTGACAGTAGCGTGTAGCGCCCGTCGCTACAGGGTCTAAAAATAGCTACACTACAGAAAAAGCTACTTGGATCAAACGGAGCGGCGCTACCGCGTCGCTACGGAGAAATGTAGCTAACGCTAGTAGCGTCGCTACTTGTAGCGCGCTACTGCCCATCACTGTGTGACATGTACACCATGGACCATTCAGTCCCACACATCACACTTGCAAAACACACATCAGATAACTGGGAAGATCTGGGCCCATTTATAAAATCACGTTAGTGCACAGCCGTTTGGCAAGAAAAACCTGATTGATCTATTTTATTTTCACCAACACTGCAGTGCTACTCTAAAACTTTTAACATCTGTTGTGCACACTCAAAGAACAATCCAGCTAGTACCTAAAAGCACTTCTAAATCTTTTTATTTTTTTGTCCGAAGAACAAGCTACAGCTATTACAGCCCTACAGGAGGTCCCTAAGACACTGTGGGCTGCCAGTAAGTATGATGTTGGCCTCATCAAAGACTGTGAACCTGTTGTCATCACTCAAAAATCAGACTTTAGACCTTGCAAGGCTCAATATCCACTTAAACAAGAAGCCATCAGCATAACACCAGTCTTTGAGTCTCTTAAAACAGCAGGAGTAATTGTTCCCTGTGATGACTCTCCAGTGTGCACACATTTGTTCATTTGTTCCATTTTGTTCCCAAACTCAATTGCTGTTTGTAAATGCCTTGTTGTTTATAAATGGGGGGTTGGATGCCATAACTCAACACTGGTTCACCAAAGGGCTTTCAGTTCATACGCAGAAGTCTTGTCAATCAGGCCACTCCCCTCCACTGGCCTATGTGAGGATTACATGTTACAATATTGCAAAAACTTATTTTCCAGTCTCTCTCAAATCTCTCAGCAGGTGAAATCAGCCCTTCCATCACCAGCTTCCACATGACTCCAAATGCTGGCGAGGTCCATTCCAGGTGCTCCTGACAACGCATACTGCTCTGAAGATCGCTGAGAGAGCAACATAGATTCATGCCAGCCACTGCAGAAAGGTCCCTGAGCCAACGGAGGAACTCAGCTGTCGACGTGAGGACGGACAACGCGAGGACAAACGAGTGCAACAGAGGACGACACAAGGAATAACTCTGTCAATTCAATGGACACCAACTAGATGTGCAGGACTAACAATGTAAACCTTTTCCCACCAGACTACACCATGCACCACCTGATCCTGACCCTATCATGTTCGGCTATGCTGATAGAGGCCTACACCTACAAACCTGCCAAGACTATCACTCTGACAGAAGGACAAAATGCAACATTCACCTGTACTGTTTATCTCGAAATTTGGCAATCAGGTCAAATTCACACATATTATGAACGTTAACAATGCCGATCAAAATTCAGCCTCGTTTCATATTCCTGATCCCCATCATTACCCCAGCTCAGACTCTGACGATGACATTTTGTAAATAATGTTTTCTGTCTTTCCTCTCTCTCTCTCTCTCCCTTTCCTGCATTCTATTTATATATATATATATATATATATATATATATATATATATATATATATATATATATACATATATAGATATTATATATAGATATATATATAGATATATAGATATATATATTATATATATATATATATATATATAGATATATATCTATATATATATATATATATATATAGATATATAGTTTATTTTTTTTTCTTTTTGTCTTTCTTTTCCTTCCTTTTTTCTGTCTCTCTTTTCTTCTAAACAACTGCCATGATGATACATTTTAAAATCCATGTGAATTAATGTGTCAGATAATTAAGTTGTAACTATTTATTTTATTTTATTATATATATTATACACACATATATATATATATATATATATATATATATATATATATATATATATATACAGTACAGGCCAAAAGTTTGGACACACCTTCTCATTCAATGTGTTTTCTTTATTTCATGACTATTTACATTGTAGATTCTCACTGAAGGCATCAAACTATGAATGAACACGTGGAGTTATGTACTTAACAAAAAAAGGTGATAACTGAAAACATGTTTTATATTCTAGTTTCTTCAAAATAGCCACCTTTGCTCTGATTACTGCTTTGCACACTCTTGGCATTCTCTCGATGAGCTTCAAGAGGTAGTCACCTGAAATGGTTTTCACTTCACAGGTGTGCCTTATCAGGGTTAATTAGTGGAATTCCTTGCTTTATCAATGGGGTTGGGACCATCAGTTGTGTTGTGCAGAAGTCAGGTTAATACACAGCCGACAGCCCTATTGGACAACTGTTAAAATTCATATTATGGCAAGAACCAATCAGCTAACTAAAGAAAAACGAGTGGCCATCATTACTTTAAGAAATGAAGGTCAGTCAGTCCGGAAAATTGCAAAAACTTTAAATGTGTCCCCAAGTGGAGTCGCTAAAACCATCAAGCGCTACAACGAAACTGGCACACATGAGGACCGACCCAGGAAAGGAAGACCAAGAGTCACCTCTGCTTCTGAGGATAAGTTCATCCGAGTCACCAGCCTCAGAAATCGCAAGTTAACAGCAGCTCAGATCAGAGACCAGATGAATGCCACACAGAGTTCTAGCAGCAGACCCATCTCTAGAACAACTGTTAAGAGGAGACTGCGTGAATCAAGCCTTCATGGTCAAATAGCTGCTAGGAAACCACTGCTAAGGAGAGGCAACAAGCAGAAGAGATTTGTTTGGGCCAAGAAACACAAGGAATGGACATTAGACCAGTGGAAATCTGTGCTTTGGTCTGATGAGTCCAAATTTGAGATCTTTGGTTCCAACCGCCGTGTCTTTGTGAGACGCAGAAAAGGTGAACAGATGGATTCCAAATGCCTGGTTCCCACTGTGAAGCATGGAGGAGGGTGTGATGGTGTGGGGGTGTTTGCTGGTGACACTGTTGGGGATTTATTCAAAATTGAAGGCACACTGAACCAGCATGGCTACCACAGCATCCTGCAGCGACATGCCATCCCATCCGGTTTGCTTTTAGTTGGACGATCATTTATTTTTCAACAGGACAATGACCCCAAACACACCTCCAGGCTGTGTAAGGGCTATTTGACCAAGAAGGAGAGTGATGGAGTGCTGTGTCAGATGACCTGGCCTCCACAGTCACCGGACCTGAACCCAATCAAGATGGTTTGGGGTGAGCTGGACCGCAGAGTGAAGGCAAAGGGGCCAACAAGTGCTAAACACCTCTGGGAACTCCTTCAAGACTGTTGGAAAACCATTTCAGGTGACCACCTCTTGAAGCTCATCGAGAGAATGCCAAGAGTGTGCAAAGCAGTAATCAGAGCAAAGGGTGGCTATTTTGAAGAAACTAGAATATAAAAACATGTTTTCAGTTATTTCACCTTTTTTTGTTAAGTACATAACTCCACATGTGTTCATTCATAGTTTTGATGCCTTCAGTGAGAATCTACAATGTAAATAGTCATGAAAATAAAGAAAACGCATTGAATGAGAAGGTGTGTCCAAACTTTTGGCCTGTACTGTATATATATTTCCCTTTCTTTTCTTTTTTGTTTTAGTGATTAATCAATAATCAAAAGGGGGCATTGTAATTGTAATTTTAGTTTATTTGTGTTTTCTTTGTGTTTTCAACTACTTGAGATGTCTAGATCTCTTAACCTCCCACCCGGATACAAAACCCTGCAGGATACGCAGGATAGTGTGAAACACACCCTAGAGGGTCAGTGCCAATACCTGCAGCAGACAAAAGAGTACGAAAACACTGGGTAGGGGTGCCAGTCCCTGCAGCAGACAGAAGGGCGTGAAACACACCTTAAGAGGCGTTCCTCAGGTATAAATGGTTAGGCTTTCTCATGCTCGGGGGGGTCTTTCTTCATTCTGACCGCTCGCATGTTGATTTACCTTTTCTTTGCAAAGAAAATAAAAACCTTGTCGGCCGATAGAAGTCTACATTTCATTCTTCACCAGAAGCAGAGAATTTCCACAACACTTCCTATGAACAGAACTTTACAGACCAGTGAGGGGTTTGCAGATGTTACAGATGTGGTGGTTTGTAAAAAAAAAAAAAAAAAAAATGTGACAGAAGTAATGATTTGTTCAAAACTGTCACCAATGTGGTGATTTGTCTATAAATGTGACAGTATATTTGTTTTAAATTGTGATAGCAATTATCATTTGTTCAAAAATGT